>JASEVX010000002.1:7779766-8035770 GCA_031761405.1 Serripes groenlandicus | reverse complement strand
TAGCAGTCCAGGCCATCTAAAAGTATAGTAAAAGTTGACGTATTCTAAGGATATTTCAAACATTAACTGCAACGCCTAACAATCAGGGTTTATTTTGAAATTTCAAACTCTGTCCGTTAGCCACAAAAACCTTATTGATTATAAACTATATAAATATAAAAATATATAATAACTTTTCATTTTTGAATAGTTACCATTAAAACGAGCAAAGGAGCATGTATTTCGATTACTTTAATTGACTTTAATTGTATACGAGGGTTGTTAAAAAAACGTAGACTGAACCAAATACTCAATAATTAGCAATACGATTGTAGAAAACCGGATATCATCGTTATTACGAAGCGAATTTAAGGATCAAGAGATTTAAAGCTGTGCCTACAATACAGAAATAAAAATTCATTTATTTTATGACCATGGTGAAGCATACCCGAAGCATCCCAAATGTACTCTCATGTAATGTGATTTTTAAAGATGAATTGCGTAATACCACACAATTTTAGACATTCTTCATGTAAAAAGCATTTAAAGTAATAAAACAAAAACGAACAAAAAACATTTTCATCGACGTTGTCTTCAACCAAATACCATGTCTGCATTAAGAAAAATATATTATATTAATTGAATATTGCCAAATAACCTGCAGAAACAGTTAAGACGATTAAGAATAATGTATGTCTTACATAAATATTCACGTATAAGAGTTATATGGTGGCATACTTCTGCCACAACATAACCACTTACTTATCACGTTATATAACTAGTTATTCACTTATAAATTATCATGATAAATATCTGATTAACGCGTTAATTTTTATGTTAAGATACTTATGTCAACACAACAAAATCTATGTTTTTGCCCACTACTGCCAACAGATAGCTACATAATGCCATGTTTGATATCTATTAAGTGGTTAACGTGTTATGTAACTAGTTGGTCAAATAAATAACGTAATAGATATTGAAAACTTCATTATTCTATTCCTCTATCTCCCTGAGACGGAATGTATCAGCCCGTATTAGCCTGCGCGGATTGCGCAGGCTGATCTGAGTCGATACGTTACGCAAAGTTCATAATGTTGGTTTTCTCGCGGGACGACTCATATCTGAAAAAACGCTTCTTGCCACCGGTACTACTAGAACGTGTTGTATTTCACATTTCTATCGAATGTGAAGTGTAGATAATATCTTTCATCACATATTGTTCAGATATAATATTAAATAGTGTTATATTTCACATTTCTTTCGAATGTTAAGTGTAGGTAATGTATTTCATCACAGATTGTTCAGGTTTATCGGATAGGACCTCAAGTCAACAAGAAGCAGCAGGGTGAACCCATGCAAACTTGCATTTGTTCAGCCTCCTCTTCCTAGCCACATTCACTGAACGTAAACAATGAACAATTCAAAGCAAAGTTGAAATACAATACTCTTTAATAATAATATTTAATTGGCATTACTGGGCGCGTCTCCAGAAATACTTTTAAATAAGAACAAACAGAGTAGGCTTAAGACAAAGAGTGGGCTGCCAACCAAATTGGCTCTTTAGGGCTAGCCCCGATTAAGCTAAAAATTTACAAACTTAATCCCCGAAATATGTTTGCACAGCTACCAAAAATCAAAAAATCAATGTCACCATTAGAGTACAGACCCTGGGAATATTCAGTGGTCGGACACATTTTAGCTCAAAACTCAGTCATTGTAGTTGTTGAATGAAAATGTTAAAAAGTTCACAAGCAGATCACACAACTGTAAAGGTTCGCTGCACGCTATAGATATAGATCAGCACTAAAGTTGACAGTCTTCCTTGTCCATTTATAATGTTCTTTTCGTTCTGGGGGAGACGCACCACTGTGTATGTCCTGTTGTTACTTTATCTTTCACTCCGGGTCGGTACTCAGTCTTACAGCACAAACCATGTGTTACTGTTATGTTGAAATCCAATCTGAAATATAGAAATCTACGACAAGGACTCTGAGACCTGCCAAAAGAAAATATGGGAGGGAGGATGGGTATTTTTTCTCCTTCAGTTTTCCTCCGATTTCCTTAAAACTATCGAGGAAGCCGGTGTCAAATTACTTTAATACCCGACGAATTATTCCAGCGTAAGGTAAGGCCTCATCGTAAGATTTACCACCAATAATATGTTCCATCCGATAAGATCCATTATGACTTAAAACCATAATGGGTATTTATCGGATAAGGCTCAAGTCAACAAGAAGCAGCAGGGCGAACACATGCAAACTTGCATTTGTTCAGCCTCCTCTTCCTGCCACATTCAATGAACGTAAAAAATTAAAAGTTCAAACAAAGTTAAAATACAATACTCGTTAATAATACTATTTAATTGGCATTAATGGGCGCGTCTCCAGAAACACTGTCAAATAAGAACAAACAGAGTGGGCTTAAGACAAAGAGTGGGCTGCCAACCAAATTGGCTATTAGGGCTAGCCCCGATTTAGCTAAGAATTTACAAACTAAAGCCCCGAAATATTTTTGCACGGCTACCAAAAATCAAAAAATCATCAATGTCACCATTAGAGTTCCGACCATGAAAATATTCAGTGGTCGGACAAATTTTAGCTCAAAACTCAGTCATTGTAGTTATTGAATGAAAATGTTAAAAAGTTCACAAGCAGATCACAAAACTGTAAAGGTTCGCTGCACGCCACAAAGGCAGCACAAGACTTGCTCCAAAAAAGGAAGCTGAATGCTGCAAACACGCCAAAGGTGGCAACAACAGCTCAACTGCCCCCGCAACAGCGAAACTTTTACCCAAAACAACAAGACGCACCCCAACCTTACATTATTTAACTGCAAAACTGATTGTTTTCTTTCACAAAGGCTTTCAGACCCTTCGCTATTTGGTTTAAAAACAAAATGTTGCCGTGTTTACTCAAATGAACAACATCATCTAAATATAACTTTTCACTAACCACACTCAACATAGGGTATTTAATGAAGCAGCCCCCATTCCGGATTGCCAGAGTCCCTGCAAAGTTATTGAGACGCTTTCTGCACCGCTCCATAGCCATGCGTGAGCTCGAATATCTCCAAGAGGCACGAGGTAGGATTTCAGACCAAATGATATAGCAACCAGGGAGCTGCTCCTTGGTGAAAGTAAAAGTCTTAACTACCACCTGTCTTAACTGCTTAAGGCTAAGCTTTCCCAAATCGTTACCACCACAGTGGAGCAAAATTGAAAATGGTTCATCCCCAACTTTACACAAAGTTCTAAGTTTATAAACTGCATTAAACAGGGTCAAACCTCCATAACCCAGCCACCAAATCTGTATATCTGTAAGTCCATTGTTAGTTCCTTGTTGCCGTTAAGAAGCCACTTTTTGTCAAAGTTGATCCAACACACCAAATGTTGTGCTTGCACCTAAATATAAGATAAGCTTGATTCATGTTATTACAAGAAAATTAAGTTTCAAACAACAGAAAATAAAAATAAAATGTACATATACATATGCCAACCATGGGAGTGTTTTCAGAGGAAGGCTTATAACAAGAACAACTATACATTACATCGCACTGACCCAGTCAAGCGGCAGGACAAAGGGAGCACAAATCTTAAATTGACAATTTAAAAAATTCAAGGTTCTGACATATCTACAGAGCTTTATGAAGCCATGGTGTAGCATCATCCTAGAGGGAAAACACCTTCCCAACCCTCGCTAAGGCCAGTAAGTGGGGACTGACAAAGCTGTGGCACATCATGTGCAGAAGGCAATGCGTGTATATAACTTTTATAGGCATTAGAGTTCCAGCGGCCTGCCAGCTTAATAGTCTCCTCTGAGTATCCCAAGGCAGCAGCCGTTGTAGCTGCTCCTATTCTGAATGAATGTGTATTGTAAAACTTATAACCTATGTCATGCAAGGCCAGAGCTTTTTTTTAAAACCAATGAAAATTGGTTCCTTGTCAGTGGTTTCTCATCTAAATGGCAAAATAATGGACCTTCACATTGAGCTCGTGTTTGCAAATTCATAGTCATCAGTTGAAGAGGGCAGACTACTTCGTCTCTTTTATGTATTTTCATCTGAGTACCTCTGCCCGCTTGATCAGTTTTGGTATAGCGCAAAGGGACTAGAATTTCAGCTGAATTAATATGACATTTCAATACCTGATGCCCATTGTTTTCGGTAATAACTAACTCCCCCCACTCTGAAAAAAACACACAAAAAATGCAAGAGAGAAAACAGCTGCAAACAGCTTTTGCTCATATCTATTAGAGGTCACATGCTCTAAAAACAATGTCAAATTTCATAGCTATGAATATAAATTGTCTAAGCAATACCATAATTGCCTTTGAGCGACTTGTTTGTTTATTCATGATTGATACTAGCTCTTCATTATCTAATTAAAGGATGATTTTATTATTATTTAGCCTCTCACCCTATAAGCAAAATGATAACAATACAGGGACCATTTCCAAAAACGTTATATCTGACATTACGGCCATGACCTGCCAGTGCTTTGGCCAAGGATAGAAGGCCCATTTACTGTTGCAGTAACAACCACATCCAAGATCAAAGGAACCAGAACTGTCTGTTTGCAATCGTAGGGTGTACACATCATTCCAAACTGAATCTGGAATATGACAAATACCATTAAACTCTTTTAAAAAGGATACCCAAAGAGAAATGTCTAGGTTCATCTCATGATTCAGGCTTAACCTATGGTTGGGTTTCGAAATGAAGACATGGCGTCATAAAAACGCCGTAGAAATGATCTACTCGAACGAATAGCTCTGCAAAAATATTGAGCTTTCCAACCAGGTGTTGTAAAGCCCTAAGGGTGACCTTTTTCTTTTCTTGAAAGTTGCCTAAAAGCTCAACCAGCTCCGGTATCTTTTGTAAGGGTGTCCTTATGACCATTTCCTTAGTATCAATCTCAAGACCAAGAAACACGAAAACTGAAAAGACTTTTCTTCTGCTATCGGCAGACCAACATTGCAGCATACTTCAGTGAAAGTACTCAGAAGTGTTTCGCAATCTCCTGAGCATTCACTGCCTGCAAAAATAAAATCATCCAAATAATGGTCCATGGTCATCCTATTTGATAAGTGACAAAAAATCCAATGTATGAATGGAGAAGACTATTCGAAAATAAAACAAGAGCTACTTAAACCCATTGGCAATGTTTTGCGTAGTATTTTCCATCTATTTTGATACCAAGAAGCTGAAATTCCTGTGGGTGTACAGGTAAGAGTCTAAAGGCTGACTTAATATCCCGCTTTGCTAGAAGAGCATTTTTACCCAGACTGAATATCATGTCTGCAACTTTGTCAAATGAAGTATACTGGACAGATGAATAGTTCTCATCTATACCATCATTGATGCTTGCACCTTCTGGGTAAGATAAATGGGAAATCAGACGCCAGCCACCATCAGACTTTGAGACAATACCAACAGGCGAAATGGTCATGTTTTCAAAAGGGATTTCAGTAAATGGTTCCTCTATTCTTCCCAATGAAATTGCCTTGGACATTTTTGCATTGAGTTCATTCGGATGTAAATAAGCCGATTTTAAGTTACTAGATTATTTGTGCTCCCTAGGTCCCACATATCCTAACTTAAAGCCGAACATGAAACCATCCAATAAAACATTTGGATCTTTCCACTTTGGGTACAACGCTAAATACTCAAAGAGAGCAGAAAACCTGACAGGCGTTGGAGCTAATCTTCTTAAATTATTTTGAAAAGCGTGGGCGGAAACTTGGTTGCGAGTTGTTATAGGGACCCCTTGGTCTTTGCTGCGGCATGGATTGGTTACATTGCTGTCCCGTTGATCCTTGACTGCACAGCCTAGTGGGGTGATCACTCTTGCATTTTAAACAAGCATGGCGAAATGTACAGTTTAGATCAGAACAATATCTAAAAAAAGTCAGGCAGGGTTGTATTAGGTGCAGCCATAAACAGCAGCCAACGCTCATAGTCTATTTTCCCAAAAGATCTCGCAGGGTCTGCTGCCAGACGGAGCCTGAATTGTTGGTCATAAGCCCTCCAGCCTATACCGCCATGTTGTTTTGCCCCAAGCCTTATGTTACAAATTATATTTTAACACATCCTGACATTTATCTGGATGTGATGCAGTGAAAATGCTTGTAAAGATTAGCATTGCATCCGTCCATGACTCGATATTTAAATATTTTTGGTTTTCCGTGAAGGATTTCAAAAAAGTCCCCCCCCCCCCACTTGAAAGCCAATCTGACTCTCTACGCTTTGTGTCACATTGACAGAGGCATCAAGACCCTCAAACAGATTAACCTCAACAAAACCTCTACCTGGGGCTGGATCCGTGACTGTCTGTGTTTCCCGAACCAACAGTGGCTGTGCAGCATCTCCCAAAAGATCAATGCCAGACCCGTCTTCCGATGTTGAAGGACCAGCCACCGGTGTGTTGATCGATACAGCTTCAGGCAGCCGGTTACCACAGTTCTCCTCTTTGGCATTTTTCTTACCGTATGCACCGTAAAAGGAAAACATAAAATAAAATATAAACACATTACAAACCGTTCCGTCGTAATCACTAAACAAGTTGTAATTGCCTTCGGAAGCAGCCACAGCTATATATATCACAAGGACACAGTGTAGTTAGTTGGCCTACAACATAGCAGTCTCATAATTGGGCAATAATGCATAATTCCTACATGAACATAAGAGCCCACAACCCAGGGGAGTCTGATAATATAACTATAAGGATAATACTGGTCCAGGAACAGGCCAGGCTGCCATTGCATATACAATAAAATGTTGAAATTGGCGTCAACTAATTCCCAATCAGCATAGTGCACCTAAGCGTTCTTGGCCCAATTAATTTAATTGGCGTTCACTTATATTAAATAATAACACTTACCTCACATGACCATTTGTCAACTGCTCCTTAGCCAAAACGTTGAAAGGCCGTTTCGCATTTGGTTCCACAAAAATCATTAAAATGCATTAAATCATAAAAGATCAATCTCAACGAATGTTCAACATCGGGGTTCAAGGACAACATTTTTCAAAGATGGTCCTTTATCTGACATAACCATTTGACAAATACAACTTGCATTCGTTAATCTAATAAGTATGTCAAGTTTCACGCAAAAAACATGGAACAGAGGTTTTGCATGTGAATTCACTAAACTCCATATACATTTCATCAAATGTCCGCCATCTGAACATCATTCATCTTGAAAATGTAACAATAAATACTCAAGAATTACCAGGCAGCCTATCTGACCTACCGTTCTTATATTCTTCAACACGCACGACCTTTTTTCTCTCGAATGATAAGTGTAGGTAATATCTTTCATCACAGAGTGTTCAGGTATAATATTAAATAGTGTTGTATTTCGACATTTCTATCGAATGTTAAGTGTAAGTAATGTATTTCATCACAGAATGTTTAGATATAATATGAAATAGTGTTATATTTCACATTTATATCGAATGTTAATTGAAGATAATATCTTTCATCACAGATTGTTCAGGTATAATATTAAATCGTGTTATATTTCACATTTCTATCGAATGTTAAGTGTAGGTAATGTCTTTCATCACAGATTGTTCAGGTATAATATGTATATACTTTCAAATTGTATCCTACCGCTGCCAGAACTCCGATCGTTTGACCCTACATCTTTGCAATCGGCACAGAGACAGAATTTGTGTTAAAAAAATATACAATTGTATGTTGACACGTAATCGTTTGTGATATATGCAGACACAATATGTAGCGTTATTGGTTGTGGCAATTTTGAGTACGCGGAATACTCAGCAGTCTGCATCATTCATTTTGAGCTTTTCTGCTGCATCAAAGGCAAAATAGAAAGCCTGACATTAAAGCCACTGATAAAATATAAAACAAAAAGGGCCATGATGGTCATGGATCTTCTTCCCCCCCCCCCCCCCCCCCCGAGTTATAAACCACATAGTCAATCACAATAACTCATGTTGCGGTCAGGTAAGCTTATACTAGTGTTAACAAGAGTTCCCCTAACTGTGCTCAACTTAAAGAGTACGGCTTTTAGAGTGTTCACAAGATTTTGCTTCAATTTAGACTATTAGCGACTTAGTTATTGACCGGACATGACCCATATTTAAAATTAGTCTAGATATCACCCAAATACCCCTTTTGACATGCTCAAGTTAAAAATACGGCTTCCAGAGTGTTAACAAAGTTTTCCTTCAATTCGGTGACCTAGTTTTTAGACCTATAGGACCTTTATTTGAAACTGGTTTAGATATCATCACGATAAACATTCTAACAAACCTTCAAGCTCAGTCTTTAGAGTGTTAATATTTAATTTCTCTAAGTTGGCCTAGTGATCTAGTTTTTAGCCGAACATGACCTTTATTGGAACTTAGATTAGATATTATCCAAACACTAATTCAGAAAATGTTTTAACATAATCAAGTTAAAAATAAAACTTTCCGATTATTATTAAGATGTACCATCAATTTTACCTAGTGACCTAGTTTTTATCCGACATGACCCATATTCAAATTCCAAGCTGCAGAAGCGAAAAATACGATCTCTAGAGTGTTTACAATATTTTTCGTCAATTTGTGACCTAGTTTTTGACCGGACATAATATAAATTGGAACCTAGCCTAGTTGTCATCAAGACAATTATTCTGACAACAATCTATCAACAATCTCAATATAAAAATACAGCCTCCAGAGTGTTCAAAATGTGATCACAATACATGTAGTTAACCTTCGTGCTCAGGAGAGCTAAACATGACGAAATATAATCGGTTGAATGGTTAACTTTAGCCATGGATAAAAGGCTGATCAATCGTATTGGAAGAAGTGAACACCATCAACGCAGGTATTCAACACTGAGTATGGTTGTGGTAATTAGTCTACCATTTATTACGTCGGTTTGACGTTTACGTTATTGTATACCTGCGACATTCATGCTTTATTCAAAATGTTTGAGTCAAATGTACTTTTAAATTTGTCCTTCGAATCTACTACAAGTGTGCGTGCTTCTAGCCAAGATGTTGAATGTGCAAGTTTTAGCAGTACGGTTAACAATGCCTGACTTTTATTAATGTAGTCCGCGGTTTTTTGGAACAACCCTCGTATGTCAAGGAATGTTAAATCGTTTCATAACACTGCAGTTTAAGTGATTAACTAAAGACTTATTTAGTACCTGAAAATTTACATGTTCACGTCATACATTGTTATTTTATTAATTAAAAACTTGATAACCACAATTAATTATGTACGTCATACGTCTTTGTATCTGCTATGGCAAAACATGATGTTTTGTTAAATGATACGAATAGCGAGATGTTTTAGGTTTATTTCAGTGTTTATTTGAATTGTGTTTCACGTCGTTTTAACAGTAATTTCAGTTATATCACGGCGGTTCCGGGGTAAATTATCAGTTATATCACGGCGGTTCCTGGGTAAATTATCAATAATACCAGTATTACTTATCCTGACACCGATACATCAGTATAATGCTATCACCACAACCCTGAGTGACAATGAGGGAGGCCACTATTACCATTGATAAAGTCTTTGGCATGACCCGAGCGGGGATCGATCCCTGGTTTCCTGTCTCAAAGCGGTCGCCCTAACCGCTACTCTATTGAGAGGGTGGAAATAGCGAGATAAAGCTATGACAAATCAGTGATGTCGGGGACAGCTTTCTTCTCTAACTGGCTAACAATGTTGCCGATGTTTTAAAATATCTTTGACCAAACCTGATGGAATAATTGTCAGTGTCCAATATGCAAAAACTAACTAACCATCAAATATAAACTACATCAGGACAGGGTGAGCCGTCCCACGAGAAAACCAACAGTGTGGTCTCTTCGTAAAGTTTCGACCCGGATCCGCCTAAGCATGCTGCGCAATCTTTCCCGGATAGACACTTTTCGCCTCCTGTGGATTTTCTGTTTCAGGAATCATTAATCCATACCTCTTTCCCCCTGAGACGGAATGTTTCTGCCCGGATCAGTCTGCGCTAACTGCGCAGGCTGATCTGGGTCGATACATTTCGCAGAGGCCATAATGTTGTTTTTTCTCGCGGGACGGCTCAGAGTAATGATAACCTGAATAAGGATTTTACAAAATGAAATCTCCCAAACAATCTAATTTCTTACATGTTTGAGTAAATAGCAACATCACGTGCACAATGAAGAAAACCAACTGCAGGGATGGTGTCCCCATGGTTCGGAGTGTTGCTGTTAAATCCCTGAAAAAGACAGTTTAAAGTGTGCTGAAACTAGAGAAGTACATTAATATATGCATTTGCTGAATTTGGGATTATTTATTTAGTTCAATATATTTTGGTCAAGTTCGTATTGTAATTTGTGTTGCAATCGGTACAGTAACTTTTGCTGGCTGCAACAAATATTGTAATCCTTTCTGAAATTGGTACAGTTTATTCAAAGAAATATGTATGGTATATTTGTCGAAAGTGGTATAGTAATTTGTGTTGATATTGGTTAAGCCTATTTTTTTTTCAGGAATTGGTTTAGTAATTTTGCTGAAATTGGTGAAATATATTTTGAAGGAACATGGGCCTGTCCATGGAAGATGTTATCTCATTAAAATTAGACATAAACTGCGCTCACTTGAAAAATATTAGCCGTTCCGCGAGAAAATTAACATTGTGGACTCTGCGTATAGTATCGACCCTGATTTGCTTAGGCATGCCGCGAAGGCTAACCCGGACAGACACTTTTCGCCTCCTGTGGATTTTATGTTTCAGGAATCATTACTCTATACCTCTATCCCCTGAGATGGAATAATGTGTCGGCCCGATCTGCGCAGGCTGATCTGGATCGATACATTACGCAGAGCCCATGCTGTTGGTTTTCTCGTTGGACGGATTATATGTGAATCCGCACAGTCTGGTAAAGATCTTTACTGTTTACATACTTACGTGTTAGAAGCTTCTATTACCTTGTAAAGATTCTGATAAGCCCGAGTAGATCTACAGGCTTATCTGAAAAGCCAACTTGTAAATTTTTGTACAGACGGGATAATGCAGTTTATGTTTCTGCAAGTGGTATTGTGATTTTAACTGTCATTGATTTAAAGTAACTTTAGCTGAGATCGGTGCAGCAATGTGTGAAGAAATGCTACTAGTATTATATGATGAAACGCTTATGTATGTATGTATCTTTTGAAGAAATTGGTATAATATTTTTGATGAATTTGGCATTGGTAAAGTTATATTTGAAGAACTTCAACCTGGCATATGTCATGGGAATACGTCGAACACAGGCACCAAGTTGCTCTAGTTGCCGTTCTGCGGAAATTAGACAGCCGACTGCAAACAGGATTTGGGTCGTAATAATTAATTGTGGGTCCCTTTTTTTCAAGCAAAAAGGATAAAGCGTCTCTTTGATACATGCTTGGTACAAGCGCCCTAAGCTGAAGTTGCATTAGCTTCCGCTTCGTTCAGTTGCGGCAACCGGCTGCTAAATTTATCCGTCATTGATATTTCCCGGCGTTGAACCGGTCCTGTATGAGTTCGATAATTAAGCCGGAAATTTGACGCGTGTCAGGTGAATGTGCCGCACACTGGTTTCAAGTTGCACTAGTTGCTGTTCAGAGAAGTTTCGGCAGTTGGTCGCAAAACCCAGCCGGATATGGGCCTCCTGTTTGAGGGCATTTTATCCATGCCATGTGGAAACGCTAAAAAATGATTTCGTGTTGCATATGATCCTGTAGCGTTGAATTGTTGCAGCAATGTGCCTAATATCGAGTTGCACTACGTGCCGTTCAGCTTCGTTGTGGCAGCTTGATGACAAGTCCAGCATAAGTTAAGATTTTTGACAAGGCAAACGCCCACCAACAGCTGTATTTGTCTCGGGTTTCAACCCCCTGGCATATGTCAGGGGAAGCTTGCAGATAACTCCTTTTAATTTGCACAAGTTGCCTTTCTGCCGAATCCGGCAGCAGGCTGTTAAACCAAACCAGATATTGGCCAACGGAATAGCACCCTCCCTCGAAAGTGTGTGCCTATTGTTCGAGATAGATTTATTGGGAGACCCATTGATGTTTGGCAGTTACATGCACCCCGAAATGATTTCGTGGTGTATTAGATTTAGACTGTTGTGAAAATGTTCGACAATATTCCGATTTTGAATCCATCCTGATCGAGTAATAGACATTAACCAGTTTTCTAACGTGTGTTATGTGGAAGTACTTAACAGTAACGATTCGAGTTGTTGCAGCCGTCTGCCAAATCCAGAGGAAGTTTCGACTTTTTGGCATGTTTTTAGCCCTATTCCGGATGAATATTGCTTTAGTTAGAGACCTTCGTCGGCTGTAAAAGTCACTCGGAGGTGGGCCGGCAGATTAGCTTTCATCCTCAAGTTTGCATGACTAATAGTCAAGAAAGATTTAGATGGATTGGGCGACCCATTTTTGATTGTCAGGTGCAAGCTAAACAACAGCCGGGATTTGCCGACAACCAAGTATGTGTCAGGGGAAAGCGCCGAACACTGACTTCAAGTTTAATTAGTTGCCTTATGTTGAGTTTACGCAGCCGGCAGGCAGCACAGTTAAATTGGAATTGGGCCATTGGGCCGAATAAATTGCTCCAACCCTATATTGCGTGCCTTCTATTCGAGATATTTCGACTACATGGCCCATTGGTGCACGCTAGCCGAAAGCGCCGCTAACTTAATTCTTGCCGCATTAGATCACACTTCGCCGACCTGGGGCAGTTGGCTGATACATCTAGCTGGAATTGGAATCTTCCGATACTGTACTGAATTTGCACTCGTTCTTTTCTTGTAACATACTTTAGCCAACAACCTGACAATATTGCTCTCACCCTCAATGATCGAGATGGATTGATTTGGGGAACCAATGTACACATGTTAGGCTCAAACGCCCCATACTGCCTTCGTCTTGCAACAGGTCCCGTTTCACCAAGTTGCGGCAAACGGTTGCTAAACCCACCCGTAATTGGAATTGTCCGACAATGTCCTTTTCGAGTTACAGAGTTGAACCGGTAACCTGACATGTTCTCCGGTGGAAGCGGCCAACATCGGCTTCGATTTGCACCAGGTGCCGTTCAACCGAGTTGTCGCAGTCGGTTACTAAGTCCAGGAGAAATTAGAAATTTTGGGCATGTCAACAGCCAAACTCCGGCTCTATATTGCTCGAGTTCCCGTAAACTGACCTTCATCAGGAGCAACTTGTTTATATACGAAGCCGAACACTGGCTTCGAGTTACCCTAGTTTCCGTTCTCCCGAGATTCGGCTGCTAGATGCAAAAGCAAGACGGAGTTTGGCTAAGCGAATTTCTCCCACCAGGGCTTTTCAGTACCTATTATTCGCGATAAATGCATTTCAAGTATAAATGCTTCGAGTTGCACTACATGCCTTTCAAACTGGTTTCAGAAATCGGCAGAAAATGCCAGCCATAATTGAAAATTCCAGAGATGTCTCTGCACATAAGGTTAAATGTTGGCCTGTACAGCCGGAAAAACGGTTTTTGCATCTGTGTAGTACAGCCATAGTTGTCGGAACTCCGGTTGTTTCGGCTAAAAAATACAGCTGGAGTAGTCGGGACTCAGGCTATTCCCACTGTGTAATACATCCGGAATAGCCGGTAATCCACTTCACGCGGCTAGAATGCCTCGTTAGGTGAGAAACTACAAATTTTCGTTCGTTGCACTCGAAAATACATTGTCCAAGACCACAGAGCCAGAAAAAAACTGCATGAAAACATTGCCTAGTCTGGGTCTACACTGGTCGCAAATACCCCAAGTTGTTTGTCGTTGAAAGCGACTCAAGTATACGCAGTAAATAATATATTGAACAAGATTACATGCGCTTTGATTGATGACCTCACGAAGTCAAAACATTTCCAATATTTATGTTTCTTTTTCAAAGTTAGTTCAGTGAAGGATGGCGCATTATATAAGATACACAATAACGACCGTTTTTATATTAGTTTAACGCTTTCTAATTTAGAGTTTAGTCCAAAATATAGAAAATCTCTATACATGATAGTATGATTATTGAATAGAGTAGAAATCATTGTGACAAATGGAGATATTGCTCATTATGAGCAATTTCTCCATTTGCCACTTTGATTTCAAAAGTCGTCTGTTTCAGATGCGTCAGAAAACGACTACATGCGATTCATACAATCAGAACCAACATAGACTCTGCAAATACCAACTTGGAGGATTTTACGATCGGCGTAGACCCAGCAGACCCTGTTTAAAGTTATAAAATAAAAAACACATACCAAGAGACAAAATTGTATTTGCAACTTTACCTGTCCTGAAATTGTTCAACAATGATCACACATGCGAAGTTCCCTGGACGATAAGCATTGACATTAAACTCACCTTCTCCGTGATAAAACGGACCAGATACAATAATCATGCCTGCGTCCAACAGACCTTTAAACAGAAACGTATTTCGCGATATCACAATATGTGTAAGTAATTTTCAGTGCAAGAAGACTTCATTTCGTCGAAGTGAAATGGGTTTCACGTTTAACGGTTATGTTTGGTGTCCTTTGTTCAGGACTATGGTTTAAACTCTATGCAATGCGTTTCTCTCGTGTCGCGCCCAAGTCATAGAGCTTATCAGCGAAGTTCATGTCACATGGATATTGCGTGCCTAAAACGGATTAAATGTTGTATCGAACCAGGTCACCCACTTTGCTTCCAAAACAACGTCTGATCATGGTCTACACTGTTTAAAATAAACAGATCTAAAACTTCTACCTGCCAAACAATGTAGGTAACGACCAATAGCAACATTTAAACACGACAATATGTGCGTCTTCTATGTTCATTCAGCATACAACAAAATTGCAGCAGAAAACTTTGAAAACATCCAAGCAACCATTTAGAAAATATCTATAATTTAAAGTATAGTTATTGAATAAAGTGGTTTATGTGACGAAATGAGACATTCCTCATCATGTGCAATTCTTGCTTTTTTTCACAATGTTGTATAAACATCGTTTAGTGCAGATGTGTCAAAGTGTGTTTGCATGATGTAAAGGGCTAAGAGGAAAAGTTATCAGAAAAGGTGACATATGTTGTTTTTCACACTGAATCGTTTCAGTTCATAGAAAACCTAGTAAAATCCAGTGGTTTGTCATGATAATGGACTTGTTGGATTTTTCGCTTTACTGTTTAGTGTAATCTCTATTGAACGCGCAGTCCTTGTTTTCTTGTTCTCTTCGTGGCAAGACAGGCGACCTGGGACGTTATCAGTTACTCGCCTTAATGTCAAATGAGTGTAGTTACAAACTGGAAAAAGGTGTAGGTACGCGTCTTTTGTAAATCAAGCAATGTTTCGCGAACAACTTTATAATGTACATTTACATGGTTATAACGTTATGGTCTCTACGTAATGTATTGACTCAGATCATGCTGCGCAGTCCGCGCAGGCCAATCCGGGCCGACACATTCCGTCCCAGGGCGATAAATGTATATAGTAATGATTCCTGAAACAGACAATGTACATGAGGCGATAAGTGTCTGTCCGGGTTAGCCTGCGTGGCATTCTTAGTCTTATTCCGATCGATAGTTTACGCGAGTCCACAATGTTGGTTTTCTCGCGGGATGGCTTATTTATGTTTCTTATTTTACAAAGTTAGTTACATCGATACTTATATTACATGAAAGACAACAATTTGGCGGAAGATGAATGACTCTTGTCACATATCAAAGCGAACACTGCAGACCCTGATCAGTCTGTAAGTATATGCACATGCTGGTATAGTACAACAAGGGTTGCAAATGTCTTTTAAAATTTTGCACATATTCTTGTTTTTTTTTCTTTAAATTCAAATTCACACAATGAAAAGCTCAAAATAAAGCATAATAATAAAGTTGTATATATCATATATATAATAATTGCTTTTAAAATAAAATATCGACATATCTGATAATTTCGTTATTTACCTGGGTTTCCCAACCAAACCTAGTCAATAATTACATAATATGAGCCGTCCCGCGAGAAACCCAACATTATGGTCTCTGCGTAGAGTATCGACCCAGATCAGCCAGTGCAGTCCGCGAGACGAGCAGAAGAACTGTGACGAAGATTCACGTCTGTAAGAGGGAAGTATGGTTTAGTTCGTTCCGGGACCACTGCGCATGTGTACATCTGATGTAGCACATGCGCACTCTTCAAACGCGGAGGTGGATGGAATGACGAGCAGAAGAACTGTGACGAAGATCCACGTCTGTAAGAAGGATGTATGTTTTGGATAAGTATTACGAGCATCTATTCGCATATATTCGCTCACCATCCACTTACGTACGTACAATATATATTATATATGATAGAAAGATAATCTTTATTTTGTAACGTAAACTATACATAGTTTCTTGTAACATACAAACAAAGTATATACATAAAAAAGTCATGAATGAGCTATAAGCATTAATCCGATATGACACATATATATACATATACGAGGATGAACAAAACTATTTACTTAATCCACGTGTATAGTTCAATGCAATATCAAAGCCAAATTCATATAACATATAGGCGGATGGTCAAGACTCGGTGAGACTATGCAGAAGCACCTGATCGCTCGAGTATCACTATTCGCAGATGCTATAAGACCGTAAAGGGATAGACTGGGATTAAATATATCGTAATAGTGTGAGTTATTTGAACCGTATCCATGCCGTTGTGCTAATAGCGTTCGCCCAAGGAATGATCACGGTAACGCCATGATATAACTGAAATTGTGTTGCAGGCGTAAAGCCCCATTTAAACAATCAATCAATCAAACAATCAATCAATCAATCAATCAATCAATCAATCAATAAAGCCTTATTAAAATGATCTATGGTAATATCTACCAGGTAGAATAAACAGTAAGCTCATTTTTGCGCGTTAAGGTTCTTCATAAAAAACTATTCATACAAATAATAATGTGCGTGAAGTGCGGAGTAGCCGGAACAGCCGGAACAGTCGGTTCTCCGGCTACTCCAACTGTATCAACAAGCCGGAACAACCGGAACTCCGGCTGTATCAACTAGCCAGAACAGCCGGAACTCCGGCAACCCCGACTGTATTAACCAGCCGGAACAGACAACTCCGACTGTATTAACCAGCCGGAACAGGCAACTCTGACTGTATTAACCAGCCGGAACAGGCGGAACTCCGGCTACTCAGGTTGTATAAACCAGCCAGAACAGCTGGCACTACATCTACACCGACTGTATTAGCCAGCCGGAACAGTCGGAACTCCAGCTACGTCGGCTGTATTTACCAGTCGGAACAGCCGGAACTCCGGCAACTCAGACTGTATTAACCAGCCGGAAAAGGCGGAACTCCAGCTGTATTAACCAGCCGGAACAGCCGGAACTCCGGCAACTCAGACTGTATTAACCAGCCGGAACAGGCGGGACTCCGGCTACTCCGGCTGTATAAACCAGCCGGAACAGCTGGAACTCCGTCTTCACCGACTGTATTAACACACCGTAACAGTTGGACCTCCAGCTACGTCGGCTGTATTAACCAGCCGGAACAGAGGGAATTCCGGTTACACAAGCTATATTAACAAACCGTAACAGTTGGACCTCTAGCTACGTCGGTTGTATTAACCAGCCGGAACAGAGGGAATTCCGGTTACACAAGCTGTATCAACAAGCCGAAACAAGCGGAACTCCGGCAACTACGACTGTATTAACCAGTCGGAATAGGTGGAGTCTGTCAGCCCAACTCCGGCTGGGTTTTGCAGCTGCCATACATCCGGGTGGAATCCGGAAAGCGTGACTGGGAGCCAGAGAGTGTCACTTTCATCTGGCGTATGTCAGGATGCTAGTTAAACTCTCTAATTAGAGCAATATACAGTTAGGCTGTAGACTGTTGGCCAAACTCCTGCCGGGTTTTGCAGCCGGCTGCGATAAATTCGGGTGGAATCTGGCTGGTGTGTATGGGAGCCATAGTGTGTCACTTTCACCTTACATATGTCAGGATGCCAGGTAAACTCTCTAATATCGAGCAATATACAGCCGGAGTTGGGCAGTAGACTTGGCCAAAATGCCAACTTCATCTGAACGTTGCAGCCATCTGCGATAAATCCGGATGGAATCCAGCTAGTGCGACTTGGAGGTAGAGTCAGGCGCTTTCGCCTGGCATGCATCAATTCACCGTCCAATCCATCTATCTCGAACAATAGGCACGCCAAAACGAGGGTGGGAGCAACTCTGTCGGCCCAACTCCGGCTGGGTTTTGCAGCCAGCTGCGATCAATCCGGGTAGAATCCGGCTAGTGCAACTCGGAGCCAGAGTGAGGCACTTTCACCTGACACATGTCACGATGCCAGTTGGGCTCTCTAATTTGAACAGGACGGGTGCAAAAACGGGAATTTGTCGGGAAATCCCAACTCCGGCTGTGCATGGCAGCCGGCTGACGCAACTTGGTGAAACAGGATTTCATGCAACAGGAAGTCAGTTTGAGGCGCTTTCACCTGGCATGCATCAATATACCGTCCAATCCATCTATCTCGAACAATATGCACGCCAAAACGAGGGTGGGAACCACTCTGTCGGCCCAACTCCGTCTGCGTTTTGCAGCCGGCTATGATACATCCGGGTGGAATCTGGCTAGCGTGTATGGGGGCCAGAGTCTGTCACTTTCACCTGACATATTTCAGGATGCCAGTTAAACTTTTTAATATCGAGCAATATACAGCCGACGTTGGGCTGTAGACTTGGCCAAAATGCCAACTTCATCTGAACATTGCAGCCAGCTGCGACAAATTCGGATGGAATCAGTCTATTGCGACTCGGAGCCAGAGTGATGCGCTTTCACCTGGCATGCATCAATCTACCGTCCAATCCATCTATCTCGAACAATAGGCACGCCAAAACAAGAATGGGAGCCTCTCTGTCGGCCCAACTCGGCTGGGTTTTGCAGCAGGCTGCGATCAATCCAGCTAGCGTGTCTGGGAGCTAGAGTTTGTCACTTTCACCTGGAATATATGTCAGGATGCCAGTTAAAAAACTCTCTAATATCGAGCAATACACAGCCGGAGTTAGCCGGAGTTAGCCGGAGTTGGACTGTCAAAATGCAAACTTCATATGAACATTGCAGCCAACAGGAAGTCAGTTTGAGGCGCTTTTACTTGGCATGCATCCATCCACCGTCCAATCCATCTATCTCGAACATAAGGCACGCCGAAACGAGGGTGGGAGCCCATCTGTCGGCCCAACTCCACCTGACATATGTCAGGATGCCAGTTAAACTCTTATATCGAGCAATATACAGCCAGAAATTGGCTGTAAACTTGGCCAAAATGCCAACTTGACCTCAACATTGCAGCCAGCTGCGATAAATCCTGGAGGAAACCGGCTAGTGTGAGCCACTCTGTCGGCGCATCTCCGGCTGGGTTTTGAAGCCGGCGGCGATGAATCCGGATGGAATCCGGCTAGCGTGTCTGGAAGCCAGAGTGTGTCACTTTCACCAGACATATATGTCAGGATGCTAGTTAAACTCTCTAATATCGAGCCATATACAGCTGGAGTTAGCCGGAGTTGGGCTGCCAAAATGCCGACTTCATATGAACATTGCAGCCAGCTGCGATAAATCCGGGTGGAATCCGGCTTGTGCAACTCGGAGCCAGAATGAAGCACCTTCACCTGACACATGTCACGATGCCAGTTAAGCTCTCTAATTCGAACAGAACGGGTGCAAATTCGGGAATTTGTCGGGAAATCCCAAATCCGACTGTGCATGGCAGCCGGCTGACGGAACTTGGCAAAACAGGATTTCATGCAACAGAAAGTCAGTTTGAGGCGCTTTCACCTGGCATGCATCAATCTACCGTCCAATCCATCTATCTCGAACAATAGGCACGCCAAAACAAGAATGGGAGCCTCTCTGTCGGCCCAACTCCGGCTGGGTTTTGCAGCCGGCTGCGATCAATCCGGTGGAATCCGGCTAGTGCGACTCGTAACCAGAGTATGGCATAAAGTTGCCAGTTTAACTTTTCAATTCGAACAGGACTGGTGCAATGTCGGGAAATTCCAACTCCGGCAAGGCAAGGCAATTATGCCTCCATTATATTGTTTTTATTAACCAGAAAATGTAGATTATACAGGATTTTAAATTGGCTTTGGTATTATAATTCGACTCTTAATATATTTCCCATTGTGAAGCAGAGTCCTTCATTTGATTCTCTGTATAAATTGTATAAGGAATAACTGCTAAAATCCTCAACAACATGTACATTTTCCTTTAAACAATATTAACAATATCTAAATAATCGTTCAGTCTTGTTATGGCGTCCAGTTTATATTGATATATAGTTAACATATACTGCCACCAGAGCATCAGTTGTAATGCTATTCCAGCAACGCTGAACGCCAAGGAAGGAAGCTCCTATCAATGTTGAATTCGTATTTACAAACGACATCAAGCCTAAAAGTGAAAATACTTTAGGGTTCACTATTATGTCCTTATCTGATTCAAAATAGGTTCGACTGCATTGAGTTACGGGTGATATAGCGGAAAACCTGAATACCTCATGTCGCCTTTGTCTTGCAGGTAGGTCAGTAGTGCACGTTATATAGATATATAGTTAACATATACTGCCACCAGAGCATCAGTTGTAATGCTATTCCAGCAACGCTGAACGCCAAGGAAGGAAGCTCCTATCAATGTTGAATTCGTATTTACAAACGACATCAAGCCTAAAAGTGAAAATACTTTAGGGTTCACTATTATGTCCTTATCTGATTCAAAATAGGTTCGACTGCATTGAGTTACGGGTGATATAGCGGAAAACCTGAATACCTCATGTCGCCTTTGTCTTGCAGGTAGGTCAGTAGTGCACGTTATATAGATCGTGAACTAAGAATATGCATTTATTATTTTCAAAGGTTAAAGAAAAGACATTGTTGAATGTGAAATGCATGTGTTAATTCACTGCCAACATGTTTATCAATTAAGAACTGTATGTGTATTTGATTGGTATGTAGGCGACACCAACACTGGTGACTTTTATATAATATGTTTTGTACTATGGGCCGTTGGCCTTATTACTTTCAATAAAATATTTGTCATTGTTAGTGTAGGATGGATTACTTTCACTTCGTCAAAATAAAATTGGCTCCAACATGCCATCTGTAAAGGAAATACCACGATTTCGTAGCCTATTCTGCAAAAATCACAAAGCGATACAGGCTTAAACATGTATTGTGAAAAGTGTGTGATTATTTTGTCAGACCACTTTTTAAGGGTGTCAATCGTATTTAACAATGAACTAGCTAAATCATACAGGAAATGTGATTGTCCATGGGTCTCTAAGAGCATTTCCAGTATCACAGTCCTAGCCACAAGGACTACACCTTATCTATGACAACCTTTATTGGTAGGTGTATGCAAAGATCAAACCAGGACACACGTTGTCTGAACATGTGCGCTTATGTACCGTGCATGCTGAGTGTAGATATTCAAAGTACCTGCTTTTCGGGAACAAGATGCCGAGATATTGTCAATATATTTTAAGCGAAAGGTAACTAGCAGTGTCAATATCATCCCTACTGATAGGTGTAGAAATATAAAGTACCATCTGAATAGCGTATCTGCTTTAGGGAGCCAGATGTCAATGTCTTATCAATATGAACGGCACCGTTATCATCACTGTCAATTACGAAGGCGACCGGACAATTTTGCTACAAGCCATTCTGTTAAGAAATCTGTGTTCAATTCACAATAGCAGCTACAAGTAGATTTTGGCAACGGCTTGTCTTCAAACAAATGCGTATAGTTCTGTGTTTTTATTTAACGGTTTTGATCCCAAGTAAAGTCTGACGACAGCTTGTCTTCAAGCCATTGTGAACAGTTATGTGTGCTTATTTCGAAGTGGTGGTCAACAGTAAAGTTTGGCAACAGCTTGTCTTCTTGTCATTGTGAACAGTTATGTGTGCTTATTTCGAAGTGGTGGTCTGTGGTAAATTAAGGAACGGATTTTCTTGAAGCCATTTTGGTGGTCAGCAGTAAAGGTTGGTAACAGCTTGTCTTCTCGCCATTATGAACAGTTATGTGTGCTTATTTCGAAGTGGTGGTCAACAGTAAAGTTTGGCAACAGCTTGTCTTCTTGCCATTGTGAACAGTTATGTGTGCTTATTTCGAAGTGGTGGTCTGCGGTAAATTAAGGAACGGATTTTCTTGAAGCCATTTTGGTGGTCAGCAGTAAATGTTGGCTCCAACTTATCTTCAAGCTATTAAATACAGTTACGTGTGCTTATTCCATAGGGTTAGCTCCGGTATAGTTTGACAACCTCTTGTTTCATAACCATCATGTAATATTCTGTCTTGTTATGCCCCGTCTCAACTTGTTATCAGCTTTTCTTCAAACCATTGTGTTAATTTCTCAGAGTGGTAGCTCCAGTATATTTTGACAACAACTTTTCTTCAAGTGTCAAGTTGTGTTTCTTAATCGCACACCGGTAGCTCCCAGTACTGTTTGGCAACATATTGTATTCAACCAGCGATGATCAGGATCACCTTGCACATCGGCACAGCCAGATCAGGATTTTCTGTGTTTGTCATAATTTTGTACACACATTCTAAACACTTCCAGAGAAAGAAATGATCAAACACCAACAACACAAGTGATTCATTTTATCGTAATGGTCATTAATTTCAAAACATCCGACGGTCGGTTTTGGTAACGTAGATATGTTTCGTCTACTTCAAATGTTTTCTTCTTTTGATGTTTAAGCATATTTAAGTTTTGCTTTTGAAGTTATGTCTCATTAATGCTTTAAACTGGTTGCAAAGCATGTTCATCGACAACGGGACATTAGTATTCGTTAACGCTGTTGGACGTCCTGCTCATATATAAAATGATATTGCTGCTAATGACGAAAGAAACAAGACTGATAAAGGATAAGATATATTCATTTTATATATAAATATAAAGGATTATATTTTCAAGAATGGTAAATGTATTGTCTCAATAAAAACTGTTTGATTTTCTACCACTTCTATAATGGAAGATGAAGTCACTAGGGTTGTCAAAGTTAGCGTTTTTTATGCATTGTGTTCTCCCCAATTGGGTCATAACGATACTTTAACGAGAAATAATTCTCCTGAAATATATTAAATACAATATGCGGTCTATCACTGGCCGAAATTGCTCGTTGATTATTAGAATCAACTGAAACATCAACGGAAAACAACGCATTCGAAAATCGTTTAAATAGTTCGTGTAACTTTTTTATCGTCATGGAGATATTCCCAAAAATAGACCTTCAATTAACATATGTTTACTTGTTTTACACCAATTGCACTACCGTCAACGCATTCGAAAATCGTGGCCTTGTGTAGTGTGTTAAATAGTTCGTGCAACGTTTTGTTATCGTCATGGAGATATTCACAAATAGACATTCAATTAACATATGTTTACTCGTTTTACATACAATTGCACTACCGTCAACGCATTCGAAAATCGTGGCCTTGTGTAGTGTGTTAAATATTTCGTGTAACTTTATATCGACATGGAGATATTCACAAATAGACCTTCCTTTAACATTTGTTTAGTCGTGATACATACAATTGCACTACTGCCAAATCAACGTGCTTCGGCAACCCACATGTTTAGATTCTTCCTATGCTTGTACCTGGCGTACTACGGTAAAATGGCATGTCTGGCATGAATTAACAACGGCGAGTAGATAAGTCATATCCCCCTATATATCACTATCCCATATATAGCAAATTTGTAAATATACAATTGATTTTCGTTAACTGTGCAGCAGACCAATATAAGTTGATATTTGGAATCAATGCAAACTTCTTTCGGAATATGAAAGACTAAACCGGTTGGTCCGCAAAAAGGTTGTTTCTGTAGCCTTTTGCGTGTTACACAATGTCCAAATGGCACGGTCAGTATTTGTTTATATACCGGCGTCCGAGTTTTCTTTTGAGAAATTAAAATTAGAATACACAATACCTGGTTAAACTTCTACAAATAGTCTTTATATGGTTTATATGCTATAAAAATAACGACCGTGTTATCGTATGAGAAAACTCAGGGGAATCCAAACAAGACCGTCTTACTATAAATAAACTCCCTATTGTATTATATATAAAAAGACAAGGTCTGCATTTATGGCGTAGTTCACGACGAACCCGAGTTCCGACTAGAGTTACACTGGTTTCTCATGAACGGCAAGAGTTTTAACCCTAGTGACGTCATATGTACTTCGTGAACTACGCCACGTATTATACTTTATTACATGCCTGTTTATTTTCCGGTGAAAATACACGCATATTGACATGCGCAAATACACCACGACAGATTAAAATTCCGTATCTATATGCGGTGTAAATACAAGATTGTGACGTCATACAGTGACGTAACCGGTTTGTTGACGATATTGGGCGGAGCATACGTATTGGAATGCATTATGGAGGCGTGGCGTAATCATTGAAGCGATATTCATCCGCCCTTCATAATCTTAATTTTACGGTTAATAAAATGTAAACTCAATAAATTTTCGCTGCTCATAGATTGTAGGTATGTAATAAAAGGAATATTATGTTGTGGGGTGGATAATTGAGTTCGTATTAACGACGCGTAGCATGGGGAAATCCATATCTTAGCTCGACCTACGGTCTCGTAAGATATCGATTTTCCCACGCTACTTGTCGTGGAATACGAACTCATTTATCCACCCCACAACATAATATTCCGTAGTTATCACATGACGTTGCTTGTATCCCATGTAATATACCCATTACGTATTTCTTTATATACAACGTGTGTAATATAACATGACCTAATACTAGGAAAAAATGACGTCACGTCAACGTTTTGACGTCATACGTTAGTCACTTTGGCGCCAAAACCCGTAAATTTCATCTAGAAATATTGTAAACGCTAAGTACATTTTTATCGAAATACGCCTCATAAGTCACTTTATGTGATAGATATAATATCTCATGAGTGTTATTTATTATTCTTTTTAATAAACTAAGCTGAATATGACCTCGGGAATAATTATTAGTGGCATTGTTATACGATTTACTGACGAAAATTAAAATAGCTTTGGAAAACCCGCTTTTCTTTGTGTGTTTTCGTCATGTGATAAAAAGAATCTGACATTCGTTGTCATTTAATAAAGTTTTATTAAACTCGTTCAAGAAATTTATTATTAAGCTCGCCAAAGGCTCGCTTAATAAAAAAAATCTTGAACTCGTTTAATAAAACTTTATATAAAATGACAACTCATGTCAGATCCTATATATATGCACCGTATAGAGGGGCTATTTATAGTAACACGGAAGGAATTCTCCAAATTACCATTACGATCATTTTTAACGAATTATTTTTTCTCAAAAAATAATTCAGTTTACGATTTCGAAATCGCTCCCGGAAGTCACGGTTAAACTATACTTCCGCTTATACGGCTACGCCTTAGCTTCACCTAAATTGTCCTAGTATTTTTTCAATATTAAAATTACTTCTACGTGTTATTTCAATACAGTGAAGTCATAATTATACTATCGAATCATCATAGATAATCAATTTTCTAGAAAATGTCAAATTAACAGTACGCGCATATATATTTCATTTGTCGGCAGGTACGTATAAGGCACGAGTATGAATTTTAGTCGTATGCCCATTCACTAGATTCACTTGTTGTGAGGAAGTCGACCCCACGCTGTATAGAACAATGTTAATCTCACAAATATGCCACTACGCAGAGCTCAGTGAAATAGTCAGTGTGCATTTTAAACCCTCGCATCGCCGTTGTTTCTCCTTTTTCCAACATGATAACGATGATCAAAGGGGCTTTCTAATTATAGATCATGGTTTACATATGCGCGCATTCAGTTAGCTTAATATATATACGAAAGTAACGCTCAAACGTTGTATTAAAGTACCGTGGTGTAATGGAGAGCGTGTAGGACTTCTAATCATGGACTACTTATGGACGCGAGTTCGAGTCCCAGTAGAAACTCTTCTTTTATTTTATTTTTTTAATTCTTATTTTATTCGATTTGTTAAACATTATAGATTTATAATAATTAATTCACTCACATGAAACATAGTTATAATATAAGCCGAAAACCTGGATCCACCCCTGGTGACGAAAACAAGTCGAACTAACGCTGTATAGAACAATGTAAATCTCACAAATATGCCATGGGTGTTTTGACAGACTTTACGCAGAGCTCAGTGAAAGAGTTAGTGTGCATGTTAAACGCTCGCATCGCCGTTGAAATGCTACATTTACTAAAACTGTCAACTGATAAAAAAAAATCTCTGGACAAAAATATTAATAATAATAAAATAGACTAAATTGTGCAATAGCATGATCAATTGCATTCATAAATTAGATTTTACAATACATGTTCAAAATAATTCGTTACCAGTACTTTCAGTACTTTGATTATCATAGCGTATGGACAATATAGACGGACTTTTTGAGTATTTTAAAGAGGTATTGTGTTTTTTTCCCTATTGTCCTCTGTCGGACGCCTGTGGTTTATATCTAACCGTATTATGTTATGGTAGGGGCAGGTTTCCTAACTTGATGTTCTTTTAAGAATAACGCACTTCCTTTTCATACTCCAACTAGCTTAATTATATAAATAACAATAGCTAATGGTAACATTATCAAAAGCATTATTTTCAGTATAAAATACCAACACATTGTCTGTAAAGTGTTTGAATGGTGGTGTAGAGACGTTGACATGCTCCTCTTCCCATTAAGTTATGATATAGTTGACAGTTCAAGTTGTTGTTGTTGTTGTTTTTGTTTTTGTTTTTCATAATACATGCAAAAGCGAATTATACATAAATATATATGAGCCGTTCCACGAGGAAAGCAACATTATGGACTCGGCGTAATATATCGACACATATCTGCCTTCGCAGTCCGTGCAGGCTAATCCGGGCCGACACATTCCGTCTCAGGGGGATAATGAAACAGAAAACCACAGGAGGCGAAACAAGTGTGTCCGGGTTAGCCTGCGCGGCATGCTTAGGCTGATCCAGGTCGATGCTTAACGCATATATAGATGTTATGTTTCCTGGCTATATCACACCATTGTATATACATACATACATACATACATACATACATACATACATTTGTCTGTTAACGCACTTAGCAGTGTCGGGAGAAACTAGATGACCACGTGGTACGTCTGCGTAACCCCTGATGGACACGATGTCCGTACCAAGTAATTAGAGACCGGTTTTGTGTGTGGAATTCCACCGGAAATGACCAACAGTTCCACTAATAGTTCTGATCTCTAACGACTTCGAACGGAGATCGCTGAGCCCTTAATAATCTTAAAAAATACCGACTTCATACGGAAATTGCCGAGTCAATCCAAGATGTTCTATCTCAACTTATATTTCGTGAAATTAGGCTTAAGACAGAAATGTAGGAATTCAGTTCATACCGGTTTTTCATCAAAAGCTACATCTGCAGCTCTTTTAAATGCATGCGGAAATATTCACCTTTCGCAGATGTAACAAGGCCTCCTATAAAAAGTATCCGCTCAGTTATATTCAAGCATCCAAGGAATTTGAAGAAATGAAACATACAGTATTATACAGGTAAACCCCTGATCAGCCTGCGTCTCTGTGCTATCTTTCATCTGACCATCCATGTTTCTCCTAGACCGGAATAAATCAATTAGGTTAGGGTATATAGCAGCACACATGTAGTGTAGTGCAGTGATAGCGGAGGCGACCACGTCGGGTTCAAAGAAATACTACGGTGATCAACAAATCCTTCTCACTTGTGGTACGAGCCGTTACAAACCATGAACTAAAAAATAAAGAATTTTGCTTGGCAGAAAGAGCAAGCCAGACTGCAGTGAAATCATATGTTGCAAATGTTGCATAAGTTGCAAATGAAGAGCTAAACATTGTTACAAATTAATTTCCCACATAAAGATGCATTTATCTGTAGAAGACCTCCTTTTGAAAAAACAGTTTGAAATGGAGAAATATAATTTTGTCTACTTTGATAATCTTAAGTTGCACATTCACTGTCTATTTTCTCCATAAATGTTTTTTTATCAAAGAATTTGTCTATTGCGAGTTCCTTCGATATGGGGATAATCAAAAAGACAAAAAATGTCTCAAAGATGGCTCAAGTTTTTGTAAATTGGCTCAAACTTTTTTTCAGCCAAGGCCGGCCCTGAAATACCAGTCTGCTTCTTTGAACGCAGGGCTGAAATGACAATGAAGCAATGGTTCTGGAGAGCAGTTTTTATTTGGATCCTTAGCATGGAAATACAGGCATGTCTCAATTACGGTTCCGCCTCGGATGCGGGTTCGACCCCCGGTCGGGTCATACCAAATACTTTAAAAGGGTTGCGGGGATATCATTACGACTGACTGGCTGGTGTCAAGTACCTAGGAAACGCCTTGATATAACTGAACAATTGTTGAAAGTGGCGTAAAACACCAAACAAACCCTCAATTACTACGCTAAGATTAGATTTCGCAGTGCATCGCTCAACACATAGGATTGTTGTGTGGAGTACTGGTGTGAGAAAACCAGGAAACACATGAGTAGGTGAACTGGCCGCCGTGATATGACTGAGAAATTGTTAAAAACGGCGTTAAACCCAAATCAATCAATCAATCAATCAAAACATAGGTCCCGGAACTATCATAATTACCTCCCTTGTGGCTCTTTAGATGGGTATATCGAGGGCTTGGCGTAAAACGGTTGTAACTAAAATTTGTATTTTTTTTACCAAGGTTAGTCACCTCGCCATAAAGTCTTTATGAGCGTTAAATATTTTTTCATGGTAAATAATGGAAATTTAGGTGCCATTGCTCGTTCTGAACCGTTTCACGCCAAGCCCTCGATATTTAATTGATATTTATAAAAATAATAATTCAATTCAATTCAATTCAATCCTTTATTGGCAAATATCGACAAAATTTGTCTTTGGCCATTTACAAATCGGAAGAATATGGCTTAGACAAAAAAATAATAATACATATACAACTAAACAATTGATCAAATAAATAGTATTTAGTATATCAAATGAAAAAGGTACACAATAAAATATGTTAGGGAACTAACTTTCTTACGTCATCGCGAATAGCATAACATTCAGAAATATATCTACATAGATTAATTAATACTTTCTGCTTAGAACTAGACAGTAATTTAATAAATTTACTTATGTTGGGCCATTGCATATTACCATATAATAAAAAGACACAAACGAAGTTACGTCTTACAGCGCACTTGTGTTTTAGCTTTTGAATTTTCTGATTATTTCTCATTATTGATTCATACATGTGTGTACATGTACATGTAGAAGTGATATTTTACTTAGTCTGTCCCTTTTTAACATACGCTAAATATTCCTGTTAATCGGCTATCAGGGGCGGTACATTGTGTAGTTCTGAGAATGATGTATTTTCTTCTAAAAAAACTGAAATCACGATAGAGTTTTACAAATTATTTGATATTCCAATGGGATCGATGTACGTGTCGGCCTGTCTATCGTAAGTGTTGAAGCGATACATACAGGCTGACAAAGTTACATCTGGCTTTCAGACTATAGAACTCCCAATTGGTTGATGTAAACTATCCGGGTCTGAATTCACGTCCCCGTGTTGAACATCCAGCAAGCACAGTTTAATCAAATCATTCCTAAGGAATGTCGTGAGCATGATAACATGTTGTAGAATGTGTTACACTGGTTTCCTGGCAGAGTCTCGATTTCCACAGTCGGTAAGAAAACATTAACATCGATGACAACAGTAATTGGCCGATTGATTGATTGAAGTTTACGACATATTTCACGGCTTCAAGATCCCCGAAAGTTTGTTTCCTATCCTTCTTACACTTGTATTCTACCACACTTAATTGTCCCCAAAGAAGTACCGAGGCTCGACCCACGACACCAAACGAATATATCATTCATTTTCACTCACTGTCCATAGGCAGGTTCAAATATTCGATGAAACTCATATTCCGACTCCAAAATAATGTTATACATGTACATAGAGGATATTACATGACCACGAATGTTGTATTCTATTTATATCATAAATTCCAATTCGACGATTATTAGCGCAAAATATATATAACGTCGCTATATAGCGCGGTCATTTTCAATGCTTTTCATTATGATGTTACGTAGCATTGTTATTACACTAGTTATATACCGAAAGATATAGAATGACGTTATTTCATGCTGGCGACGTCTTTATCAAACCTGTTAAAACCGTGTCCCTCAGCTGCACTAGACGACCAACAGAGCCACAAATAGAAATATATATAAAGGATATCTCCTTGACAACCGACATAATTCCAAAATATTTTCTTTTTAAATATTCATTTGCTTACCATCTACCGAAAGTGTTCATACCGTTATACTCAACTGAACAAGAAAGCCATCAGAGATAAAACTCATTAACCACTGGCCTAATTTCAAACTAAATTCAAATGATTGCTTAAGTCTCTCCACTCCACTTTACAAAATGGCTGCCAGAGTTAAATTAATTTTAAATTAATAGTTATACAAGATTTCTTGCCCTAGACAACTTGCCAAATTTAAAAATAAATTCATTAACATATTCCTCATGTATCGCTCTAGCAAAATTGCTCCCGCTACTCTTCAAAAGCTTCAAATAGAAACATGATAATTCCAAATATTCCAAGTAATGATCAAATAGAAACTAAGCCAGATTCCTTTTGAAACTTTTTGCAATTGTATTTACGACCGATGAAATATATCGTCCGTTCGCACAGGCTAACCTGAGTGTTCATTGTACGCAGATCAAGCAATCCGTTAACGTACCAGAAACCGCTCATAGTATAGGTTATTATATGCCGGACTGGAGATGCTCCAATACCCTTTTCTGCTGGTGCGGCTCCATCCTATATCGAGCATTACTGGATAACAATGAGTTTCTTAGCTAACGTCCGCTACATTAGCCTCAAGAGGTTTCTTAGTAAATGTAAGAATGAACCTCGAGAGACATACAATATTATGGCATTAACCGCTACCCACATACAACAAATATGCAGCAGACGTCTTTAAAAACATAACTGAAAAAAATGAAAACTCCCTTTAAATGAAAGTACAATAATTAAACAGAATTGAGCAATTTTTACTTTTTTTTGCCATGTTTTCAAAAAGCCGTCTGCTGTCAGAAAGCGTCTATATGAGGGAAAGAGTACTTTATACAATTATGGACTTTGCAGCTGTTATAAATGATGCGATATGCACCAAAAAAATCATTATTTATTTTTTTGGTACATATCAACATCATGTATAACAGCTGAAAAGCCCATAACTGTTCTATTATATAACCCTCAATTTATCATATTGTTTTGATATTGATCAACTTAAAAGAAAACAGAGGACAACTCAAGGAACATTTCTGTACAGTTTGAGTTATATTGACAAATTCGTTCGGAAACACAGGAAATGATCAATGTCAAACGCTTGATTGCATTTACTCATGGTTATCCGAACGGGCTACGGACGTTTCCGTGGTCATTCGGAACGAGCCTAGGAAAATTCCGTAGCGTACGGATAAAGGCGAGGGATAATAGGAGTATAGGTGCTACCTATTTCGGGTTAACATTTATGAACTTTTGTGATCGGTAAATGATTCCCCGCGAACTGCAGTTAGCCCCTTGCTTGCAGCACGATCCGTTATTTACATCAACTACGAGTCCTACCGACCTTAGCAAAGAAAAAAAAATCATCATCTGGTTAAGCTTATATTTAACTTTTAAATATAGCCAAGATTTTAAATCCAAGAAATTATGATGACAGGTACAACAAATAATCAACTTGCCCTTTATAAAGTACTTCAAATAAAACAATTCCATAATTTACGTAACTACATTTGTGACAAGTCAAACTAACGTTTCCTATAATTTCTATCGTTTTTCTTTTGGTTATTTATTCATTATTTGCGTTACGCTAATAGAATGACGTCATATTATGACGTCATATTTCAGGAATTTGGATTTGCAACTTCCGGAAAGTCAAAAAAAACATTATGAGTTGTTATTTGAACTCGTTTTAGAAATAGACGACGAGTGATATTAAACGGAAATTATCGCACATAAAATTACTTGTGCTCGTTTCTTTATCGAGTACGCATTAACATATTTAATTATTTCCTCTAGAAGTTTTTTTTGTTTCGATATTTTTTTTCATCCAATCAAAACGTAGCAGAATACTGCATCGAAAAATCTACTCTGGACACAATTTTTGGAAAGACGGTATAGTTTTGCAAAGTTCATACACATTACCTATTGACGGGAAACATCGCCGGCTTCGCCGTCGATTTGTTAACCGTATTAATAGGGGGCTCATGGGATTCCCCGGTCTTCCCCTGTTACTATTAAAAAAACCGGTGCATATCAGAAAAAACAGTGCATATCGCAAGATATTTTTTCTAAAAAGTTACTTTTTAGCCAAGGAAAAAGCGTCTATTTATAGGGTTATATAATAAACATATATATTTAACAAAAATATGCTATAATAGTTTGTTTGAATGGAGCTTTCAACGGTTTTTATGCGGGGGATTCAGCTATGTAAATTTGTTGAGCTGTCCATGACGTTGTATACATAATTTAGAAATTTAAGTTAGATATAAGGGTCTTAAATGTTTCTTTTAAATATATAGAAAACGAGTAGGTTGAAAGCTGGTAGCTCCAAAGCCTTTTGAGAAAATCCCTGCAATGAAATATACGGCTGTCGCTCATCGTCAACATTTTCCATTGTGAACACTCTACAGGCTACATTTTGCATCGGATCTTCATGAAAGTTTATCAGAACATTCATCTCCATTAAATATTGGACAAGTTTATGATATGTAGGTCAAGTTCAAACATGAGTCATGTCGGGTCAGACACTAGGTTACTAGGCCAAATTGAAGGAACATTTTGTTACTAGGGCAGCTTGAAATTTGGTCAAAATGTTTATATAAATTATATCTAGGCCAAGTTCGAATATGGGTCAAGCCGGGTCAAAAACTAGGTCACTAAGCCAAATTGAATGGAAATCTTGTTAACACTATAGAGGCCTTATTTTCAACTTGAGCCTGTTGAAACTTTATAAGAATGTTTGTCTTGGTGATATGTAGGTCAAGTTTAAACCTTGTTTATGATGGGTCAACAAGCAGGTCACTAGGTCAAATTGAAGTAAAAAAGCTTGTTTACACTCTAGATGCCGCAATCTTTGCTTCAGCAGTTTGAAGCTTTGTCAGAATGTTTGTACTAATGATATCAGAATCCTATCTAAATGATATCTAGGTCAAGTTTGAATATCGGTCATGCCGGGTTAAAAACTAGGTCACTAGGCCAAATTGAAGGAAAATCTTGTTAACACTCTGGATACTGCATTTTTAGCTTGAGCATGTTGAAACTTTATCAGAATGTTTTTCTTGCTGATATCTAGGTCAAGTTCTAACATGGGTCATGTTTGGTCAAAAAGTAGGTCACTAAGTCAAATTGAAGGAAAATCTTGTTAACACTCTAGAGCCAACATCCCCCGCATTTCGTACGTTCAGTACTTTGATACAGTTTTAGCAACAGTACTTACTGCTGTTATTTATCCTGACATTACAGTCGTAATGCTATCCCTGCAACCGTGACTTCAAAGGATTTAAGCCATAAATACCAATGTCAAGGTCGTATGTATGATCCAACAGGGAATCTAACCCTAGCATCTTACACCCGAGTTTGACTCACTAGCCATATCCCCACGGAAACGGTCGGCTAGTATAATTACCAGACCCATATACATAACTGGATCAATCTTCGCCTCCGTGCAGTCTGATCAGGATCTTTCCTGTATGACAAACGTTCAATAAAAAAATCCATATAATATGCATACTTTCATGACATCTGTTGTATATTGTGGTTAACGTCAGGGTTTGAAATCGGGCGTCCCGGATTCGATCCCTCGTCGCGGCCCGACGATCATGGCGTAGCAATTGAGAAAGGCAAACATCCTAGCCCAGGACTGGTTTGTTTACCCAGGGATCATGAATAAGTGAACTGTCGCCGTGATATAACTGAAATAATGTTGAAAATGGTGTAAACCCCCAATAATTAAACAACCAAATTAATACTTTAAATAAAAACAAATCCAATATAGTATGTATTCTCTCAAAAATATCAAATATTAAACATGATATCTGATATCATGATAACGGGAGAATATTGACTGAAAAGGAAATTGTCATTTCTTTATCATTGACGACATACTTTTACTCGCCACATTTCTTTATCACCCACCAAAGCAGTTCAGAAGCAAACTGTAGTATATGTGGTCACACTAACGAAGTTGTTAGCGTGTTCTTGTAACCCCCATAGTCCAGATTTCGAACAGTTACGCCGAGCCCCGGTAGCTCAGTCGGTAGCGACGCGGGCTGTCAATCCAGGGGTTGTGAGTTCGAATCCCGGCTCGCCCAACTTTCTTTCCGGCGATTGACAAAAGTCAATGCGACAAGCGTCATTCGTCTTCCACCAATGGGCTAAGTCTATGTGGAAAAGCAGCCAGTTGTTTGGGAAGATTGTTGTGTGGAGTACTGGTGTGAGAAAACCAGGAAATGCATGAGTAGGTGAACTGGCCGCCGTGATATAACTGAGAAATTGTTAAAAACGGCGTTAAACCCCAATCAATCAATCAATCAATCGATCAGTTTCGACCATAGATAGATGGGGTTTAATTGATTATATCCTGGGATCCCATTGCTTATCACCTCATTATCGTGGAATTTAACGATTCATAATCGCTACCGAAAAGATTATCTTTTCAAATGGTTTTCTCGATGTACATGTGATGAAAACCACTCTCAATGTGCATGTTTCAACTCGACCTAAAATTATTGACCATCAGCCCTATAGTTAGATGCTCGAACTATAACACAACTGGGTCTATTTATCATCAGCTTAACATTGACGAGTCTACGTTAAACAATTCGGCGCAGAAAAAAGTTAAACTATATTATTGAGAAGTACTCAAATTATTCTTCCCATTTTGTTATTGTAAGGTTGACCCTCTTTTCTGTTTTTTAGCTCACCTATGCACAAAGTGAGCTTTTGTGATCGCTCACCGTTCGTGTTTTTCATAGACTCATATCTTGTTTAAGAGTAGGGGGCCCATGCATTTGATATTTGGTATGTATCATCATCTAGTTTACCTCTACCAAGATTGTTCAAATTATAGCCATGGGGTCAAAAATGATTCCTCCCCTGGGGTTCACTTGTTTCACATAGACTCATAAAGGGAAAAAAATAAAAAGTCATCTTGTCTAAAAGAAGAAGGCCCATGCCTTTGATTGTTTGGTATGTAGCTTCATCTAGTGGACCTCTACCAAGATTGTTCAAATTATAGCCCTGGGATCAAAAATGACTCGTCCCCGGGGGTCACTTGTTTTACATAGACTCTTAAAGGGAAAAAAATAAAAAGTCATCTTGTCTAAAAGAAGAAGGCCCAGGCCTTTGATTGTTTGGTATGTAGCTTCATCTAGTGGACCCCTACCAAGATTGTTCAAATTATAGCCCTGGGGTCAAAAATGGCCCCACCCGGGTCACTTGTTTTACATATGCTCGTATAGGAAAAAACTTTAAAAATCTTGTCTAACAGTTTAATATTTGAAATCTAACTTCATCTAGTGGACTTCTACCAAGATTGGTCAAATTATTATAGCCCTGATGTCAAACATGGCTCAACCCTGGGGATCACTTTTTTTACATAGACTAGTTAAGGTAAACACTTTAAAAATAGTCTTGTCCATTTGCCATGAATGTTCTTTGAGTGCCCCTCTACTAAGACTTCAAATTATTTTGATGGGATGATAAACATGGCCACTAGGGTGGAACAATGAAAACGTTTTAAGTTTGATTAAATCAGGTGAGCGTGTTCCTCTTGTTTTTATATTTTGAACTACATCATTATATGTCTTACATGAAAAGATATCAAGGTCAATCTATATTGTACAACTCTGGGGTATTTCCAATGGCTTTTAATAGGTTTCCGAAATATTGAGCCGAAATACCATTTGTGTGTCACACCTTTCTTTTACGCGGTGACCTATGGAGGTGTCGTAAACTAGTTTAACGACAAATCTGCAACAGACGACGACTCTAGGAAACTTCTATGCTATCATTTGGTAAATGTCCTTTAATGAAAATATAACATTTGAATATAATTGAAAACATTGTGACAAAGGAGAAATTACTCATGTTCAGCAATTTGTTATTTTGACAAAGCGTTTTCAAAAGTGGTCTGTTGAACTGATAAGTCAAAATGCAACTATACGTTGAAAATGGTTTTTGTTCGTTAACGTGCTAGTGCAAAAAACTAAAAGGTCTTCAACGTTTGTTTTTTATTGTGCGACTGACTTCTTTAGTATGCTTCAGGGGTTGATTGGTTTGTGCTTTATGCCGCTTTGAACGGTTTATTCAGTTATATCACGGCGTGTCCTGGATAAGTTATCACAACTTCTGGTCAATTTAAGCTGACACCAGCAGGTAAGTCGTAGTGCTAACCCAGCAACACTGAGCGCAAAGCAGGGCAGCCATAACTTCCAGTTTTAAAGTCTTTGGTATGACCCGTCCGTGGATCGATCTCTTGACACCCGAGGCGAACTAGTTTTCAGTGGACAACACATATGTGGAAAAAAGACTTGCACATCCAAGCTAAGTTTCAAAATGGGTTTCTTTCAACCTAAGTTGAAAAACAATGTAGAGCCCAATCAGTCAGTGCGGATAAGCTGGCTTATCTAGATCTAGACTGGTCGCCAATGATTCACGGTTGTTGTTGTATCGCAAAACGAAGCTCGATATGCAAATTAGATGCGGTTGTTTAACTCAATCAAAAATATCGATACGTTGTGTCCGGTACACCCGATTTACGAACACGGTTTCTGCATTGAAAACAAGCCATATGATGCATGAGAACCGTGTGGTTTTTAACGATTAATTGTTTGTGTGTTTGTTTGTAAAGCATGCCGATAGGCGTAGCTTAAACTACGATCTCAAATCTAAGAATGTTGTGCTTTTTAGTGCAGAAAGATATGCATAAATGTTATACCACACAAATCGACTTTGTTGGATAGTTACATCATGTTTTAAAAATAACCATCCTTTCAAAGCGAGAAGTATGATCCTAGGCCATTGGTTTTCCACATCATGTGTCGGTGTTTTCTTTGTTTCCCTTTTCCACGCTCTTAAACGTTTATATACACTAAATCGCTGTGGATTGTTATAAAACAATGCGTAAGTTAACATAACTACATAAATTCATTTATTCCGATATCAAATGGTCAGTCATAATGCTAACCCGACAGCCCTGGTCTTCCCTTTTTAAAATACTACCGCGCCCGAGGCAAATACTACACCATACATCCATAGGTAGAGTTGATGGTTGAACAGGGTATCCTGGTGCATGATTGACTCCGGTGTTCGTTTGAATCAAACCTGCTTTTACTTTCCACGATATTAAATATATTTTATACACGAAACAGCGCTCTTGTAGCGAGTTATGCAATACATATATTTTAAAAAACAACCTTGTCGGATACTTACTTCAAAATACGCCATCTTTCCAAATGCAGTAAAGTTAAAACATGTCGTCATTTCTTCCCAGGTGTAGTTCGGTGCGTGTATTTGAATCATATCCGCTTTTGTTTCCCACGCTGTTTAACGTGTTATAAATATACTAAACAGCTGTAGGAATTATAGTAAACAATTTCGGATATGTTCTTTCTTTTTTGCTCTTCAAATTCGATTTAGCAAACAGCTCATCTGTCCACGTGGTTCGTGGCCTTCTTGTTCCAATAAACATATTCCATACCAATCGAACCCTACTCGGACTTCAACTAAAATAGACACTATGTTGATAACCCAACAGTTGAAATAATTTGCAAATAACGCAACACAATTCGTAATGTTTGTCCAGTTGACTCGCGGTAAGCCATGTTGTTATAACGTGAGTTTTAGGGACTCTGCGAAAAGAACGTATTATTAATATAGCTGTAATTGGGATCAAACGGTTTTCAGCTGCACTGTAAATAATGAAACTTACACAATAATTATTCTCAAAACTTGAAGCTACATCTTTATGTTTGTGTACTTTTACAACTAATTTAGACCTAAGATCAGCCATGTGCGCAATGCACAAACTAAGGTTTTCAAGAATGCAATTGCATTATTTCCTCTGAAGTTTACAGAGTTCCAGAAAATGGTCGTTTTGCATGTTCTAAAATCCTTATTTGACCCTCGAACCCTATGTTGTGGGTACTCAAGAGAATTGTCTCAGTGAGACGATTCTTTTGAGTTGTCACAAGATAGTGTTTGCTTTGATTATAAGAGAGAAATTGTGGGAAAAGGAGCTGAATACCCCTCATTACCTGGCCCTCTGAAGGTTAGTTTACACGTCACATGGCTCATAATCCTAAGATCAACGTCAAGTGAGTTGGGATCGTAACCCTTTCCCACATATAGTAAATCTACAGCAGACGACGTTGAAAATGTCTACTAAAAACAATGGAAAATCTCTGTAATTGTAGGTATAATAACTGAAAAAAGTTGAAAACATTGTGGCAAAAGGAAAGATTGCTCGTTTAGAGCAATTTCTCCTTTTGTCACGATGCGTCAACATGCGTCTATAGGTGGGAAAAGGGTGTATGTATCTGCGTACAGTGATGACTCGAGCGAGCATGGGAATCCACACAGGATGGTGAGTGCCTTCACCATCATTCCGGACGTACTTAAGCCCTAGGTGTATCTTCTGACAATACACCTTAAAACGTTAGTGCCTTAAGTTTTATACCGAAATACCTTTAACCCTTTCCCTCATATAGACGATTTCTGACATCTCTGCAGCAGACGGCTTTTTGAAAACATAGTGACAAAAGAAGAAATTGCACAAAACGTGCAATTTCTCCTTTTGCCACAATGTTTTCCACTTTTTGTCATAGGTTATCCATTCAATTATGGAGATTTTCTATGTTTTGACAAAATACGTTCAAAGTCAACCGTTGCAGAATTGTCGTATAAGGGAAAGGGTTAAATGGTACCGTTACGTAGATAGAATAAGAGCTCAAAGTTGTAAGATTTAAATGTATATGGTCCCGTAGCGGAGAGTGAATAAGAGCACAAAATCGTCAAATTTAGATTTATATGGTCCCGTAGCGGCAGTGAATAAGAGCCCAAATTGTCAGATTTAAATGTATATGGTCCCTTTACAGAGTGAATAAGAGCCCAAATTGTCAGATTTAAATGTATATGGTCCCGTTACAGAGTGAATAAGAGCCCAAATTGTCCAATTTAAATGCATATGGTACCGTTACGGAGAGTGAATAATAGCCCAAAATCGTCAGATTTAAATGTATATGGTCCCGTAGCGGCAGTGAATAAGAGCCCAAAGTTGTCAGATTTAAATTTATATGGTCCCGTTACGGAGATTGAATAAGAGCCCAAAATCGTCAGATTTAAATTTATATGGTCCCGTAGCGGCAGTGAATAAGAGCCCAATTGTCAGATTTAAATGTATATGGTCCCTTTACGGAGAGTGACTAAGACCCAAACGGAGAGTAAAAAGCTGGTTATATAATTTCAAATAAGTAGCCGTTCTTTCGCTTTCCTCATTTAACAGATTATATTTGTTTGTTTGTTGTTTTACGTCATTTTCCCAACTTTTAAGTTATATCAGCGCTTTCCTCGATGGTTCATTTATCCAGACAGCAGTGAGTCAATCGTAATGCTAAACCAACAATGATGAGGGCAAAGGAGGCAAATACATTAGAACCGTGTTTAAAGTTGTTGGTATCATCCGGCCAGTGATCAAACCCGCGACCTCCCGCGACCGATGCGTACTGGTTTCTGATGAAAGTAGTGGTAGCAGGTTTCTCTTCAATGTTATTTTCTTATACCACGATCTGAAAATATATAGTATAACACAGTTAAATAAATTTGTCTCAATGAAACAAACGAGAACAAAAAAATCACTTTTAATTGAAGTATTAGCGAACATGTAACACTATGAATAATCTTTATTTATAAATGAACTTTAGTAGCACTTGGATATATAAATAGATAATACGAATATTGGAAATTTTGAATAAAGGCTATAAATAGATAACAATTGCATGTTTCTATATATATCATTTATAACCCTAAGTATAAAGATTATCGATGGAAGGACTAGTATCATGTTTCGTGTTATATTTATGTTTTTATCTGATAAATCAGATAATAGGCATGCCATTCAATGGTTGTGAGTTCGGAGAGTACTGGCACATCGTCTTGAAAGTCTGCAGGCCGTGTACCGATCTCTGTGTACCGTTGACAAGATCGGCGTGTCCTGGTATTTGCAGAGGTGAGTAGATTTAATGTTATTGATTTTTTAACTGATTTGTGTGTGAAAATGTATTGACCATGTTCACCCATAATTCTCGTATATCACGACGTTTACAGGGTAATTTAACAGTACTTATCACTGTCACTTCGCCATCCCCGTAACTCCAGACCGACCATCATTCTTTCACCATTCTGAAAAAATAAGTGGGCAAAATGGCCGCCGTGATATGACTATCAAAATACCACAAATCAATCATACGTGCATACGTTAACCCTTTGCCAAATACAACATTTCTGCAGCAGATGACTTTGTAAACTCACTTTAAATGAAAGTATAATAATTGAATCTAGTTTAAAACAAGATGACAAAAGGAGAAATTGCTCGTTTAGAGCAATTTCTTCTTTTGTCGACATGTTTTTAAAAGCCCGTCTGCTGCAGAGGCGTCAGAAAGCGTCTATATGAAGGAAAGGGTTCAGGTCCATAATGTCAAGCTTACATCGACTGTAATTTGCTCAATCCTTTTTGTACTTAACCCTTTCCCTTATACGACAATTCTGCAGCAGACGACTTTGAACATATTTTGTTAAAAAATAGAATATCTCTATGATTGAATGGATGACCTATGACTTAAAGTAGAAAACATTGTGTCAAAAGGAGAAATTGCTCTTTTTAAGCAATTTCTACTTTTGTCACAATGTTTTCAAAAAGCCGTCTGCTGCAAAGGCGTCAGAAAGCGTCTACATGAGGGAAGGGTTAAGTCGTCTGCTGCGCATTTGTTATATGTTGGAAATGATTAATGGCGTACGTTTGAGTAGTAGAAAGGAAGAGTTTGCTGAATGTAAATTCGAACTACAGAAACTAACGACGTATTGAGATTCGACTGTATACATTTTGCTTAAAGCCTTTCCAATTTCCCATCTACAGCAAATATACACCAGACGACATGTAATAATTTTTCAAGGTTTTCAATTATTGAATATTGTTGAATATATAGTCTCAAATGAAGAGCTTGCATATTTTAATGTTTTTAACAGTTTTCAAATGTCGTCTGCTGCAGGTACATCCGAATGAGTACGCATGATGGGAAGTATTAAAGTCGGTATTTGTCTACTTTCAGACTTCTACAGTTACGTCAAGATCAACATCAGAACAATCGTGACGACGACTGCAGCACCAAAAGCGAACGTGAGCAAATCCGCTCAAGACATCACTTATCATTCGAACTATATTTTGACGTTGCTGATCAGTTTTGCTGTGATATCAGTTTTAATTGCCAGCATATCTTTCATATTGCTGGCACGTTCTAAGAGAACATTCTTACCTGGATGCCTAAGACGCCTGAATCAAGTCATCCTCAGAAAAAAGAATGAACCTGACAATATTGGTCCAGGACAACCAATGATTCAAGCTACTCCTCCAAACAACGAAGGTACCCCAGTTACTTGTGAACAAACCCAGCTCCATGAAATAAAAGTGGACGATGCTAATGACTCTCTCGGTACCGATCTACAGACGGGTGGCGACAACCAGGTTTGGCGAGGCACTGCGGTGTATGAAAAAGAAAACAATGCAATTAGAGTACATGGTGTTGAACAGCTCACACTTCCTAAACGATGTTACTAATTGACAATTAAGCTTAGGTAAAGTGGTACCCATGACGATTTGAGATACACATCCAGGGGCGTAGCTCCCTTTAGGCACTGTAGGCACGTGCCTACACATTTATTCTCAAAATGCCTCAAAATGCAGCTGCGGCGATAGACATCTACGTAATGTAATGTATCTTACGTTGTGGGTTGTCAAATCGACCATCTCAGTGAGAAGCACGTTTAGGGTACCCACATCATAGAGCTCGGTTGAACGATAAGAGAGTTGCAGCGTGAAAGTGTTGTTTACAGGCCCTATTGTTGACGTGGATGTTTTATTGTAAAGCATGCTAGACTCTGAAAATCTTGTCCCAGCAGCAAACCCAGGCTTTTTAGGTGTCTAAACGGCGTGTCCGGAGAGACGCACACTTTGGGTATCCAGGGGTGTAGAAATGATTTGAAGAAGCAGGGTAAATTCTTAAAGTAGCCAGGTGTTAAAGGGTCTAACCAAATAGGCAACAAGGGGCAAACCGAAAAAGTTGCCGGGTGAGGATACTTAAGTACCAGGGTGATTTTACCACATCCCTCCCCATTTCTACACCCCTGGGTATCCACAAAATATTTTGTGTTCGCATGCCCGGAGAGCAATAGCGCGAAAAAAGAAGTTGTGTACGCCTTATTTTCGGATAAGTGAAGGTTTTCTTTCTGCATTGCAAACGTATTTAGTTATTCATTCTTTTGAATACCTTGTCTTTCATTAGATACTGATTCTTATACAAATATACATTTTTATGTTAAACGAATTTTATTCCAAACTTTATTGCAGCATTCAGTTGTTAGTCGTTTTCTTGTTTCTCTAACCTTACCGTTTGATTCCAAGTCTGACAATGACTATGACGATGAATATGATTATTATAATGTTACTGATTCTAAATCTGCCAATGGTCTCATGAACATATGTTGTTTCTGATAAAATGTATGACAGAAGATATCGGAATCAAGCCAAGTTTACAGAGATAAGGTGCTATTGTGATACTTATTTAATTTAAACTTAGTTAAGTACTATTTCTCAACTATTTCATTGTCTTAACCATTTCTGTATGTATATTTGTGAATATCAACCATGAGCTGTTTATGCTTAAGTTGAAAATAAAATTTCTGTTCTGTGATAATGTGTCTGCTTTGTGTCATTGTCACCTATATGCGTTCAAGTTACAGTTCCAAGCGTGAAATAAAAATAATGACTCGTAGGTCCAGACAATTGTTTGTGTTTGAATGGTTTTTTTTATATCGTTTCAACAGTTTGCAAGTTTTTGAAGAGTTAACGTTTTTATTTGTGCTGATAAGATCTCATTCATAATTGTATGTACTTATATGAGCATTTAAAATCTACCTTATTTGTTCTCTGGAGAAAAAGTCGCACGAATAGATGTTTTTCAATGGAACTGCTCATATCTGCTTATAACTTATGTGTGTTTAATGAATTAGAACGATACTTAAACAAATAAGTTTTACAATTATTTGTTTACTTAATTATATTTGTTTTATCGAACTGCTCATATCTGCTTATAACTTATGTGTGTTTAATGAATTAGAACGATACTAAAACAAAAACATTTTACAATTTTCTGTTTTCTTAATTATATTTGTTTTATGTGGCCGTTTGTTTGTTTACGTGTTGTACGTATATTGTATAAATACATATCACCAGTATACACTACTTACTTACTGTTATATTAAATCAATAGTTTGTGGACAATAACTGTTTATATTTTATTTTTCGTATTATGTATGTATGTTATTACTCTTCATTTATGGAGGAAATAAAGAAATATCTATCTATATATCTACAACCGGCAGCATTGATCCTTACTCACATGCTTTCAACGGTACCGTGAGCATACAATATGGAAGCCACCTCTACCAATTTAAAAGTAGATGGTATGACTTGAGTGGTGATGAAACCCTGATATCCGACCCACAGTACAGACGTTCTATCCACTCTCTCACGAACACGATATATACCCATATTAAATTAGTTCTTCTAAACATTAAATAAACTCCTTATCTGAAGTTCTATGTCACGGCATTTCCTAGGTTACCAGTACTACTGGTCCATTGATCCTAACACAAGGGAGTCAATCGTAATGCTAACCCCACAATCCAGAGCGCCAACGAGGGAAAACCATGACAACCATTTGTAATGTCTTCGGGCCGAACCCCGGTAGCTCAGTCGGTAGCGACGCGGGCTGTCAATCAAGGGGTTGTGAGTTCGAATCCCGGCTCGGCCAACTTTCTTTCCGACGATTGACAAAAGTCAATGCGACATGCGTCATTCGTCTTCTACCAATGGGCTAAGTCTATGTGGAAAAGCAGCCAGTTGCTTGGGAAGATTGTTGTGCGGAGTACTGGTGTCGAGAAAACCAGGAAATGCATTAGTAGGTGAACTGGCCGCCGTGATAAAACTGAGAAATTGTTGAAAACGGCGCTAAACCCCAATCAATCAATCAATCAATGTCTTCGGTATGACCTGCCGGTGATTAAACCCGTGATCTCCGGCATCCGATGCGGACGCTTTACCATTACACCATTGAGGCGGTCGGACGAATCATTTGCACTGGTCAGGGGCGTAGCTTTGCATTAATCAATGTGTAGGCCGTCTCGTGAGAAAATCAACATTGTGGTCTCTGCGTAAAGTATCGACCCCGGATCAGCCTAAGCATCCCACACAGGCCTACCCAAGATAGACACTTTTCGCCTCCTGTGGATTTTCTGTTTCAGGAAGCACTACTCTATACATCTATCCCCCTAAGACGGAATGTGTCGGCCTGATCAGCCTGCGCTGTCCGCGCAGACAGATCTGGTCGATACATTACGCAGATTTCTATCGCCGCAGCTGCAATTCGGGGCATTTTTAGAAAAAATGTGTAGGCACATGCCTACAGTGCCTAAAGGGAGCTACGACCCCTGCTGGTCACATTTACATTTTAGTAATCACCGGACAGAATTATGACCGGATTGTGATTCGAACTCATTTAAACTCGTCTCACTGTTGAGTACCCACAGCATAGGTTTTGTGTGTCAAATAACGGTTTTTGATTGAACATTCAACCGCTTCTTATCTAGAGCTCTGCATGCAAGTTATCATCACATCTCCAAACCCCCCACCACATACCATCATACTCATCATCACATCTCCAACCCCCCCCCCCCCCCACCACATACCATCATACTCATCATCACATCTCTAACCCCCACCACATACCATCATACTCATCATCACATCTCCAACCCCCACCACAAACCATCATACTCATCATCACATCTCTAACCCCCACCACATACCATCATACTCATCATCACATCTCTAACCCCCACCACATACCATCATACTCATCATCACATCTCTAACCCCCCCCCCCCCCCCACCACATACCATCATACTCATCTCCAATCCCCAACACATACCATCATACTCATCATCACATCTCCAACCCCCACCACATACCATCATACTATCATCACATCTCCAACCCTCACCACATACCATCAAACTCATCTCCAACCCCCAACACATACCATCATACTCATCATCACATATCTAACCCCCACCACATACCATCATACTCATCATCACATCTCCAACCCCCACCACATACCATCATACTCATCATCACATCTCTAACCCCCACCACATACCATCATACTCATCATCACATATCCTACATCCGCCACATACCATTATACTCATCATCACATCTCCAACCCCCACCACATACCATCATACTCATCATCACATCTCCAAACCCCAAGCACATACCATCATACTCATCATCACATCTCCAAACCCCCCCCCCCCCCCACACACACACATACTATCATCACATCTCCAACCCCAAGCACATACCATCATACTCATCATCACATCTCCAAACCCCCCCCCCCCCCCCCCCACACACACATACTATCATCACATCTCCAACCCCAAGCACATACCATCATACTCATCATCACATCTCCAAGCCCCCCCCCCCCCCCCCCCCCCCCCCACACACACACATACTATCATACTCATCATCACATCTCCAACCCCCACCACATACCATCATACTCATCATCACATCTCCAACCCCCACCACATACCATCATACTCATCATCACATCTCTAACCCCCACCACATACCATCATACTCATCATCACATCTCCAACCCCCACCACATACCATCATACTCATCATCGTAATCACCATCTTTACAGGCTATATTGAGAATCTTAAACCTGTCAACACCGAAACGCTAACAGTTCCTAACCCTATGACAGATACCACACTGACCACAGAAAGATAGATAACTGATCACGTTGCTGTCATCGCAATTGTTACTGTTGCATTGAGTATGACAATCGCCATCATGTTTGGTTTATACTATTATCGTTCTAACATTGCTAAATGTGCAGAGATGATGAAAAGCCGATAGAAGAAACGGGTAACCGGGTTGCCAAAGAGAGTATCCGTTAGTCGAACAAAGACAACATTTAGTTTAACATTTAACTTGGTTAGATTTCGAAAATATACATTCTTAGCTCTGTCAAAAAGAGAGAAAACGGAGGACGAGATCAGGAGGGGTAAATAGGTACATCTTTTTTATCATTGAGACGATTCTTCTGAGTACCAACAACATAGGGCTTGAGGGTCAAATAAGATTGTAGAATAAGCAAAACTCCCCTTATCTAGATCTCTGGAAAAACTAATTATTATTTTAATTCAACGATATCAAAAGGGGACATCACTCACCAAGAGTATAACATTTACAATATTCGTACGTTGTGAAGGAGTCTTTATCAAAGAAATGGTTGGTGATGTTTTACATGTTGCTCTAACATTCGTTCTCATTGCTTGATTGTTTGGTGTTAAACGCTGCTTTCAACAATTGTTTGCTAGGCTAGGTTACCAGTACTACTGGTCCATTTATCCTGACACCAGCCAGACAGTCGTAATGCTAAACCCGCACCCTGAGCGCCAAGGATTACTACCATTTTTAAAGTCTTTGGTAGGACCCGGTCGGGGATCTAACGCACAACATCCCGTAGCCGAGGCGGACGCTCTTATACTACACCGCCGAGGAGCGCTTTCGTTCATATTGAAAGCAATGTTCAAAGTAAAAGAAAACACATATTTCAGAATTAAGCTTAGACTGGAGATCAAACATAATAAATAAAGAGAACTCCTTAAATGCGCTTATTTTTTTTATAACTTAGGAATCCGCCCTAGCCGAGTGCTAAGCGTCGGGAATTAGGAGCCCGGGTTCGATCCCCAGTCGCAGCCCACGGTCATGGTGCAGTGCCCTTGTGCAAGGCATATTTCCTGGCCTACTATTGGTTTGTTTACCCAGGGATCATGGATATGTGAACTAATGCCGTGATTTAACTGACATCATGTAAAAACCACAATAAAACAAACAATTTGTACAATCTGACTAAAGTACACGATCTGACCAAATGACTATGCGTAGCGTTAATAGGAGATGATTTTAATGAGATTGACAATTTGTAAATCCAAATGTTTTTTCCCATTCTTTTCTATAGATAGTCACATCTATCTATAGAAAAGAATGGGAAAAAAACATTTGGATTTACCCACCTATATCTATAAATAGGATTCCATCGAGGTTTTCCATTAATAGGGTTTTTAAAAAAAGTCGATGATCTCATATTCTGGTTAACCAACTTTGTATCTTTCTTACTTACGGTTTACTTACGGTTCAGAGACCGCTGGAAAGCCTACGGCTTCTAAAGGTCCATCTATTATGTTTATTACATATCTTGTATTTGTTGACAAGTGGCAGCGTGGGTTGAATTTTGAAGGGTGATTTGTCCAGTGTTTGTTTAAACTATCGAACAAGAACACCTCTATATAGAGGTAATAATTCAGAACTTGATTTGATATGCATTGATATGATACAGTTTAATTTTTGGCTATACGAAATAATAAGTATTTCACAAAATAACATTACATAACGTAACATAATATTACAATTACCAAACTATAATCTGTTAAGTGTAACTTACTCAGAAATTGAAAAGAAAATGTATTCCAGACCTGAACGATTCATATATAAAAAGAGTGTCATATCTCAAACAATGTAAGTCACGCAGAAAAAAATGTACATCAACCACATTGGATAAATATTTGCTCAAAATTATATATTGTACGTTTAAAACGTTTTAATTTCATGAAGAGGAATTATAAGGTTGTGTATTATGATTGTTAATTATGTATTCATTTTTTAAAATGAACCTTCTTGTATTTACCCGTTCGCTGTATCTATGGCGATCATGCGTAAACAACGTCATGGTTTAGTTTTACGTACTGGGGTTTTAGAGCTCTTGTTGAATTTATAGAACGCAATAAAAGGAAAGATAACCTATCGCCCTCTTATTTACAAAATACGAAAACTATTCAGGAAATAATTATACGATATATCATATTATAGTGATGTGTGTATAATACAATTTAACGAACATGTGTACATACATGTATAAATATCAACACAGAATAACCGGCCATGTCGAATATATAGATAAATCGCATTTATCAAAACATGAAAATAATCAGCGGGGATCAATCAGGCGTAAAATGTCAACTTGATTAAAACCAAGTGGAAAGAGGAGTGTGCCTACCTCGCAATGCTATCACTCAAAAACGTTTAACCCTTTCCCTCATATAGACTCTTTCTCAGGCCTCTGCAGCAGACGACTTTTGAAAAAAATTCCAGTATTTACACCTACCATTATAAAGATTGTTCATAGTTTTGCCTTACTGTTTACAAAGTAGTCTACTGCAGATTCGTTGTGTGTAGGGAAGGTTAAATACACTACAATGTATGTCTGTGTTTTATACTTAATGTAATGCGTTTGATAAAGTCAGGGGCGTAGCTTTGCAATAATCAATGTGTAGGCCGTCTCGTGAGAAAGTCAACAGTATGGACTCTGCGTAAAGTATCGACCCGGATCAGCCTAAGCATGCCATACAGGCCTACCCGGATAAACACTTTTACCCTATACATATATCCCCCTTAGACGGAATGTGTCTTCCTGATCAGTCTGCGCGGACAGCGCAGGCTGATCTGGTCGATACATTACGCAGTTGTTTATCGCCGCAGCTGGATTTTTGGGCATTTTGAGAAAAAATGTGTAAGCACGTGCCTACAGTGCCTAAAGGGAGCTACGCCCCCGAAAGTAACTATTATCGAATGTTATTTAAAGTTAAAACTCGTTTTTAGTTGCATTATCAAAACATCAAAAGAAACGGTCGGTGCTAATCATGGGTGAAAAGTCAACTTTATCTTAATCTAAGGGGAAGAGCCTCTTAACTCTTTCAGCGCCAAAGGCAATTTTGAGCTGTTTGCAAACAATACAGATTCAGGTGAGTCAGCTCGTAACGAGCTGTCTCACCTGAAATCTGCATTGTTTGGCTGTGAGTTATAACAATATTCCAAAAATCCTATAACATGAAAATAGAGTCGTCCGAGTTAGAACATGGAAGAGTCTACTTTAAACAATTCGGCGCTGAAAGAGTTAAGTTCTTCTCAATACTTTCACTTAAAATGGTTCAGTGCACATTTTATGTGCTTTATACGAAAGATAATAATTTTGATAAAACAACTATTATCGAATTTTATTGATTCAACTAGAATGTAAATAAATTACCATGCATGTAGAAAATACCAAGAGAGGTTCGCAGTGGGAATTGGACAGCGAGAGTGAAAATACCAGAAAGTATTATATACGATACAGGTTAATCACAGAAATACTAAATACTAAATACTAAATACTAAATACTAAATACTAATTATTAAATATTAAATACTAAATACTAAATACTAAATACTAATTATTAAATATTAAATACTAAATACTAAATACTAAATACTAAATACTCAATACTCAATACTCAATACTAAATACTCAATACTCAATACTAAATAATAAATATTAGATACTCAATACTCAATACTAAATACTAAATACTAAATACTAAATATTAAATACTCAATACTCAATACTAAATACTAAATACTCAATACTAAATACTAAATACTAAATATTAAAGTGTTTTATACATGATACGTGCTCTAGAAAAAAAACTTATGGCAACTGCAGACAAAGATTTGTCAGTGCGTCCAAAAAAAATAATTTGTCCAACCCACTGTGACCATTTAGCCAACAATTCAGTTCACGATTTAAGGTGCTGAACTCCAGATGGAGATCAACATTATTTTGAATTGTTGAAACTTCTGCAAATATGGCTTATTGTGACTACAAAGTAAGTAATAAATAGTTCAAAACTATTTTGGCAGTAAATGTTGAAAAAAAGTTAATTGCATGAATGTACAAAATTCGGCTTACTGGGTATGTCGACCCAGTAAAAATGAAGCATAAACGATAAATATTTAGATGTTCATTGTACTGGAGAGTGAAATTATTACTCTAATTTTATCCCAGAATTATGATTCTAAAATTTCGAGACAACTGTTCAGACAACTGTTGAACAGTTTTAAAGTTTTGACTACACTATCTATAATCTGGAGTTCAGCACCTTTAAGATGCACTGGTGTCAATATCCACACTTGCGGCAAATGTTCTAGAGTGTGTTCGTCGATCAGGATTCATATATTTTTGTAATGTTAAGTTTGTTTTTTGTTAATAAAAGTTGGCATAAATCTTTACGTTTAAAATTATTTATTGCGCATCTATTGAGTAACACATCTAATCTCTCGATGTATCCATGCTCAAAACAGAACAAGGACTCAGGCCGAGTTGATGATAACTTACAACGGTTGATTCCAACACTATCAAGGGTTTTGTTTCCGATATCTGTGGATGACGAGATCGCCCTTTATCAACTGAGCCATTATCCTTTGCCATAGTTGCGTATGCTTGACTTGGATTAAACGTAGTTTTCAACATAAGTAATCACGGCGGCCCATGTGTTTCCTGATTTGTGCATGAAGGTAATCCAGACAGCATTCCTCTAATGCAACTGGCTACCTTCCAATATAGACTATTTCGCCCAATGCCAGAAGACGAATGCCTCTTCTCACAAAGACCTATGTCAATTATTGAAAGGTTGGAATGGAATGGCCGAGCCGGGGTTCCGATGCATTTACATATGACTCGTACGTTTATTTCCCGACACAGTGGATAATTGTTCGTTTCTTTTTAAGATCGAGATATTAACTGTCACTAATGACTTGCAGACTACGACAGTACATGTCCTTGTTGATACGTAAATGCTACTTTAATAATGGTAATTTTACCAATGTTATTCATAGATCCGAATTGTAAAAAAGATGCAGTATAATAGCCAATCAAAGTAATCGATATGTTCTGTCGGGTAAACATGATTGCCGATCGCACTTTCGGCATCACAAACAAAGGTCATTTGATGCATAAGAAGCGGGTAGGTTTTAACATTTAATTCAATGTGTTAGTTTGGGATGCATTAACGAAGGTTGTGGCTTTAAGATACGTTATCGGATCTATAAAAATCAATTAAACGTTCAAATAGATATGGCCTGTGAAACGTCTTATTACAGTATTCATTGGCATAAACATGTATTTGGTATCGATAGTTTGTCTTTTAATAATTGACTGTCTCAAAATATTGGGATCCATTTCTTAACAATGAAAAAACATTTCAAGTATAAATTTAGCAACTTCATGTGGAAAAAGTACAAAGGAGTTCGAAAATCAAGATAATGTCGGCCTGTTATTCTGTCAGTTAAATGTTTTACCAAGAGAGGTTCTAGAATAAATAAAAGGTTGGCCTGTCATTCTGCCAGTTAAATGTTTTACCAAGAGAAGTTCTAGAATAAATAGAATGTTGGCCTGTCATTCTGCCAGTTAATTGTAGTACCAATGACTTCCAGAATAAAGAACATGTCGGCCTGTCGTAAAATAATGTCGGCCTGTCATTCTGCCAGTTAAATGTTTTACCCAGAAGTTCAAGAATAAAGAACATGTCGGCCTGTCATTCTGCTAGGTACATGTTTTTCCCTAGAAGTTCAAGAATAAGGAACATGTCGGCCTGTCATTCTGCTAGGTACATGTTTTACCTAGAAGTTCCAGAATAAGGAACATGTCGGCCTGTCATTCTGCCAGTTAAATGTTTTACCCTGAAATTTCAAAATAAACATAATATCGGCCTGTCATTCTGCCAGTTAAATGTTTTACCCAGAAATTCCAAAATAAACATAATTTCGGCCTGTCATTCTGCCAGTTAAATGTTTTACCCAGAAGTTCCCAAATAAACATAATTTCGGCCTGTCATTCTGCCAGTTAAATTTTTTACCCAGAAGTTCCAGAATAAGGAACATGTCGGCCTGTCATTCTGCCAGTTAAATGTTTAACACAGAAATTCCAAAATAAACATAATGTCGGCCTGTCATTCTGCCAGTTAAATGTTTTACCCAGAAATTCCAAAATAAACATAATGTCGGCCTGTCATTCCGCCAGTTAAATGTTTTACCCAGAAGTCTCAAGATAAACATATTGTCGGCCTGTTACACAGCAGTATGAGCATCTCGTCCTACCATTCTCTAAGTTTGCCACCTACTAGAACGATATTTTAATTGTGCCAGTCATTTTAGTTTGCTACCCGCAAGAACGATAACCTCGTCTCTTCATGTTTCCAGTTTGCCAACCAGTAGGCCGATGGTCTATTTCGGCTATTCTCAGTATCCCGTTCTCTTATATAAGGTATGTGACTTAGGTATATATAGACCAAGTGTGTACCATGCGCAAGTTTCACTTGAAAATGTTGAACTGTTTTTAAGTTATGACGTTAGGTTAAAGTTTTGTACTGACGCCAAGGGTAACCAATACCCCGACTCAGAAGAGTTGTTGAAATTGTGGTAAAAGAGGAAATTGCTCCTTTTTCTGACACGGATATATACGGCGTAATGCTATCCCCGCAAACCTGAGCGCCAAGAAGAGGAGTCATAACTACCAGAGTTTATGTCTTTTGACCTGGGAACGAACCCTGATCTCCCGCCCGTGAGACTGACGTTTCAATCATAACACCAGGAAGACGGCAACAAAACACACTACATCTGCACTTATCTCAAATGCAATTCCATTATTAGACGATATGATACGGATCCATCTTAAATAATAATACTCCCTGAAACAGGAAATCCACAGGAGGCGAAAAGTGTCTGTCCGGGTCAGCTTGCGCGGCATGCTTAGGCTGATCCGGATCGATAGTTTACGCAGAGACCACAATGTTGGTTCTCTCGCGGGACGGCTCATAAAACGGTGTTCTGTCTACATGATATGACTCACGTCACACACAATTCGAACTGCAGGCAGGGACGTAGCTTGGCAATAATCAATGTGTAGGCCGTCTCGTAAGAAAATCAACATTGTGGACTCTGCGTAAAGTATCGACCCGGATCAGCCTAAGCATGCCACACAGGCGTACCCGGATATACACTTTTCGCCTCCTGTGTATTTTCTGTTTCAGGAATCACTACTCTATCTATTCCCCCTTGGACGGATTGTGTCGGCCGCAGACTGATCTGGTCGATAAATTATGCAGATGTGTATCGCCGCAGCTAAATGTTGGGGCATTTTTAGAAAACATGTGTAGGCACGTGCCTACAGTGCCTAACGGGAGCTACGCCCCTGGCAGGGAAATACCACAATAACAATACATGTATTTTCAAAAGTTCTCTGCTGCCGATGCGTCAAATGTGTTGCATTTGGTTAAGGGCTAAAATGCCCTGCATATTAATAAAACCAGCTGTTTACATTTTCTCTCTTTGTTAATTATTTTAAAATAGTTTCTTATTCTAGAGTGTTTATCTGGTATAATATATTGTCTATCTTAAATGATGTGTGTATGTTTTAAATGAAATGTCAATCTTTTAAAAGTATTTTTTTCTTGTTATGTAACGTTTTGTCGGAAATATCTAAACGATAATGCTAGTGTAATGAACTCCATCTTTAAATAAAGCTTATTTTACCGTTTATATATTGTTCGCAACGAATGTTTATGAACGCAATACTATAGTCTATATATCGTAGAGCATTCTAACTTCATGCTTATCCTTAGTTCTTTACGCCACTGTTGCCAACTTTTTTCCTATGAATTTATAGAAGCTGTCAACAAAGAAGTGTTGAAATAGTTTATGATATCTAAAGATTCAGTTAGTTCTTGGTAGCGTCGTTCTTGGAATGCTTCGGATCACGAACTTAGGAGACCCGAGTATAAATAATTTATATAACGTTATTTAACCAGAGAAATATGTATTCATATGCCTCTGATTGACCACATACAACAGTTGAAATCTATTTCACATGCAGGAATTGAAAAAAATATTGAATATGATTTTCATTTCAACTTTGGATGTCAGGATGAACCACAGTCGAAATATGCAGTGATATGACCCCCTTGGTCCCTATGAATCAATGTTATTTGCAAAATATGACTCATATAGGCCTACTCTGTAAACAAAAAATTGAGCCACATATTGCAAATAACAAATATATCATGTATTTTCTAAGTTTTTTGGTTTGTATAGTGTGGGAAAGGACCAGAGGGTTCATATCACTGCATCTTTGACCTATGGGTTGAACAGGACCCAGGGGAGCATGTAACCGTTCTCTGGTGGATACCGTTATGTGGATACCGGGTATTAACATCCGATCCCCATCATCTAGGCGCTTAACCCGGAAGTTAAAAAAAACACAATAAAAAACAGATGGCGATGATAATAATTATATAAGAAGTATTTCTGTTTTAAACTGGAAGTTTTTGACTATTTTGGTGTTCAAGATGATGAACTTGGTGCAAATTTATTCTCTGTTCATAGCCGTCGGCATATGTAGCTCTTTAGATGTTGCTACTAAGACGAACGCGGAGAGTATGTTAACTTTCTTTATTTTTCTAGCAACCGAGTCATTTGTAACTTTTTGTTTACTTTAATGCACTCTCAGGATAAGATGTTAAGCATATTTGAATATTTTAATTTCGTGGGAAAATTACTTAACATATCTTTCTAGATGGAAGATAATCTGATCATAAGAGAAATTTTAAAATCTGAATGAATAGACTTTAATAATTTACCGAATGACAGTAACGGACTTACGGAGTGTATCTGCCACGTACGTAGTAGGAGACAGTAGCCTTGCGAATCAGAGTCAGAAAGGCCTTAAACCCAAAAGGACGTGTGCACAAAAGGCCAACTTTGCACAATATATATATACAATTTCTATTTCCTTTTTACTTTGCGAGTTTAGCTTATACAAATTACAAATTTGATGTATCATATAAAGAAAGTGAATCCGCTATGGTCAAGTAGTTAGCGTCGGAGATTTGAAACCGGGTGTTCCGGGTTCGATCCCGAGTCGCAGCACTACGGTCATGGGGGAGTGCCCTTGGGCAGCCAAGGCACATTTTCTAGCCATTTGCTGGTTTGTTTACACAGGGATCATGAATAAGTGAACTGTCGCCGTGATAGAAGTTATTAGAACTGAAATAATGTTGAAAGCGGCGTAAAACCCCAATAAAACAATGTTAAGAAAGATATTTTTATCTTATGATTAGTTAAAGAGTTCTGTGTAACTTTCAGTGATTAAGAAGTTTGGAGTTGATGGATTATGTAACCACATGAAAATATTGTCACTTACACATTTTGATTATAGTTATATTAAAAGATAAGTTATAATCATATTTTGATCTGTATACATGTGGGAAAGCGGTAACTAATATTTACTTTTTCTTCCTTTCCAGAGATATGCATGCTGCCAGTCAATGAAGGTTCTTGTTACAGACGCCTGGACATGCTATGGTACTATGATCAGAAGTCACACATTTGTCGCGAGTTTTATTATGGTGGTTGTGGAGGCAATGCTAACAAATTCCCTACTGAAGATGACTGTTATTCCGTGTGTTATGGTGGGTAAAGTTATTTCACAAACCACATGTTTCATTTCTTCCAGGATTTGAATTTGGTTTAATTTTCTGTAGGCTTTTGAGCAAGAGGCATGAGTTAGAATGTTCAATTGTTGTTCATTTTCTCCGATCATTGACAAAGGTAATTTGGACTAGTGTCGTGTTTCTTGGATCAATGGGCTTAAGAGTCTATGAGGTAAAGTAGCCAGTTGCTTTGGAAGAATGGTGTGTGGAGTCCTTGTGCGAGAAAGCCAGGAATTACACATAAGTTGAACCGGCTGCTCTGATATACCTGAAATACCATTGGCGTTGAATTGCAATCAATCAATCTTGCAAGATACTACTACAACTTGCTTTATTTATCAACACAACCTTTTCACGGGCTAAAATTTGCTTGCCAACAAAGTCATAACCTTTTCCGACTTACTTTTGATTATACTGTGAAAAAATGAGCAATTACTCCTTTTGCCACAATGTTTTCAACTCTTCTTAACCCTTTCCCTCATTCGACAATTCTACAGCAGATGACTTGGAAAATATTTTGTCAAAAAATAGAAAATCTCTATAATTGAATGGATAACCTATGACTAAAAGTGGAAAACATTGTGTCAAAAGGAGAAATTGCTCGTTTTGAGCAATTTCTTCTTTTGTCACTATGTTTTCAAAAAGCCGTCTGCTGCAGAGGCATCAGAAAGCATCTATATGAGGGAAAGGGTTAAAAAAACACTTAATACACTTGCTAACAAAACTCCTCATTTTCAAATCTAACTTGCATTTTAACAGTATACAAGCTTTAATTCAAATTTAGAGCTAAATTTGTCAATAAAACATCAGCTTTAACTTAACCCTTTCCCACATACAACAATTCTGCAATAGACGCTATATATACAAAGATGTAAAAAATCTCCATAAATGAAAGTTTAATTATCAAAAAGAGTAGAAAACATTGTGGCCAAAGGTGAAATTGCTCATCATAATTGCCACAATGTTTTCAATAGCCATCTGCTGCTAATGCGTCAGAATGCGTCTGCAAAAGGGGAAAGGGTAAAATTATCTGAAACTTTGATGTCTTACAAGCCCCCCTAGATATTTTCTAAGAAGATTGCTGTAGATGTGCTGTATGTGAGACAGGGTTAAAAATCATAATAGGGAATAGAATAGAATAGATCACAGGAAAACATTGAAATAACCTTTAAATACTGTGAAATTTCTTTCTTTTTTGTGTTGCTTTCTTTAGCAGGGAGCCGAGCCCTGGTAGCTCAGTCGGTAACAATGCATCATTCGTCTTCCACCAATGGGCTAAGTCTATGTGGAAAAGCAGCCAGTTGCTTGGGAAGATTGTTGTGTGGAGTACTGATGTGAGAAAACCAGGAAATGCATGAGTAGGTGAACTGGCCGCCGTGATATAACTGAGAAATTGTTAAAAACGGCGTTAAACCCCAATCAATCAATCGATCTCAGTCGGTAACAACTTGGGCTGTCAATCCAGGGGTTGTGAGTTCGAAACCCAGCTCGGCCAACATTCTCTCCGACGTTTGATAAAAGTCACCGTGACATGCGTCATTCGTCTTTCACCAATGGGCTTTTTAACAGTCTATGTGGAAAAGCAGCCAGTTGCTTGGAAAGAATGTTGTGTGGTGTACTGGTGTGGGAAACCAGGAAACGCATGAGAAGGTGAAACTGGTGGCCTTGATATGACTGAAAAATTATTAAAAACGGCGTTAAACCCTAATCAGTCAATCAATCTTTATAATTCTTTAGCAGGAAGACACATAACGGGTTTCGTTTCCTTTGTCTATCCAACATTCTGCTTGACCATCATACTTTGTGAAGCCGAGTTGTAAGCACTTAATTTGAAAATAGCCAAAAGAGGGTTTTACGATTACACGGTCACCAATAATAATAATAATAATAATAATACTTTATTTATAGATGGTGACTCATTTAGCCATTGGCTATTTTACAATGAGGCCATCTTAATAGCTATCATAAAGAAACATACAATGATGAAACAATTAATTGCCCCCCCCCCCCCAATAACATCAAAAATGAAGAAAACGTCAATTGTGATACAGAAGCGTCACAAGTGAACAAGAAGAGTAAATAATGTATCAACCTTGTATGTGATACATGAAATTAAAGTGTTTGCTGAAAAACAAGTTACCCACATGTACTGTGACTAACTTTTTAGAAGTAATGCATATTACACAGGATCTATCTTAATGCATTTGATAAAACAAAATGATGTTGAATTGCTTTTTTTTTAACTTGTGAGTACTATAATAATGAAAGAAAGACTCGTGATTTACAGAAGATGACGTTTTGAAACAATGTGCTTTAAAATTGCACACTTAAATTTTGTAAGATTTGAAAGGAACCTAATGTTTGAAGGTATGGCATTCCATATATGTACACCAGAAAAGTGCAGGCTTTTTTTTAATAGTTCTGTAGATGGTTTCGGACAAGAAAGGTTATTATTTGAAACCGAGCGTAAATGGTAAGTATTGGTTGACTGTGAAGAAAACATATCGGTTATATATCCAGGTGTTTGTCCATTCATAGCTTTGTATATCAATATTGATTTATTGTATTCTAGTCTTTCATAAACATCCAACCATTCCAATTCCTCAAATAATGGTTTGGATGGCGAGTCATAGGGTTTATCTAGAATTATTCGTGCAGCAGACTTTTGAAGTTTGAGGATTCTATTAAGTTGTACTTTTGGTGCATTACCCCAAATAGTTAAACAATAATCAATGACAGGCAGAATATATGCATTATAATACATTTTCCGATATTGTATTGAAAGGTAAGGTTTAATCCGCCTAAGAAGAGCGGTTTTTGAAGTAATTGAGTGACATACACTGTCTACGTGTTTGACATAGGAAAGATTGTTATCTATATTTATGCCTAAAAGTTTATGATTCTTTACACAATTCATCCCAATCATGAACGTTTGTTTGTTTCTTTTTCTTTTTAGAACAACTGGTAAAACTTCATCCGCCACAAAATGTGACTGTCGGCTACATGCAACATGACAAGATATACATTTATTGGTATCGACCGGAAAACTTTGAATTACACGTCACAAACAACAGCACAGCAACTGGAGACCCTATATCAGACCATGTCGCCACCACTGTTCTACCTGAGGTTTCAGCAAGTAGTACAATAAAAACTGGCAAAACTATTGTGACTTCTTCCCCGAGTCCGACAGGTCAAACTACGCAAAATTCTGATAATCAAAAAAACGAATCAAGTGCGAATTCGGATAGTATTACCAAATATAAAACCAACACTGTAAATTTTACTGTTGGTGCTACAACTGTAAATAGCACCAGTGTTAAGACACCAGGTTTGATAAACAGTACTGTAACAGTGAATTCTTCTTCAAAGGGAGGTAACTCTAGTGAACATTCAGGTGCAGGTGGTGAGATTGTGAATTTAGAAGGGGGAATTAACTTGAAGCTTGGTGATTATATTGGAAAGAACCATGTACCATTCCATTTTGCGAAGCTGAAGCATTACGTTTTGTCCTACAAAAAGGAAGGTAAATCAATTTATATACATATATGCATCATTGAAAAACCTGACTTTTTAAAGGTTTTGGACTTGTAATATACCCAATAAGGCAATATTGCTTATTTAACCCTTTCCCAGATACAACAAATTTGGGGCAGACGACTTCAAAAATATATTGTCAAAAACATGAGAAATCTTCATAAATAAGGGTTTCATTATTATAAAGAATTGAAAACCTTGTGGCTAAAGGAGAAATTTATTGCTCGTTTTGAGCAATTTCTCGTTTTGTCACAATGTTTTCAAAACTCAGATCTATATGAAAAGTTTAATGGTAAATAAACTCTATACCCTTATATGGCACATAAACCCTTTACAGTGGGTCTCACTGAGATGATTCTTCTGAGTACCCACGATATCAGATTTTAACCCTTTCCCACATACAACAAGTCTGTGTCAGAATTCAGATAACTAGGCAAAAATAGTTAAAATATTTTACTGATTATTTTACTCTATAAATGAAAGTGCCTTTTTCTAGGCATCCCATAGGTCAGATATTATCAATTCCCAATTTTGTCATGTTAACCTTTTCCCTCATACGACAATTCTGTAGCAGACGACTTTGAACATATTTTGTCAAAAAATAGAAAATCTCTATAATTGAATGGATAACTTAAAGTGGAAAACATTGTGGCAAAAGGATAAAATTGCTCGTTTTGCGCAATTTCTTCTTTAGTCACTATGTTTTCAAAAAGCCGTCTGCTGGAGGTGTCAAAAAGTGTGGGGGGAAAGGTTAACCCTGTTTTTTTTATTCCCAAATTAACAATAATGCACAGATTTTTTCAAAGTAATATTTGTTGTATGTGGGAAAGGGTTAATGCCTTATCACAATAATAGAACATTTCAAATATTTTGGAGCGAAGACGAGTTTACTCAATGGTTCAACTCTGCATAGAACTCATTATTTTCCTAGGTGAAGACTTTACCAAAGTTACAATACTTGGAAACGAGACGGAGTCAACTATAGACAACCTCGAGGAATCAGCTGTGTATCACATACAGTTAACAGCTGTGTATTTGACAAATACAAGTGTTTCATCACCTTTGATTATTGCTGGCACTAGACGAGACCCTTCTAAACCAAGTAAGACCAATTTACTTAAACCTTACCCTCATATAGACACTTTCTGATGGCTTTTTGAAAACATAGTGACAAAAGAAGAAATTGCTCAAAACGAGCAATTTCTCCTTTTGCCACAATGTTTTCCTCTTTTAGTCATAGGTTATCCATTCAATTATAGAGAATTTCTATTTGTTGACAAAATATGTTCAAAGTCGTCTGCTGTAGAATTGTCGTATGAGGGAAAGGGTTAAACCTTACCCACATATAAACGCTTTTTAACACCTCTGCTACAGTCAGCTATTTGAAAACATTGATGTAAATGCAAAAAATGCTCATAATGAATAATTTCTCCTTTTCCCAAACCCATTTCAACTTTATTCAATTATTATACCCCGCTTTTTCGAAGAAAAAAAGGGGGGTTATTAATTTCGGTTTGTCCGTCTGTCTGTCTGTCACACTTCGTTTCCGTGCAATAACTGCCACAAATGTGAACCGTTTTTTTTCAAACTTGGTAACAAGGTTAAATGCCTTAAGGGCTAGGCCAAGTTCGATCGTCACTTTCGGCGGACTTTATTTAGTGGAGTTATGGCCCCTTATTTAACACAAAACGTCGTTTCATGCTGTTTCCGTGCAATAACTGCCACAAATGTGAATTTTTTTTTTTTCAAACTTGGTAACAAGGTTAAATGCCTTAAGGGCTAGGCCAAGTTCGATCGTCACCTTCGGCGGACTATATTTCGTGGAGTTATGGCCCCTTATTTAACAAAAAATGTCGTTTCTTGCTGTTTCCATGCAATAACTGCCACAAATGTAAACCGTTTTCTTTCAAACTTAGTAACAAGGTTAAATGCCTTAAGGGCTAGGACAAGTTTGATCGTCACTTTCGGCGGACTTTATTTAGTGGAGTTATGGCCCTTTATTTAACAAAAAAGGTCGTTTCTTGCTGTTTCCGTGCAATAACTGCCACAAATGTGAACCGTTTTTTTTCAAACTTGGTAACAAGGTTAAATGCCTTAAGGGCTAGGCCAAGTTCGATTGTCACTTTCGGCGGACTTTAATTATTGGAGTTATGGCCCCTTATTTAACACAAAATGTTTTTTGTTGCTGTTTCTGTGCAATAACTGCCACAAATGTTATTTTTTTTTTTTTCAAACTTGGTAACAAGGTTAAATGCCTTAAGGGCTAGGCCAAGTTTGATCGTCACTTTTGGGGGACTTTATTCGGTGGAGTTATGGACCCTTATTCAACAAAAAATGTTGTTTCTTGCTCTTTCCGTGCAATTACTGCCACAAATGTGAATTTTTTTTTTTCAAACTTGGTAATAAGGTTAAATGCCTTAAGGGCTAGGCCATGTTCGATCGTCACTTTCAGCGGACTTTATTCGGTGGAGTTATGGCCCCTTATTTAACAAAAAATGTTGTTTCTTGCTGTTTCCGTGCAATAACTGCCACAAATGTGAACCGTTTTTTTTTCAAAATTGGTTACAAGGTTAAATGCCTTAAGGGCTAGGCCAAGTTCGATCGTCACTTTCGGTGGACTTTATTAAGTGGAGTTATGGCCCCTTATTTAACAAAAAATGTCGTTTCTTGCTGTTTGTGGCAATAACTGCCACAAATGTGAACCATTTTTTTTTTCAAACTTGGTAACAAGGTTAAATGCCTTAAAGGCTAGGCCAAGTTCGATCGTCACTTTCGGTGGACTTTATTCGGTGGAGTTATGGCCCTTTATTTAACAATTCTTGTTGTTTCTGTGCAATAACTGCCATAAATGTGAACCGGTTTTTTTCAAACTTGGTAACAAGGTTAAATGCCTTAAGGGCTAGGCCTAGTTCGATTGTCACTTTCGGTTTGCTGTTTCCGTGCAATAACTGCCACAAACTTGGTAACAACCTAGGCCAAGTTCGTTTAATTTACCCTGTAATACATGTTCAATAAAAAGACTACTGACATGTTTAAACCTAACCTCAACATTTTCCTACAATATTTCCTGCAAGCGGGGGATATAAATTTCATGAATTTGCTTGTTTTATTATTTATTATTTACAGAGATTTTCTATATTTCAGCTTAGGCGTCTTCAAAGTCGTCTGCTGCATATTTGTTGTATGTCACTATGTGGGAAAGGGTTTAACCTTTACTTGATAAAGATTACTTATAACACCCCAGCAGGAGATAGTTTTCTAACAGTAAACTCTTCTTGCTGAAGATCATTCTAGCTTATAAATGTCATTGCAATTTTGTCCACTCTTTGTGAAATAACTTTTGCTTAAAACTCCGAAACTACGTGGCTGTTTTGCACTCGCTCTTTAAGTATAAAAGGTGTTTATTTCATGTTATTTTTATTATTTTTAATTGAGTCTTATTGACCCTCCAACCCAATCCTGTTGGAACTTTAAAAAAACTCATCTTGATCACTGATACCAAAAACATACATTAAATAGGTTTTTTTATGAATATAAAACATATAAAACATATTTATATATTTACCAACTTATCTGGAGCGGAATTTAAGTAAACCTTTATTACACATGTTAGAAATAAGTATGGTGACAAAATTAATGGCAGTGTCTGCAGGCAGTCATCAGCCTTGACTAATGCTTACCAAATTTCAAGGGAAGGTAGGTTAACCCTTTCCCACCTGCAGCAGATGACTTTAAAAAATATGGAAAATCTCTGTAATTGTTAGTATAGTTAGTGAAAAAAAGTTGAGAACTTTGTGGCAAAAGGAGAAATTGCTCATTATGAGCAATTTTTAGCTCTACTGGCCAAAGGCCAGAAGAGCTAATGCCGTGGTGTGGTGTCCGTCGGCCGTGCGTCCATAAACAATTGCTTGTGAACGCGATACAGTCTTCAGTTTTGATTGTATCTCTATGAGAGCTTGGTTCCTTTCGCAAACCAGCCAGATCCGCCCATGCAAGACTGGATTATGGCCCTTGAAATTTAAAAATTGCTATAATAGAGCTTGTGAACACAATAGAGGCTCCATTTACTATCTGATCTTCACCAAACTTAGATAGTAGTTAAATATTGATGAGAGCTTGGTTCCTTTCGAAAACCAGCCAGATGTGCCCTTGCATGACTGGATTATGGCCCTTGAAGTTGTCAAAATTGCTATAATACTGCTTGTGAACGCGATAAAGTCTTCAGTTTTGATTGTATCTCCATCAAACTTATACAGTAGTTAGATATCCATGAGAGCTCAGTTCCTTTTGCTAACCAGCCAGATCCGCCCATGAAAGACTGGATTATGGCCCTTGAAATTGTCAAAATTGCTATGATACAGATTGTGAACACAATAGAGCCTCCATTTTCTATTCGATCTTCACCAAACTAAGAAAGTAGTTAAATATCAATGAAAGCTTGGTTCCTTTTGCAAACCAGCCAGATCCGCCCATGCAAGGCTGGATTATGGCCCGTGAAGTTGTAAAAATTGCTATAATAAGGCTTGTGAACGGGATAAAGTCTTCAGTTTTGATTGTATCTCCATCAAACGTATACAGTAGTTAGATATCCATGAGAGCTCGGTTCCTTTGGCTAACCAGCCAGATCCGCCCATGCAAGACTGGATTATGACCCTTGAAATTGTCAAAATTGCTATAATACAGCTTATGAACACAATAGAGCCTGCATTTACTATTCGATCTTCACCAAACTTAGATAGTAGTTAAATATTGATGAGAGCTTGGTTCCTTTTGCAAACCTGCCAGATCCGCCCATGCAAAGCTGGAGTATGGCCCTTGAATTTGCCAAAATTGCTATAATAGAGCTTGTGAACACAATAGAGGCTCCATTTACTATCTGATCTTCACCAAACTTAGATAGTAGTTAAATATTGATGAGAGCTCGGTTCCTTTCGAAAACCAGCCAGAGGTGCCCTTGCATGACTGGATTTATTGCCCTTGAAATTATCAAACTTTCTATAATACAGCTTGTGAACACAATAGAGACTCCATTTACTATCCGATCTTCACCATACATACATGCTCTGGATTGAAAATGACCAAAGAACCATCCCAGTAGAGCATTGGCCCTCATGGGCCTCTTGTTCCTTTTGCCACAATGTTTTCAAAAGTTGTCTGCTGCAGATGAGTGAAAATGCGCGTCGGATGGGAAAGGGTTAAATTAACAGAACTGAAGCCTTGGATTGAATGATTGTTTCTTTGGCCAGTTATTATATTCAAAGTCTCAGTTACAAAAAATACATTACACTTCTTGGTCTTTGTTGAAAGGTTTCACAGCTACGGCACATTTCTTGCTTAACCCTTTCCCACATACGACAATTCTGCAGCAGACGACTTTGAACGTATTTTATCAAAACATAGAAAATCTCCATAATTGAATGGATAACCTATGACTAAAAATGGAAAACATTGTGGCAAAAGGAGAAATTGCACGTTTTGTGCAATTTCTTCTTTTGTCACTATGTTTTCAAAAAGTCGTCTGCTGCTATTGCGTCGAAATGCGTCTGCAGGTGGGAAAGGGTTAACTCTTTCAGCGCCACAGGCAATATTGAGGTTTTTGCAAGCAATACAGATTCAGGTGAGTTGAGCTGTCTCACCTGAAATCAGCATTGTCTGCCTTTAAGTTACCAAAATACATAGTCCAAAACTTTCATGAATTGAGAAATGGACACACCCGATTTTGAACATGGAAGAGTCTACATTAAGCAATTTGGCGCTGAAAGAGTTAACATGTTAACTTAACCCTTTTCACACAAACAATGAATATGCAATGTTTTCAAATGGTGTCTATATGTGGGAAAAGGTTAACAAACCTTCATCCCTTTTCAACATACGACAATTCTGCAGCAGGCGGCTTCAAAAACATATTCGCAAAAATGTGAAATATCTCCATAAATGAGACTTTAATTATTAAATAAGAGTTGTAAACATTGTGGCAAAAGGAGAAATTTCACATCATGAACAATTTCTCCTTTTGTCACAATGATTTAAAAAGTAGTCTGCTTCAAATGTGTCAGAATGCGTCTGCAAGTGGGAAAGGGTTAATGGATTCAATAATGTGACTAAGGAATATTATACAACATTCATGTGTGTTTAGATCAAAGGTCTGCACAGTTTTATGTTGGGCAGGTGTCCAGATAAGAAAGGGTTTACAGCTTTTTTCCGCAAAATATCTTTCTTATTCTCCAACCAAACCCTATGATGTGGGTACTCAAAAGAATCGTCTCAACATAGGGTTAGAAGGTCAAATAAGGACTTTAGAACGAGCATAACACTCCTTATCTAGAGCTGTGGTAGGGTTTACATTATCTAAAAATCAGTATTTGTTCTCCAAACCCTATTTTGTGGGTACTCAAACGAGTTGTCCGACTGAAGCAATTATTTTTGAGAAGCACAATTCAACATAGAGTATTATGAGAGAGGTTGTTTGAAATATTAACCATGCATTTCCAACATACAACAATTCTGCAGCAGACACCTTTTGAACATATTTTGTCAAAACATAGAAAATCTCCATAATTGAATTGATAACCTATGACAAAAAGTGGAAAACATTGTGGCAAAAGCAGAAATTGCACATTTTGTGCAATTACTTCTTTTGTCACTATGTTTTCAAAAAGCCATCTGCTGCAGAGGCATCAGAAAGCGTCTATATGAAGGAAAGGGTTAAACTTTTCCAACATACAACAATTCTGCAACAGACACCTTTTGAAAACATCTTGGCAAAAGTATGGAAATTATCTGTTAATGAAACTTAAAGAACTGAAACGAGTTGAAACAATTGTGGCAAAAGAAGAAATTGCTCATTATGAGCAATTTCTACTTTTGCCACAATGTTTTCAAAAGCTGTCTGCTGCAGAAGTGTGTAAATGCATCTGCAAGTAGGTTAGGATTGAGTGGTCCTCTTTATCCATCTCTGACTGTGATAAATGAAATGACAAACCAAAAGGTCAAGGTAAGGTGCCGTAAACAGCTCATTTTCTCATAATAATGTAAATAACTCTCTTATTTTCCAACCAAACCCTATTTTGTGGGTACTCAAAAGACATGTCTACTTGAGGCGATTCTTCTGCGCACCAACCACATGATATGGTGAGAATGTCAAATGTTTTTGGGAAATTAATTTCTCTTTCACACCTATGACAAACCTGCAGAAGACAACTGAACTTTGAAATATCTAGGTCAAAAAATATTTAAAATAACTATAAATGAATATGTAATAATTGAATAGAGTTGAAAACAATGTTTCGAAAGGAGAAATTGTTCATGATGAGCAATTTCTCCTTTTGTCACATGGTTTTCAAAATGTGTGGGAAAGGGTTAAAAAGGAAGCTTATCTAAAGCTCTAAAATCATTTCATAATTTCAGAAGAATGTCATTGCGACAAATACGGAACAGACGGTGGATTCAAAACCTGTAACCTGACCATTCATCAGTTGCCATGGTGCAAGTGTAAGCGGGGCTATTCGGGATTATTTTGCGAGATTTGTGAAAGCGGTTTTTACCGGACCACCCCTTCGTTGCCATGTCATCAATGTCCTTGCGACAGATATTCATCGTCAGGGTCGTGCTACTTCGGTAAGTTTGGAAACAAAGGTTTGACCCTTTTCTGTATGAAGGCAATTTCTCCATTTGCCACAATGATTTCACAATAATTTCAACTCCGTTCAATGATTATACTTTTTTTTATAGAGAGTTTCCATATTATGCGTTTTCAAAGTTGTACTGCTGATTTGTTGTATGTGGGAAAGGGTTAAATTTCAAGGAGTTTTGATTGTTCAGCATTCAAAATTTTATTTACCTGATTTGCTCATTATGAACAATTTCTCCTTTTGCCACAATTTTACAAAAGTCATTTAGTGCAGAGGCGTCAGAAAGCTTCTGTATGTGACAATTCATAACAATAGACTGGGAGTGATTACAATAGTTCACCCAGAGCATTGCTTGCACAGGTGACTAAAAGGTAATTTTGCTAAGGATGAACAATCTATTCATTAGCTTAAACTTTTTTAGAGGTTTTTCTATGCAAATTTTCAAAGCAGACAACCTATGATATCTGGCTCTAAAGCTATAAAAGTTTAATCTGTGCTCAAGCATCTGATTGGTCAAAAGCAAATTAACCAATCAAAAGCCCTAGTTGGAGCATATAGTTTTGGACCCTGATCAGGTAAACAATTCAACATTAAACCACAGTGACATACAACATATCTGCAACAGATGCCCTTGAAAACATGTGGCAATAAAATTGAAAATCTTCGCAAATGAAGATCAATAATTGAACAAAGTTGAATTGCTTGTTTTGAGCAATTTCACATTTTGCTTCAATGTTTTTTCAAAAGTCGTCTGCTGCAGATTTCAGAAAGCGTCTGTATATGGGAAAGGGTCAATAAATGAGGTATAAAATATATTATTTGTTCATTTTGTTTCTCAGTGGACTCATACCTCCATTGTTCCAGATGTAACTTAGAATACACCGGTCAGCTATGTCATCGCTGTGGCAACGGTTACTATAGAGACTTGAGCACATCTCCGGCACTTTGTAAAAAATGCAAAGGTTGTCACAACATTAAACCAGGCCTGATTTGTGACCCTTTTAAAGGTAGGTTAGGAGATTGGATAATCTCAACCAGTTATTTATGCAAATAGACTTTGAACATATTTTGTCAAAAAATAGAAAATCTCTATAATTAAATGGATAACCTATGACTTAAAGAGGAAAACATTGTGGCAAAAGAAGAAATTGCTCCTTCTGAGCAATTTCTTCTTTTGTCACTATGTTTTTAAAAAGCCGTCTTCTGCAGAGGCGTCAGAAAGCGTCTATATGAGGGAAAGGGTTAAATGAAAGTATGGTAAATGAAAATCTTGGTAAACAATAGATTGAGAACATTCTGTCAAATGAAGAAATTTCTCGTTATGAGTAAATTAATTTTTGGCAAGAATGTTTTCCAAAGTTGCCTGCCGGTGGGAAAGAAATATGGTTTACTCCTTTCCCTCATATGACATATCTGCAGCAGACGACTTTCAACATAAATACTAAAAACTAAAACACTAAAAGTGGAAAACATTGTGTCAAAAGGAGAAATTGTCTTCTTTTGTCACTATGTTTTCAAAAAGCCGTCTGCTGCAGAGGCGTCGGAAAGCTTCTATATGAGGGAAAGGGTTAAAATGATTTATTGGTATGTACATTGTGAGCAATTTCTTGTTATGCAAGTACCGGTATGTTTTAAAAGCTATCTGCAGGTGGGAAAGAATTAAGGTTTGATTGATATATTTGTATATATTCATCTCCAGAAGGACAACAATAAATAAAATCATTACTCTTAAACTAATACTTCAGAATAATTTTATTCCATGTCTGTGCAATATTCTATTTTTGGAAAACAGCGTAACAGCAGAACTAACTGATTGCTCATAATAGCAATGAGAACAACTGCTTCACTGTTTTCTTGATATGCTTTTATCACTGACTTGATTTTCATGATAAGCATTCAAGTATAAATTAATTACGAATCTGATAATACATAAATGAATTAAGCATTGTTCGCTCACATCAATAACTAAGTACATTTCGACTTTAAGTTACCAAAAGTCTGTTGTAATTCATTCAAAGGTCCAGATAAGGAGGGGTTTACAGCTCTTTTCGCCATAATATCTCTCTTATTATCCAACCAAACCCTACGTCAATGAGACGATTCTTTTGAGTACCCACAACATAAGAAAAGGGGATAAAAACGAAAAGCAAAACGCTCCTTATATAGAGCTTTGATTCATTCTCTATATTTTACAGGCAATTGTTTAAACTGTCATTTCAACACAACTGGAAACAAATGTGATAGATGTTTAGAAGGTTTTGTTGGCGATCCAATAAAGAATATATCCTGTGTACCAATCAAAAGTGAAGGTATGAGTTACTTCCTCTTACATTGATTTATTTTAGTTTAATGTCATTTTACAATCGTTCCGTAATATCACCTTATATCTAGGAGTAATTTGCAACATCGTTTTAGTAATATCATGGCAGCCATGTGTTTTCCGGCTGTCTAATACCAGTTGTCCACAACATTCTTCTCAGGCAACTGGCTACAATGCATGGAACTTCTCTAACATTGAGCATTTATTAACCATTTGCCACATACAACAAATCAGCACCAGATGACAAGGCGAAAATCTTTATAAAATGTATAAAGGGAGCAATTTCTCCTTAGCTACATTGTTTTCAAGTCTTATCAATAATTCAACTTTCAAATCTGATGATTTTTAATATCATTGCCTTGATGTTTTCAAACAAGTCTGCTTCTTACATTTCTGTATATAAAACATTAGCATACTTTATTTCAGAGAAGAGTTTTGAGCCTCCACCATCGGGTATGATAGCCGCTATAGTTGTCGCCATCATCGTCGCACTGTCTGTAATCATTGGTTGTGTTGTGTATAACAGAATGCGAACATATCCCGCCATGAAACCATTCTGGACGGTTGAATTAAAACAGGACCATGAGGGTGTTAATTTTAGTTCTGTGCCGGATCAAGATTTGGAAAATTTCCGGGATGATGAACAATTTTATGAAAAGCAGTCGAAAAAGAGTAAAAGTCAGCCTTATTCCCAGCTTAAAGAAGAAATTTGAACAGATTTATAATTAATTTATTAGTATTTTCTTTCGACCAAATTTCTGCTCATTTAATGAAAAGTGGTAAGATATTTAAAAGTAGAAAATAATTTTGAAAAAGAAAAGAAGCATTGTCATTTTAGGAAAAAGAGAAAGTGATATTTTTGAGCAATTTCTCCTTCTTCCAAAATGTTTTTGGAAGTTGTCCTCTGTAGATGTCTTAAGTTGTATGTAACAGCTAAAAGAACAAACATGGTTATAAGACTGTAGTCGTAGAAATTTTAGGGCGTTGTTCAAGAATAAATCAGCCGAGCCCCGGTAGCGACGCAGGCTGTCAATCCAGGGGTTGTGAGTTTGGATCCCCGCTCGGCCAACTTTCTTTCCGACGTTTAACAAAAGTCAATGCGACATGCGTCATTCGACTTCCACCAATGGGCCAAGTCTATGTGGAAAAGCAGCCAGTTGCTTGGAAAGATTGTTTTGTGGAGTACTGGTGTGAGATAACAAGGAAAATGTGTGTAGGTGAACTGGCCGCCGTGATATGACTGAGAAATTGTTAAAAATGGCGTTAAACCCCAATCAATCAATCAATCAAGAATAAATCAAGCAGATTGCTTAACCCCCCTTCCCGCTTTCAGAAGCAGCAGACAATTTTAAAAAACAATGTTGCAATGTCTGTCTGTCGTTGTTGGCTTTAAAGCTTTCCAACAGTTTATAAATCTGTAGCTGACGACTATGAAAATCTCTTAAAATCTTAATAAATGAAAGTAAAATGAATGATAAGAGTTTAAAACATTCTGGATCTTACATTCTGGATCTGAAGTGTTATCTAACTGATTTTTAGCCAGTTTACAGATATATTCCTTCAAACACTTTGGCTCATTTGTCTTTCTGACATACAACAAATCTGCTGCAGACGACTTTGAAAACATGTAAGTCAAAATATTTATCATCTCTGGAAATGAAAGTATAATTATTAAATAAATAAGAAAACATTGTGGCAAAACTTTTCCTTTAACCACAATGTTTTCAAATGTCATCATAGTTGGCTGCAAAAAGGGTTATCTAACTGATTTACAGTCAGACTTGTCTTTAGCAGCCACCCAGAGTCAAAAATTGGCTGCTTAACCCTTTCCCTCATACGACAATTCTGCAGCAGACGACATTGAACATATCTTGTCAAAACATTCGTTTTGAGCAATTTCTTCTTTTGTCACTATGTTTTCAAAAAGCTGTCTGCTGCAGAGGCGTCAGAAAGCGTTAATGAGGGAAAGAGTTAATACAGGTGGGTGCTTAATACAGGTCAAATATAGAAGAAAGTATTGTTTTGGTCAATCTCCAAGTGGCTTCTTAGTACAAGTTGGCTGCTTAACAGAGGTGGCCGCTAATACAAGTTTGACTGTATTCGCAGGCTAAAAATGTGTTCCTTTAAACAGTCTCCCTTATTCGTTTATTCCATTGTTGAAGTATTCTAAGTGATAAAGGGTAAATCAAACAAGAGGTTTTCAGGAAATTGATTCATGCTTTATAATTATTGTTAAGAATAAATATGATATAGATCTGTATATAGAGTCTGTTCCTTCAAAAAGGTATGAGTTTGCATTATTAATCTTCACAAGATGACAGAAGCTTCTAACACGTTTTTTTTAGTTATATGTAAACAGTGTAGATCTTGACCAAATTGTGAGGATTTACCTTTTCCCATAGACCGACTCATTATCATATAAGCGGGCCATTCCACGAGAAAAACAAACATTATGGACTCTGCATAATCCATCGATCCAGATCAGCCTGTGGAGTCCGCACATGCTAATCCGGGCCGAAACATTCAGTCTTTTGGGAATATAGGTAAAGAAAAAAAATATTCCTGAAACAGAAAATCCACAGGGGGCGAGATATGTCTGTCCGGTTTATCCGGCATGAGTCCACAATGTTGGTTTCTCGTAATTCAGCCCATATGTGTATTTTAATTTGGTTTTAGTTGAGGAAATAAACCTTACCCTTTCCATAATAGAACACATCTGCAACAGAAGACTGAAATTGTTTGGGGTGGGGGGAAATGGATAACTTGCTTGTTCTGAGTGAGATCCCCATTTCATACAATCTTTTCAAAACTTGGTCAAATTGCCGACAATCCGGCCTTACCGTCTTCAGCAGTTTGTTGTTTCACAATGTTTTCAAAGTCTTAAATAATTATTCAAAGGTTATTGCAATAGTTTCGCCTAGATGATTTTAAAGTCATCTGCTGCAGATTTGTTATATGTGGGATAGTGTTAATTTCTTCAAACAGAAGATTCTGAAGACTTGCAAACAATGTAGCTTCTTGTCAGATGTAGTCTGGAGTCACTTGCCCTTGCCATTATACTGATATGCTAAAGTATGCCAGGAACCAGACAATGTCAGACGTAGCTTTAAAAATTGTTGCAATGTAGTTAGGCTTTTTTAGATCACCTTAGCCGAAGGCTGAAGGTGAGCTATTCTGATCACTTTTTGTCCGTCGTCCGTCGTCCGTCGTCCGTCTGGTGTTAACTTTTAGCTTTAAACATCAACTCCTCCTAAACTCCAAGGACAATTTTCGTGAAACATCACAGGACTGTTCCTCTGGTTGGCCTCTTTCAAAGTTGTTCAAAGATTTAAATTCCATTGAGAACTTTGGTTGCTGCGGCATCAGAAAGGGGACAAAATGTCCAAACTTTAAAAATCTTCTCCTCCGAATCTGCCTGTCAGATTCAAATATAATTTGGTAGAAATGTTCCTTGGGTGACCCTCTATAAAAATTGTTCAAGCCATGATTGGTCGAAAAACATGGCAGTCAGGCGGCATCAAAAAAGGGGCAAAATGACAATACTTTAATAAAGCATCCTTATAAAAGTGCTTGTCTGATTTAAAGATAGTTTTGTAGAAATGTTCTTTCATTGATCATCTACATACTTTGTCAAGCCATATTGATTTGTTGAAAGGCATAGCAACCAAGCAGCATCAGAAAAGGAGTAATTAAACTTTTTGCCTCAAATGACATATGGTTATTAGATTTATGGTCTAAGGGAGGTAACACTTGGCAGAGTATTATGCAAGGGCAATCTCCTTCGCAGAGTTGTCGTTCCTTACACTCACCATACATGTATCAGAACATGAGTAAAACGACCAAACTTTAAAATCCTTTTCCTCCATAATCTGCTTGTCAGACTCCAAGATAATTCAGTAGAAAGAATCCTTAAATGCCCCTCTAAAAAAACTGTTCAAGCCATATTGGTTTATATTAAAAACAGATCAAGAAAGGTGCAAAATGACAAAAACTTAATAATTCATTTCTAATTGAAGTTCTTGTTAGATTTCAAGATATAAATGACCTTTACTTATAAGCTGTTTCTTGAGAAGTGTTCACTCCTTGAAGTTCTAATTGCACTCCTTGATCTTTTTCCCAGATATTTCTACTAATTTACTATCAATCAGGTGATCGATTTAGGGTCATCTTGGCCCTCTTGTTTCTTTCCCTAATTGTAATAAAACCACCGACAAATGAAGTTTGAAGGGGGGTTTATTGGAGTCTGGTCGGTCAGTTGTAATTTTCCTTGTCTGTTGAAGAACTTTTAAAACTTCTCAATAGAATTTAATTAAACTTCATACGATGATACAACGAGTATGAGTTATTGCCCTTTGTTACTTTTTCTTGTCCAGAGAATAACTTGAAAAATACCGAATGCAATCTAATAAACCTTCATATAGTTATAAATCTCAATGAGAGGCAGTGCAGTATACAAGAACCATAACTCTATTTTAGCTATTTACAGAGTTATTGCCATTACTTAATTGTTTCTTGTCCGGAGAATAACTTTGAGAGAAAGTAAAGTGTACAAGAACCGTAGCTCTATTTAAGCTAAGTACAGAGTCATTGCCCTTTGTTACTCTTTTTTTGTCCGGAGAATAACTTGAAAACTACAGGATAGAATTTAACCCTTTCCCTCATATAAACGAAACGTACAATTTCTCCTTTTGCCACAATGTTTTCCACTTTTAGTCATAGGTTATCCATTCAATTACGGAGATTTTCTATGTTTTGACAAAATACGTTCAAAGTCGTCTGCTGCAGAATTGTCGTATGAGGGAAAGGGTTAATAAAACTCCATTCAATGGAAAAGCACAATGAGAGGGAGTGCAGTGTACAAGAACCATAACTCTATTTGAGCTTATTACAAAATGATTGCCCTTTGTTACTGTTTTCTTTTCCAGAGAAAATCTTTCCTATCAGGGCGGCGTTCGGAGGTATTAATCACATTCAGTGATAGGTCTAGTTTAATATGTTTTTTTCCGCAACAGGGTTTAGAAACAGATGTTAATTTTATGTCATACATATCATCTTTATTTTATTTATTTTTAAATGAATGGTTGTTTTAAGGCTTTAATTTGCTCAAAGTTTCTTTGGGGTTGCTGTTTGTTTTTTTGTTTTTCATGTTTTTTTTCTTTTCTTCAATCTTGTAAGTAATAACCCTTTCCCACATACAGACGCCTTTCAACTCCTCTGCAGCAGACGACTTTTGATAACTTTGTGACAAAAGAAGAAATTGCTCAAAACGAGCAATTTCTCCTTTAGACACAATGTTTTCAACTCTATTCAACAAGTTAATTTTGGGAGATTTTCCATATTATTGTCGAGATGTTTTCAAAGTCGTCTGATGCAGATTTGTTGTTTCGGGGAAAAGGGTTAAGCTTTTTCAATTAAAATGATACCATTAATGGTAGTGAAATAGTTATATGTCAGGAAATTTTTTGTTTCCAAAAATAGCGATGCCGCTGGCCGTGACATCATTTATGAATGTCAACTACATCGCTTTTCCTATGTATACTTTTTTAAGTTTTTTTTGTTATGGTAAATTAGACTAAGGCCATATGATTATAATAAGCTGTCCATCATATATGCTAAGCTAAAGTAACTTTAGTATAATGTAAGCAACTTATCGCTTTCCCACATACGACAATTCTGCAGCAGATGACTTTGATCATATTTTGACAAAAAATAGAAAATCTCTATAATTGAATGGATAACCTATGACTTAAAGTGGAAAACATTGTGGCAATTTCTCCATTTGTCACTATGTTTTCAAAAAGCTGTCTGCTGACGAGGCGTCAGAAAGCGTCTATATGAGGGAAAGGGTTAATTAACCCTTTCCCACATACAGACGCCTTTCAATGCCTCTGCAGCAGACGACTTTTGATAACTTTTTGACAAAAGAAGAAATTGCTCAAAACGAGCAATTTCTCCTTTAGACACAATGTTTTCAACTCTATTCAACAAGTTAATTTTGGGAGATTTTCCATATTATTGTCGATATTTTCAAAGTCGTCTGATGCAGATTTGTTGTTTTGGGTAAAAGGGTTAAGTTTTTACAATTAAAATGATACCATTAATGGTAGTGAAATAGTTATATGTCAGGAAATGTTTTGTTTCCAAAAAAAGCGATGCCGCTGGCCGTGACATCATTTATGAATGTCAACTACATCGCTTTTCCTATGTATACTTTCTTAAGGTTGTTTTTTATGGTAAATTAGACTATTTTAATAAGCTGTCCATCATATATGCTAAGCTAAAGTAACTTTAATATAATGATAACAACTTAAAAGTTTGTCTAGTTAAAATCATTTGGCTGGTTAAAAACAAACATTAGACGAGACTAAGTTATGGGTAATAAGCACTCGGATCAGCTTTTTATAAATGAGTGGTGCTCTGGACTTGTTGAAATAAATAGACTTTACTTTATTTTTCTGCTCTTATTGAGCAATTTCTCCTGTTAATTGCCACAATGTTTTCAACTTCAATTAATAACTGTCCTTTCTTTAACCCTTTCCCTCATACAACAATCCTGCAGCAGACGACTTTGAACATATTTTGTCAAAAAACAGAAAATCTCTATAATTGAATGGATAACCTATGACGAAAAGTGGAATATATATATTGTGTCAAAAGGAGAAATAATTGCTTGTTTTGAGCAATTTCTTCTTTTGTCACTATGTTTTCAAAAAGCTGTCTGCTGCAGAGGCGTCAGAAAGCGTCTATATGAGGGAAAGGTTTAATAGGTCTTCTGCCTTTTCCCACCCGTAGACGTATTCTGACGCCTCTGCAGCAGACGACTTTTGAAAACATTGTGATAAAAGAAGAAATTGCTCAAAATGAGCAATTTCTCCCTTTGCCACAATGTGTTCATCTTTTCTTTTCAGTAATTATACCTTCATTTCTAGCGATTTTCCGTATCTTGAGTAGTTGTTTTCAAAGACGTCTGCTGCAGATGTCCATTATGTGGATTTGTTGTATGTGGGAATGGGTTAAATATTCCAAATGCAAATGCAGCTGTGTCTGGCTATTTGAGGTCTTACTGAGTCTGTTAACCGTTTCCCACATACAGCAAATCTGCAGCAGACGACTTTAAAAATGTCTACTAAAAATATGGAAAATCTCCTTTATTGTATGTGTAATTACTGAAAATGTTGAAAACTTTGAGGCAAAAATAGAAATTGCTTGTTTTGAACAATTTCTCCTTCTGTCACGATGTTTTCAAATGTCGTCTGGAGCAGGTACATCAAAATGCGTCTATAGGTGTTTTCAAAAGCCACCAGATGTAGATGTGTCAAAATGCATCTCAAAATCGAAAAGGGTTAACTAAAAATTAGGTCAAAGGGAAGTGTTGTTTAGAACTCAAATGCTAGATAAGGCTTAAATGTTCTGTCCACAACTCCATGTGATACTTTCCCACATGCTGACGCCTCTGCAGCAGATGACTTTGGAAAACAATGTGGCAAAAGAAGAAATTGCTCATAATGAGCAAGTTTCCTTTTGCCACAGTGTTTTCAACTCTAATAAATAATTACACTTTCAGTTATAGATTGGTCATATTTTTATGCAGATATTTTCAAATTCGTCTGCTCCAGATTTGTTTTATGTGAGAAAGGGTTAAACATATCAGCTGTCTCAGTTGCAAAGGGGTTTTATTGCATTTACTGTTGGACTAAATTAGCCTCATACTAACCCTTGTATAAAGATGTTTATTACCTGTCTCATGACAAATTATCAATTATTTTCATCAACCCTTTCCCACATATAGACACATTTGACCCTTCTGCAGCAGACAATATTTGAAAATAGTCCAGCATAAGAAGAATTGTAATTTATCCTTTTTGCCATACTGTTTTCATCTCTGTACTGTAGCTAAACTTTTGTTATAGACATTTCCCACATTTTTCACTACAACTTTTCAAAAATCTTCTGCTATAATTGACCTTGTAAACAAGATAAATTTATTATCTGATGTTTACCAAACTTATTCAGTAGCTAGATACATGAGAGCTCGGTTCCTTTTGAAAACCAGCCAGATCTCTCCATGCATGACTGAATTATGGCCCTTTAAAATTGGCAAAATTGTTATAATTGACTTTGTGAACACAATAAAAACTTCATTTAATTGTCACATGTCCTTTACATTGGCAATATTGACACATTGTTGTATGATGCAGATATTGAAAACCGAAATTCTACCTTTACATTCGCTCCTGGAGAAGATGTTGACCTCTCAGTATTTTTCAAGATAAAGATTCAGAATGTTCCTTAAGTGATCCACTATCAGATTCCTTCAAGCCATGTTGATTGGTTGAAAACATGGGCATAGCTATTTTGCCTTATATGGCCTGAGTGAAAACTTAAAAAATCTTCTCCTCCGAAAGTGTTTGGCTGATTTTCAAATAATTTAGTAGAAATATTCCTAGGGTGACCCTCTATCAGATTCTTTCAAGCCATGTTGATTGGTCGAAAATCTATGGCCGCCAGGGGGGGGCTTATATGGCTAAAGTGAAAACAAATAAAATCAGATGAGCGATCCAGGGCCATCATGGCCCTCTTGTTGTAACTGTGGCGAGATATGTAACCCTATCCTATTACTGCTGTAATTCTTGTAACTGTAACTGCTGTGTCTTTTCCACCTTGTTTACTTGTGATATGAATAGGTTTGCATCATTATATGAGCCGTCCCGCGAGAAAACCAACATCGTGGACTTTGCATAAAGTATCGAACAGGATCAGTCTAAGCATGCAGCACAGGCTAATCGGGACAGACACTTATCACCTCCTGTGGATTTTCTGTTTCAGGAATCATTACTCTTTACAATTATCACCCTGGGACGGAACGTGTCTGATCGGATTAGCAAGGGTAGGCCGATCTGGGTCGATACATTACGCAAAGTCCATAATGTTGGTATTCTCGTGGAACGTCACATATTTAACTACATTCCTTCAGCTTTTAAATTTTTCCCACATACAACAATTCCGTTTCGGAGGAATTTGAAATATTGTATGAAGGAAATTTTATGGCATCGGGTTGAAATCATTATGGCACAAGGACAAATCAATTGTTGTCGAACCAGAATGATTTTTCTTGGAGTTTTGACTTTTCATGGTTTCCACACATTTTCTTTGTAACATATCTGGTATGATTTTTAAAACACAGAACTGGGTAATTGCCCCTAGCTAATAAGATTATTAAAATTTCTTAGATATAATTTATGATTTGGCTGTTACTGGTGCCTTCTTGTCATTCCGAGACATTTCGTGTTTGATTCCTTTGAAGAGGTGCTGTTGTGAGATATAATAATGTTTTGTATTATTGTTGCCTTTTATATTATATAATGTTTTGTATTGTTGCCTTTAATATGATGTTTTTTGTCTTTAATATTATAATATTTTGTATTCTTGTTGCCTTATCTATAGTAACATACGTTCCATTTTAACATTTTTTAAAAGAAAGAATATTCATTAAAGAATTACTGAGTAAAACGTTTCATGTTCTTGTTATTTTATTATAAACCCTTTCCCACTTACAAAATATCTCTATACATAATAACGCGGGTTCCAGCCCAGCTGAGTCATAACAAAGACTTTAACCCTTTCCCTCATATAGACGCTTTCTGACGCCTCTGCAGCAGAGGGCTTTTTGAAAACTTAGTGACAAAAGAAGAAATTGCACAAAACGTGCAATTTCTCCTTTTGCCACAATGTTTTCCACTTTTTGTCATAGGTTATCCATTCAATTATGGAGATTTTCTATGTTTTGACAAAATACGTTCAAAGTCGTCTGCTGCAGAATTGTCGTATGAGGAAAAGGGTTAATGTAATGACTTTATCTCCTTAGCCCTTTGGGTTAGCATTACAACTTACTTGTTGGTGTCAGAATAAATGGACCAGTTTTGTTTTTGTTTTTTTATTGGGGTTTTACGCCGCTTTCAACATTATTTCAGTTATATCACGGCAACAGTTCACTTATTCATGATCCCTGGGTAAACAAACCAATACTAGGCTAGAAAATGAGCCTTGCCCAAGGGCACTCCACCATGACCGTCGTGCCGCGAGTGGGGCAAACCACATTTTTTTAGCCTAGTTCTGGTTTGTAAATGGACCAGTAGTACTGGTAAATTACCCAGAAAACAATTGATATTACTGACAATTGTTCGAAGCCATGTAAAGCATCGTTCAAAGAAAATCATTATGCCACAATGTTTTGACTTTTCAGAAGTTGACTGCGGCAGATACCTCAAAATGCTTCTGTAATATTGAAAGGGTCACTCACATTCATGCCTGATTAACCCTTTCCCACTTACAACAAGTTTGCAGAAGACGACTTTGAAAACATCTGGGGGAAAAACCATGGAAAATTTATGTAAATGTAAGTTTAATTATTGAATCGAGTTGAAAACATCGGGCCAAAATAAGAAATTGCTCTTTATGGGCAATTTCTGCTTTAATTGCCACAAAGTTAACAAAAGGTGTCAGAAAGTGTCTACATGTGGGTAATGGATAACCACCTCCCATAATTACATACAACAAATCAACATCAGATGACTGGAAAACCTTTAACCCTTTCCCTCATATAGACGCTTTTTGACGCCTCTGCAGCAGACGGCTTTTTGAAAACATAGTAACAAAAGAAGAAATTGCACAAAACGTGCAATTTCTCCTTTTGTCACAATGTTTTCCACTTTTTGTCATAGGATATCCATTCAATTAAAGAGATTTTCTACTTTTTGACAAAATATGTTTAAAGCCGTCTGCTGCAGAATTGTCGTATGAGGGAAAGGGTTAACTTACTAAATTGTATAGCGAAACATCGATGGGCGGTCCTATTAAATGGTTGTTAACCATTTCCGTCATTAATACGCACTTAGAAGCATCTGCAGCAGACAACTTCTGAAAACATTGTGGCTAAAGGAGAAGTTCCTCATGATGAGCAATTTCTCCTTTTGCCACAATGATTTGTATAGAGTAATTAAACTTTCATGAATAGATATTTCCTATATTTTAGCTAGATGTTTACAAAGTAGTCTGCTGCAGAATTGTCATAATTATGTGGGAATGTTAAAAATCATTGTCTAACTATAATAAATTTCACCTTTTGCCTCAATGTTTTAACGCTTTCACATAAAGAACAAATCAACAATAGGGGATATTGATATACTGGTAAAATAAGACAAAAATATAGAAATCTTTTGTTAATAAAATGTAAATTATTGAATTGAATAGATTAATTTTGAAACCATTGTCTCAAATTTAGAAATGTTCTCGTTGGGCCACAATCTTTTAAGAAATCTTCTGCTCATGTAACTGTTGCATAAAATTGTCTGCATGAAACCGTAAAAGTAGATAAAACCTGTTCATTTACATAGAATACTACAAAAATTCTTACAATGCAAATAACGTAAATCTACCTAAATGGTAGAATTTTCTCTCATTGAAAGTGTAGAGTAGTTCCAAATTTGATAGAAACATGTAACTCAACAGAACTTAAGGACTCTTTGAACTTTGTGGTAAAAGTATGGGAAATATCTTTCTGAATAGAGTAAAACATCTCCAGGCAAACGTATGGACAAAATATTTCTGAATAGAGTAAACAATCTCTAGGCAAACATCTTTCTGAATAGAGTAAAATATCTTTAGGCAAAAGTGTGGAAAATATCTATTACTGAAAGTTAACCCTTTCCCTCATATAGACGCTTTCTGACGACTCTGCAGCAGACGGCGTTTTGAAAACATAGTGACAAAAGAAGAAATTGCACAAAACGTGCAATTTCTCCTTTTGCCACAATGATTTCCACTTTTAGTCATAGGTTATCCATTTAATTATAGAGATTTTCTATTTTTTGACAAAATATGTTCAAAGTCGTCTACTGCAGAATTGTCATATGAGGGAAAGGGTTAGATAACTGATTACAGTTAAAACCTTGTGGCAAAAGTATGGAAAATATCTATAACTGAAATGCTTGTTATAAACAATTTCTTTCATATGACAGTTTTCAAATGTCTTCTAGCTGATGCAGATAATCTTGAAAGTGGAAAAGTGTTAACCTCACAACGGCATAAGGGTGGTTGACACTCAGGAACCACAAGTTCATACTTTTTCCAACAATGTTTTCGTTTCTGCTGCCAATTTTTAAAGACAATACAAGGACGTTATTTCAAGGTTGTGACCTTGGGTTGAAGGTCACTGACGATATTCTTTTTGGATCGTTAGACCAGTATCTAACAGCTGGTCAAATATGTAACCCGATGACTTTGAATCATTTAACCCTTTCCCTCATATAGACGCTTTCTGACGCCTCTGCAGCAGACAGCTTTTTAAAAACATAGTGACAAAAGAAGAAATTGCTCAAAATGAGCAAGGTCTCCTTTTGCAACAATGTTTTCCACTTTTAGTCATATAGGTTATCCATTCAATTAAAGTGAATTTCAATTTTTTGACAAAATATGTCTGCTGTAGAATTAATGTATGAGGTCAAGGGTTAAGATCAAAATATATTAAAATGAAATATTATTTTGTTGTATGTGGATTGATTGATTGCTTGGGGTTTAACGCCGTTTTCAACAATTTTTCAGTCATATCAAGGCTGCCAGTTCACCTATTCATGCGTTTCCCGGCTTTCTCACACCAGTTATCCACCCAACAATCTTTCCAAGCAACTGGCTGCTTTTCCACATTGACTGTAATGTTTTCAACTCTATCCAATAAATGGTCTTTCATATTTTTGCCTGTCTGTTTTCTTAGTTGTCTGCTGCAGCTTTGTTGTATGTGGGAAAGGGTTCACAATTTTTCATGGTTACCAGTTCTTCTACCTCTGCATTTCCTGGGTTTCTCACGCTAATACTCAACAAAACCGGTTGCTTTTCCACCTAGAGAGGTGGCCCATTGGTGGAAGACAAATGATGCTTGTTCTCATTGACTATGGTCAAATATAGGTAAAAATGTCGGCCAAGCTGGGGTTTGAACTCACAAGTCCTGGATTGATTGATTGGGGTTTAACGCCGTTTTTAACAATTCTCAGTTATATCACGGCGGCCAGTTCACCTACTCATGCATTTCCTGTTTTTTTCACACCAGTACTCCTCACAACAATCTTCCAAAGCAACTGGCTGCTTTTCCACATAGACTTAGCCCATTGGTGGAAGACGAATGACGCATGTCGCATTGACTTTTGTCAATCGTCGGAAAGAAAGATGGCCGAGCCGGGATTCAAAACTCACAACCCCTGGATTGACAGCACCAGTCACTACTGACTGCGCTACCAGGGCTTGTCACTCTTCTGTGTACAGGGAAGTTAAAAACACAACTTTAACACATTTTTCACTAAACCAATTTTATTGGCCGGATTGCTCAAGCAATTCCGGTCTATAGATTGGCGATGTCCGTCTGTCCGTCTGTCTGTCTGTCTGTCCGTCAACATTTTGGTTAAAGTTTCAGGTTAGGCAAAATGGTTAAAGTTTCTGGTTAAGCAAAATCTCAGACATGGAAAGAGCTACAAACTTGAAAATTGGTCTGTGTGTAGCCACTAACATGTTCTTTTGACTTCCATGATAACTCTTCACCTTCACCTTGCTATTGCCCGTCTGTCTGTCTGTCTGTCCGTCAACATTTTGGTTAAAGTTTCTGGTTGAAGCAAAATCTCGGACATGGAAAGAGCTACAAACTTGAAAATTGGGCTGTGTGTAGCCACTAACATGTTCTTTTGATTTCCATGATAACTCTTCACCTTGCTATTGCCCGTCCGTCTGTCTGTCTGTCCGTCAACATTTTGGTTAAAGTTTTTCGTTGAAGCAAAATCTCGGACATGGAAAGAGCTACAAACTTGAAAATTGGTCTGTGTGTAGCCACTAACATGTTCTTTTGATTTCCATGATAACTCTTGACCTTCATGTTGCTATTGCCCGTCTGTCTGTCTGTCTGTCTGTCTGTCTGTCTTCTGTCTGTCTGTCTGTCTGTCTGTCTGTCTGTCTGTCTGTCCGTCAACATTTTGGTTAAAGTTACATCACAGCAACTTGCGTTTTAATTTGCTTTCTACAGTTTTATAGTTACCGTATATACTCAGTTATAAGTCGCCCTCGTCTATAAGTCGCACCCCCTACTTCGAGGCCTAAAGTCTAGGGTTTAATGATTGACCCTCTTATAAGTCGCAGTTAAATTTTTGATTTTTTTCACGTCAAAACCCTATGACAAGCAACCCAAGTCATCATGATCGAGCATCAGATTTTTTGTTTAAAACATTCATATAATGTCCAATTAGTTTTATGTAAGCATTGATTTATAGTCTAATTAGATTTTACTATCATAAGAAGCGAGATATATAACCTTAAGTCATCAAGATCGAGCATCAGCTTTTTGTTTACATTATTTGAACATACAATGATGTCCAACTAGTTTTTTCACAAAAGGCCCCAGGTTATGTGAAAACACACTCGTCTTGATTAACCCTTTGTTTTATCTTTTGTTTCTTTTTCATATTGAGAAGATTGGTAGATAAGAAGGACAGATAATATAGCTTTCGTTTATGGAGTTTGTTTACCCTTTTTAATAAATATCCACGGTTCAGCGACCTCAATTCTAACAGTCAAATAATTCTAACACAACTGTCGCGTGTAAACCACACAGGTTTAAATTATCATCAAGCTAAAGGTGTTACATGTAAAATTACCCGAGGTCAAATTCTGCAGACGTGTACGTATTAGAGTGGATAAAGACCGATAATTGCATTGTTAGCAGTTTGTATTTAATACACTTTAGCTACAGTTATTGTCTTTGTTACGACTCCCAAATACTGCAGATGTATCACAGTGGTAAAAGCCGATAATTGCATGTTTATCAGTTTGTACTTAATACAATTTAACGTCAATTATTGACCGTGTTAAATCACCCCGTGTGTAGTCTTGGGATTGTTTGTTTCAGATGAAAGGAAAATCATATATAGATAATCTGCTATATTAAATTCGTCTCTTTTCCATGATGTTACTGAAGCAACTGAAAACTGTTGTAAACATTGCTAATTCCACCTTTGGTTGGTAATATAGCTCTCATTTATGGAGTTTATTCCCGATATTGTCAATTTGTTTCCAAGGTCGTTTGCTGCAGATTTGTTGTATGCGGGAAAGGGTTAACTGAAGGGGTAGAGGGTAGATGGAGGGAAAAATCGGCGTTGCATAACTGAAATTAATTCGCATACAGTGATAATCTGCTAACTCAAATTAAATTCGTCCTTTTCCCATGATGTTTCTGAGGCAGCTGAAAACTTTTGAAAACATTGCTAATTTCCCCTTTGTTCACGATATTATCAATTTGTTTTCAAAGACGTCTCCTGCGGATTTTTTATACCTATTCATTGAATCGACAATTTCGACTTATAAAGGATATTTCGAAGACAATAATTAAACAAGCCAGTTAACATTTCAAAGATTTTTATTTACATCAGTTATTAAAACCCATCAAACTCCTCGTCGTCGGACTCCCCAAACAACTGCCTAAACTGGTCCTCTGTGACGATCTCGTCATCATAGACCCACGGATCGTCTTCAACACTTTCACATGCCACTTCCCCACGTGAAACCACAAAGTCACTATAAAGGTCACCATCTTCAACACTTCCACTGACAGACTCTCGCACATGGCACTTCCCCACGTGAAACCACAAAGTCACTATAAAGTTCATCATCTTCAGTTCCGTCCATTGAGTTGGTGATTCCACACTTTAAAAAAGATTTAACAACCATTTCTGCTGGAATTTCGTTCCACGAGTCAATAACCCACGTACACACAGTATTTAAGTCTGGCCTCTTAATATTTCCAGCTTTGGTGATTTCTTTTTCCCCGTTTATCATCCAATTGTTCCATTTCTCTCTTATGTTTCCTTTAAATGGTTTGTTCAGGCAGACATCAAGGGGCTGTAAAACAGATGTACATCCTCCGGGGATAACAACTTGGTAGGTGCGTTTCTCTTTCAGTCTATTTTTAATATTCTCAACGAGGTGGGCACGGAACATGTCCCATACAAGAACTGACTTTCTGTTCAACAAAGCACCAGGCCGTGAAAACCACACATCATTCAACCATTTGGTAAGGATACATTCATCGACCCAACCCTTCTGCTGGACATATACCACTATACCGGCTGGGAGTTTCTCTTTTGGCATCGTTTTACGCTTAAATACTACCGCTGGTTTTAATTTGGTACCATCACCCATGCAGGCCAAAATCACGGTGAAATGGGTCTTCTCGTGGCCAGTTGTTTTAATCGAAACCGTACTCGCACCCTTAACATCAACTGTTCTGCTGCCTGGCATGTCGAAAAACATAGGGGTCTCATCCATGTTCCCGATGGATCCAAGGTCAAAGTCATGGTTTTTACGGAGGTTGAGAACGAATCTTTGGAAGCTGTCTACTTTCGATTCCACGTCTTTAGGCAGCTTCTGGGCGATGTGCGTCCTCTGACGCAAAGCAAGGTTAGATCTCTTCATGAATCTTGAACACCAACCAGCTGAAGCCTTGAAATCAGGGTAGTTAAATTCTTTCTTAAGTTGAAGGGCCCGAAGTCGTATATTTGAACGTGAAACCATCATTCCGCTGCTGCGTAGATTGTGAACCCATTCTTCTATATTCTTCTCGAGATCTTCATAGGGTGCTATGTTTGTTCTTAACTTCTTAAGGGATCGTGAGCCAGCATCAAGCATTTTGGACTCTTTCTTTCGCCAGTCACGGACCATTTTTTCAGCAACATCGAATTCACGCTCAGCTGCTCTGTTGGTATGAGCCTTGGCGTATTCTACAACCTTCAGCTTGAAAGATATATCGTACGAGTTTCGCTTTCTCTTCATTGTTGGTAGGTAGTGTAGCAGTATTGATAAGATAGTAATGACAATTAAAAGTCAAGTTTATAATTTATTATGTACCATATGCCCTAGTCTGCATCACACACTGAAAATATCGCCACCCTTTAACTCATTATCCAATCATAATCGACAATTTATTAAAGCATCTTCCTTCTTCTAATTCATTAACCAATCACAGAAGACAATAATTATTGTTTTTTTATAGCAATCATCTATTGAATATGTCACCTTTAAAGTTTGTTGAATATGTCACCTTTGAAGTTTGACACATACGGGTGGACGTACCGTAATTGAAAGTATTATGGCTTCTTTTTATCACCTTCTGCAAACATGGACTTTCTAATTAAGATAGTTTGACAGCTACGTGTGTACGTGTCTACACAATGACAAATTATCACTTTCCCGCATGCAACAATTATGTACAAGGCTACGTTGAAAACATCAAGGCAAGAAACATCGTGGATAAAGGAGAAATTGCTTATTGCAAGCAAATTTAAGTTAGCATTAACATTTCAAAATTCGGATGGGAAGCCTCAATATATGGTAATAAGGGTTAATAAGGGTTACAAATCAATGACTTTTTGTTTAAAATAAAAACAACACTTTATCCTGAAATATAAATTAAAGTTTATTACATTATTTTTTCAATCACATATAAAGTGACATACGACCTAGTAACAGTATTATGGTCTGTATATTTACGCATCTGGACTTGAGCTCCGCAATTTATATTTTCACAAAATTCAAAATGGCTTCCAATCGAGCTGAAATCGAAACAATAACTTGGAACAAATGACTTTTTAAATGTACATTCATAAGTTATATATTTTTTCTAGTGTTTGTTTTTATAAACAAATCAATTCTATAAGATATGTTTCTTTCAATCAAACTTGATTTCTTCTGTTAAATCATCATTTAAGTCGCCCTTTTTATCAATGACCGGCCTGCACAGTTTTTGACGATCGGTGAATTGGAGGGTAATTTTTTCTGAATTTTTGCTTGACCCTCTTATAAGTCGCTCCCCCCACTTCACTTTCGATTTTGAAGGTAAAAAAGTGCGACTTATAACCGAGTATATACGGTATATCACGGCAACTTGCGTTTTAATTGGCTTTCAACAGTTTTATAGTTATATCACGGCAACTCGCATTTTAATTGGCTTTCAACAGTTATATAGTTATATCACAGCAAATTGCATTTTACTCCCCTTTCAACAGTTTAACAGTTATATCACGGCAACTTGCGTTTTAATTTGCTTTCAACAGTTTTATAGTTATATCAACTTGTGTTTTAATTTACTTTCAAAAGTTTTAAAGTTTTATCATGGCAACTTGCGTTTTTATTTGCTTTCAAAAGTTTTATAGTTATATCATGGCAACTTTCGTTTTAATTTGATTTCAACAGTTTTATAGTTATATCACGACAACTTGCGTATTAATTTGCTTTCAACAGTTTTATAGTGATATCACTGCAAATTGCGTTTTAATTTGCTTTCAACAGTTATATAGTTATATCACAGCAAATTGCGTTTTACTCCGCTTTCAACAGTTTTATAGTTATATCACATCAACTTGCGTTTTAATTTGCTTTCAATATTTTAATAGTTATATCACAGCAAATTGTATTTTAATTTGCTTTCAACAGTTTTTGGCTGGATTGCTCTAGCAATTACGGTCTATAGATTGGCGATGTCTGTCTGTCCGTCCGTCTGTCTGTCCGTCCGTCTGTCTGTCTGTCCGTCAACATTTTGGTTAAGTTTCAGGTTGAGGCAAAATCGGTTAAAGTTTCAGGTTGAGGCAATCTCAGCACTGGAAAGGGTTACAAACTTGAAACTTTGCCTGAAGGTAACCAGTAACAAGTTCTATTGATTTCTATGGTTACTTTGACCTTGACCTTGGTTTGTCGATTTTCAAGGTCAAATTGCCGACAATCCGGCCTTACCGTCTTCAGCGGTTTCTTGTATTAGAAATATTATATGATATAATCTTCCCTATTCCCCACATGTATACACACACTTCTGCAGTGGGAGACAACAACACTTATAGCTAAATAATAAAATGGTATACATGTAAAAATTATATTTGCTAAAGTTGCTTTACCTTTTAATCCACTTTATCACACATAACAAATTATACAACTAAAATAAAGGGTAGAAATATTGCAGGAAAATCTCATTAAAATTATATCTTAATTATACAGGAAAATTTATATCTTAATAATACAGGAAAATCTCATTAATAATTATATCTTAATTATACTGGAAAATCTCATTAAAATTATATCTTAACCCTTTCCATCATATAGACGCTTTTTGACTCCTCTGCAGCAGACAGCCTTTTGAAAACATAGTGACAAAAGAAGAAATTGCACAAAACGTCCAATTTCTCCTTTGGCCACAATGTTTTCCACTTTTAGTCATAGGTTATCCATTCAATTATAGAGATTTTCTACTTGTTTACAAACAAGAGGGCCATGATGGCCCTGGATCGCTCACCTTAATTATACAATGTACTACAATGCAAAATACATCAGGACAATTATTCTGAATGCAACCTCCACAGTGTTAACAAGATTTTCCTTCATTTGGCCTAGTGATCTATATTTTTTTACCTGATATGACCCATATTCCAACATGGACTAGATATTATCAAGACAACATTCTGACAAATTTTCAACTTGCTCAAAGTAAAAATGCGACATCCGGAGTTTGAACAATATTTTCCTTTATTGACCTTGTTTCTGAGCCTACATGATCCATATTCGATCTTGGCTTAGATATCATTTAGATAAACATTCTCATAAAATGTCAAGCTGCTGTAGCAAAAAATGCGTCTTCTACAGAGTTCAACAAGATGTTCCTTCAATTTAGACTAGTGACCTAGTTTCTGACCCAATATGACCCATATTCGAACTTTACCTAGATATCTTTAAGAAAAACATTCTGACAAAATTTCAAACTGCAGAAGCAAAAATTGCGGCCTCTAGAGTGTTAACAAGATTTTCCTTCAATTTGACCTAGTGACCTATTTTTTGACCCAACATGACCCTTGATCGAACTTGACTTACATATCATCAAGAAAAACATTCTGATAAAGTTTCATCATGCTAAAGTTGAAAATGTGGCCTCCAGAGTGTTAACAAGATTACCCTTCAATTTGGCCTAGTGACCTAGTTTTTAACCCAGCATATTCGAACTTGGCCTAGATATCATTTAGACAAACAGTCTGACCAAATTTCAAGCTGCTTAAGCAAAAAATGCGGCATCCAAAGTGTTAACAAGGTTTTCCTTCAATTTGGCCTAGTGACCTAGTTTTTGACCCTGCATGACCCATATTCAAACTTGACCTAGATATCATTTAGCTCAACATTCTGACCAAATTTCAAGCTGCTGAAGCAAAACATGCGGCTTCTACCGAGTTAACAAGATTTTCCTTCAATTTGGCCTAGTGACCTAGTTTCTGACCCAATATGACCCATATTTAAACTTGACCTAGATATCTTTAAGACAAACATTCTGACAATATTTCAACATGCTCAAGTTGAAAATGTGGCCTCTACAGTGTTAACAAGATTACCCTTCAATTTGGCCTAGTGACCTAGTTTCTGACCCGATATGACCCATATTCGAACTTGACCTAGATATTTTTAAGACAAACATTCCGACAAAATTTCAAACTGCTGAAGCAAAAATTGCGGCCTCTAGAGTGTTAACAAGATTTTCCTTCAATTTGACCTAGTGACCTATTTTTTGACCCGACATGACCCATGTTCGAACTTGACCTACATATCATCAAGACAAACATTCTGATAAAGTTTCAACATGCTCAAGTTGAAAATGTGGCCTCCAGAGTGTTAACAATATTTCGCTTCAATTTGACCTAGTGACCTCGTTTTTGACCTCATATGGCCCAGTTTCGAACTTGTCCAAGATTTGATGGAGATGAATGTTCTGATACACTTTCATGAATATTGGATGTGAAATGTAGCCTGTAGAGTGTTAACAAGCTGAAATGTTGACGACGCACGACGGACGACGCACGACGGACGGACGCCGGAAAAAATGTGATCACAATAGCTCACCTTGCACTTCGTGCATAGGTGAGCTAAAAATGTTCAAAGTCGTCTGCTGCAGAATTGTCGTATGAGGGAAAGGGTTAATAACACTGGAAAATCTCATTAAAATTATATCTTAATTATACTGGAAAATCTCATTAAAATTATATCTTAATAATACTGGAATATCTCATTAAAATTATATCCTTATTCATAAAGGAAAATCTCATTAAAATTATATCTTTATAATACTGGTAAATCTCATTAAAATTATATCTTAATGATACTGGAAAATCTCAATAAAATAAAATTATATCTTAATTATACTGGAAAATCTCATTAAAATTATATCTTAATCATAAAGGAAAATCTCATTAAAATTTATATCTTAGTTATGCAGGAAAATCTCATTAAAATTATTTCTTAATTATACTGGAAAATCTAATTAAAATTATATCTTATTCATAAAGGAAAATCTGATTAAAATGATATCTGAATAATACTGAAAAATCTCATTAAAATTATATCTTATTCATAAAGGAAAATCTGATTAAAATGATATCTGAATAATACTGAAAAATCTCATTAAAATTATATCTTAATCATACTGGAAAATCTCATTAAAATTATATCTTAATCATACAGGAAAATCTCATTAAAATTATATCTTAATTATACTGGAAAATCTCATTAAGATTATATCTTAATAAAACTTGAAAATCTCATTAAAATTATATCTTATATTCATAAAGGAAAATCTCATTAAAATGATAATCTCATTAAAATGATATCTGAATAACACTGAAAAATCTCATTAAAATTAATCTTAATCATACTGGAAAATCTCATTAAAATTATATCTTAATCATACAGGAAAATCTCATTAAAATTATATCTTATTCATAAAGGAAAATCTGATTAAAATGATATTTGAATAATACTGAAAAATCTCATTAAAATTATATCTTAATCATACTGGAAAATCTCATTAAAATTATATCTTAATCATAAAGGAAAATCTCATTAAAATTATATCTTAATTATACAGGAAAATCTAATTAAAATTATATCTCAATTATACTGGAAAATCTCATTAAGATTATATCTTAATAATACAGGAAAATCTCATTAACAGGATAATCTTAATTATACTGGAAAATCTCATTAAAATTATATCTTAATCATACAGGAAAATCTCATTAAAATGATATCTTAATTATACAGGAAAATCTCATTAAAATGATATCTTAATAATACTGAAAATTATTTAAAATAAGTTAACCTTTTCCCTCATATAGATGCTTTCTGGCACCTCTGCAGTAGACGCCTTTTTGAAAACATGGCAACAAAATAAGAAATTGCTCAAAACAAGCAATTTCTCCTTTCGTCACTATGTTTCAACTCTATTCAGTTATTGTACTTTCATTTAAAGGGAGTTTCCAAAAAATATTTCGGGTATGTTTTCAAAGACGTCTGCTGCATATTTGTTGTATGTGGGAAAGGTAAAGAACGAGACAATGTTTAAAGTTTTCAATAAAGCCATATAAGGCTAAAAGCCCCGTTATTGGCTGCCATATTTTTACCAATCAACATGGTTGAAGGAATCTTTCCAAGGAACATTTCAACAAAAATATTAGGATATCAATCAGATTTGAAAACCTGCCAACCAGTTGTAGTTGGAGAAGAATGATATAGAATTTTCTTTTTGTTGAGGAAAGAATGAAGGAATTAACCCTTTCCCTCATATAGACGCTTTCTGACGCCTCTGCAGAAGACGGCTTTTTGAAAACATAGTGACAAAAGAAGAAATTGCACAAAACATGCAATTTCTCCTTTTGCCACAATGTTTTCCACTTTTTGTCATAGGTTATCCATTCAATTATGGAGATTTTCTATGTTTTGACGAAATACGTTTAAAGTCGTCTGCTGCAGAATTGTCGTATGAGGGAAAGGGTTAAGGAGAGCTAGGACATTCACTGTGAAGTTATATATCTCAATTGGCCCACTGGTTACAGAGGGGAAGTTTTTTGAAGTAAACAGTTAACCCTTTCCCTCATACGGCAATTCTGCAGCAGACGACTTTGAACGTATTTTGTCAAAACATAGAAAATCTCCATAATTGAACGGATAACCTATGACAAAAAGTGGAAAACATTGTGGCATAAGGAGAAATTGCACGTTTTGTGCAATTTCTTCTTTTGTCACTATGTTTTCAAAAAGCCGTCTGCTGCAGAGGCGTCAGAAAGCGTCTATATGAGGGAAAGGGTTAAAGCACAGACGCACTCATGCACAACTGAGCAACATACAATTCGCCATGACATAATCTCGGCTGGCTTACAGCCAGTGGAGCTAAAATGAGTATAAAACAGATCTTGAACATAAAACAGATCTTGAACACAAACTTATTAAAGCTATTTAAAAAATAAAATATAAATGCCAATTAAACTATTTCCTATATTGCATAACATATTTAACAAAAAAACAACAAAACAACTAAGGGAGTCATAATGGCCCAATAAGGCTCTCCATAGTGAGCAAGTTCTACATGTACAGCATGAAATTAATACATTTTTCATTCACAATCCAAACAGAACCAATCTGTTCCATACAATGTTCCATTCCATTCTAGAAGCATAGAATCCTTTCAATCAAATGATTTCTTTTTTCTGTTCCATTTATTATGATAGCTTTTTTATGCTCACTCTGAATACTTTTGTTCTATCAAATTCCGTTCCACGATTTGATTGGCTGAACAGCTTTTTGAAAACAAAGTGACAAAAGAAGAAATTGCTCAAAACGAGCAATTTCTCCTTTTGCCACAATGTTTTCCACTTTTAGTCATAGGTTATCCATTCAATTATAGAGATTTTCTATTTTTTTACAAAATATGCTCAAAGTCGTCTGCTGCAGAATTGTCGTATGAGGGAAAGGGTTAAACAGTCCTCTGTATCGTTTTTTATTTTATTCAGGCATAGCCGACAAGAAGAATGTCGACTGTACAGAAATATCTGCAGAATTGTCGTATGAGCGAAAAGGGTTAACCCCAAATTTATACATACAATCTAGTTTGAAAACCAGATTGCCTTGAACATTCCAAGTAGTTCATGATGAGTGAGTAACCAGAGGCCCAAGAGGGCCTGTATTGATTCACTATCATTGGGCAAAAATAAACTCATAATCGCCATATAATGTAAACTAGAATGCAGTGCTCGACGGAGCACGAGTGTCACCTGAACCTGCTCATTGAAAGTGTGACGAAAAAGTGGACAGCCAGACAGACGGACAAAAAATCCCTAAGTGCCAACCATGCTACGCAGGGTGACACAAAAAGTCAAAGTTGACACAACGCGTGCACAACAGACAATTCGCAATGACATAAGCTTGACTGACTTACAGCCAGAGGAGCTAAACATTTCAGTTTTCATAAAAATAACAATGTTTTTTGCCTAAATAATGGTAGGGACAGTTCAGTTTGCAGGAGGAATAGTCCCTTTATCATTTCAATATTGCATATTAAATAAGTAAAATATCAGTTTACATAGAAATATACAAGAGTTCACTATCTAAATTAGGAATGTGACAGCAACATGTCAATCTACATGAGGTATAGTCCCTAGCATATCGCAATATAGCATATTGAATAAGTAAAATAAAAGAGTCTACATAGAAATATACAAGAGTTCACTGTCTAAATAAGGAATGTGACAGCAACATAAAAATCTACAGGAGGTATAGCCCTTTGAACATTCCAGTGTCAATATACATAGGTCACAGTTTTCCCTCATACAACAAACCTGCAGCAGGCGACATTGAAAACATACCCACAAAAATATAAATGAAAGTACAATTATGGAATAGATTTGAAAACATTGTGGCAAATGGAGAAATTGTTCATCATGAACAATTTCTTTATTTTTCCACTATGTTTACAAGAGTGGTCTGCTGCAAAGGTGTCAGAAAGTGGAAAATGAGGAAATTGTTCATGACGCCGTAATCAGTTCATATATATATATAAGTTTTTACAGCAAATATTGCACCTATAATTTTAATCTCTAATTATAATTACTATGCTTTTAAATAATACTGTATGCTGAATGAAAAAATACAGCCTTAATTTTATTCTCTTAAAGGTCATTATTATAATTATTATGCTTCTAAATAATACTGTATGCTGAATAAAAAATTACAATAAATTTTGAGAGGGGTTTATTCCTTTCCCACCTACAAAAAATCTATATTGGTTCACATATATTTTTATGATGTAAAAGTACTTTCATCTAATTTGCATCTTGTTATATATATATATATGCAATTGCAAAAAGACACACACACACACACACACACACACTTCAAATGAATAATACACAATGTGCTTTATAATAAAATTCATATTTGCACAAAGGTGAATGTTGTCACATAATATTTTAGAGCTCTACATAAGTGGTGTTTTGCATATATATATGTTCTAAAACCCTAATTTGACCATAAAACCCTATGTTGTGGGTATTCAAAAGAATCGTCTCACTGAGACGATTCTTTTGAATACCCACATCATAGGGTTTGGGTGAATAATAAGAGAGATATTGTGGGGAAAAGAGCTGTATACCCCCCACACCTTATCTGGACCTCTGGATGTCCTACTAAACCTTATCTCGTGAGTACTCAAACAAATTATAGACATTGCTACTGCCAACCTGCCTATTTGTCACAGTGAGACAGTTATAAACCTTTTCCTACATAAAGACGCTTTCTGATACCTATGCAGCAGACGACTTTTCTATCAATAATGATAGTTCCGGTATGAACTTAATTCAAGGATAACACTTTCATTTTAAGAGGTTTTCCATATTTTTCCATATGTTTGCAAAGATGATTTTAAAGTCGTCTGCTGCAGAATTTTTGTATCTGGGAAAGGGTTATGAGTAACAAAAACATAAGGCTTTAGGGTCAACCAAGGGTTTTAGAAAAAGTAATACACTCTTAATTTTAGCAGTGGTCCTATGGTCCTTGGTCAGTGACTTTTGGATCAAACCAGTGAAAAATGTCCTTTGGCCAGTGTAAATTTACGTGTTTTTAAAAAATACCGTATAATCAAACAGTTAATATTTTCGAACTAGTGAATAATTTAAGTTAATTTCTTTGACTGAAATACTTTTGTTATATAATAATTATGCTTCTACACGTAAATAATACTGTATGCAGATTAAAAAAAAATTATAATTATTTCTCCAACACATACAAAACATTTTATCCCTTTCCCATATATTCAACAAATCTGCAGTAGAAGACTTTTAAATCTTCTTGGCAAAAATATAAAAAAACATTCGTAAATATGAGTTCAATCATTGAACAGAGTTGTGGCAAAAGGAGAAATTGCACATTATTAGGAATTTCTTCTTTTAGCACAAATTTATCAAAGAATGTATATTGTTTTATGGCGAATCGACAGCTAAGGTCATTTAGCGCGCAATTAAATTTAATTATTCATGATCCCTGGGTAAACAAACCAGTACTAGGCTAGAAAATGTGCCTTGCCCAAGGGCACTCCACCATGAGCGTAGTGCCGCGACTGGGGATCGAACCCGGGACACCCGGTTTCGAAATCCCCGACGCTAACCACTCGACCACAGCGGATTCCACACAAATTTATCAAAAGGTGCCTGCTGCAGATGCGTCAGAATGCATCTATAAGTTGGAAAGGGTTAAGGCAAAATTATATCTATGGACGGCCAGCCATAGTTTGCTAGTTGTGTCGGAGATATTGTTTAACCCTTTCCAACTGGCACACGCATTTGCAGCAGACAACTTTTGAAAAATATTGAGGAAAAGGATAAAATTGCTATTTTTTTTTAATTATTTCTAGTATTATACTTTCATTTATATATTTTCAGTAATTAATTTCAAAGTCATCTGCTGCAGATTTGTAGCATGAAGAAAGATTAAAAGGATTTTCTTGACATCACCAATGACTTGTCATGTGTTTATATTCTGTGCATTGTTCGGTGTCTGTCCCTCATCTGCATTACAAACTCTAGGTCACCAAGCTTCATCATGACACAATCGTTGATAGTTACTTCAAATCTGACATTCCATTCGGAGGCATCGACTTCAAGACCTGTGTCCGGACTTGCATTTTTACAATACTCGTTAACATGAGTTACGATTTGACGAAATTGCATCACTTCATGCTGAAATTCCTCACCCAATGATTTCACTTCTTTATCGAATATCGGATAGAAGGTGTTATATATTTCGTAATCCATGAACGATAGTTCTTTAAAGCGCTGCATTTCTTGTTCTGAGAGTTCAACATGCTGATGCGCATTGGAGTTTGATTTCAGATAGACCACATCCTGTAACGACCAGTGAAAGCGCCTCTTCATTAAAACGAGCGACTCGTCAAATCTGTCCATCAAAAGAACTAATTTAAACTGCTTCACAAGAAAGGTTGTGTACATCTGTATCATGCTGGTATCATTTCGTCTAATATTTGTTGAGAATCCAAAATCAGAGCCCATTGAATTTTTGGTTCGCGAGAAGACTCCTTTGTCATAAACTTCGGGATGTTTTATTAAGCTATGAATTAAATTCTCTCTGGGAACTTTTATCAGATAGTCTTTCTTCAGAACATCTCTGTAATAGTAGGCTGCACTGACCATACGTTTAAGAGGTTCTCGTATGATAGCCATACTCCTGTAACCTTGTTGGAGCATACTAAACATGTCGGGCTTATAAATTGTGTGACAGGCGAAAATATCGTACTTGCCCCCTTTCTCAACGGGTATCACCTCTTTGGGTTGATACACATAATGGCCTTTACGGGGTAAAACGAATGTTAGGTTATACCTGATACCAAACCGAAACAAAATATTCTGAACAGTTGATGATCCAGCTTTGTGCACTTTCAGAAAAGCTATTTGTTTTATTGGAGGTCTTGTAATGGGTTTGTGTAATTTTTTCTTTCCTTTTTGTATCTTTGATGTGCCATTACTGTCAGCACTTTTGTTTGTTCTGTCAACTGCTTGGATTTTTTTAGGCTGATCTTCTTTGACTGCGTTTGCCTCTCTTACATTCCTGATCCCTTCCAATGCATCGTGGTTGGATCCAAAAGAATTGTCTTCAGGCACAAGCTTGTTGCTTGGTGTGTTACACGTTTCTTTCATGAATGTGTAAGTTATAATGAAAGTACAGCAGACCAACACAAGACTGAAATAAAAAATAAGATAATAATACTTACCATTTCCCACATGGAGATGCATTTTGATGAATTTGCAGCCAACGACTTTGAAAGCATTGTGGAAAAAGGAGAATTTGTTCATCATTAACCCTTTTCCCTCATACGACAATTCTGCAGCAGACGAATTTGAACATATTTTGTCAAAAAATAGAAAATCTCTACAATTGAATGGATAACCTATGACCAAAAGTGGAAAACATTGTGTCAAAAGGAGAAATTGCTCGTTTTGAGCAATTTCTTCTTTTGTCACTATGTTTTCAAAAAGCCGTCTGCTGCAGAGGCGTCAGAAAGCGTCTATATGAGGGAAAGGGTTAACAATTTCACCTTTTGCCACAATGTTTACAACTCTGTTAAATAATTTGTGGAGATTTTTATTTTTTTTTGCATGTGGGAAAGGTAGTATACAACGTCTATGCTTTTACTATTATTGTGAGCAATTTCTTCTTTTGCTTCATCTCTATACAATCATTATAATATAATTTATAAAGATTTTTCCCATTTTTGCCACAATGTTTTCAATTCTGTTAATATTTATATTTTATAGACATTTTAAGAAAAACAAATTTATCATGTGGGAAAGGTTTAAATCATGCGTTTCCTGGGTAAGTTACATGTACACGAACACCTTATCAATTTATCCTGACTGACACCAGCCAGTCAGTTGTAATTCTAACCCCATACTCCTGAGCACCAAAGAGGGACAGCCATTACTCCCATTTATAAACTCTTATACTTGTATACATGTACAAGTTGGGGATTGAACCTGCGACCTCTCTCACCATAAGCATAAACGATATATACTGTGTGCTTAAAACCCTTTCCCTCATACAACAATTCTGCAGCAGATGACTTTGAACATATTTTGTCAAAAAATAGAAAATCTCTATAATTGAATGGATAACCTATATGACTTAAAGTGGAAAACATTGTGGCAAAAGGAGAAGTTGCTTGTTTTGAGCAATTTATTCTTTTGTCACTATGTTTTCAAAAAGCTATCTGCTGCAGAGGCGTCAGAAAGCGTCTACATGAGGGAAAGGGATAAGCGGGAGTAAACTGGTCTTTTCTTCACAATTTTCCCTCTTATTACTCATCCAAACCCTATGTTGTGGGTACTCAAAATAATCCTTTCAGTACCATGAATCGTCTCACTGAGACAATTGGTTTTGAGTACCCACAACATAGGGTTTTGGTGTCAAATAAGAATTTTAGAACTTGAAAAATGTCCCTTATCTAGAGCTCTGAAATCTTACCTCGAATAATTTCTTCTCAGATATTTCCGTACAGTCGACATTTTTCTGGTCTGCTATGCCTGAATAAAATAAAAAACGATACAGAGGAGTGTTTAACCCTTTCCATTATACAACAATTTTTGAACATATTTTGTCAAAACATAGAAAATCTCCATAATTGCAGGGATAACCTATGACAAAAAGTGGAAAACATTGTGGCAAAAGGAGAAATTGCACGTTTTGTGCAATTTCTTCTTTTGTCACTATGTTTTCAAAAAGCCGTCAGCTGCAGAGGCGTCAGAAAGCGTCTATTTGAGGGTAAGGGTTAACAAAACGCAAATTAGATGAAAGAACTTGTACATCATTTCAGAGGTCCGGATTCTGCCCTTTTCCCCACAATTTCTCTCTTATTACTGAAGCAAACCCTATGTTGTGGGTACTCAAAAGAATTTACTGACTGAGACGATTCTTTTGAGTACCCACAACATAGGGTTAAAGGGTCTAATAAGTATTTTAGATCATGCAAAACACCCTTTATCTGGAGTTCTGATATTATTAGTATAATTTTAATTAACTTGACAATATTCACCTTTATGCAAACATGAATATTATAAATATAAATTTATATTACAAAGCACATTGTGTATTGTTCAATCCAAGATCTTTATAAGTCTTTTTTTCATTTAACAAGACACAAATTAGATGAAAATACTTGTACATCAATTCAGAGGTCCAGATAAGGAGGGGTATTCAGCTCTTTTCCCCCCAATTTCTCTCTTATTATTAAAGCAAACCCTATATGTTGTGGGTACTCAAAAAAATCGTCTACACAATGTGCTTTATAATAAATTCATATTTCCACAAAGGTGAATATTGTCAAGTACATGTAATATTTCAGAGCAATAGATAAGGCGGGTTTACCCTTACTTGACCATATAACCCTATGTTGTGGGTACTCAAAAAAATCGTATACACAATGTGCTTTACAATAAATTCATATTTGCACAAATGTTATATTTTAGAGCACTAGATAAGGCGTTTACCCTTACTTGACCATATAACCCTATGTTGTGGGTACTCAAGAGAATCATCTCACTGAGACGATTCTTTTGAGTACCCACAACATAGGGTAAGAGGGTCTAATAAGGGTTTTAGAACATGCAAAACGCACCTTTTCTAGAGCTATGCATCATTATAACATATGTGAGCCTTTGCAAGAGCTCTACGGATACATGTACATGCAGAAGACTCTTTTTCATGTGCAGACGTAGTCCTTCAAAGAAAGACATCGCGTATGCTCATTTTTCATTTTGTTATAATATTATCCTGCATAACGCGACAAATAATGACAGATCTGATAAAACGAGAAACCGAAAGTCAAAATTATTTAGACTAGTGCAGACGCACCTGTAGCATTCTACATAAAGAGCCATTTCTCCCTATGCCACATTGTTTTCGACTCGAAAGTCTTCGTACTTTCAAGAATTTCACTTCCGTAGACAAATGAGCACATGTCTATAATAAAGAGTGTCCGACTTCTCCTGTCTGTCCGCACATTACGTACCTCTTCACCCGGATTAGATACCCGATTACGATTTGTGTTTTTTCAATAATAAAGAAAAGTACGAAAGACAGTTTGGTGGAATTTTTATATTGAAAGTTAGATGACATTTCTTACTAAAATCATTATAATCTTGTTCTCTTTTAACCAGCTAAAATACAAGAAAACTGACCTATTCGTTGACAGTGGGCTTGGTCAACAGCCGACGGAGGGGGTATGTTTATTAAATTCCTAACCAAACTGGGCACCAGTCCTGTGTAATTATCGACCTTGTTTGTATTGGTCAGATGGTAACCAGACGACTTTTCGACCCTCCGACTTTTCGACCACCGATTTACAAGACCACTTTCTGACGCCTCTGCAGCAGACAGCTTTTTGAAAACATAGTGACAAAAGAAGACAATTTCTCCTTTTGCCACAATGTTTTCCACTTTTTGTCATAGGTCCATTCAATTATGGAGATTTTCTATGTTTGGATAAAATACGTTCAAAGTCGTCTGCTGCAGAATTGTCATATGAGGGAAAGGGTTAACACTGTTAAGGATACAATATAGGGGTTTAAAAAATTCAATCAATACAAACGCCTGTGCTTTTGACCCATCGGAGAGAAATTGTCGAATAGGACAAAGACCTAATAACACATGTGTTATTAGGTCTTTGAATAGGAATATTACAAATATTTATGGTTTATTTGTATAGAAACATATTATTTTATCTAAAGTTGTATATATGTATGTACTTATCAAAATATATTGTGTAATAGTTGTAATAGTAAGACTTTATGAAAATATACTATATCATTTTCCTTTTCGACGTTTTTACTCCAGTTTTGCTCTTGTTAAATGTAATTATAATAAACAATTTTGTTGGCAAACTAGGAATCTGAATCTACATCAGACTTTGAAAACAATTTGGAGATACGGATTATTTCTATGAAGGAAAGTCTACTTAAAGTAATTAATGTGCTCTATGTATCAATTTGAAGATAAGGATTATTTCACCCTTTTCCTCTCATACTAGAAATCTGCATCTGTGAGACATCAGACTTCGAAAACAATTTGGAGATTCAGATTATTTAGATTATGAAGGAAAGTCTACTTAAATTAATGCGCTCTATGTTAAGTTCCATGTTTAGTATACGAACTATCATATTACGAATCTGCATCTGTTTCATACTTTGACAATTTGTATTAGAATTATAACCGTCCCAGAGCATCATACATGGCTATATAGGCCTATACTCCATAATTATACATATATGAGCCGTCCCGCGAGAAAACCAACATAACGCGTAATGTATCGACCGAGATCAGCCTGCGCAGTCCGCACAAACTGATCCGCGCCGACACATTCCATCTCAGGGGGATAGAGGTCAAGTGTAATGATTCCTGAAACAGAAAATACTTACAAGGCGAAAAGTAGACAGCTCGTTACGAGCTGTCTCACATGAATCAGTATTGTTTGCAAAAAGCCTCAATATTTCCTTTAGTGCTGAAAGAGTTAACAAAACAAATGCCACCCATCGGCAAAGAAACACTATTAATCCACAAATGCATAAACTAATGTCAACCTTTTTTTTCTGGTGTTCGGCTCCGACTACTTTCTGTGCTGGCATATACTTGTGGCATGCCGCAACAAGTACTTTTGGCAGTTCTCGCTTCTATTAACGAGAAGGATTTGTTCTCACAGTTTGTCATACTCAATAACGAGAAACTGTAAAATCTCACCAAACTGTAATAGAAAACCAAATATGGGGGCGATTGAAAGATCAGAGCGAATCATGGGGCATTGAGATTACGTATGGAGGTGTCAGCTCGTCATAATGGGAATTTTAGAACGGCGAATCGTCGTAATGGCAATTAAAGTTCAGCAATATGGATATGTCAGTTCGTCGTAATGGGAGTTTTAGTACGGCGAATCGCTGAAATGGTCGTTGATAAGAGAGAGAGAGAGGGAGGGAGAGAGAGAGAGAGAGAGAGAGAGAGAGAGAGAGAGAGAGAGAGAGAGAGAGAGAGAGAGAGAGAGAGAGAGAGAGAGAGAGAGAGAGAGAGAGAGAGAGAGAGAGAGAGAGAGAGAGAGAGAGAGAGAGAGAGAGAGAGATGTATCTATTTGTCTCTTAGAGGTCATGGTCATTTCAATCAGTTGTAAGGATTAGCTAACCCGTTGTACTAATAATCTACTCCCAGACAATATCGTGTTGTAGTAGAAATACTGTTGAAAACGCCATAAAGATACTATTGCAATCAAAAGTCAATAACTTATTAACTCTTTCAGAGCCAAAGGCAATATTGAGGTTTTTGTAAACAATACTGATTCAGGCGAGTCAGCTCGTAACGAGCTGTCTCACCTGAAATCAGCATTGTTTGCCTTTTAGTTATCAAAATGTTCATGAGAAATGGAGATGCCCGAATTTGAACATGGAAGGGTCTACTTTAAACAATTCGGCGCTGAAAGAGTTAATATAATACGAAACTATACTGGCCATTCATGCTTATGTACTCGCATGTAATAAAATGTCAAAATAACCTATACAATGCTTTAATTATTCAGTTCGCTTGCTTAATTAATAATGCAATTGTTGTTCTGTTGTGAATTCCTATCTTTATCCTTACCTTTGCCTTATATAAGAATTTCTCCAGATAATGACCCTCGTCTGTGGATTAGTTTTTTTTGTATTGACTTTCTGTTTTGGCATCTGTTAACGGTAACCCCATTCCCACTTGCAAACGCATGTTGACGCATCTGCTGCACTCGACTGTGGGAAAAGGTTAAAGTCAGCGTGTTTCAAAGCGTTAACTCTTTCAGCGCCGAATTGTTTAAAGTAGACTCTTCCATGTTCAAAACCGGGCGTGTCCATTTCTCAAGTTATGAAAGTTTTGGACTATTTTGGTAACTAAAGGGCAAACAATGCTGAATCTGCATTGTTTGCAAAAAGCGCAATATTGCCTGTGGCGCTGAAAGAGTTAAACGTAATGGCTATATTGGGACACATCAAGCTAAAAGGGGACATGGGTGTTTTCAGATTGTCCTAACACATGAGTAAGCGGCGTCCTAACACATGAGTGCGCGGCGAGCGCCAGTTAAAAGCTGTAATTTAATTGGTTGTGAGAAGGCTAGCACATGCCCGAGTGAAGAAGATACATGTTACTGTTCAGAATGAAATTGGAACGGTGCTTTACTCAGTCCGCTTTCAACAGTTTCCAATTATATCATGGATGGTATTACCTGGGTAATTTTCCAGTTATGCCGGTATTATTTATCCTGACACTGATTCATTCAGCAATCGTAATCGTCAGGGGCGTAGCTTAGCAATGATTAATGTGTAGGCCGTCTCGTGAGAAAAATCAACATTGTGGACTCTGCGTAAAGTATCGACCTGGATCAGCCTAAGCATGCCACACAAGCGTACCCGGATAGACACTTTTCGCCTCCTGTGGATTTTCTGTTTCAGGAATCACTACTCTATCTATCCCCCTTAGACGGAATGTGTCGGCCGGATCAGTCGGCGCGGACAGCGCAGGCTGATCTGGTCGAAACATTACGCAGATGTGTATTGCCGCAGCTGCATTTTGTGGCATTTTTAGAAAAAATGTGTAGGCACGTGCCTAAAGTGCCTAAAGGGAGATACGCCCCTGATCGTTATCCCCAACAACCCTTAGTGCCAAGAAAAGAAGCCATTTCTAAAGTCTTTGGTATGAACTGGTCTCCAGTTCCCACGCCGGACGCTATAACCACTACAGAAAACGAAGACGCCCTAGATCTTACCTGTGTTATGCTGCGTTTTCTGGGTTTAAGAATGATATGTTAGTCCACGAAAAGTTCAACAAAGTTTAACTATCACTTAAAACAGATACAAGATTCAAGATTAAAATTTCTTTATTTCGTAACGTAAACATTCATGTTTCTTCTTACATCATAAGTGTATATACATTTTAGATATCAACGTGACATAATTTCAGCAGTATGTTTAAGCTAGTAATAATAATAGTATAACATATATAGTCAAAATGATAATAATTCGATTCAAATCCTAGTGATAATAGTTAAGTATATTGATAATTGAGCCCTGCTGCGAATCTTCACAGCACAACTCAACCAATCAATAAACTGAAGCAACATTATATTTGGAGGGTGAACCAAACATCACGCATAAACAAATATATGTCTGGAACTCTATTTCAGGTAACAACCAAAATTGTAATCATATAACAGTGTTGACATTAGCTTGTCTTAATAGGATGGCTTGATACATGTATTTACCAAGATTCCACAAAACTGTTTTTTTGTGAGAAGACATAAGTTCAGTGAATTTATATACACTCGGTCTAACATAGAAATACTGACGAATGTATTGTTTCCGTATATCCATATAAGATGGGCATACAATTATAAAATGATACTCATCTTCGATATCACAAGTATTGCAAAAGGTACAAGTACGCAAATTGCGCTCAATTCTACCATTGCCATACCTTCCTGTTTCTATTCTTAGTTGATGAGAAGATAACCTTATCCGTGAAAATACAACTCTGAACTTAGTGGGTAAAATGTCCAAATAGTGTTCATACATAAAAGTAGTTTTAAATGTTATATATGTGAGCAATGTACCACTGTTGTACATATTAGTATACCAAGACTGTATAAATACATCAATAGCTCTTTTCTTAAATTCTAAATGAAAACGTTTCAGGTTTGATTCTGTTTGGTTATTCCATATATATGAAAACCCATACGGATCTAGTAGAGATTTAACATTACTTGCCCAATTATTTACACCTCTCTGACAACCTTTTATTAATTCGTTGTATAAGAACTTTACAATAACATTATTGGTATTAACAACCTTACACCAATATTTAATTATACGCACATACCTATTCACATACAGAGGATATCTCCCTAATTCCCCATATATACCCATATTGCATGTAGATGATTTTACTTTTAGTAGCACTTTGCAAAATTTCAGATGGATACGTTCAATGGTTTTTGATTTACCAAATCCCCATACTTCACATGCATAATTTAGAGTAGAGCCAACGAATGCATCGAATAACTGGCAGATGGTTTTAGGCTTCAACATAAAATCACGTATATTTGCTAACAGGGTGTAAAGAGCTTTCAATCCTTTACCAGCTAATGTTTCCTGATTCAGTGAAAAATTACCCGTATAGTTAAACACTGTCCCCAAATAATTAAAATTATCGACAGAGATACAGATATTGGCACTCCAACATTTTAAGAAATATGTTACACAAAATATCTAAGTTACTTGAACTCAAGTTGTTTATATCTATGTCTCTGGAACTCCCAAAGTATGAATCAAAGTCAAGGTACTCCTTGTAATAATTATTTGTTTTCAAAACTAGAATGTCAATTTATGTAACAATTGACTTCATCAACATCAACATCGGTTTTGTTAACTAACCAACCAAATAGCATGATTAATTAACTCAATATTAGTCATTGGATAACATATAACAAATGAGATAAGCCGTGTCAATCACTGTTAAAACAGCTCAAGGCGATATATGGCATTGATAACATCTATTGTTAACTTTCCAGTCTAAATGTCTGAGAAAGGGGATATAATTAAGTAAAGTTGATTGAATAACAATTACATATAAAAACTTAACAAACATCAAATAACCTTTTGATGTTTCTTGACACGCCGTTTTGGCGGCATGATGTAAACGTGTAATACATGTCAATTCCTCATCAACATTCAACTTATACATAGTTAATAGATAAAGTCATAGTGAAATGCAAAAACTAAATTGTCAAATTTAACGGCATAACACCTGTATCATATTTCAAAACGTTGGCAAATTATAAAGGCTTACGTGAGATTGTGTGTAAGCAGAGACATATAAACACATTATATGTCTCTGGTGTAAGCAATGGCTTGCCTGAGACTTCGTTGTTAATGTCACACGAAAGCCGACATTGCGCCTAGCGAATATTCAGATAATTATGTGCCTGAAATATCACTGTTCACATATGAGACGTCTCACTACAAAACCAACATTGTGGAAGGCTAAGCCGGACAGACACTTTTTGCCTCCTGTGGATTTTCTGTTTCAGGAGTCATTACTCTTTACCACTATCACCGTGATACGGAATTTGTCGAACCGGATTAGCCTGCGCGGGACGATACTGATCTGGGTCGATACATTACGCAGAGTCCATAATGTTGGTTTTCTCGTGGGACGGCTCATATTGACTGTTGTCATGAGAAAGCCGTCCTTCTGGGCTTTGCGGACGGAATATCCAGATCGGACTCCACGGTTGCTGTTCATCATCTCGTCGTCCAAGTAGCTTAGCAGTTTCTGAATATCGGTCATGATCCTAAACCGACGATACGATAATGCCATTAAATCACAATCAACATGAATTGCAATCGATTGATTGGGTTATATATCACGACGACGTTTACGCTTAACCCTTTCCCTCATACGACAATTCTTGCAGCAGACGACTTTAAACGTAGTTTGTCAAAAAATAGAAAATCTCCATAATTGAATGGATAACCTATGACAAAAAGTGGAAAACATTGTGGCAAAAGGAGAAATTGCACGTTTTGTGCAATTTCTTCTTTTGTCACTATGTTTTCAAAATCCGTCTGCTGCAGAGGCGTCAGAAAGCGTCTATATGAGGGAAAGGGTTAAACGTGTGTTTCCTGACTTTCTCACATTAGTTCTCCACTTAACAATTTGTTCCAAGCAACTGGCTGGTTTTTTCCCACATAGGCTGCTAACCCATTGGTTGAGGAAGAATGACGCTTGTCGCATTGACTTTTGTCAAACGTCTGATATAATTTTGACCGACAAGGGGTTCGAACTTACAATCTAGGGATTGACAAGCTGAGTTGAAAACGACTTAAATTACCGGTGCTCGGCTCATACCTTGTCTCCATGGTTCAGGGGAAAAGAACATGCAACTTTAGAGCGAGAGACCAATGATCGACCCCTTGTCGGTTTATGCAAAATACACTAAAGCCGTGTAATACTGCCTTCCCTCTTTGGTGCTTAGATTGCGCGATGAGTAATGCGACCAGTACATCGGTGTTAGGATGTCTACCCCGAGGGCGGGAGTTCAAAGTGTATTCCCTGGTGAGGTCATACAAACTTCTTTATACATTGATAGTATTAGCTTCCTTTCTTGGCGATCAAGGTTGTGGCGATATCATTATGAGGTACATATCCATCGGCGTGAGGATAAATAAAATACTAGGGATGGCAGCGGTTAAATCTTACTAACCGGTTACTCGTATAATTTAGTAACCGGTTACTCGGTTAACCGTATAGATTCATAGATAATACATCCGAGTATTGTCATTGTTGTTGTTCTTTTAACTCTCATTTCCTGGTCATGTATACATCAGACTAGAAAGTTGTTATCGGAACGTTTTCGTTCGTGTCAACCAACTTTATCAATTTTATTTTTTTAATTTATAGTTGAGAAAATAATCGGGGTTTTCAACGAAGCGACCCCTTATACGATTTATAATATGTTGAATGAAAGAGATGCATAGCTGCATATTTTTAAATACCAACTTCGGGGGAAATATATTAGAAAACTACTTTTTAAATCTTCTAATTCGTTTGGTAAATAATTTACAAATACAACAATTCGAATTTATCAAATTCATTCAAATAACATTAATAAGACCATATCATATATTTCTAGACATCAAAGGTTTTTTTTTAAAGAAACAAACTATCCTGTATTTGTTATTTAAAGAAAGAGTTCTTGATGTTTTCAAGCAATCTTGGTGTAACAGAATTGCATTACAAAACTCTATGGTCCTATACAAGGATTTTAAAAGCTCGATTGACTTAGAAATGTATTTAGATGTTCTACCTTATAAGTTCACTATGTAACACAACTGATATTGAAGATGAGTTTCATCTTGTTCTAATTTGTCCAATTTACTTACATTTAAGAAAGCGTCACATTAAGCCATATTTCTACAAACGACCAAGTGTGCATACATTTATAGAACTGATGCAATCTACAATTGTTTAAGGTTCTTGTTGATAAGGTCCTTGTAATAGGTAATGGGAACATTTTGATGTTCCATGACCAACAATACGGTCAACAATACAATCGAGTGTGGCTGTTTTCACAGTTATGTAAAGGGTGTGAATAATTAACTTCTGGTCAGATACGTGTGACAAATTGAAAAGAACAAAAGGTGAAATACCACTGTGTGTATATTTTATCTATTTTTCCGAGTACTCGGTTACTTGAATTACTAACCGATTAAATGAAAACATACGATTAACCGGGTAACCGGTTAATCGCTGCCATCCCTATAAAATACCCAGTAAATGTATAGGTGCCAGTCTCGTTTAAAATATAAAATATAGTCAAATATTATTTTTAGATTTTAAACGAGACTGGCACCTGTGAGTAAATGCCGTTATATATAAATGAAATACTTTTGCCTTAAACTACCATTTAAACATAAACGTTAAAACCTCCGAAGGTAGGTTTTCGCATGGCCTGGCTCACCTGTTATAACCCCCAGTTGCGCCCGACTTTACTCAATTAATGTCTTGTGTGTTTATATAGCTCAAGAGAGTAATCAAATATTGAACGGATGAGATGAGACACACGCGGGATCAAAGAAAATCATTGTTTAACCATTTCTCACATGCAACATATCAGCAGCTGACGACATTTAAAGCGTATATGTATACTATTTGCATATTTATTGAACATCTCTATTATAGGGAAATATTTAACGAATAGAGATGACGACATTGTTGCAATATATAATTTACTTAAGTACGCCTGGTACCAGATTAATTCCAGACGTACTGACTTACTGCGAGTACACCGAGTCAATCTCATACACAATCGGTTTTCTTCGTTTTCGTAGCTGAGCCTCAGAAGCTCAGTCGTTAACGACGCGGGCTGTAAATCAAGTGGTTTTGAACATTTTCCCCGACGCTTGAAAATATTCAATGCGACAAGCGTAATCTGTCTTCCACATATGGGCTAATATTAAAATAAATAGAGGATCTTACATGAGTGCTTATTTGTTATTGTTTTTATGAAACGAGTCGACTGAAATAATATGACACGAGGCTCTGCCGAGCGTCATATTCGTTTCAGTCGACGAGTTTCATAAAAACAATATCAAATAAGCTCGAATGTAAGATTCTATTTATCACATAACACCATAAAAAGATTGTTTTCAATCTTTAAATCTATCTTTCTTCGCCCTCATATAAAAAGTGACCGAAGTTCACCCCGAAGTTCTAATGCATACTTCCACTGTAAAAAAAAGTCCCTATCAATAACCTTTTGGTTTTATACAAAATTAGCAACAAGGCACTAAAAACATTTCATTTATCGAGATTTATTCTCTTTAAACAATATTTTTAATAAATGCCGAAATTCAGAACAATTGTAAACAATATGCTGTCATTTAAAGTGACGTCACGTACGTGCTGTGAGTCGGCTATTTATGTAACTAGTTACATATGATATTTATGTCACTCCTGGAGTGAGTTATGTGATAAATATATTGGTAAAAACAGCCAACCGCTTAGAAAGACTATCTGTTGGAGTACTGTTTTGAAGCCAGGAAACACATGGGCAGGTAAAATATGTCCGTCGAGAAATGACCGAAAATTGTTGGAAAAAGCATAAAACCCCATCAATAGTAATTCAAGTACTAAACTCTTCGTTTGTGCTTTATTATAGCACACCGGGTACCAGACTACAGTAAATAAGTCGCAAAGAGTGGTATTTGTCTGTGTTTTATTATAGCACACCGGGTACCATACTACAGTAAATAAGGCAAAGAGTGGTATTTGTCTGTGTTTTATTATAGCACACCGGGTACCAGACTACAGTAAATAAGGCAAAGAGTGGTATTTGTCTGTGTTTTATTATAGCACACCGGGTACCAGACTACAGTAAATAAGGCAAATAGTGGTATTTGTCTGTGTTTTATTATAGCACACCGGGTACCAGACTACAGTAAATAAGGCAAAGAGTGGTATTTGTCTGTGTTTTATTATAGCACACCGGGTACCAGACTACAGTAAATAAGACAAATAGTGGTATTTGTCTGTGTTTTATTATAGCACACCGGGTACCAGACTACAGTAAATTAGGCAAAGAGTGGTATTTGTCTGTGTTTTATTATAGCACACCGGGTACCAGACTACAGTAAATAAGACAAATAGTGGTATTTGTCTGTGTTTTATTATAGCACACCGGGTACCAGACTACAGTAAATAAGTCAAATAGTGGTATCTGTCTGTGTTTTATTATAGCACACCGGGTACCAGACTACAGTAAATAAGTCAAATAGTGGTATTTGTCTGTGTTTTATTATAGCACACCGGGCACCAGACTACAGTAAATAAGGCAAAGAGTGGTATTTGTCTGTGTTTTATTATAGCACACCGGGCACCAGACTACAGTAAATAAGACAAAGAGTGGTATTTGTCTGTGTTTTATTATAGCACACCGGGTACCAGACTACAGTAAATAAGACAAAGAGTGGTATATAAGGCAAAGAGTGGTATTTGTCTGTGTTTTATTATAGCACACCGGGTACCAGACTACAGTAAATAAGGCAAAGAGTGGTATTTGTCTGTGTTTTATTATAGCACACCGGGTACCAGACTACAGTAAATAAGACAAAGAGTGGTATGTGTCTGTGTTTTATTATAGCACTACAGTAAATAAGACAAAGAGTGGTATTTGTCTGTGTTTTATTATAGCACACCGGGTACCAGACTACAGTAAATAAGACAAAGAGTGGTATTTGTCTGTGTTTTATCATAGCACACCGGGTACCAGACTACAGTAAATAAGGCAAATAGTGGTATTTGTCTGTGTTTTATTATAGCACACCGGGTACCAGACTACAGTAAATAAGGCAAATAGTGGTATTTGTCTGTGTTTTATTATAGCACACCGGGTACCAGACTACAGTAAATAAGTCAAATAGTGGTATCTGTCTGTGTTTTATTATAGCACACCGGGTACCAGACTACAGTAAATAAGACAAATAGTGGTATCTGTCTGTGTTTTATTATAGCACACCGGGTACCAGACTACAGTAAATAAGTCAAATAGTGGTATTTGTCTGTGTTTTATTATAGCACACCGGGCACCAGACTACAGTAAATAAGGCAAAGAGTGGTATTTGTCTGTGTTTTATTATAGCACACTGGGTACCAGACTACATTAAATAAGGCAAATAGTGGTATTTGTCTGTGTTTTACTATAGCACACCAGGTACCAGACTACAGTAAATAAGGCAAAGAGTGGTATTTGTCTGTGTTTTATTATAGCACACTGGGTACCAGACTACAGTAAATAAGGCAAATAGTGGTATTTCTCTGTGTTTTATTATAGCACACCGGGTACCAGACTACAGTAAATAAGGCAAAGAGTGGTATTTGTCTGTGTTTTATTATAGCACACCGGGTACCAGACTACAGTAAATAAGACAAAGAGTGGTATTTGTCTGTGTTTTATTATAGCACACCGGGTACCAGACTACAGTAAATAAGTCAAAGAGTGGTATTTGTCTGTGTTTTATTATAGCACACCGGGTACCAGACTACAGTAAATAAGACAAAGAGTGGTATTTGTCTGTGTTTTATTATAGCACACCGGGTACCAGACTACAGTAAATAAGACAAAGAGTGGTATTTGTCTGTGTTTTATTATAGCACACCGGGTACCAGACTACAGTAAATAAGTCAAAGAGTGGTATTTGTCTGTGTTTTATTATAGCACACCGGGTACCAGACTACAGTAAATAAGACAAAGAGTGGTATTTGTCTGTGTTTTATTATAGCCCACCGGGTACCAGACTACAGTAAATAAGGCAAAGAGTGGTATTTCTCTGTGTTTTATTATAGCACACTGGGTACCAGACTATATATTGGACAAAGTTACGACCTTCCGCTAGAGTAATCATGCCGGTGAAAGATCGGTCATTGTTGAACATTTTCCTCATGCAGACTTTATTAACGATTTTGATGCAGATGACTTTCTGTATCAAATTAGAAATTGCTCTGAGCAAGTTTTCCATTTGTTACTATGTTTTCAACATAATATATAATTATAGTTTTAATACTTGTCATAGTTTTATCTAGACATCTTCCGGCTCCTACTGCCGATTATTTATTGTATGTGGGAAAGGGTTAATTAACCTAATTAAGGTCAACATTGATCCATGTGTCTTGACCGATAAACGATGATTATGCTAATCCCCAAACCCTGAGCGCCAAGTAGGGCAGCCATTACAACCATTTTTAAAGTATTTGGTATGACACGGTCGAAGATCGAATCAGCGACCTCCGCATTCGAGACGGACGCTCTACCACTACACCACGAAGGTGGAGATTAACTCTGTTTGCAGTATCTAACACCGAAATGTAAATATTTAGAACAGCGATTAATATGTATTCTATTACAAGCTTAACAAGAGAAAGTTGATGCAAGGCATCAATGTCGCCGGAAAAGACTGCATTGATTTATTTATGTATTCTTGACTTTCCTTAGTCTATTCAAACATTAGGAACGTTGAAATGAAAACAATTGCTTATAAAGTTTATATTCATATCTATACATTAGGGTATCTATAACAAATTAACGAAATGTATACACATTTATCTGGCTTTAATTTAATTTTGCTGTTGTTACTTATTTAAATAATAGTATTCATTCATATAATTTCAATGTTTGTCAATCTTATTCGAATCACAAGGTAAATATCCTGGTATTGCTTTAAAGGGAGGTAATTTGAAGAAAACAAAAGTCTTCAAAAGGAGAAATATATCAGCATTACCGTCTACAGTTTAAATTGTTCTATTGTTTGTGGATTTAAAAATGTTCTTTTTTTCTTATTTCTACATGTACAACGAAATATTGCGGCTTCTCTTTGACGCTTTGCGTCAAACATTCGTCTTGTACTTGTCTAAAATAAAATAATATCACTCGCTTTTTCATATCGAAATGCGCATGCGCGAAAATCGATGTTAAAGGTCACGAAACTACACAACAGAATAGGGTCTATATTTAGCTTAGAAACAGTTCCTACTTTAGATATTCATGGATTAACATTATTAAATGAATTCTACACAAATCAAGACATCTCTTTGAACATGAAAACAACATTTAGTAAGTTAAAATTGCTATTAAAAGGAGAATCCGAAATTGACCTCAATGATGACACATAAGAGTCTGCATTAGGGGGTGTTGGTTCACGTCTTGAAGGGACCACTTTTGTCTTCGTAAATAAGACAAAAAACTTAAATGCGAGTGAAATAGAAAAAAACGGCAAACATTAAAAAATCGGAATATTTATTTCATTTTAGATGTGTCATTTATTAGTGTTCGTAAACAACCACAATTGTAATATGTTCAAATCATCTAGATTTGTTTCTTTCTAATAATAAGCCGCCCTCCCATGTGATTTCCGAAAAGCTATTAAAAATAGAAGTCGCGGGCTTCTGCCCGGCGACTAATAAATGAGCCGTCCCGCGACCCAGATCAGCCTGCGCAGTCCGCATCTCAAGGAGATAGAAGTAAAGAGTAATGATTCCTGAAACAGAAAATATACAGGAGGCGAAAAGTGTCTTTACGGGTTAGCCTGCGCGGCATGCTCATACTGATCCGGTCGATATTTTACGTAGAGTCCATAATGTTGGTTTTCTAGTGGGACGGCTCATATATTAAAAATGTTTTCCCTATACCACACGAAGACTACTCAATTTGACAAACGTCTACAGCATATTAACGTTTAAAAACGATTTGACAAACGTCTACAGCATATTAACGTTTAAAAACGATTTGACAAACGTCTACAGCATATTAACGTTTAAAAACGATTTGACAAACGTCTACAGCATATTAACGTTTAAAAACGATTTGACAAACGTCTACAGCATATTAACGTTTAAAAACGATTTGACAAACGTCTACAGCATATTAACGTTTAAAAACGATTTGACAAACGTCTACAGCATATTAACGTTTAAAAACGATTTGACAAACGTCTACAGCATATTAACGTTTAAAAACGATTTGACAAACGTCTACAGCATATTAACGTTTAAAAACGATTTGACAAACGTCTACAGCATATTAACGTTTAAAAACGATTTGACAAACGTCTACAGCATATTAACGTTTAAAAACGATTTGACAAACGTCTACAGCATATTAACGTTTAAAAACGATTTGACAAACGTCTACAGCATATTAGCGTTTAAAAACGATTTGACAAGAGGAAAATTAGCTCTTAATCATTTTGCTCCTTGTGTCACCATGTTTTTCATCTTTTAATTTAAAGTTGAACTTTCATTTAAAGACGTTTCACAAATTTTTGACTTAATATTTTTTCTGCTTAAAAGCGTGCGTGTAATATATGCTAAAAATGATTTAATATTTTGGAAATAAAAGCCATTGGTCGAAGGAGCTACAGTTATTGGTGTCGTAGTTTCGTGAACAGATGAATAAGACACGCTGAACCGCATCTATTTGGTCCATATCGAAACGAAACTCTTTCATGATTTATTTGAAACATAGCAAAGACTTCATAATTGGTGGTAATGGCTGCTCTCCTTGATGTTAAGGGTTGCGGGTTTAGCATACATAACGACTGACTGGCTGATGTCAGGATAATGGACCAGTAGTACTGGTAATTTACCCAGGAAACGCCGTTATATAACTGAAACAATGTTGAAAGCGGTGTTAAAACACCAACCGATCGATTCAGGATTTATTAACCCTTTCCCTCATACGGCAATTCTGCAGCAGACGACTTTGAACGTAATTTCTCAAAAAATATAAAAATCTCCATAATTGAATGGATAACCTATGACAAAAAGTGGAAAACATTGTGGCAAAAGGAGAAATTGCACGTTTTGTGCAATTTCTTCTTTTGTCACTATGTTTTCAAAAAGCTGTCTGCTGCAGAGGCGTCAGAAAGCGTATATATGAGGAAAAGGGTTAAGTTATATTAGTTCTGAATTGTATCGTGTGGGAAAGAAAGGATCACGGAATTAATTCAACCACTTAACACGAAAACCAACCTTCGGAGATTTTGTTAACCCTTTCCCGTATATGGACGGTTTCTGACACCTCTGCAGCAGACGACTCTACCCGAGTAATGTCTCCGTTTGCCACAAGGTTTTCAATTCTTTTTAATTATTGGACTTGTCATTTACAGAGAGTTCTATACAGTAATATTTTTCACATTTAAAGCGATTTTCCATCATTTCGTCTGGATGTTTGTTAGAGTCGTGTGCTGAAGGTTTGTCGTATGTGGGAAAGGGTTCAAGTGGCATATAGCGATATACGGATTAATGGTCATTATGTGATAATTACAAACTTATATTGTCAATATAACGGACGTGTTCGAGTTATCGATGTGTTCGAGTTATCAACGTTTTCGAGTTATCGATGTGTTCGAGTTATCAATGTGTTCGAGTTATCGACGTTTCCGAGTTACCGACGTGTTCGTGTTATCGACGTTTCCGTATTATCGATGTGTTCGAGTTATCGACGTTTCCGTTTTATCGATGTGTTCGAGCAATCGATGTGTTCGAGTTATCGATGTGTTCGAGTTATTGACGTTTTCGTGTTATCGATGTGTTCGAGTTATAGATGAGTTATTGACGTTTCCGTGTTATCGATGTGTTCGAGTTATCGATGAGTTATTGACGTTTCCGTGTTATCGATGTGTTCGAGTTATCGATGAGTTATTGACGTTTTCATGTTATCGATGTGTTCGAGTTATCGATGAGTTATTGACGTTTCCGTGTTATTGATGTGTTCGAGTTATCGATGAGTTATTGACGTTTCCGTGTTATTGATGTGTTCGAGTTATCGATGAGTTATTGACGTTTAAGTGTTATCGATGTGTTCGAGTTATCGATGAGTTATTGACGTTTAAGTGTTATCGATGTGTTCGAGTTATCGACGTTTCCGTGTTATCGATGTGTTCGAGTTATCGACGTTTCTGTGTTATCGTTGTATTCGAGTTATCGATGTGTTCGAGTTATCGACGTTTCCGTGTTATCGATGTGTTCGCATTATCGATGTGTTCGAGTTATCGATATTTCCGTGTTATCGATGTATTCAAGTTATCGACGTTTCCGTGTTACCGATGTGTTCGAGTTATCGACGTTTCCGTGTTATCGTTGTATTCGAGTTATCGATGTGTTCGGTTTATCGATGTTTCCGTGTTATCGACGTTTCCGTATTATCGATGTGTTTGAGTTATCGATGTTTCCGTGTTATCGACGTGTTCGAGTTATCGATGTGTTTGAGTTATCGGCGTTTTCGAGTTATCGACATTTTCGAATTATCGACATTTTCGAGTTATCGACGTTTTCGAGTTATCGACGTGTTTCAGTTATCGACGTGTATGAGTTATCGACGTGTTCGTGTTATCGACGTGTTCGTGTTATCGACGTGTTCGTGTTATTGACGTGTTCGAATGATCACTGGGTTAATGCTAAATTCATTTACGGGAATGTTTTCTCAAAGAAATATAAATATCTTTCTACTAAGAAAGATATCTCTTTAACTAGAGAGTGATATCTCCTCTAATGGCTGTAAGATTTTAAATTGTTAACAGGAAATGTTTTGATGAGACACACGAGCAGGCTGATCAGGGTCTACGTTTATAGACAAGCTCCGACGATCAGTTTTCCCACGAAACTATAATTGATGGGCTTCTGGCGGTTTTCATGTAGTAAAAGTCTTTCTGGTTTATCATCATTCAAATTTATATTGTCGAAAAACTAATGACTCTACAGATACTGTTAGCCCAATGGTTGAAGACAAAGTACGCGTGTCGCATTGACTTTTGTTAAACGTCATGAACTGGGGTTCGAACTCACAATCCTCGGATTGACAGCCCGCGACGATACTGACTGAGATGAATTTTTCAAGGAATCACTATTTTAGCCGTCCTGCGAGAAAACCAACATTATGGACTCTGCGTAATAAGTCGACCCATATCAGCCTGCGCATTCCGCGCAGGCTAATCCGGGCCACACACTCCGTCTCAGGGGGATAGAGGTGTAGAGTAATGATTCCTGAAACAGAAAGTCCACAGGAAGCGAAAAGTGTCTGTCCGTGTTAGCCTGCGCGGCATGCTTAGGCTGATCCGGGTCGATACATTACGCAGAGTACACAATGTTGGTTTTCTCGCGGGACACGGTTCATTTGTAATTGAAACGAGACTTCACTTCGCTTGCCGCGGCTTTGTGTAATCAGTCTTTGAGAATAATTTATGAACTGATTGAAGTACAATGTAATTCATTTGTGTTTCTCATACCCACGGAGCTATAGGGATTTAGATTGTGACATAGCGATTTAGATTGTGACATAGCGATTTTTAAGCTGTCGGGTAGGTGGTGACTTAAATTAGAATTCTAGATCAGGGGGCGTATTTTATATCATAGAATATTAAACAGCATTACCCTGTTGTTGTAGGTACTCAAAAGAAATCGTTCCAGCGAGACGATTCTTTTGAGTTCAACAGCTAAGGAATATTGTGTGGGAAAACAATTTACTCCCCCTTATATATGACTATATATATATATATATATATGAAGTATTGACTTCGCTAAATGATTCCTTTTAACTATATATCTATTATACTCATCATATTCATCTTTTCATTATATTGTGTATATATGATGTATTTATCAATAATTCCTCTGATGTATACATATACTCATTTGTTAAGTATTGTGTAGACTTTTCATGAAAATCACTCATGTGCATTCTTCGATTCCCATTTATCTCACTATATATTCTTAAAGAAAACCATAATTTTGTAAATAATGGAAATATTCCTGATTTTTGTAATTTTTGATGACTTATACGCCCATAGGACCGGGTGCTCTTTGTAATTGTAAATGTATTTGTATATAAATCTGTAAATATGCACAAGTCACAATAATAAACGATTTACTTACTATATACAACTTACCATTATTTGGATATAAAACGACCCTTGACATCTCTACAGCTGTTGAATTTTGAACAGTTTTCCCACATACAATAAATCTGCAGCAGACGACTTTGAAATTTCGAGACAAAAATATGAAAATATCTATAAATGAAATCATAAATACTGACAAAAGTTGAAAACATTGTGGCAAAAGGAGAATTTGTTGTTGTTGTGAGCAATTTTTCCTTGATTCACTGTCTTTTCAAAAGTCGTCTGCTGCAGAGGCGTCAGCAAACGTCTTTATGTTGGAAAATGTTAACGGAATTACCTCAGGCGTCGAAAAGATATTTGTCTGCGAATCTAACAGAAGTTCCATTTCAGTGCAGCAGACGACATTTGAAAGCATTTTGGCAAAAGGAAAAAGTTGCTCATCATGAACAATCTCCCTTTCGTCACAATATCTTCACCTCTATTCATTCAATATACAGTTTAATCCATTTATTGAGAAGGCCGGTTTATACCAGATACTTTAACACTGGTAGTAATGACTGCCCTGCTTGGCGCTCATGGTTGCGGGGTTAGCATTATGACTGACTGGCTGGTGTGGGGATAACTGGACCAGTAGGACTGGTAACTTACCCAGGAAACGCCGTGATATAACTGGAAAAAAAATGTTGAAAGCGGCGTCAAACACAAAACAAACAATTTTGTGAAAATGTAGGATTAGTCATTTTCAAGGTCGTCTACTGCAGATGTGTTGTATGAAGGCTTTAACAATGGTAGTAGTGACTGCCCTCCTAGGCCCTCAGGGTAACGGGGTTAGCATCGCGACTGACAGGCTGGTGTCAGGATAAATGGACCAAAGGTACTGGTAACTTTCCCAGGAAACGCCGTGATGTAACTGAATAATTGTTAAAAGCGACGTTAAACACCAAACAATCAACGGTTGTATAAAGGAATTAGTTTAAAGAATAAAACAAAGACGAATGTGCAACTGCACGTCTTTCCATTTGCTTCGTGTTGTTTGGCAAGTCATATTTCTAGAGGTCATTGATGAGTGTACTGCCTCCGTAATATAATTGAATCAACGCACTGAACCGCCTCAATCCTCCGAAATAGGACATAATCCAATTACCATCATTAATAAATATTAGGTTAACAAATGGACTGACGAACCCTCCCTGTCTGAATCTCTGCAAGACTGGGAACTAGTCAGATAAAAAAGACGTTACTTTTAACACAACTTGACATGCCTTTATACAAGTTTTGAATTGACAGTAAAACGTTGGGGTCGATTAGTTTGTGTATAGTTTAATGAAAAGGTACCCAAGCCATACAAAATCAAATGCACTTTTTAAATCTTAAATACACCTGTATAGCTTTCTACGATGTTCAATCGTAAACTTAAAATAACCCTTTCCCATATACAAACAGACGCTTTCTGATGCCTCTGCAGTAGACGAATTTTGAAACATTGTGACAAATAAGTTTAATGATACATAAAAACCTTTATGCGTTCACACTGCGGGTACTTCGATTCTCTCTTCTGTGATTCTCTCTTCAATGGTTTGAGTACCAGAAGTGCTTTGATCTGGATTGTTGTTGTGATGCTATGTTTTTGTTGTCGATGTTATATTTGACCAATCAGTGAACCAGTTTTAGATCACACGATGGTTATAGATCAATCAAATTAACTCTTTTACAAACAAAGTAACTTCTTTTGCCCCAGAGTTTCTCGGAAACTATCTTTGATATCCACCTCCCCCTATCCTCCAACCTGTTTGTTTAGGAGACTAAAACTATGCATACACCTAAGGTTTAAATTCGTCATTAGCCCATGCTCACATCTTTATGTATTGCATTTCAATGTTAACCTTCTGTATTATTTCATGTTATGCAGTTTTTCACCACATATTCGTAATACGTATATATTGTTTATGACAGATATGCTGTCATTGGCATTTCTTTTAAATAAATGCCCATATTCATAACATAACATAACATCATTTTATTGGCATACAATAAATACATATTCATAGCCAACATGAGTGATATACAATTAGAAAAAAGAATAAACATACAAAAGTTGCCAGGTGGTGTAGCTAAAAAGACCTGACATATCAACATATAAAGTTTACAGTTTGAGGAGAAGTGTCAATAATTGAATAGTTATATTATCATTAATCATTTAACCATTTTTCTCACTTGATTTAAACTAAAACTAAAATCGATCAATCATTATTGTGTCTGTTTTTAAAAATACAATGTATAAATTTTGACAGGTTGATTATTAAATATTCATTCAGGCGGTTTTTCACCACAGATATGTAATACGTATATTTTTTATGACAGATATGCTGTCATTGGCATTTTTCTTAATAAATGCCCATGTTCATGCAGGCGGTTTTTCAACACAGATAGGTAATACGTATATTGTTTATGACAGATATGCTGTCATTGGCATTTTTCTTAATAAATGCCCATATTCATTCAACACGGTCTTGTTCCATTTATGGACGCCGCCTGGAAGCGCGGTGTCAGTATGGGATAGGTTTTAATTTTGTACCATGGGGTGACGTAATCGAAAAGGGAGCAACCAACATTATTATTGTTAAGAAAAACTCTGTTATATGTTTGAAAAAAAAAACCCAACCTTTATAAATAAATAAATTGTATAAAATGATTTAAGAAACAGAAAGATACAAAATACGTATGTCTTCTACCGTTATTACAACACTTTAGACTCATGTAATGGGTATTTAATAACTTTCCCTTAACTTCCTAGGCTACGCTTTTTTTATAGTTTGGTTTACGACCCGATTCATTAAAGCTCAGAAAAAAGTTTCTGGCGATGTTTTTGCCTATTTACGATATTGAGATTTTTAAATAAATGGGTAATCTTTGAAAAATCAATGATGATTCATTTTAATTACTACATATTACAGTATAATTCTAGAAACTGTAAAAACAACGTTAACCCAACTATGCAATACGCATAGCCGTAACGTAACCCGTTCTATTATTTGTAAATGCAGCATGTCATCGCTTGGAGATTTTGGTCATTCTCATTTAATAGACGACAAGGTGTCATCGGTTCCCATAGAGAAATTAAATTGTCTCTGCTTCCTTCCGCTATGAATACTTCGCTGTTTTCACGATTCCATCCGATTTCTAAAATTCATTGGATTCGTTCCCGGTTTTTCATGTTTCGTTCGAGATGAACGATTCGTACCATCTGGTTTTCGCTCTTTGCTCTTGTGGAACTGACTTGACCATTTTCTTTTGTTTATTTTTCAGTTTTCTACTAGCATGTTCAAAACGATTAAAGTGACATTACAAACAAACAAAACATACTTAATAATTCTTGCTATATGTTGACTATACATGTGAACTTTCATAATGCTCAATCTTGATCATACATATCTTCCTTTTCTTGTTTAATTACTTCGTATTTTTTGTTTATATATACTCCCGTTTTTGCTATCATACTTCTGCTAAACTGGAAGGTGAATAGACTTCCAACTCTCCTTCCTAAGCTTGTGTCTTACTTAACTTATAGGCAATAAATCTTAATATATGTTAATATTTAAGGACCTAACGTAAACTAAATGGTTTCAGGACTAAACCTGTCATTTCACGACTAAAATTCACATGCTGAATATCACATAGTTCGTAGAATGTAAAACGTTTAATCCCTACGTCAATATTGACCCTTTCTGCTCTTGGTAACCTTTTTATATAGGCTATGGTAGAAATATAGGCACATCTTGGCCTTCTTGTTTGAAATAAAGGGACATTTGGCGTTCTTGTTCGAAATATTTACATCCTAACTGCTTGCACAGGTTATTTAAATGCACTGAACTGCATCTGCTTCCTTTAAGTCATGCTTCAAAAGCATGCGCGGCGTATTTGATGCTTTGCATCAAAATTCTTCTTGTACGTTTACATACATAGTTCGGTCGCCCGGTCACAGTTGTTCAATATGTTTTTGGCGCAGCGTGAGGAAGCATACAAGGAGAAAGTGCTAATGATTTCTCCATTTTCCATAATGTTTTAACACTTTATAGAAATACTTTCATTTATATATGCCTGGATGTTTATAAAGTAGTCTTTTGTAGATTTGCTCTTAGTGGTAAGAGATAAATTAAAGTTTTATTCCCGGAACGTCGACTCGATTTAATCCCAAGCTGGTCGGTCGAGCGGATCGGATCAATTAGAGGGTAATTATGTGACAGATAAATATGTATACCTATTGCTTCATTAGAGGGTAATTATGTGACAGGTAAATATGTATACCTATTGCTCCATTAGAGGGTAATTATGTGACAGGTAAATATGTATACCTATTGCTTTAAACGCATGATTTATTGAGACGGGTGTGTTTTTATATATATTTTAAATAAATGATACAAATCCTATTTTCTTTAATGTCTTTAAGATGTTTTTACTCATTGTCTTGTGTATACACAAATAGTTTATAAATATACGATTTTCTAATGCGTTTGCACTATACGACCGGAAGAGAATCGTTAATTATCCAAGAAAGTTGATTCCTTTATTTCCCTAAATGTTTTCTGCTAATTTTAGTGAATCCTTCCCAGTGCAGACGGAGAAAATGTAATGGTTAATTGTACAATCCAGAAGTCTTCTTGGTCGACTAGATCTACACGGATATTACATGAGACACACTTTTTCTTTTAATTTTTTTATTTATGCATACACATTTCTTATCATTGAAAATATATACATGCAGAATTTACCTGAGAATGCGAAATTTAAAGCTTTTGAGAAAAGTGTAACATATGATTAGCCGGCACATACGTGCAAGTTGATCTTTTGCTGCACTTATTTTGCAATTGTTCTTATCACAAAACCAATATAAAAACAATCGGACTTCGAACTATGCAGTCTGAACTTTGTCAGCACTATTAAGTAAAATATTTTATCAGAAAACAGCATATAAACACACGAACACCGCAATAGTGACTGAACACAAATACAGGTTTTATATCTGCACCTAAATCGTCACTGTTAGTTTCTACCCAAGTGAATGACCTGAGATGCAGAGTCAGCATAAGCCATCAACTCTCTTTCAGGATACTTAGTCGACGGTCAATAGTCTGGTACCGCTTTGCATGGGGGCAAAGTTGTTCCACCGACAGCTCTCTGTATCATGTCAATGTAATTTGCGTTCTGAATGTGTTTGAACATCTGGTTGGCTGTTAATAAGTTCGGGCGGGAGTACTGGGTCAATTTCTCAAGTTTGCTGTGCCAGCCTTCGATGTTGTTCGTAGTGCGTGGTCCCTGTGTGCCAAAGTAGTTTCACATCGGTCTGTGGTTATGGTTCTGTCTCCCGAATTCTGTCGGTATGTAGTTGGTTGACGACAGGAAACATTGGCAACCTCGTTCGACGCATCTCCAGAACACCCTTTCCTCTCTTCTACAGTTTACGCGATAGATGTATCCGTCAAATGTTATGTTCCCCTTTGTTGTTGATAATGTACTGAACGTTCAGCCGTGCGTTTGCCATGGTTGAATTTGACTAAGTGATTGTTTCATCATTTTGCTTATACGTAAGTTATTCGTATGTTTCTAACGGGTTGAACTTAATACACATCAATTAAGTAACAGAACAGTATCTTAAGGCATAGTTTTGCATTTGATTTGTTCAACAGATATGTTGACAGTTTGAACTGAATTACTTAAGCTTAATCAATTACCGTCTATCCTTCAGATATCTTGCCAGTTTGAACTTAATTACTAATGACTAGAAAATCAAACTTTAACGAACGAAACCATTTTCGTTTTTTCGTTTTTTGTTTGAAAACATAAGAACGAAAAAGGATTCCTTATACCGTAAACCGTTTTTCGTTTTTCCATTTCAAACCACAGGTGCCAGTCTCGGTTAAACTCTAAAAATAGTATTTGACTATAATTGACAAGGTACATTTACTTTTCAACTGACAATTTTCCTGATCGCAATGGCTGTAATTTAACTAAAGATATTCGCGTGGAATAATTATTTTCAAAGATGTTACAGTCAAAGCAAGTTATGTACCAAATGTTATTAGAGTTAATGAAAGTATACGCGAGATATAGCCTTTAATGTAAAACTACTGCTCGGGGACATCACTGAGGTGACGTGACTCGTAAATCAGATGATTTTTCCATTTTTAAGAAGTGTCATATACATGTAATACACATCCAGTGATGGATTGGCAGGGGAAATAGGTTGGAAACCCCCAATAGTCCGACAATGGAAATGCATTTCCTTGATATGGTCAAAGCTATCATGTACGGATCCATCCCGGATAAATAAACAAGTAGCACTCTGGGCAAACAATACATTATCTAACTCTTACCGTAACTGGTACTTTAATGTCAATAGTTATTTTGATAAGAATGATCTATCTATGTACACTAATCTATCATACTCTGTATGTCATTATTTTGCAAAAGATGTTGAATCAAAAACGTATGTTATATACATGACTGGTCATTGCGTTTAAACAATATTGTAGGCTCCTCTGGTCGTGGACGAAATAAACTGAGAACGTATAAGCTTAGACTGGCCACAGTCCTTATGGTTATTTGTCAATGTTACAATTGGGGAGAACTCTAATAGACAAAATATGCATGCCTCTGATTATCGTTCTTAGGGCTTGACCATGTTTCGGACCAGTTGAAATGCAGCCATATAATAATAAACATAGAGCCTTGTGCCAGGCTAGTATAAGCTATTCAAATCTGAATTTCAAACAGATGCATATTGTAATGTCATCTTACCGCCGAGACACTGTTCTGACTGTTCTGGTTGCCCCCATTCGGATTGAAACTGGTAGATACGAAGGTCTACCAGAGGAATCTAGGAAACTCCTGTTTGTGATACTTACTCCTTAGAAAATGAAAAGCATGTTATGTTAAATTGTCCAGTATACGACAATTTTAGAAGCGATCTGTTCTACAAAGCCTATGCTTATAATGTCATATCTATGTCTGATAATGATAAATACTGCTTCCTGTTTTCAAATGTAGATTTAATAAGAATTTGTGTCAAAACCGGCTTTAATATTTTACAAAGACGCCAAATATTATTTACTAAATAACACCTTTTATATCAATAGATTTTTTTTTTTTTTTAAATTTAGTTCTTCTGTATGTTTGTTTAAAGGGTGACGTAATTAACGTAGGATACGTTATTTGTAATAACTTTGCATAATTTTGTTTACTTGTTCTATAATATGTAAACTCAGGTGTGTGTATACGTATATATTTATACTTGTGTGCACCGTTTTAATGCAAAGTAGGGAGTTTTGTTTTTATTAATTCCTCATCTCTTATAACTCCATTTTGGAGTGGCATTGTACTTTTATGTTGTATTGTATATTTTATAACGTAAATGTTATATTGTATGTATAATGGTGAGATGTAAATAAAGATACTTACTTATTACTACTACTACTATAATTTTAATGCGCTGCTATCATATAGGGCAATTATATCAAATCGGGTACAACTGTAGAATATATTTTAATAAAAACACAAAACTACGCTTTTTTAGAAAGGAAATTTCTTTTTCTCTTGTACGCATTTGAAATGCTATATAATGCGCTTTGACATAAATTGATACAGCAAACATGTCGAATAATTAAAAACCAAATGTCACTTCAGTGATGGCCCGGGCCGTAGCATAGGAAATGTACCTTGTCAATGTATAGTCAATGCTATTTTTAGATTTTAAACGAGACTGGCATTTGTGGTTTGAAATGGAAAAAAGAAAAACAGAATTACGAAATCGATTTCTGTTTTTCTTATTACAAAATAAAAAACGGAAAACGAAAATAGAATCGTTTTTCATTTTTCTAATGTAAGATTGAAAAACGAAAAACGAAATGACGGTATATACACGGACCGTCAAGTGAAAATGTATCATAACTTGCATTTGTTTGTCAACCAAAATGAATGTCCTTCATTGAAATATAATTGAAGCATTTCATTGTTTATGACCAATCTCCATTCTAAGGTAGGTTGACCATACACACAGCCAACTAATTATTGATCATAAAAGTAATGGAAATGAGTAATCTTACCAATCATTAGTCTTAGTATGTCTACAGTGCTTTCATTAAGGAATAATTATAAGATTTGTGAATTCCACATACTCTTTTAAAGATGTTTGTCAGAATATTTGAATTTTATTATTTGTCAATAAATCCGAAAAACAGACAATTTAGGATTTGCATGCAATAGCACGTCATTTTACCGTTCCCCTATTAAAATCAACATTGGACACCTTTGCAGCAATCTACTCTTAAAACAATGAAAAAAATGGTTAAATTGCTGAAGACACGAGTTTTCTCTTTTTCTCAAAATGATATTAATGCAGAGCTCTAGATAAGGGGCGTTTTTCATGTTCTAAAATCCTTATTTGAACATTTAACCCTATGTTGTGGTTACTCAAAAGAATCGTCTCAGTGAGACGATTCTTTTGGGTACACACAACATAAGGTTTGCTTTAATAATAAGAGAGAAATTGTGGGGAAAAGAGCTGAATCCCTCCTTATCTGGACCTCTGCATTAGCTTGGCATCCTAATTATATCATACTTTGACAAATGTTAACTGTAGTCCAATATATTTACAAAGTAGACAAACCTCAAAATAAAATATCAGCTGAACAGTTAAATTACATTGAAATTGTTGTATGATTTCAAACTTAATTTCGAACATAGACTGAACCCTACAACATGTTAATTTATTGTAATTCTTTCCTTCCCTTTTTATAATGAAAATAACAAACTACTCATGTTTTAAAATTATATTATAATGATCGCCCTTGTGTCAATGATGCATAACAATATGCAGAACGCAAGCAAAATGCCTGTATGGAGTCTTATGACACATTACAAAGTATCAAGGACGAAACAATTGTGTACGAAAGACCCGATTCGTGACCTTATTCTTCTTCACATAATTGTCGTTCTTTACACTCTCTTTATAGGTAGAGAGTGTTCATTAAAGTCATATTTCTATTAAAACCAGTGTCATCTCAGTTTGTTCTTTTCTTCTTTTGTTTCGAACCAAATAAGCATCTTAAATCACATATAATTAACTATTTGTAAGTAAGTGTAAATAACGGCTCTCTGCAAAGGAGATTGACCTACACATTAGGTATTCTCTAGGTACGTGATCAACAGTTTTAGCTTAGAAACAGTTCATATTTTAGATATACATGGTAAAACATTATTAAATTAATTCATCACAAATTAAGACATCTCTTTGAACATGAAAATAACATTCAGTGAGTTAAAATTACTCGACGTTATTTTATCTCGATATTGACACATTACAGTCTGCTGCAAGTCTTATAGGGACTCATTTGTATTCGTAAATAAGACACGAAGATAAAAAGGCGAGTCAAAAAAACAAAAAACTGCAAATACTTAAAACATCGGAATATTTATTTCATTTTAGATGTGCCATAACTTAGTGTATTTAAACAAACGCAATTGTAATATGTTCAAGACATTTAAATTTGTTTTTTTCTAATAATAACTCGTCCTCCCATGTCATTTCCGAAAAGCTATTAAAAATATAAGTGCCCGGCCACTAATAACATACGATAATACATTTGTTATACCAATAAAGGAGTCTGAATTCAAATTGATTTCTTCTTGTGGGGGATCAATCCGACTATACAAAGCTAATAAATTACTTCAAGTATTATTATTATTAGTATTAGAGTTTATTACAATTGGATATAACTGATCAGAGGATACCGCTTTCATAAAGTAAGTTCTTTTTTCTGTGATTCCATTACTTAATTAATTGCTATTGGGTACATGTATTTTGTGGAAAGTTTTCACCATTTATTATGAGAAAGAAAATCTTAAAATATTTTATGTGATTTTGAATTTGATAATGTTGATACTTGTATATATTTAGACAAAATTGATTTGCCGTCATTTAGTAATCAAAGTACTTAAAGTACTCAAGGTAGAATTGTGATCGGTTTACAGGAGATGAAGAAGTGCATATATAAATATGTATCTAAAGAAAATCCACACAATGACAGACAAGTACTGATGCATCAGGCCTGAATATAATATTTCCAAGATCATAAATTCTTGTTGGTCTTGTGAAAATTAATTGACCCAACTCCGAATATATCATTCGGTCCACATATTAATTATCATATTACCCAATAGCTCTACCGACATACGACCAGGAACATTTATGACAGTACAGTGTCTTCCTATTTATTAACTGTACTGAACCAACTGATGCATTCAGAGAATGTAATCTATTAATCATGTGACAATCTATAATATTTTCAATGATAACAGTCGTGTTTTGAAGTAATTTTCTGGTTGTTAATCTCAAGTATTATACTTTACTTTTAGTGTCTGCGTCCAATTCTACCAACCTTTCTTAGCGCTAAGTAAAACTTAAATACTTAAAAGCTTATTTCATCATTTTTGTTTTCCTAATAAAAATGCCATAAGATTTCAATTCTTAACAAATTTTGTAAGTCAGCAAGGTATATATGTATATCAACTAAGTCATTCACTTAAATACATTCCACTTTATATTACAAAATATTAGGGAAACAAAAATGACGAAATATGCTTTTAAGTATTTAAGTATTACTTAACGCTAAGTAATGTTGGTGGAATTGGACCCTGTTAAACTAAATTGATTGCAAGCTTCTATTTTGAATATTTGTATAAAAATTAACAGATTAATATAAAAAGGTCTAAACCTAAAACAATGTAATAATGTACAAAAGTGTTTTCATTTCCAAAACAGAGGACAAGCGTTGCCTTGACTCGATCACCTGAGTGATAGCTATGTAGCATATGTGTTACTGCTAATATCGGAGAAAACTTAATCAAGAGCGTGAATGAAACTGCTAGGAGTTGACAATGTAAATGAAACTTATCAATACAGGACATTTGTTATGATATAAAATCGTTTAACAGTTTGTGAGGGTACCACTAAAATAACATTCCCGTGAAGTCAGGTTGATATCACTCCAATGGTTTGGGAGGAGATCTTGTGTATAGCTAAAAGTTCATTTCATCCGCATTATGATGCAGCATGGCAGCTATCTTTTCAAACCAATCAATCTGGCTTGAACAAATTACAAATGTATCCTAAGTATGGTCATTTTGCTCCTGTTTAGATGCAGTCTAGCTACCATTTTTTAACCAATCAATACGGCTTAGCAAATATTGTAAAGGGTTACTCAAGTATTAAATTATCTTGGAATATGACTAGCGGATTGAGAGAAGAAGAATTTTACAGTTTAGGCATGTTACTCCCTTTCTGCTGCCGCAGCAACACAAGTTGTGTATATAATTTATATATTTGAACACATTTGAAAGAGGACAACCAAAAGAACATTTTGTTGTAAATTCCCATTGGATTAGGATGAGGCTCGCTCCATTTTTTAAACAAACTGATATGGCCTGAACAATTTCTTAGAGAGTCTATGAAGGAACATTTCTACTAAGAAGCTGGAATCGGACAATAATTTTAAATATTGGGCATTTTGTTCCCTTTTCAGATACCGCACTAACAAGAGTTACACTCATATCTTTGAACATAATAAGAAAAGGACCACAGCTATGGATATATATGGAGTAAAAAAAAATATATATGCATACATATAAATACACTCCACTTGCCATACACAGCAAGAACATTCCTTGGTTTTTTTGTCCAGTGGATAAGGATGAGATGTTATTTGAAGTCAAACGTTCACTTTTCCGTGTTAAAATGCCAACTGGTTTTTACGACTTTCAACCAATCAATAAGACTTAAAACATGTAGAGGGTCACTGAATAATTGATTGATTGTGGTTTAACGCCGTTTTTAACAATTTCTCAGTCATATCACGGCGGCCAGTTCACCTACTCATGCATTTCCTGGTTTTCTAACACCAGTACTCCACACAACAATCTTCCCAAGCAACTGGCTGCTTTTCCACATAGACTTAGCCCATTGGTGGAAGACGAATGACGCATGTCGCATTGACTTTTGTCAATCGTCGGAAAGAAAGTTGGCCGAGCCGGGATTCGAACTCACAACCGCTGGATTGACAGCCCGCGTCGCTACCGACTGAGTTACCGGGGCTCGGCTGAATGAACAGTTCTGCTAATTTATCTTGAAATCAGACAAGCACTTCATAAGAATGTAGTTTTAACATTTTGTCATTTCGCACCTTTTCTTATACCGCCTGATTGCCGTCTTTAACAACCAATACATATGATTATATGTGTAGAGAGTTATATAATGATTACATTATACCACATTATATTGATATCAGACAAGCTAATTCAGAGGAGAACATTTTAAATATTGCTCTTTATAAGCAATGTCTCCTGCCACAATGTTTTCAAAAGTAGTCTGCAGCAAATGCATCTGCAAGTGGAAAAAAATGCTATTCAAATATCACAAACAAATCTACTTTGTCAGAAGGAATATAATTTTGTCAACTATTTCTGCTACTAGAGTGTTACACTTTACAAAGTGTAATTTGTTCAGATGGTCGTCGTACAAACTTGGTAGAGGGGCGTAGTGATATTCTCATCCTTTATTAAACTTAATTATGTTATTTATACATTAAGAGACTTGTAATTGTATTTGGTTACATAGAATAAGTTGAATTTATTTTACTAATTTGACTTTTGCTTATGTTTGCATTCGTAATTCTGTCTAGAAGTGTCCTCACTATTTTTGTGGCGTACTGATATGATATAAATGGTGTTCTTAATCATTTACATCATGTGACTTCAAAATCTCACTCGTAACTATGGTAGCCGTGCTACCGCATTTCTACCAATAAAAATATTCTCAATTCAGATGTGAATTGTTATACGCTGCAATTCAAAAGAAGTAGCGTCTGTGATATATCATATCATTTGACACAATCTTATGTTTCGTATTTTGTAAATGCGTGGGTGCGTATGTTTGAATGTATGAGTGCGTGCGTACATATATATGTTTAATTATGTACATGATTGAGTGCGTGCGTGCGTGCGTACGTATGTTTGTTTGCTTGTGTACATGTATGCGTGGGTGCGTGCGTCTGTATGTTGGATTGTGTACACGTTTGAATGCCTGCGTGCGTATGAATGTTTGATTGTGTACATGATCGAGTGCTTGCGTGTGTGTGTATGTATGTTTGATTGCATACATGTTTGAGTGCCTGGGTGCGTGTGTAAACTTGATTGTGTTCATGTATGAATGCGTGCTTGCATATGTTTGTTTGATTGTGTGCATGTATGAGTGCGTGCTTGCGTATGTTTGTTTGATTGTGTACATGTATTAGTGCGTGCTTGTGTATGTTTGTTTGATTGTGTACATATATGAGTGCGTGCTTGCGTATTTTTGTTTGATTGTGTACATGTATGCATGCGTGTTTGCATATGTTTGTTTGATTGTGTGCATGTATGCATGCGTGTTTGCATATGTTTGTTTGATTGTGTGCATGTATGAGTGCGTGCTTGCGTATGTTTGTTTGATTGTGTACATGTATTAGTGCGTGCTTGTGTATGTTTGTTTGATTGTGTACATGTATGAATGCGTGATTGCATATGTTTGTTTGATTGTGTTCATGTATGAATGCGTGCTTGCATATGTTTGTTTGATTGTGTGCATGTATGAGTGCGTGCTTGCGTATGTTTGTTTGATTGTGTACATGTATTAGTGCGTGCTTGTGTATGTTTGTTTGATTGTGTACATATATGAGTGCGTGCTTGCGTATTTTTGTTTGATTGTGTACATGTATGCATGCGTGTTTGCATATGTTTGTTTGATTGTGTACATGTATGCATGCGTGTTTGCATATGTTTGTTTGATTGTGTACATGTATGAATGCGTGCTTGCATATGTGTGTTTCATTGTGAACATGTATGAATGCGTGCTTGCATATGTGTGTTTGATTGTGTACACGTATGAATGCGTGCTTGCATATGTGTGTTTGATTGTGTACATGTATGAATGCGTGCTTGCATATGTGTGTTTGATTGTGTACATGTATGAATGCGTGATTGCATATGTTTGTTTGATTGTGTACATGTATGAATGCGTGCTTGCATATGTTTGTTTGATTGTGTACATGTATGAATGCGTGCTTGCATATGTTTGTTTGATTGTTTACATGTATGAATGCATGCTTGCATATGTTTGTTTGATTGTGTACATGTATGAATGCGTGCTTGCATATGTTTGTTTGATTGTGTACATGTATGAGTGCGTGCTTGCATAGGTTTGTTTGATTGTGTACATGTATGAGTGAGTGGGTGCGTATGTATGCTTGAGTTTTGCCCAAAATAATTTAATGTGGCTCATGAATTTTTGACTTCTGGAATTGTAAAAAACAGTCAAAAATTATATCACTCAGAGTGAAACATACATTAATAGATCTACGAGCACATCTGATTTAAGCGATTTCTGACACTATTCTCATAAGTTTCATGCTTTTAAGACTGGATGACCCATTTACCACATCGTCTGCTGAAGTTGAAGAGGCGTCAGAAAACGTCTTTATGTGGGAAAGGATAAAGAATGTCGATAGCCTTTGCGTTAAATTAAGCGATCTTATGTAATGTTGATTGAAAATTAATAAATATTAGATATCTCTTATGCGGTCATATTACCTTTTATTAAGTCACTTTAGTAATTTCGTCCATGCCGGTTTGTGAGACAGCGAGAATAAATTATAGTCCGAGGCATTTAAAAGTGAGCCGTATCTAGATATTTTGTTTTTGTTTACGCCGTGTACACCGTTTTCAACAATATTTCAGTTATTTAACGGCGACAGTTTACTGAGGTAGGAAAAAGTGCCTTGCCCAAGGACACCCCACAATAACCGCAGCGACTTGGGATCGAACCCGGGGCACCTGGTTCCAAATCCGCGACGCTAAGCACACGGTCACGGCGGATTCCTTATTTACATATTTGCTTAATTACATACTTAATACATTTGCATACAGCAAAGACTCGTGTGAACATGTGTATCCACACAATTCATACAGAGACTATATCTAATTTAATAATTAAATCCTAGAAGCATCTGTCAATGTACCTTTATAATAATGATCATGTTACGGAGTATTCGTTCAGGATTGTGGGGATAGAAATACGACTGACGCATTGATGTCAGGATAAATGATACCGTTAGTATCTTGCATTGGTTTGATTGGTCGGTGTTTTACTCCAATTTAAAAAACAAAAAAATCAGTTATATCAGTTGAAGAAGGCCTATCCACAAAAACACGTATACTATGAATATCTGATTAAAGCTTCGCCCACATGCATACGTATTCGAACGAATCTTCAGAAGGCGACATTGAAAAACATTGTGGCGAAAGGAGATTTGTTTTTATCATGGCTAGACATTTGATAAGTTAGTTCATATTGAGAAACATGTATTGATGAAATTCATTTATATTATCATTTTGAAATACATGAATGTTCATTGTAGCGAAAAAAGAAATTTGCATTTGATAAGTTAGATCAAATTTATCGTTCGTATTGATGAAGTTCATAAGATATTATCATTTCGAAATGAATTCTAAAGTATTCAAACATATTTTGAGTGCCTGCGTGCGTGTGAAGAAGAACATCCGAAGCATTGTGGATATCGGTCATGTATTAATTCATAAATATTTCACAGCCAAAGGCAGTTAAAGGTTTTTGCAAACAATGGAGATTTATGTGAGACAGCTCGTAACGAGCTATCTCTCCTGAAATCGGCACTGCTTGGCACCTAGACTTTAAATTTAACCAAACGTCCAGCTGGACGAAAACTGCAGTTGTCCGATTTTCAACATGGAAGACAGGGGCGTAGCTCCCTTTAGGCACTGTAGGCACGTGCCTACACATTTTTACTCAAAATGCCCCAAAATGCAGCTGCGGCGATAGACATCTGTGTAATGTATCGACCAGATCAGCCTGCGCTGACCGCGCAGACTGATCCGGCCGACACATTCCGTCTTAGGGGGATAGATATATAGAGTAGTTATTCCTGAAACAGAAATCCACAGGAGTCGAAAAGTGTCTATCCGGGTAGGCCTGTGTGGCATGCTTAGGCTGATCTGGGTCGATACTTTACGAGACGGCCTACACATTGATTATTGCAAACCTACGCCCCTGGAAAGTCAACTTTGAAAGGTGGCAGTGAAAGAGTTAAAAATGTAATCCTTTGACTGCTGGTACCGGTTTTGTAAAGTATGGGGCACCAGCATATGTCACCAGCATATGTCATCAGCATAGAACGTGATCAGCCTATCAATCTATCTATGGATTATATTCCCTTCCAAAATGCTGAGTTAACATAATTGAGCCGTCCCGCGAGAAACCCAATATTATGACCTTTGCGTAATGTATCGACCCAGATCAGCCTGCGCAGTCCGCACAGACTGATCTGGGCCGACACATTCCGTTTCATGGGGATAGAGGTATAGAGTAATAATTCCTGAACAGAAAATCAACAGGAGGCGAAAAGTGTTTATCCGGATAAGCCTGCGCGGCATACTTAGGCTGATCCGGATCGATACTTTACTCAGAGTCCATAATGTTGGTTTTCTCGCGAGACTGCTCATATCATATTCATTATCAAAATCATGATCATGTATACGATTTTAGAATGCAATAACAAATTAACTACCTACATTCTTCATAACTTAGAAAGACATGTGAATTACGTAAAATGTTATTAGTTTAGAAAGAACTTAACTAATACATATAGCGACATTCTAGGTGGAAGTATGTAATGTTGTCCATTACACGTGACACATATATAAGTGGAATGGTTATTGGCACTCTTTAGATATAAACAATTGCAAATGTATATATATATATATATATATATATATATACTGTAGTATTGGCCGGTGGCCTAACTATCTGAATAAATTGTCTATGTCAATGTCGACGATTATATAGAACCGAACGGAACAGAACAGAACATAACTTTGTTCATGACTTAAACACATATGGTTCATAGTCAAAACATAACATATTTAAACATACATGAGTATGGACATACACTCTCTGTTGATCAAAATGTAAAAAGACACATATATTAAGATAAATATCATATATTGGATAAAATATATTTACATATTTAGATGAATAAAATATTTACATATATTTAGATAAATAACATATTTACATATATTTAAATAAATAACATATTTACATATATTTAGATAAATAAGATATTTACATATATTTAGATAAATAACATATTTACATATATTTAAATAAATAACATATTTACATATATTTAGATAAATAACATATTTAGGTATATTTAAATAAATAACATATTTACATATATTTAGATAAATAGCATATATAGGATAATACACAGATACTGATAATACGTTTAGCGGAAATAATGCTTAACATGATAATGAATGTAATTGTCTTCTTATACATTTACATTGTTTAATTTATTTTTTCTTTGTTCGTTAGCTTTCATGTAGTATATTCCAACATAATTTTATATGAATACGAAATTGCGAACAATGTAGAATGAAATCAAAATGTGTGGATGCACTGGCTTATCTGGCTCTACATTTGTTCGGGAATGCATTAAAGTTGGTTTTAATAGAATGAATAAGAACTATTGAGATGATTTTATTTTATTTTATTTTTTTGATTCGATTTGAAACATGCACCTCTTCCAATTTTATTATAAGTAAGTTGACATTTCAAGTTTGACAGGTCACTACTCTCTATGTTCAGGTTATGATAATTCAAAACAAGAGCAAATGTTATCAAAACATATATACTTACATATATACTTAATACTATATATTGTATATATATATATAACAATTGAATATTGTCCGCTATTTGAACACGTGGACCATTTAATCCTGTTTAATCTTATTAAGTGAACTGATTTAACCGTTTCCCTCATAAAGACATCTTCGCAAGCCAAGGGTAATTTATCCGTTACATTAGCATAAGTACTTACTGGAATGCTAATGTACGAAGTAGCCTTGGCTAGCGAAGATGTCGTGAAGATAGCTTAATGAAAACTTCGGTAGCCAACTGTTGATTTAGATGGAGTTCACATTCCTCTATGATTACCTGTACAATGTATGCATTGCCAACTTTGAGGCTTATCAGGCTATCGAGCGATCTCGATATCCGGGCAATACTGTCGTTTACATAAGCTAGTTTACCAGGCGAACAATGTCTGCCTTGATTAGCCTGCGCGGTATGCTTAGGCTGATCCGGATCGATACTTTACGCAGACTCCAAAATGTTGGTTATCTCGTGGGAGGGCTCATATATTGATTATACATATCGACATCGTACGGAAATCGCCGATCGTATTCATTATCTCTACCTGAAATGGCCATTATAACGAACTATTACTAGTCCCAAACGTTTAAACTCGCATTGTTTGACGTCAAAAGGAAACGCCAAATCAAACATTAAGCAACTTAGCAGCAGTATTATGTTTCTGTTTACTAGATTGATTATTTGAACGATTATAAATAATGATCGATAACGATTGCATTATCAGAGTCATTGTCTGCAATATGAAACAAAGACGGTTTTATAGTTAGATTTTCTTTTGTAAATGAAACTATTGGAATTTACTTGAGCTTCGATATGTCATGATACTGTTGACAATTCAACCCTGATTGACGTTCGATGTTTATTTCAATGTTTAAACAGACTAAAATCGTGTTTGTATGGAATTAACCCTTTCCCATATACAATAATTATTCAGCAGACGACTTTGAACTCTTTTAGCTAAAACATTTAAAAACAATCATCTCTATCTGTGAAGGTATGTACATGTATGATAATCGAAAAGGGTTGAATACATTGTGGCAAAAAAATAAATTGCTCATTATGATTTTTTTCAAAAATCAGACGCAATAGAAGTCAGAATGCGTCTGCATGTGGGAAAGGGTTAAGCCACCAAACTGGTTGTCTATCTTCTATAACCAGGGTTCAATTCCATACTTGAAAGCATCCCTTTGTATGTGTGCCGTCCCGAGAGAAAAACAACATTGTGGACTCTGTGTAAAGTATCGACTGGGATGAGCTTAAGCATACCGCGCAGGCTAACCCGGAAAAACACTTTTCGCCTCCTGTGGATTTTCTGTTTCAGGAATCATTACTCTATACCTCTATCCCCCTCAGACAGAATGTGTCGGCCCGGATTAGCCAGCGCGTAATGCGCAGGCTGATATGGATCGATACATTACGCATAGTCAATACTGTTGTTTTTTCTCGCGTGCTTATTTATGTTTCCCTAATATTTTCCCTAAACATGAATGGTAGAAAGTATCTAAGTAAATGACTAAGTTGACATTAAAAGTTACGTTTTAGGCTTAAAAGACTTGGTAAGAAATGAAATATTTTGGCATTTTTATGAGAGAAAAAAACACATTTTGAAATATGCTTTTAAGTATTTAAATATTACTTAGCGCTAAGTAAGGTTGGTGGAATTGGACCCAGGGTCACTAATAAAAACGCCAAAATATTTCATTTCTTAAAAATACTTGGTAGTCAGCAAGGTTACTATTAGGGCAACTTATTCATGTACTTAAATACATACCACCATTCATGTATTACACAATATTAGGGAAACAAAAATGATAAAATATTCGTTTAAGTATTTAAGTATTACTTAGCGCTAAGTAAGGTTGGTGGAATTGGACCCTGGGCTTGTCTTATTTATTCCTTTCCGACTTACACATTAATCTGCAGCAGACGACTCCGAAAATACTTAGACAAAAATACACTATACTAATGAAAGAAGAAGAATAAAGTTGAAAACATTGTGGCAGAAGGTAAAATTGCTCATAATAGGAGCAATATCTCCATTTTCCATAATGTTTTTAAAAGTCATCTGCTACAGATGTTGTGTATGTGGGAAAAGAATATATAAAGCGTCTGTATGTGAAAATAATCATTTATTTCCAACACCGACAACAATGTTATTTCGTGATTTCGTGATTTGTAAGGACCGTGGTACATGGTAAGACCCCATACCCGGTAAAAATAATGTTAAGCTTTGAAAAACGTTTTTCTATTTGTTATACATACTTTGTCTGCATTTAGATATTTTATAGTAAAGTAAAACATGTGTTTTAAGAAAGTTCAATGGGACCTGTATTTAAAGACCAACCAAAGAAAGACAACAATCTAGCCTTTATTCACAGGTGGTCGTTATTTGAAGTGTCATTTATGTAGTAAATGCGTAATTGGGAAAGTTTGGTTGTATTCGAAGGCGGTGTTAATCACAGTTTCGACTGTATAAGAAAATACACACGGTGGAATAAAATGACAACAAATTTAAAAATAATTTAATTATAAATTATATGCCAGTACAGTGGAACCTGTGTAAAAAGAATACCCATAGGAGGGCAACACGCTGCTCTTTATTCACAGGTGGTCTTTAATTGCAGGGTCATTTACGCACTAAATGAATAGTTGGGAAACTAAAAGTGTGGTTGCTATAGACAGTGAATTGCTTTTTCAAGGTGGTCTTTAGCACAGGTTCGACTGCACTTTCACGTTACCATACTGAATATGAGAAACCCTACGCGAACCCTGACCTTCGAAAGTTTGGAAATAAATCATAATTCAAATCAAATAATAAACATAATATGAGTCGTCCCGCTTGAAAACCAACATTGTGGTCTTTGCGTAATGTTTCGACCCATATTAGCCTGCGCAGTCTGTGGAGGCTAATCCGGGCCGACACATTCCGTCTCTGGGGAAAGAGGTATAAAGTAATAATTCTTGAAACAGAAAATCCACAGGAAGCGAGCACTGTCTTTCCTGATTAGCCAGCGCAGTTATGTCTAGGCTGGTCCGGGTCGATGCTTTACGCAGAGTCAGTCCACAATGTTGGTTTTCTCGCGGGACGGCTCAATGATATCGTCTATAGTAGTAATATACTGAGCAAAAAATGAAACTTCCGCTAAGTTTGCTTGAGTATAGCTGGATGAAAACAAATATGGGGAGTCATTGTTATATATGCTTTTAAAGAGTGTTCCATGAGGCATCGTATCGTGCAAAAGTGATGGTTAACAGAAAATGGGGGGAAATTTGAACAAGTGAGGTCGGGGTTAAAAACAAAAATAACACTTAATAACGGATATGACCACCTCTTGAGTACGATGTAAACAAAATCTGACCGAATACCACACGGGACATGTTGAACAAATTCTGCACGTGCAAATCGAGTTTCACGTTGTCGACGTTAACAGTGCAAATAAAATCGATAAAATTCATGAATCCTGATAACACAGGTCAAGGCTAACATTACCTGTCTACTAACTTTACACAATTCTTTCTTTAACACAACAAACACTTTGTGTACAAATCGGAAGTTTCTTTCTTTGTTCAGTATATGTGTGGAGAAAACTTCCACCGCCTCGATGATGTACTAGGAGAGCGTCCAGCTCGGGTGTGTGAGGTCGCGGATTCTATTCCCGGCCAGGTAATACCAAATACTTTAAACATGGCAGTGATGACTTTCCTTCCCATGTATCTCAGGATGGAAGAGTCATCATTACGACTGAACTCGCTGGTGTCAGGATGAATGGACCAGTGTTTGAATGGACCAGTGTTTGAATGGACCAGTGCTTGAATGGACCAGTGTTTGAATGGACCAGTGTTTGAATGGACTAGTGTTTGAATGGACCAGTGTTTGAATGGACCAGTGTTTGATTGGACCAGTGCTTGAATGGACCAGTGTTTGAATGGACCAGTGTTTGAATGGACTAGTGTTTGAATGGACCAGTGTTTGAATGGACCAGTGTTTGAATGGACCAGTGTTTGAATGGACTAGTGTTTGAATGGACCAGTGTTTGAATGGACCAGTGTTTGATTGGACCAGTGTTTGAATGGACCAGTGTTTGAATGGACCAGTGTTTGAATGGACCAGTGTTTGAATGAACCAGTGTTTGAATGGACCAGTGTTTGAATGGACCAGTGTTTGAATGGACCAGTGTTTGAATGGACCAGTGTTTGAATGGACCAGTGTTTGATTGGACCAGTGTTTGAATGGACCAGTGTTTGATTGGACCACCAGTGTTTGAATGGACCAGTGTTTGATTGGACCAGTGTTTGAATGGACCAGTGTTTGAATGGACCAGTGTTTGAATGGACCAGTGTTTGAATGGACCAGTGTTTGAATGGACCAGTGTTTGAATGGACCAGTGTTTGAATGGACCAGTGTTTGAATGGACTAGTCTTTGAATGGACCAGTGTTTGAATGGTCCAGTGTTTGAATGGACCAGTGTTTGAATGGACCAGTGTTTGAATGGACCAGTGTTTGAATGGACTAGTGTTTGAATGGGCCAGTGTTTGAATGGTCCAGTGTTTGAATGGACCAGTGTTTGAATGGACCAGTGTTTGATTGGACCAGTGTTTGAATGGACCAGTGTTTGATTGGACCACCCGTGTTTGAATGGACCACCCGTGTTTGAATGGACCAGTGTTTGATTGGACCAGTGTTTGAATGGACCAGTGTTTGAATGGACCAGTGTTTGATTGGACCAGTGTTTGAATGGACCAGTGTTTGAATGGACCAGTGTTTGATTGGACCAGTGTTTGAATGGACCAGTGTTTGAATGGACCAGTGTTTGAATGGACCAGTGTTTGAATGGACCAGTGTTTGAATGAACCAGTGTTTGAATGGACCAGTGTTTGAATGGACCAGTGTTTGAATGGACCAGTGTTTGAATGGACCAGTGTTTGAATGGACCAGTGTTTGAATGGACCAGTGTTTGAATGGACCAGTGTTTGAATTGACCAGTGTTTGAATGGACCAGTGTTTGATTGGACCAGTGTTTGAATGGACCAGTGTTTGAATGGACCAGTGTTTGATTGGACCAGTGTTTGAATGGACCAGTGTTGGATTGGACCAGTGTTTGAATGGACCAGTGTTTGATTGGACCACCAGTGTTTGAATGGACCAGTGTTTGATTGGACCACCAGTGTTTGAATGGACCAGTGTTTGATTGGACCAGTGTTTGAATGGACCAGTGTTTGAATGGACCAGTGTTTGATTGGACCAGTGTTTGAATGGACCAGTGTTTGAATGGACCAGTGTTTGAATGGACCAGTGTTTGATTGGACCAGTGTTTGAATGAACCAGTGTTTGAATGGACCAGTGTTTGAATGGACCAGTGTTTGAATGGACCAGTGTGACCACCAGTGTTTGAATGGACCAGTGTTTGATTGGACCAGTGTTTGAATGGACCAGTGTTTGAATGGACCAGTGTTTGAATGGACAAGTGTTTGATTGGACCAGTGTTTGAATGGACCAGTGTTTGAATGGACCAGTGTTTGAATGGACCAGTGTTTGATTGGACCAGTGTTTGAATGAACCAGTGTTTGAATGGACCAGTGTTTGAATGGACCAGTGTTTGATTGGACCAGTGTTTGAATGGACCAGTGTTTGATTGGACCAGTGTTTGAATGGACCAGTGTTTGAATGGACCAGTGTTTGAATGGACCAGTGTTTCTGGTTAAATATGCAAACAAACTAATCAAATTAATAGAAATAATCAATGGTATTTAGTGGTAATAGCTGTAAAGAGACTCCACGGGATTCGTGCGTGAATACATATTGAACAGAGTACATCCCATTTAATATGGAAATTCAATAGTCGCTAAATCCCGAAGGTAGAATTTAGCTTAGACCAGCGTTGCACACAGGCCAGGTTCAGGTTTATTAATTACAGTTACACGTAATCACCACTGTATTCAATGCACAAAGGTCAACGAAGGTTTGGAAAATGTACCACATGGCTGGTACACATTTTTCGTCCGTTGTTGTGCTATCGTAGGTAGATCGTCATTGGAATGGGTGGTGAATCAGTTTCCAAGTATCACTGTATTCAATCAACAACAGTTAATGAAGCTTTGGAAATCGTTTCATATTTTCCTCCGTTATTATGGTATTGTAGGTAGGCCGTCATTGGAATTAGAAGTGAATCAGCTTCCTAGTATCACAGTATTCAATCAACAGCGGTCAACGTAAGTTTGGAAATGTCCAACATGGCCGTTACACAGTTTCGTACGTTGTAATGATATCGTTGATAGGCGACGGGTTTGTAATGGTCATTCAAATAGGTAGTGCACCAGTTTCCAAGTATCACTGCATTTAATCAACAACTGTCAACGGAAGTTTAGAAATGTCTAACATGTTCGTTAAGAATTTGCGTGGCTTGTTCTGGTAAATAAAGGCGACGGGTTTGAAACCGGTTTGCGTTCCAAACCTACGTCTATACCGGTGTTGATTGTCTACAGTGATTCTAAGAAATTGATTCACTACCCTGTCACTGGGATTAATTCTATTGGAATTTCACGCCGTCTTCAAAATTATTTCAGTTATATCACGGCGACAGTTAACTTATTCATGATCCCTGGGTAATCAAACCAGTCCGAGGCTAAAGGGAAGTCCACCATGACCATCGCACCGCGACCCGGGATCTGTGCATCGGAAGTTCAGGTCATATCAGTAATTACTACAAATAGATAAGTGATTACATTCATTGATGTATTACAAAACCAATCATAGGACACAGAACATTTGCGTATACAACAGGTGTCAATATTGGTTCGACGGAATCAGGCTAATGGACATTTGCGTGTCCCTTTTACCCTTGCCCACTTACAATAAATTTGCAGCAGACATCTTGGCGAAATTATGAAAATATTCTGTAAATGAAAGTATAATAATCTACACAGAATTGAAATCATTGTGACAAAAGGAGAAATTGCTAATTACGAGCAAATTCACCATTTGCCACAATACTTTCAAAAGTCGTCTGCAGCAGAGGCGTCAGAAAGTGTCTGTTTAAGGGAAGATATTAAATATATTGAGCAGTGTTTATTTTAAAGGGGAATTGCACTTTAGTTCTATTTGGTTATTTGAAAGTGAAGTATTGACGGATAGTTGAGTTCTATTCATTCCTGCTTCGAATTGTTTGCGTTATAATTATAATCATTAACCTTTCACGTGTTTCCTGAGTGAGGACGGACGACAGGATAAATGGGTAAACATTTACGCAGTGATCTAGCATTTCGTCTCTTCCTGTGATATGTTATTTTACTACAAGATAAATGGATAAACATTTACACAGTGATTTAGCATTTCGTCTCTTCCTGTGATATGTTATTTTACTACAGGATAAATGGATAAACATTTACACAGTGATCTAACATTTCGTCTCTTCCTGTGATATGTTATTTTACTACAGGATAAATGGATAAACATTTACACGGTGATCTAGCATTTCGTCTCTTCATGTGATATGTTATTTTACTACATATATATATCTAAACCATAGCTTTTAATGTTTAAATGCCATATTTGGTATGTGGAAATACTATCAAATGTATGAGAGTCTAAAACTACTGAGAATAAGGTAAGTTTTTTTTAAATGGAGTTTTTCGTCCCATTAATTAATTAATTCTTTACCTGATACAGATGAAATTTTGAGTATTTGAATAGCAGATGACTTTAGAAAACATTGTAAGAAAAGAAGAGCAATTTCTCCCTTTTCCCCCACACTATGTATCAAAATGTATCCTCCATTTATCGAGATGTAACAGCTTAATCTTCGGATTACATGTATTTAAAAAAAAATCATGACAGGTAAACGTTTAATATTCAAAGTGTCTCGCACGCTTTAGCTTCAATTAACCCTTTCGGAGATGCAGCCGATTTTGACGTTCATGCAGCAGACAATATTTTAAAACCTTTTGGCACGATGTGTTCAATTCCAGTCTGTGGTTAAAACCTTCGTTTGCAGAGATTTCTTAACATATTTTTTCTAAGTCTCCTGCAGAATATCTGTTGTATGTGGGAAAGGGTTAAGCCTTAACCCTTTCCTTCATATAGAAGCTTTATGACGCCTCTTCAGCAAACGGCTTTTTGAAAACATAGTGACAAAAGAAAGAATTACTCAAAACGAGCAATTTCTCCTTTTGCCACAATGTTTTCCACTTTTGGTCATAGGTTATCCATTCAATTATAGAGATTTTCTATATTTTGAGAAAATATGTTCAAAGTCGACTGCTGCATATTTGTTGTATGAGGGAAAGGGTTTAATCAATTGATAGCCACTGTGCTAGCCAAACGATAAATGGGAATAAAGCTGATTGATTCGGTGCTCTGAAACGCAATAGATTCGTGCATATGTGCAATCGCCACTAGGGGCGTAGCCTTGCAATAATCAATGTATAGGCCGTCTCGTGAGAAAATCAACATTGTGGACTCTGCGTAAAGTATCGAACCGGATCAGCCTAAACATGCCACACAGGCCTACCCGGATAGACACTTTTCGCCTCCTGTGGATTTTCTGTTTTAGGAATCACTACGCTATACATCTATCCCCCTAAGACGGAATGTGTCGGCCGGATCAGTCTGTGCGGACAGCGCAGGCTGATCTGGTCGATACATTACGCAGATGTCTATCGCCGCAGCTGCATTTTGGGGGCATTTTGAGACAAAATGTGTAGGCACGTGCCTACAGTGCCTAAAGGGAGCTACTCCCCTGGCCACGTCTTCAAGTAGGTCCCTCAGTATGTCGGATATCTCAGTTGTTATCATTATATCATTGTTTTTTCATTTTTGTTATGTTCTTTTTTGTTATTGCTTATATATATTATAGGAATCAGCCGTGGTCGAGTGGTTAGCGTCGGGGATTTGAAACAGGGTGTTCCGGGTTCGATCTCCAGTCGCGGCACGATGGTCATGGTGGAGTGTGCACTTTCTTGGGCAAGGCACATTTTCTAGCATGCTTACCAAGGGATCATGAATATGTGAACTGTCGCCGTGATATAATTGAAATAATTTTGAAAACGGCGTAAAACCCCAATTAAAACTGTATCTATTATTGAAATAAATAAGCATTACACTTTCGGTGTTCACCTAGCAATGACTGAATACAAACTTGTACATTGCTTACCATACATCTTCAACTCAATCACTCACTATCATACAATATATTGACCATTCCTTTACTAAATTACCAATCCTACCGACAAACAACATAGTTCCTCAACACGGATGTTTATAGTGGTAGAGCGTCCGCCCCGAGTGCGGGAGGTCGCGGGTTCGATCAGCGGCCGTGTCATATCAAGACTTTTAAAATGGTAATCCTCCTTGGCGCTCAAAATTGCTAGATTAGCGATCCGACTGACTGGCTGGTGTCAAGATAAATGGACCAGTAGAACTGAACACGCCGTGATATAAGTGAAAAGGTGTTGAAAGTGTCGTAAAACACCACAAGGTAGAAGCAAAGCTGAACACACTTAATCACACAGATATACAATTACAATTCGCACGTGTTCTCAATGTGCATACATATGTAAAAAATAATAATTGTCTTTTGTTATGACTTTTGTATTTTGTAGATAAAGATCTGCCTATACGTTCTTTCTATCTTATCTAAAAGCATGTTTGACAGAACATATGCTTCACATAAAACGGTTGTAACTACATCTTTTTCAAATAACAGTTACGACCGTTTTGCATAAAGCCACCGAGAAATGTTCCGAAGCCTTCTGTAAATATTTGATGAACATAGTATATCTAGATTAGACTATGAATGCACAGGCTGAAGTAGATATACACTGATTGCAAATGCCTTAAGATTAGTTTTCCTAGAGTAATGCTTATAAACTGATAACACTTTAAATAACTGATGTTCACCAAATTAAAAATACATCCCGAATGTAATGGAAATCATTGAAATAAATAACGACCCAATTATAAAATGTTTTTCCGTGGGTTAATGAGAAATAACAATGGATTATACGAGACAACTGATGAAATCACTGTTTGTAACAGTGATTTTACAACGTGGTGATTTTCACTGTTAACTCGACTTTGAATGTATTTTGTCAAAACATAGAAAATCTCCATAATTGAATGGATAACCTATGACAAAAAGTGGAAAACATTGTGGCAAAAGGAGATATTGCACGTCGTTTTGTGCAACTTCTTCTGCTGCAGAGGCGCCAGAAAGCGTCTATATGAGGGAAAGGGTTAAAGCCGTTTAGGTATATCATCCGAGTGAAAAGGAATACAATAAAAAAATAACATCTTTGTATATTTGGTCTTCCAAAGGGAAGCAAGTTAGTAAAACACTTGATATCAATAAAACTGAATAACAATTATAAAGGTTTTTAGGAAACTTCTAAAAATAAACCAGAGCGTCCGCATTGGGTGCGGAAGACCGCGGGGTCTTCCGCGGGTTGGATCCCCAACCAAGAAATACTAAAGAGTTTTAAAAAAAGTAGTAGGAGTTACACGACTATTTAAGGAATGGAGAGCTTTTTTTTCGTTTTCATGGGGGTATGAACAAAAAAACCTGATCACTCTCTATGAAATCGCGAAGCGGTTTCATAGAATGTGTGATCAGGTTTTTTTGTTCATACCCCCATGAAAACGAAAAAAAAAAAAAACTCGCTCCATTCCTTATATTTTAGCATTTATATGGCTATTTCAGTGAGTAATAAAACATAATAGTATTTTACAACTTTATTTTCCATAATACAGCACGTCGCCAATGTTAATTTTTTTTTATTCATGAGGTTATGAACAAAATATTTCAGCCAATCATAGACAAGCAAAAGTGATGAACACAAAAAAACTAAAATATATGTATATGTTTATAATTTCATCGACATTTCTATTATAATTCTTAATTTAAGGTCGGTTCTCGTTGCAGCACAGGTTTCAAGAAACTCTTCATCATATGGCATGAACAATACAGATAGCGGTCAACAAAATTAAGAAATGGATGTTAAGTTAGCCACACTCACATTGTGTCTCTCCGTAGTTTTATACCCGATACCTGTGGCTTGTCAGACGGGTACGCAAGCCAAATCTCTATACACGCAACTGTTTGTTACCGATGCCTACAACTCTAAGATCCGCCCGGCGAATGATCAGGCACAGCCTATAGGTAAAACGGAGTCGACAACTGAATTTTATAAACAACTTTGCACTGCCACGCATCTGCAGTAGATGAAATTTAATTGTGAGCAATTTCTCCTTTGCCATAATGTCTTTATATGAGCCGTTCCATGAGACTTTGCGTAAAGTATGGCCCGGATCAACTTAAGCATGCCGCGCAGGGTAACACGGACAGACACTTTTAGCCACCTGTGGATTTTCTCCTTAAGGAATCATTACACTAAATCTCTATCCCCCTGAAACTGCTCGGTTTAGCCTGCGCGGACTGATCCAGCTGGGTCGATACATTACGCAGAGTCAATAAAGTTGGTTTTGTCGTAAAACGGCTCATATATATATAGCCTGCTAAGTACTATGTCTCTCTTCGGTTTTTATACCCGATACCTGATGTTTCGCAGACGGGTACTCAAGGTAAGGCACTGATCACGCATTTAAGTTACTGATGCAAACAACTCTAAATTCCGCCTGGCGAATACTTAGTCACAGGCTATAGGTATAAGTCGAAAGTCACATTCTTAACACGATAACATTAACCAGCCAAATACCTTTGTGCACATATGTGAATAGTCTGGAGTGACCTGCCTGGTTAATTTGTTAAGTATTGATGACTAATATCAAGATGTAATGGCCCACCACAGAGTTTACAAAAATCAGTTGTATATTTACTAATTTAATATATTTGCTATAGCGATATATAAGAGGAGGTGACACATTTGGTCGCCATTGTTGGTTCATGCCAGACTTACTTATTTCCTATAATACACCGAGTATTTTGCTAGAAACGATGCATTATTGATTTTCATTGCATCTCGTAAAGTAAGTGCGTTTGTAAATTGTACATCTTCGTATATGTAACTTACTGTCTGAAAATGTACCAGTATGTTATAAATTGGTTATGTTATATACCTGCACATTTTCCAACGCAAATACTTGCAGATGGTCATGCGCAGTTTACACAAGATTGATTACAACCTCGTTTTTGACTAGTCCGTATATACGGTACTGGTTATGGTAAGTAACTGAAATATGAATTAATGTCATCCAAATTGAGTTAATGGGGTGTGGTTCACCCGCCAATTCTTTTTTCTTGGTGTACATTATGTTATTTCGTCATTTGAAATGTAGAAATTTGTATAATCTTTACCTGTCTATAAAGTTAACAAATGATCTATGATAAAAGGAAAATTATTGTGTTGCAGTAGCGATATACTGTCTACTCGGGGCGAGGAATTGTTGATACCAATTGTCCACGGCCCTTATAGAATATTAACAAACACGATATCGCTACTACAGCATAATAACCCCTATGTATTGTATTAGTTTTGATTCATAACCCTTATGTATTGTTTTGATTTTGAATCCTTATTGTATGTTGCAGAAGTCTCCATTAGTTTCAACCTGAATGCCATTAACGAGGTCAACGAGGTTCAGGGATCTCTAAAGACTACCGGCTCCCTTGAGATCGAGTGGATCGACGAGTTCTTACAGTGGACGCCCTCCTCTTACGGCAATCTTGCAGAATATCACTGGTCGCAGGTAAAATTTCGCCCAATTTCCAACTTGCAACACATTTGCAGCAGACGATGTTTACCCTTTCCAGATTACAACAATCTGCTGTTGACGACTTAACCCTTTCAGCATAAAACACATATACAGCAGACGAGTTTACCGCTTTTGCTCCACATACTATAATTTTGCAGAAGACGTCTTTGATTACATCGGGGCAAAGACATTAACGCTCAATTAAAATTAAATTATAAATCGACTGCGTCCATCGATTTTAGGTCAAAATCTACATGTAGTGTAGTCCTACAAGTATCTTCTGACAAAATACTAGAACTGTAGCCCACTTGTTCTAGGTTTATCTTTCTGTGATCCTTCGTGCGAGCGTCAATGATACTTCTGCATTCTTTTCCTTTTTCCTTATTAATCGAAATTTTAAATATGCATGCTCACTTGTGATAACATTGTTTGCATGACGATAAGCTATGTTATGCTAAGTTAAATAAACTGTTCTGTATTCTGTAATGGAGAGTAAATAAGACCAATCATTGCCCGACACGATTCAAGTATTGAAAGTTATAAAAATTGCGGAAAAATTGCAAGTTCCTCTTTTTCCACAATGTTTTAAAAGGGTTAAATAATATCTCATTCCATTATTTGAACAGACACATATTCGAATATATAGTCACAGGTTTGAGATAAAAGCTAACAGCTTATTTTAATCTCTCGGTTGGAACAAAAATAGTTAGCTTCAGTATTGGCGTTTAGTTTGGTTGAAGGTTAACCTTTCGAGTCAAAATTAATAGACATACATTTCAATTCAATTCAATCCTTTATTGGCAAATATCGACACAATTTGTCTATTACCATTTACAAAGTGGAAGAATATGGCTTAGACAAAAGAAAATACATATATAACTATACAATAATACATGTCAGATAAAAAATATTTGGCATATCAAATGAAAAAGGTACACAGTAAGAATGGGTTAGGAAACAGCAACAATTACCTCATCGCGAAAAGAATAACCTTTCGAAATATATCTACATATATTTATTAATACTTTCTGATTTGAACTAGACAGTAATTTATTAAATTTACAAACATTTGGCCGTTGTATATTACTAAGATGATTTTGTCTGATAACTGAATATTGTGGACAATATAAATGAAAATGATATTCATTTTCGATTTGGTTGGAAGATCAAACATTTCAATGCCTCTGTTCTCTTGGAATACCATTAAAACGACCAGATTCAATTTTTAACTTATGAGAGCTTAATCTAAAACAAGCAAATAATTTAAGCCATTTGTTATTCGAAATAATATCTAAATATCTTTCATAAGAGAATTCTTTTTTGAACTTACAATAATATTCTAACTTTGGCGGGTTATTAATTGACATATTCCAACTTTAAATAAATTTGTCATATAGTCTAGTTTAAGATTGTAAAATAATTAAAGTTTCTGTCAAAATTTAATCTAATATTTGTAAGGCCCAGATGATCAATTATTGAATTAATCTACTTTGCCCAACAATTAGTATTAACTGTATCACATTGATCCCAATAAGAGTCAAATAAAGAAGAATTTATGTTTGAAATTATCTTCCATAAAAACTTCAAAGAACGCTGTTTACAGATAACAGATAGAGGCAGTCTTCCAATTCCTCAACAATTGCGTTATTTGTCGTTTGTTTTTTAACACCTAATATATATCTCAGATAACGTAAATGCAATTTATCAATATCTTTGAAAGTGTAGACACCCCAAAGTTCTGCACCATATAATACAATAGGATCAACCATTGCATCGAACATAGGAATCTTCGTTTTAATATCTGTTGGATTTTATCAAATACTTTTAACAAATGACCATAAGCTCTTGAAGCTTGACCTTGTAAATAAAACGTGCCTGTGTATTTAAAGACACTGCCAAGATATGTAAAACTATCGACATTTTCAATTAATTTTCCATTAATATGAAATAATTGATCTTTGGATGATTTTCTTTTTTCAAAAACACAAATTTTAGTCTTATCTATGTTAATTTCCATTTACAAGAATAATCGTATATGCAATCAATAATAAATACTGGGGGCATATCACTCAAACATCGACTATCGGGTCTTAAAACAAAGGAAGGTCCTGATCAACCTGCGCTTCCCTGTAGTTCGAGCTGGATCTTGACTTGATTGTCCGCTATCGAGTCCTACACGGATCCTTTAAGACATTTGATGCAATGGTACATAGGAAACCTCCCGAAACCAAATGTTTCAGGGTTTGAATCCCGTGATGAGCGGGTTCTGCCTTTGGGATGTTCATTTACAAACGGCGCGAGTACTGGGAAAGGATCCAGGGTGCAGACATCCGCAGTGATTAATATAAACTGAAAGTAAATATGCAAATGTAAAGTAAATCATTGTAATGTGTGGAAGACAGTGATGCAGTGGTATCTCGTACTAAAGGTCCCGGGTTCGCTCCACGTTATGAGCTGCAGTTGTAGAACGGCGGCCCCTCGTAGTGAAGGTCCCGGGATCGAGCCCCGTTATGAGCGGGGTCTGCCTTTTGGATGTTTTCTTCACACAAACGCACAAGTTCTGGGTTATTCTCCAGGAAGCAGACACCGATCGTGATTAATATAAGCTCAAAGCTTGTTTCACAATCGATGTAAAATTAATAAGTTCAACCTAAGTAAATTATTTTAAACTAAGTATGATGGAAACATTTGGGTATTGGTTAAGAGGAATAGCCTGCTTATAAACTATCAGTAATTGGTGGCATCAATGGCTTGTCTGCCTAGCCACTCACGAGTGTGGGTAAGAACATTACGAAGGACTCTCTGGTCTGGTCGCAGGCTATAATTCGACAAGTAGTGGTTAACGTACAATGGAAAGGCCGTGATATAACTGGCTTATTAGCTCACCAGAGCACAAAGTGCTCAAGACGATTTTTTGTGATAGCCTTTTGTCCGTCGTACGTCGTCCGTCGTTCGTCGTTCGTTGTCCGTCGTCCGTCGTCAACATTTGCTTGTTAACACTCTAGTGGCAACAGTTTGCATCCAATCTTCATGAAAGTTTATCAGAACATATATCTCCATCAAATCTAGGCCAAGTTTGAAACTGGGTCATGTTGGGTCAAAAACTAGGTCGCTAGGTCAAATTTAAGGAAAATCTTGTTAACAGTCTTGAAGCCGGATTTTTGGCTTGAGCATATTGAGACCTTGTCAGAATGTTTGTCTTAGTGATATCTAGACCAAGTTTGAATATAGGTCATGTCGGGTTAAAAACTAGGTCACTAGGCCAAATTGAAGAAAAATCTTGTTAACACTCTGGAAGCCGCATTTTTGGTTTGAGCATGTTGAAACTTTGCCAGAATGTTTGTCTTAGTAATGTCTAGGCCAAGTTTGAATATAGGTTATGTCGAGTCAAAATCTAGGTCACTAGGCTAAATTTAAGAAAAATATTGTTAACATTCTGGAAGCCACCTTGTCGGCTTGAGCATGTTGCAGCTATGTTGAAATATTTGTCTTAGTGATATCTAGGTCAAGTTCGAATATGGGTCATGTCGGGTAAAAAACTAGGTCACAAGGCCAAAATAATATTGCTAACACTCTGGAAGCCACAATTTTTGCTTGAGCATGTTAAAGATTTGTCAGAATATTTGTCTAATTGATATCTAGGCCAAGTTTGAATATGAGTCATGTCAGGTCAAAAACTAGGTCACTAGGCCAAATTTAAGGACAATCTTGTTAACACTCTTGAACTTGAGCATGTTGAAACTTTATCAGAAAGTTTGTCCTGGTGATATCTAGGCCAAGTTCGAATATGGGTCATGTCATGTCAAAAACTAGGTCACTAGGCTAAATTTAAGGGAAATCTTGTTAACACTCTGGAAGCCACATTTTCGGCTTGAGCATGTTGAAACTTTTTCAGAATATTTGTCTTGATATATAGGGGAAGTTCGAATATGGGTCAGGTCAGGTCAACAACTAAGTCACTAGGCCAAATTGTATACAGATCGCATTTTCGTCTTGAGCAGCTTGAAATTTTGTCAGAAATTTTGTCTTGATCATATTGCCATTGGCGCTGAAAGAGTTATGTCTTAAATATCCCATTCTCAGGTGAGCAATTACAGGGCCTCATGGCCCTCTTGTTTAAAAAGTGGCGTAAAACACAACACAGACAAACACATGCTGCACAATTAATCATTGATGCCATTTATTTTAAAATCTCTGAAGGCCGAGTTTTCGAAAGACGTGGCTCAATTCAGTTCTAGTCTACACTGGGGAAATAGCCCATTTGTCTGTCTTGTGAATTCTTATAATATTTCGATACTATTGATAAACGTCAGGTAAAATAGTTTTTTTTTATAATTGAAATGCATCAATGACATTTGCAGTGGTGTTTGATTGAATGGTATTTCACGCCAGCATTTCAGTTATATCGTTGCGTTTCCTGGGTAATTTACTAGTTCTACTAGTATTATTTATCCGGACAATGACGCTTTAAATCGTACTGCTATCCTGCAACCCTGTTCGCAAAGTTGAACAGTTAATACCTTATGCAAAGTCTTTGCTACGATCCAACCGATGATCGAACCATGGTCTTACATTAAAAAAGTGACGCTCTGATCACTACACCACAGAGATGGTAAATGCAAATCAATCCATAGGGCTGAACATTTAGTTTCACTTGAGACAACAACATTATTATTCTTCATAATGCAGCCAGGAAGTTATATTAAACTATGGTAAGATAATGGGTATACTATGTACATGTACCCCGCTCTCAGATACTGTACGACACCTTTTCGTTTTTCGCGATTCAAATATATTGTTTTGACAACAGTATACAATGTTTATGAAAACCCTTTGTAATTGATGAACTGCAACACAAATATATACACGCGGGATGGCTCACGTAATTAATTTAAGTTGGACAGTAAAGGCTAACGAAAGCTTGTCTATACAAATAGCCTAACCATGTGCCTTCGCTGTCCACCTTCACCGAGAAGACGCATAGATGTTTCTACTGCCGAGAACCGTTGCGGTATATTTAAGACGGACAGTGAGGGCTCGTGAAAGCCTTCGTAAACAAACAGTCTAGCTAATGCCTTCGCTGCCTACTTGCACTGAGAAGACACATACTACTGACGGACAGTGAAGGCTCGTGAAAGCCGGTGCAAACAAACAGTTTCACCAATGCTTACGCTATCCACCTGCACCGAGAAGAGGCGAGTATGTATGTATGTTCTAATGCAGGCCGACATATTCCGTCTCAGGGGGATAGAGGTATTGAGTAATCAATTCGGAAACAGAAAATCCACAGGAGGTGAACAATGTCTGCCCGGTTTAGCCTGCTCGGCATGCTTAGTCTGATCTGGGTCGATACTTTACAATGTTTACTCGTAACTCGGCTCATTTCTAAAACATAAGAACACGCACTATGTTTGTCAACAGTTGATCAGCCAAACTAGAGTGTACTTTAACAATGACAGTAATAGTTGTCCTCTTTGGCGGTTATGGGTTGCGGAATTTAGCATTACGACTGATAGGCTGTTGTAAGGATAAATAGACGAATACTACTGGTAACTTACTCTATGAAACGCCGTGATATAATGGACAAATTGTTGAAAGTCGCGTAAATTACCAAAACAAAGACACACACACTATTCTGATTCGATTGAAAGGACAACTATAATTATAACGCTAAAGTTGGTTTTCATGGATCACCGGTAACTTACCCAGGATACGCCATGATATAACTGAAAAAATGTTTGAAAGCGGCTTAATTTACCAAACAAATACACACACTATTCTGTTCTATGGCAAGGATGCGTATAAATATAATGTTTACAACTTTAATTATTACGCTAAATTTGGCTTTCATGAAGCACTGGTAATAACCTACCCAGGAAACGCCGTGATATAACTGAAAAACTTTTGAAGCGGCTTAATTTACCAAACATACATATGAAGATATTTGTTTACAACTGTAATTATTACGCTTACGTCTTTGTTTTTTAGCACAGGACATCAATGTTGCCATAAAACATTAAACAAACAAACTAGTCATATCTTTTATGTTCATTGCAGAGCGATGTTTGGAGGCCGGACATTGCCCTGCAGAACTCATACTCTGGCTTCAATGACCTTGGATCTACATCTGTCCTCGTATTGAATAAATATAACGGAACAATTGCCTGGTCACCATTTGAGGTATTACATGGAAGACATTTGATTGCTACAACGTAGGATCGAGAAAAAGGCGGTACCCTGCGAAAACCGACCCTAGTGCTTTGCGACCTGTGCAGATTTAGACCATCGAAGCAGCTTAATCTTGATCTGTACTTTTCGCTTATTAAGCACAGAAGCTCTCGTGAAACGTATTAAAGGTGCTAAACTCCAGATCATAGATACTATAGTAAAAGTTTTAAAACTGTTCAAAAGTTGTCTTGAAATATTATAATTATAATTCTGGGATCAAATTAAAATAGTAATTTAACTTTCCAGTGCAATTATAATCTACATATTTATCGTGTAAACTGCATTTTTGTTGGGTAGACATATCCAAGCCAAATGTTATACATTTGTATGACTTTCAATTGACTGTTTATCAACATTTACTGCCAAAATAGTTTTGAACTATATATTACTTACTATGTTGTCACTATTAGCAATATTTACTGAAATGTCCAACATTTCAAAACTTTGATCTCCATCTGTAGTTCAGCACCTTTTAAACATTGTTCATTTGGATCTCACTGCATGGATGCGCCGGCAGATGTTCTTTGTACATGTGTACTAATTAGGTAAAGGTTTGTTTTCTATCAATGAGTGGTCACCAAACATGCCAAGCAGTTTCCCCTTTTTCCAACAATGTTTTGCACTCCATCCCAACACAAATTCATTTTGTCCATATTTTCTATTGGTGCGTTCGAGTTTCTTAAGAATTGGGAAACTATCATACATCATTTTACAGAGGTGTCCTTTTGAGAGGTTTTACTATACTTACAGAACAGAGTTTGGGTGGTGAATGAGGCATGAAATACACCCTTTATCTACAGCTTTAATTTCATTCAGTAAATTATCCGAATTACGAGAAAATCAACATTATGGACTTAGCAGTCCATAGCTTTAGCAGTCCGCACAGACTAACCCGGACAGAACCTTTTCGCTTCCTGTGGATTTTCTGTTTCAGGAATCATTACTCTATACCTCTATCTACCTAAAGAGGAATGTGTCGGTTCGGATTAGCCTGTGCCGATTCTATAACGTTGGTTTTCTCACAGAACGGTTCAAATTGTCATTTATATCTTTACGCAGGTATTTACGTCGACGTGTTCTATGGACGTAACAGATTTTCCCTTCGACACCCAAACATGCCAGCTTAAGTTCATATCCATGGGATACAGAAAGACAGAGGTAAGAGACCGCAGAAATCAATCGACCCGCATGGTCATCGGAAATCAATTGGGCCTCACTTGGCATTTTACGTATATGGTCATCTGAAATCAATTTGGCCACACTCGGCATTTTACGTTTATGGTTATCGGAAATTAGTTGGGCCACACTCGGCATTTTACGTACATGATCGTCGAAAATCTATTGGACCACACTCGGCCTTATACGTACATGGTCATCGGAAATCTATTGGGCCACACTCGGCATTTTACGTACATGGTCATCGAAAATCAATCTGGCTACACTCGGCATTTTACGTATATGGTCATCGGAAATCAATTGTGTCAAACTTGACATTTTATGTATGTGGTTATCGGAAATGCATTGGTACAAACTCGGCATTTTGCGTATATGGTCATCGGAAATGCATTGGTTCAAACTCGGCATTTAACGTATATGGTCATCGGAAATCAATTGTGTCAAACTCGACATTTTACGTATGTGGTCATCGGAAATGTATTAGTTCAAACTCGGTAGTTTACGTATATGGTTATTGGAAATCAATTGGATCATACTCGGCATTTTACGTACATGGTCATCGAAAATCAATCTGGCCACACTCGGCATTTTACGTACATGGTCATCGGAAATTTATTGGGCCACACATTACAAACAGTTTATAGGAAAATTAACAAGTTGAATTTTGTTAACATTGTAGATCCAGATCAGCAAGTGCATCCGTACAGTCTGGTTAAAATCCACACTTTCACATATGACTTACAGATGCTTGTCTTGAGATTCTGTCAACTTATGTAGAGTTTGGAAAGACTTAGCATGTACATGTATACGGATTGAAGTGAACCTACACTGTTCAGAAGTGTCAATGTGTATTTCATATACTGTTCATACGGTCGGTTTTCCGATGTCTTGCCTTGGACATAACGACAATTAAACTGAAAAGAGGACTGATTGATTGATAAGGGCTTAACGCATTTTTCAACAATATTTCAGTCATATCACGGTGGCCAGTTCACCTACTCATGTGTTTCCTGGTCTTCTCACACAACACAACATACTTTCAATGCAACTGGCTTTTTCCCCACATAGACTGTTAGCCTATTGGTGAAAGATAAATGACACATGTCCCAGTGCCTTTTGTCAAGCGTCGGAAAGAACGTTGGCCGAGTTGCACTGTTAACAAAAAGTCAAATTGTAGTTATCCTCATGGGCAGGCCTATGTAGACAATAAGCCAGTTGCTTGGAAATTATGTGGTGTGGAGTTCTGGCTTGGGAAAGCCAGGAAATACATGGGAAGATTAACTGGCCGCCGTGATATTACTACAAACATGTTGAAAACGGCATTAAACCTCAATTAATCAATAAATAAATTCACATGGACGGGTTCATATCTATCTGCGACATATCACAGTCAAGTAGGCGAGCAAGGAGCAAGCATTCAAGAAGCATCCGGAGAAAAAGATGTTTCTCATCAGAGTTAAAGGCCGTTTTCAACAGTTGTTCAGTTATACCACGGCGACCAGTTTTCATAACTAATAGTTTTCTTGCTCTCCCGGACCAGTATTTTTGTATCGCATTTTACACCGATTTAAACAATCCATATCAATACATATAGTTATTACGGTAAGGTTGGTTTTCATGGAGTACCGTCCATCTGTTGTGTATTCAGTTGACTATAGCGTTAGCTAACGATAGAGAAAGAAACAACCATAGCATAGGCGGTAAAATACATGATCCGTCCCGCGAGCAAACCAACATAATGGCCTCTGCGTAATGTATCGACCAAGATCAGCCGCGCTGACTGATCCGGGCCGAAACATTCCCTATCAAGAGGATAGAGGTATAGAGTAATGATTCCTGAAACGGAAAATCGACATTAGGCGAAAATTGTACACCTGCTAAGCCTGTGCGGCATGTTTTAGCTGATCCGTGTCGATACTTTACGCAGAGTCCACAATGTTTGTTTTCTCGCGGGACGGCTCACATTATGATGGGTGTATTTTAAATGAGCGGTGCCGGAAAAACAAGCTTAACGCAATGTAGAAAAATACATGAATTCACATTCATGCTAACGATCCAAATGGCTAATGCTTATCAGAAGGTTCTCGGAACCGCGTAGCTGCCAGGAATTCATGGAACAAATGCCCCGGTTAATAAATGTTCATCAATTCATAGGTACGATATGCAAATAAGATGAAGTTGTTGAGCCAATCGAAATGTTATGTCCAGTACACTTGATTGGTGAACACGGTGTTTGCATCTGAAACAAAAGCCATGTGAGGCATGGTATGAGAACTGGGTAGTATTTAACGATAAATTGTTGGTTTGTTTGTGATGCATGATGATGGGCGTGGCTCAAAGTATCATGTCTGATCTATGTATTTTAGGTAACTTTGGTTGGAGGAACCAATGGATTTGCGCTCGACGACTTTGAAAGTAATTCGGAATGGTCGATCGTATCCAAGAACTGGTGGACCGTCTCCGACGACGAGGATGTTACGATGATTTTCGAGATTAAGATTAAGCGAAGCCCAACCTACGACGTACTTACTATAATGACACCTATATTCGCCTTGTCAGTGTTAAATTTGTTCGGGTTTTTGGTGCCGTGCGACGGTGGAGAAAAGGTTGGCTACAACGTCACAGTGTTCTTGGCTTTTGCGGTGTTCTTCTCTCTAATCGCAGCATCCCTCCCGGAGACCCTCGCCCGGATGGTCATTTACCTTATCTTAATGACGATTGCGAGTGCTCTTACGTGTCTGTGCGCAATAGTACAAGTGAGATGCTTAGGATTTGACGAGACCCAAAGAAAGGTGCCGAGAATTTTCATTTTTATATCAAAACTCGTGTATTGTAAATTTTGCTTTGAGAAGGAAAACACCAACAAGGTAGAGAACTCGGTAGTGAACATCAACGATACGAAACAGAGGTCACCTCGGAAATCACTCCAATCCATCAACGACGGGGATGCCGACATAGCCAACCAGCATACCCAGGGAGAAGAATCGGAAACAATCACTTGGAAAGAGGCAATGAACGCGACAGATCTGCTTCTCTTCTTCATTTTTGCAGCTTATTTTCTTCTCTGCACGATCGTTACTTTCAGTTTAGCAGCAGGATAACAACATGCAAATGCAAGACATGTTACTTCTGTCAATAATAATTGTTATCAAATGAAGAAAGAATATTTGTAAATAGTTTGTTTTATTTCTCAGTTTGAGATCGTTTTCAACAATAATTGTCGGCTATATCACAGTTTCAGAACACTTTGTTATGATTCCTGTGAAACAAACAAGCTCTAAAGTAGGGACTGTGATTTGCCGCGAGCAGGGGATCGAATCCGAGATTCCGGATACTCACATATACAAAGCACCACTCGGCCGTTGCGGAATCCATGCTTTCAAACAGTTGTGGCCAGTCACTAATTTAGGATTTAGACTTTCAGAAAATTGGCACTATTCTAAACTTACTGTAAAATAGTACAGTGTACCGTAAGTGCAAAGCCATGCGACAATTTAACCTAGGGGGATAACTTTCGGAAATATTTGACGTTCAATTCGTATCACTGCGACAGTTTCCTTTTTCATTATCCCTTGGTAATCAAACCAGGGTCCAATTCCACCAACCTTACTTAGCGTTAAGTAATACTTAAATACTTAAAAGCACATTTCGTCATTTTTGTTTCCGTAATATTTTGTAAAACATAAATGGTGGAATGAATTTAATTGAATGACTAAACTGATATAAATATTTTACCTTGTAGACTAACAATATCTTTTAAAAAACAAATATTTTGGCATTTTTATTGGGGAAACAAAAATGATGAAATGCGCTTTTAAGTATTTAAGTATTACTTAGTGCTAAGTAGGTTGGTGGAATTGGACCCAGTACTAGGCTAGGAAGGTAATATGCCTTGCCCGTTGGCACCCCGTCATGACCACCGCGACTCGGTATCGAACTCGGAACGCCTGATTTCAAATGCATAACGCTTACCACCCAGTCACGGCGGATTCCATTTGACGTTCAACACAGGAATATAAACGTGATTTACTACCATCTCTTTACCTTATCCTTCCGACTAAAGGGGAAATTTACTCATGATGTTTTAAACCTTTTTCAAGAATATCGCTTTCAATTATGTAGATTTTCCTTATTTTTGCCTAGTTTCCGTATTATCACCTGTATATTGACGAGTTTTAAAAACATTATTGCAAAAGGAGAAATTACTCATGATGAACAATGTTTTCGTTTGCATTTCAAACTTTATTCAATAATGTCGCATTCACTTATGGAGACTTTCCATTTGTTTTGTCTAATTTTCGTTATTTATAGCGATACATTTAAAGTCGCCTGATGCAGACTTGTTGTAGGTATGTGGGATACTGTTAAATATTCAGATAAAGCTGTGAGTGGCACTGGTATGAACATCTTTAATACATGAACTTCTGTTTTCGGGTTTCCTAAATTCGTGAATGTAAACATTAAAAAACATTTGCTGCCGAAGACTTAATGAATGATATCATAAAAAATGTCAAACACTTCTCAATTGACTGCCAGAAAAGGCGAGAACAATGACGTCACGAATTTAGAATGGTCTACAATATAATGTGTATTGCATCAAATCTCTATAACTATAACTGTAAATACGTCTGTTGGTGTCGTTTGACCTAATTCCCCATTTCTCCTGTAGAATCGGACATTGAGTACAAAGCTATCCTCTCTTTTGGTCCTGGGTGTCTTTATCTTTATCTGTCTATGTCTTTTCTTTAAATTGCCATTCTCCAAGACTCGTTTTGTCTTCCTCGTTTTCGTCTGCTCTTTTGGGTCTGGGTCATTCTGTTTTCCACCAATCTTTGTTTTGTCACGAGAAGCCTTAGTTGTTTCTGTCAATGTAGTGCAGCCATAATTTCCCCCGATCTTTGTTTTGTCCTGATTGGCCTTAGCTGTTTCTGTAACATCCTCGTCGTCGCTTTCTGTCCATGTATCGCAACCATAATTTCGTTTCTTTCTCTTTCATTTGCCCTTCCCCAAGTCTCCTTTAGTCTTCTTCCTCGTTTTCGGCTGCCTTCTAGCGTCAAGGTCAGGGCCATCTTTCTGTTGTATGTTGGGGTATTAGCGAAGTTCAAGAGCAAAGGGCCATCTACCCGTTTGGTGCTTGTAAATTTAGTATCTCTTGTAATTCCACGTATTCATACAGTAACAATAACTACGCGTAATTAAATGTCTCCCCGTCATCCGTTTTGACCATAACTATGAAGAAAGGTACTAGATGTATATTTGATCCAAATTGGAAAGCCCTACGACTTGTAACTATTGAGAAAAGCAAAACAAAACGAAATTTAAACGTCTATGTTTGACACCGCCGCCGTAGCCAGAAAGCAATACATTCGTCTCGCTTTCGCTACTTCCTCTCGGCTAGGCAAAACTGTTCATTATATGTTGTGTCCATATACCTATCATTCAGAGTAATCTCTTATAACGGTACAATAATAGAGCAATGCCATTTGGGAGAAACAGTCCAATTTCTCCCACATCTGATGAAAGGTTGGAACATATGAACTAAATACTTTATTACTTCGGAATGGAGTTGGAAACAGTGTTGGGGGAAAAAAGGGAAAAGATGCTTGTCATGAGCAATGTTATATTCTCATTTCTTGTTCACAACAGAGGTTTGGTTCAGGTGTGTCAAACTACTTTCCTATCGAGGATCTCTTAAACAGCGGCATTGTTTAACCGCCGGTAGTTGTTTCTCTAGAGAAGCAGCACTGTACTTTGATGATTATCTGAGCACTAACAGACGCATAAATGTATTGACAGCCCTTTAATTTTACCAGGGCGACTGTTATACATTATATGAATATCGTGTTAATATACGGATTATTGAAATATTATAAACCAGTTTATAAATTAATTCATGATAGAGAATATGAATTTATATTAATATTTGTATACTTTGACTACATTCATATTGGTCTACGTTGCTTAAATACGAATGCGTTTCTCACTCCGTATCATGTTTTCCATCCGAATCGTGTTGGTTGAGATCACACGTATATCCATTCCGTCACATGGATCGGCGTAAGCATTCCGCGCAGGCTAACCCGGACAGACACTTTTCGCCTCCTGTGGATTGTCTTTTTATGAATCATTACCCTATATCTCTAAACGGAATGTTTCGATCCGTATTTGACTTGCTCAGAATGCGCAAGAGTCCATATATTTGGTTTTCTCGTTGAACACGGCTCATATGTATATCATGTTTGCCGAGTAATTTAACTATAAGCAATAATTATTTCAAAAGATATCCATAAATAAAGTTCAACAATGATGATGGCATTAAATAAATCAAGAGCGCCGCAAGCGAATCCGCTTTTGTTCTAAGTCGAAAAAGAGGCTGTTCAATGTTCAAAAGATTTATTGATAAATGGCCACCAGCATTTACATATACAGAAAGCATTCACAAATCTTAATCTAGGCCGATACCTAGGTTTCATTAGTGTATGCAGATTATCCTACATGAAACACAACTATCAATGGTGCGTGTGCTAGTTAAAACTGCAATTTGATTGGAGGATTTGCTCGCTTGTGTTAGGAGAAACTGAATTAGCATCTAGTGTAACTTTATCGACGATGAATGCTATGTCTATTAACATGTCCAAACACTTGTTTTCTACATGTACACTATTCGGAACAATTTCTAATCAGCATTATTGCATTATATGCGTCAAATGTTTTGACGTTTTTCTGTAAACATTTCCTGTAAGTAACCCCCTATTCCCACTGCCTATCATAATACTACTTTACCCGTGTTACCGTATTTCTCATTTTTGTCAAGACCAATTCGAGTCAATGATGCAACTTTAAGCATAGACTTTCTTTGTCAGACAGAGAAAGTTACATATGTTTATTTACACATTAATGTTCTCTTGAGCTTTTCGTTAACAATAATGCATACTTCGTCAATAATCCTTATTCAAGTAAAAAGAAAGCAGCACTTACTACAATTTGTAACGAGATGTAGTTACGCCGGCTTTAAAGGAATCGTCTCATTATTTGCATACAATGAACACTAATTCAGGTAACTTCAGAGTACTTCATGTCAAATATAAGCTAAACAATTTTCATTCCGCTTGAGTCGTATTCGTATGAATAGTGCATTTTGTTTATCTGTTAATTATACATAAGTAAGATCATTGTGATAGTCTACCGGGTGATATAAAACACCAAATTTTAAATGATTTAGGCATTATTTTATAATATTAGAATACATTTCCCATCTTGAAACACCATGGTTTTCAAACATAAATAATCAATTTTATAAAGATTCTAGATACCACAGCATTATCTGAGAAATAAATCATCACAATTGAAGACAAGGATATTGTCTATATACGCTCGACCTTGACCATAGAAAAGATACTACAGCTAAAAGACAGACATGCATCACTCTCACTAACCACAGACCGAACTTCCATATCCACTTATCGTGTAGATTCATCAACCCATGCACATCTGAAATAGGAATAGTTCATAAACAATTACTAGAAATAATCAACTCGAAAATTATCAAATCTACAAAAAACAACCAATGGAAAAACACCTGATGGTATAACAACGTACATAATAAATAGAAGAGCTCAATCATTTGCTTTGACGTCTGTGATTTCTACCCATCCATATATGATGAATAACTATACGAAGGCCTGTACTTCGCATCCAAATTTGCAAACATCTTGGACGATGAGAACAATATAATTCATAATGCCAAACAATCACCAAAAGAACCCCATAGTGTAAATGACACAATTCTGATTTCGATGTCACTATTGGAAGTTTCGACGGCACCGAGAAGTTTGAACTAATCGGACTATATCTTCTTTATCAGTGCAACACCTTGGCATAACTATTGGCTTATACAGAAACGAAGGTCTAGCCTGATGTTACAAAACACCTAGGCAAATTGATATAATGAAAACAGAAATACGTGCACTATTCGCGAAAAAATCACACTCGAGGCCAACAAAAAACCATTTGACGTTCTTGCCATCACATTAAACTTGACAGCTGGCGCATGTAAGCCACATATAAAGCCGAACAGGATATCTGCGTATGTCCACACACATAGCAACAGCCAACCGTCAATTATAAACAATCACACCGTCAGTTATAAACAATATACCAGACAACATCAACAAGATACTTTCCATCTTTTCATCCAACAAAACAATTTTCAACAAAGCGTCACCACTTTATTAAGAAGAATTACAAAAATAAACTCAAATCAACTTCTCCTCCAATATAGGAAGGGTGTTCTTTCATCTCTTGGAAAAGTGCCTCCCACCGGGCCATCAGCTTCATAAACTACTGAACAGAAACGCCATACAATATTATCTACAGTTGTTCACTAAATTTACAAAGGATCATTTTTACCCACAACACATGCATACTATAGGAACTTTAACCGAAGCTAGCAGATAACAATGACAGTTGTAGTTTCATATCTAACCGACAGTGTCCTCTAGCTGGGAAATGCCTCACTACTAGTGTGATATACCACACCACAGTTCCCTATCAGGATAACATGAACCAGGATACTTATATACGACTTACATGTTATAGTTTCAAATCGCGCTTCTGGTCATAGCTCCAGCTTTATGAACACAACAAAGAAGAACGCCACAGCATTGAGTGAGCATATGTGGGGTCTAAAGGACATCAATGTGCTATATTCAATAAAGTGGAAATCATAAGCAGAGCTAAACCTTATTCACCAGCTAGTAAAATATGCAACCTTTGTTTAGTAGAACAAAAGGAAAGAACTCACAAGTGCATGTTGCCATAGAAAAAACACCTATTGTGCAACTTTAAACATTATATATAGACAGTTATAATTGTTCAGTGACATTGGTGACCGATGATCATTATATAATTTTTCAGGTTATCCTTTTTGTATACAACCAATCATGGGTAAAGATGATTACACTGGTGTGTATTATAATGGTACTTATATTCTTTACTAAGTTTCTGATGAGTGAGGACAACAATGGCCATTAAGAAACAGATTTGTAAAACAATGTAAAAGACTCGAGTATAAACTTCATTTGTTTACTTTAACCATTTTTGATTTTTAGACCAACAACGACAGACAGTCCCTTTAAATCAAGGCGACAACGTGCCCCGAATATCAATGTAAACTTTAAGCTTATCATGAGTACGATGTTTTGACAGGAAGACTGATCCGCTTAATATTTTCGATGAAACCTTTGCCACTTGCAGATCTATTTAGACGCATCTGCAGTACACGACTTTTGCAACGTGGCAACATTTTCACTGTCTCTTTGTTGTTATCCTGGACGGCATTCAATGTTTCTGTCCATGTCTTGGAACAAATTCGTTTCTTTCACAAATTCCCTTATTTTAGTTGATTTTGTCTGACTTCTTATGTCAGTGTTATTCTGCTAGTGTTTGTTGGTTTTACTGCGAGTTACGAGAGTCAATGGCCATGTTCTACACGTTTGCTTGTACAATTATTTTCTTTTGTCCTGCTAATTTATTTTATTGTCCGGTTGTTCATCTTTTGTGGTGAATAGATTTGGTCTTGGTCTTTGAAAACTATGTATATTCAGAATCAAATCGTAATATAATGCGCCAAAAATCTATTGCTAGCACTTCTGCAATTTGACTGTTCATACTTCTGTACTGTGTAACATCTCAAAACGATATAACTGTACATGTAGAGCAAATACTTCTTCGTCTTACTATCACATCTTATGTCAAATAAATAGAGAATATTACGTCCTTGCCGCCCCATAAGAACTTTATCTGACAAGGTTTGGAGAATTGATATGTGTCGACCATTCACGTTGTCATACTAGAATCTAAACAATTTACTATAATCATCTAAAATACCTTTATTAATGATTTGCGACATGCTTATAACTCGATTATACTGCGGCCATTGACAGACTGATTGGAATCTATACTGTGGTGCAAATGTCAGGTTAAGCCATTCAGAAAAAGCTATTGCTGATCATGTTCAAACACGTGCCGTTTAATTCATTGAAGTTACCGCCGTTTTCAACAGTACTTTAGTTATATAATGACGGTCTGATAATATCCTGACTTTCTCGTACCAGTAAACCTCAATCTTTAAAGAAACTGACATACTTTCCATGTCAGAATTTAGCTTTTTGATTTAATGCTTGTATCCAATAATCGGTAATAATGAATGGCCGAGTCGGGATTCGAACTGACGAACCCTCGGTAGAAAACTATTGCCGTGACCTACTGGTCTTTAGCAGTCAACTATGAGCATATGAGAGCGACCTATATTTATATTTCTGTATGACACAGCGGAGATTCGGGCCAACCTGATTGTCCACGACGCCAATACGCTACTGCCTTAGTTTCGTATAAATGTGAACCGCGAAAGCCGAAAATCGGTTGGGATACTTAACATTATGACATCAGATAACAGTGCATTTGGCTGAAACAAGTGGACTAAATGTTAGCGATACCCCAGAAGTTGTAATGGTAACATACAACGGAAACGCCATGATATAACTTAACACTTGTTGAAAGCGGCGTATAACACCAATAAAACAAACACAAGCTCCGTCCTTACTTTGGCACTTTGCTATGGTTTCAACCATCCGCTAGTGATACATTTACCGTCTTATGATTTCTTTTGACAAATTAAATACCCTTATAGTAGTACATTTAATGTATATAAAATAATTGTATTTGAAAAAACACATACTTCAATATTCCACTTAATACCTTATGTCGTGACTTATCGTCTGAATAACGTGATTGTACGAAATTATGTCACATGGTAGACTTAGCGAGTATAGTCAAACCTATGCTAAAGACTACCGTTATTTAGCAATTCCTTGCCTATAGCAACCACACTTGTAATTTCCCAAATTCTCAATTTGTGTTTACATAACCCTGAACTAGACCAGATTGATTTCTTGCCATGGGTGGTCTTTAAACACAGGTTGAACTGTTACGCTTTTTGGTTTTCCCATTTTTATCTCGATGAATTAATCATCCGGCAAACATTTAACGCTATAGTAGAATTGATTTTGCTTGGACCTCAGGAATTGGAAAATATCCATTGTTTGAAAAAGTTGATCCATTTCCTAGATTGAAGATGAACTTCTCAGTGAAACTGCTACAAAATAAAACCATCCTGTTTTATTTCAAACTACACAAAGTATCAAACACTTGTTTTGTATTTAGAAATGATTATAAGCAATTTTTATTTTAAGTCATCCTTAAAATCGATCATTGTCTATTCTGCACGACTATAAACAATTATTTGTTATCTCAAAACATTAAACTGTGTTTGCGAACGATGTGGATTATCAGCCGGCGAACGTTCTTGCAGTTGAATCTTAATCTACATCGTCCGCTATTATGTAGGAAACATTACTTAATAAAAAGCTAAGAACTATTCGATGTTTATACTCACTTTATAGTGACTCTATATGTTCAAGGAATTAATCGGGATAATAGTTGTCTTAAGATCGGTACACGGTATCTTCAATCCAATACTGATTAGGACATGTGATAAACTTGCCATCTACAGTAATGATTTGTGTTAAGTCATTATGCATTTATTATGATATATAGAGATACTATATGTCGAAGGGATTCAGTCGGATAATAAGTATCCAAAGATCTTCTGGCCATGTACAGCACTGTTTTATGATATATTTATGAAGTCATAACTTATATATTATGATATATAGTGATATTATATGTGTAAGGAATTTGGCGGATTAAAAGTTATGTTGAGATGAGTACTGCATCATCAATTTAATATTAATTAGAAATTATGATATATTGACCATGTACAGCAATATTTTGTGATTTATTTATGAAGTCATAATTTATATAAATATGATATATAGTAACACTATATGTTCAAGGAAAGTTATCAGGGATCAGTACACAGTATCTTCAATTAACATGTAATACTGATAAGGACATGTGAAATACTGGCCTTGTACAGCAATGAATTGTGATTGATTTATGAAGTCAGAATTCATCATGATACACCAATGTAAGTATTTGTATGGGTATATGTATATATATATATATATACAATTGCTTGTATATATATGTGTGTCCATACATATGCAGATAAACTTGATATTAAACTTATTTAATTATTATTTCTCAACTATTTCATTGTCTTAACCATTTCTATATGAATATGTGTGAATATCAACCATGAGCTGTTTATGCTTAAGTTGAAACAAAATATCTGTTATGTTCTTATCTCTAATGTGTGTGATTATTGTAAAAATGGACTACTTGATGCCGAATATCTGAAACTATAACAAAAACGATTATATTCAACATGAACTGCTGTTATTTTAATTGAAATCATTTTATTAATTCACTTATTGACATGATACACCAACATCCTCGTGGTGACGGCAATTGTGCTGACCCATCGCATGGTGTATACAGTCGAAAATAGACGTCTCTGTGCCGGAACATCTAACATTATCAAGCCATATCCGTCCAATGCCGTTAGGAACCTGGGTGCTTGAGACCATCATGGCATTATTCCTGTATGCATAGACATAATATAGTTTCTTTTGCTTATCGGAATACACGTATTGATAGATTTCATGCAATGAGACCCCTTTCAAATAATAAAACATAATCATTAATCTGTAACACATTATCACTTTTTAAACCCTCTAACATTGCTAATTCCACGATAGATAGACTGATTGGAGATCAATACGTTTTCAACATTATTACGGATCTATAACGGCGGCCTGGTTACATATTCGCATGTTTCCTGAATGTATTGTACCAGCTCTCCATACAAAATGGTTTCCCAGGCAACAGCCTACCCTCTGTCATAGATCCAAAGACCGTCAACTCAGTGTGGAAAACAGATGGCGCTGGACACAATTACTTTAAAAATGGTAGTAGGGAATATTGTACGACAAATACACTGGTGTCAGATTAACATTACCAGCAGAACTAGGAATTTACTTCGGAAACGCCGTGATATAACTGAAATCTTGTTGAAATCGACGTGAGACGTGAGGAACATTGTATCAATTTGCTTGTATCTAAACCTATATACCGCTTTTATCATATCTGAATAATTAGATTGAGATATTCAATCTTATTCTTAGATATTTGATTTTTTAATTCGTCCAACATATGTGAAATATAGAGGATATCAATAACATTTGTGTGATATGAAAATCTGTCACGAGAATGCTTTGTTATCAGGTCTGAAACGAAATCCAAGAACAAGATTTTACAGGTTAATAACGTTGTGTTCGAATTTTACAGATTTTTAGTAGCTCACGATTACAGCTGATTATTGTTTTTATAATAGACATCGTCTAAATCGATAATGAACTCTTTCCTTTGTTTAAGAAACTGCCATAAACAATATATAGTTGGAACCGATGGATGCTCTCAGAAGTTAGCAAGGACACAGGTGCTACAATATTCAAAAGTGGAGATTGATTTGTATATGATAAAATGTATATAATGAGTGAATTAATGATGGCGAATGATGGAGGATGACACTGTTTTTCTTGTTAATTTTCAATGAAAACATAACATATGATACATGCTGTAAGTTGATACCAATCAAAATGTCTTGATGATCTGAGAAGAAAGGAGTTGACACATGGACAATGGTTGAATATCCTCAGTCACAGATGCTTGGTCAATAGTTGTTTCAGTGTATGAAGTAGATGAGTTAAAAACAGGTTAAAAATTGATACAGCAGTGAAGTTAGTCATATGATGAGATGATAAGTATTTACATGTACTGATGAGGTATCATTATGTAGCAATTTTTTTCTAAGAGAATGACCAAAAGCATGATTGACGTCCGGCTATGACGTAGGCCAAATTCAAGATCAACTCAAATATTAATACAAATTATGAAGAAAAATATGTTTATCATAGTATACAATAAAAACTTTCATAATAAATATGCTAATCAATACCCAGTTAAACATGTCCCCTTAAAATGTATTGACGTGATCTTGAATGGTGCCGGATCTTGCATTGCTGATATATTGTGCATGCCCACTTTGTAGTAAGGTTTTTTCATAAATGTTCAAGAAGGTGCTGATAAAACAGTATGTTCTCTTGTTATTGAGTTCTCCATTAACAATTCGTTGAATTCCAACATTTAATTACCCGGATACGAATATTCATATAGCATATTATATAGGGAAAATCATTTATCGGTTACATATTGATAATATGCGTATCTCTTATTGTTAATGTATCTTCCATTTAAGTATCATTGGCATCCGAATGGTGGTTGGTAAGAAATAGCCCGGACACGAGTTATCATATGCCATGTTATGTAAAATGACAACCACTATTTAAATAAATTAAACCAGAATATGCATATCTCCTTGATAAAGTTCACTTGAATTCAGGTATATGGTAGCAGAGAAAGCGCCAGGATAAAACGGTACAGACGGACGGACGATGTGGCGACTACATGTATATGCTTCCCCGATATTTTTCGTGGAAGCATAACCAGTAGTAGTAATGTAACAACATACTATTTTCATTTGAACAATGAGCTTTTGAAGAAGTTTATGATCGATATCATTTTCGATAGGACTATTTACCGTTATACCCTGTTGATTGAAACTATTTCTAATTTCTTCATACACATATAAATATCTAACCCATATGATACGTCCATAACTTGACCATTGACATAGTCAGATATGTACTAATGCCTACGCAACTGTATTATAACCATTATCATATGATATTATGCAATAGGTTTAAGGAAATAGATTAGGTAACCTCATTCCTGACGTTTCTAAAAAACCTATTATACAATCAGCGATTGCCTCTTGTCATGATTAACATGCCTTAAAAATGACAAATACAAACATACGTATCACGACCCAGCATCCTGCAAACAACTTTGGCATCATTAGTAGAAAAGTCATCATCACATACAGTTCCCCATTCATTGCTGTAGAAGACCTCAAGTCGACCATCCACCAATCGAATAGTATTTGAACCATCTGTCATAAAAACATCTATGTATTTGTGTTCAAACAGTTTTCAATTACTTCATTTGCGAAAGATGAAAATTGGCAAAGGTTTAATTTACAACATCAATGTCAAGCATTTATCAAAATGTTCATATTTGCGTCTGAAGAGGTAAAACGTTCAGTTGTATGTACACTTTCACGTCCAATTAATAAAGAAAACTCCTCAGCAATCGAAATAGTTATTTTCGTTTTCCAGATGCATTAAGTTAATTAGCTCAAATAGATAAATATTAAACTATAGATAACAATGGATTTAAGAAAACATAATGTCTTGCGGTCCACACACAAGTTTACCAATGACTAGATATATCCGTACGACAGCATGTTCGACTATTCGGCCATTTGATACTATAGTCAACAGTGAGTTTGTGGATTGATACTTATTGAAACATAAATTAAAGTGAGTAAGTCTTGGGTAAAGTTAATGCAAGATATGGCCGTATCGGATGATTGTTTTGTTAGGACAGTGTACGTTGACAAAGGTGCTTGTACTGGGTCATCGGTAACCTCCGTTAATTTCCTTATAGGTGAATAAGAGTCCGAAAATGCTCAAACTTCCGTCAAAATATGATTTATTGTTACGGGACGTGTAATACAAGGTCATGTAACGATGTACAATAAGTATGTGTCGTTTCAAACAATATCATCTGAGCTTGGTGAGAAAAGGCGTTGCATAATTCATTTAAAATCGAATTTGGAGTTATTTGACTTGTCTTGCCAAGTCACGTGATGCCGCCCAATAAGATGTGAGGATTCAAAGCAATGGACATAATTCAGTCAATATATAATGAAGAGTTATGTAACCTGGCATGCAAGGTCACGTGACGACGTTAACTAATATGTGACGTTTCAAGGCAATAGCATCTGTGCCTTGTAAGACAAGGCGCTGCATAATACAAAATCGGATGTAGAGTTATTGGACCTGTTCTGCAAAACCATGTGATAACGTCCAATAAGTGTGTGAAGTTTCAAAGCAATAGCATATGTGATTTCTCTGGAAAGACATTGCATGCGAAACTTGAACCAAATTTTCAAGACGGCATAATTCAGTCCAAATCTGATGTAAGATTTTAGGACGTGTCCTGTAAGGGTTTGTAATGTGGTACAATAAGTGTGTAACGTTTCAAAGCAATATCACTGCAAGTAAAACGTTAACTTAAACATAGGCTGCAACGCCGACGCCGTCGCAAAAGAGACTGCAATAGCACTCCCTATTCTTCGATTAATCGAGCTAAAATGAGTCTTTGAACAAATTGATAATTCAAACAAATATAATTTTTATACATATGATACAATGTACCACGCGTGGTAAAAATTAGATAACCACCATGAAAATTGTCTCCATTACCTACCTTTATATAAGTATATCATGCACTGCAGAATTAATAGAAATAAATGCTCAGATGGTGATGAGTTGCAAAATAGTATAGCAACTATTTCAAAAGTCTAAGTTTGTTGAGATAACAAAATTAGGGTTTGATAATGAAAAATGAGTCTTGGACATTCAACACCGTTACAAGTGTCAATTGTGATCACTATTGCAAGGACTTAAGAGACCGCCAACCGTCGGGTCAGGTTTTGTACTTGTGCAAGTTCGTCTCGTTATTGCGGTGTTAATTAAACATTAAAGAGCATTTGGACCAGCTGCCTCAACTAGACCACATACTATCTTTAGTTTGTACATTAAATAATAATAATAAAAACGTATATTTGAAAAAGTAATAATGAAGCATTTGACTTACATGAGCATTTTACACCGTTGCAAATTTCAATTTCTTTACTATTTTCAGGACATTGGAGACCACCGACCGATGGTGCTGGATTGGTACATGTACGTGTTCTTCTCTTTATACCGGTGTTACATGTCGCGGAGCAATTTGACCAGCTATCCCAACTAGACCACTGACCATCTGTAACTGTGTAGGTAAATTTAATATATATCTTATTTTAATTATAATAATTATATTTGTCATATTACTTCTAATGTTAGTAGTAGTATTAATGCTAGAGGTAGTAGTAGTAGTATATTAATGGCAGTAGAAGTAGTATCGGCATTAGTAGTAGTTGTAGTGGTAGTGGTAGTAGTAGTAGTAGTAGACGTATTATTATTAGTAGTAGTAGTAGTAACACTAGTATTTTTGTTTATTGTTTAATTGTTGTTATAAACCGCTTCAACACATGTTCAGTTATATCACGGCGTTACCTTGGTAAGTAACCAGTACTACTGGTCCATTTATCTGAGACCACCGCGTCGGTCTTAATGCTATCTCCACAGTCCCGTGCGTCATAACAACCAATTTCGAGCGTGATTGGAGCAATATTGGTACAATTTAAGTGCGAATTGGAATGTATTGCTCTGATTGAATAATTTATTATGATTGAAAATTTCCAATCAGACGAGCGCTTCTCGACAATTTACCGATATTTATTTATGTGAAGTTACACTATGAACGTTTTTTAATAAGTCCGTTATAGATAATCAAATACATAATCTGAAACAATATGTATTTGACAATTGTGTAGATACACATGTAGGCTATTTTGATCCATTTATCAGGTTCATGTAATTGTTTCGTCGAACATTGGCTAGTATGTCTAATTGGAGGGGTAGAAATAATATAAAGTATCCGTAATACTGAATAGATAAATTAATACAAGATCGAAAGAAATGTGAGAATAGGGTGAATATGTAATTTTCAAAACATTTTCCTTTTTATTTGAAATTATGTCTGATACCGTTTATAAATGTATCACTATATCCATATAATGTAGATTAACCGTGTTACAGACGGTCATGTGTGTCGACCAATCAACATGCATTGACGGAATCTTAAAGAGGGCCACCCAAGAAATATTTCTACAATTTTTTATTTGTAAATCTACGGATACTTTCGGAGAATAAGATTGTTATACTTTTCATTTTAGCCATATAAGGCAGAACAGCAGCGCCAGATGGCTATTTTTCTTTAATCACACAACATGCCTTGCTAGGATCATTCAAAGAACCTTTCTATATAATTATTTTGAAAACTGCTATTGAGTTTTTGAGGAGAAGATTGGAAAAACAGCCCATGTTCCTGGCAGCCATATTTTTTCACCAATCTACATTGCTTGAAGGATAAATCGAGGAACATTTACGCCAAGTTATTTATAAATCTGCAAAACAGTTTGGCATGGGAAATATTTTTTATTTTTTTAAATAAAAATCATATATCTGTGAATATATTAAGAAATCTGGCGGAATGAAAAAAGAAATCACATGTTTCACAGGTATAAACGGTAAAAGTCGCCGAAACTCTGATCTTATACGGACCGCACCAGCCATGTCCAGATGCTTATGTCCTATCAACGATAACATGCTTTTGAGACACGTTAAGTTACACTATAGGTTAAAACGTTAAAATAAATTTGTTCCTTGGTATCCTTGTTTCTTTTACAAATCAACATGAATTGAGGGAACCTTGCAGAGGGTCACCCGAGAAGCTTTTCTACATTATTGATTAAAATCTGGTTAATATTATCATGGAAATCTGTTTGAGTTTCCACAATAGCTTCATAATTAAAAAAAATAGCTACCCCTTAGAGGCATAATTGTTACCATTCAACATGGTTTGATGGAATCTGGTAGAATTTAATTCAAGGAAGCTTTCGACCAATGAAGGGAGGAGTCTCATAAAGGGTCACCATAGGAACATTTCTAAAACATAACTGGAAAATCAGCCAGATAATTTTGTCATAGAAGATTTTTAAGTTTTCACTATATCCAGTCATATAAGGTAAATCAGCAGATGGTCCTGGCGGCCATGTTTATTTACCAATTAATATGGCTTGAATGAATCTGATGGAGCGTCATCCAAGGACCATCTCTACACAATTAATTTGAAAATCCGGCAGATACTTTCAGAGAAAATTATTTCAAAAGTGTTTACTATAGCCAAATAAGGCAAAACGGCCCCTGCCCCATATCCATGTTTTTTCACTAATCAGCATGGCTTGACAGAATCTGAAAGAACGTTATCCAGGGAACATTTCTACAAAACTATTAGAAAATCGGTCAGATAATTCGGAGGAGAAGATAGAAGTAATCTTATAGAGGGTTAACAACAGATGTTTACAAAATTATTTGAAAAGCTGCCAACCAGTTTGGAAAAAAAATAATTAAGAGTTCATAATGGATCCCACAAATTGAAAGAATTTTAGTTTGTACATTGGGAGGATACTTGATGTGAAGTTTCAGCAAAATTAACCCACTTGGTACATAGGAGAATATGGTGACGCAGATACGACGTTAGACGGACAAAGCGCGATCATGTTCAGGTGAGATTGTTTGTTTATTTTTTGGGATTTAACGAAACGAAATTAATTTCAGCCAATAAACTCGTGATACGAAATAGAGTGATATCATATTTGGAGCAATATAGGAAAGGCCATCAGCAAATGAAAGGTTGCCTTATCAGTTACCTTCCTCTGTATATAGAAACAAATAAGACTTATTTTCCAGTATTTCAGAATAACCTCTTGATCTAAACACAATTAAAAATATTTCGATATACTTTTGTGAGGGTTTTGTCATGTTGAATTATATACTCATTGAGTATGAAAACAGGGAACTTCTCCCACGTTTCAATTATCTAACAATACCCTCAACGCTTTCTGAACTTAATGGGTAAATTATTGCCTTTTAATTAAAGTCGCTATTTTCGACTGACTTATCGCGCATGCTATTTGGAATAAATGCGTCTGATTTGCCTGTAAATTTATCTCGATTATTAACGTGCATATGGATTGAATGCATCTTTGAAAACCCGTTTGATATATTTTCTTCCATGTTAATTATAGAAAAAGAATTGCGTGACTCAACAGCGTGAGTGTACAAAGAAGTAATTTTGTCATTTTAAAAGGTTTCACTATCTGTAGCTCGCGAGCTAAGACCAACAACTGGCGTTTACAGTATTTACAGAAGTATTTATTTATCTATTCATTGTAACTCCCTCCTATTCGAGATTGATAAATAAACGTGTTTTAGATACATTAGCAGACAGTTTGAAAATTAAACGTCGTTATGCTGAAAAAATTCGATAATATTGATATATGCAATAATATACATAGAAATACGGCTCAGAATTCTTTATAGTGTGTCATCTTCAATATTCGAGCACAAATAGCAAGTAAGTGCATGTGAAAACTGTGTGTAATTTCTGACAAAAAAGATTACACTAGATTCCTAAAAGGTTATAGACATACACCACTGAGCATTAACATTAACATTTCCGTTTTATTTGAAATTTCGATGTATAGCCAGGAACAGGACTTTCAGAATGAATTTTCTAAAGAGGTAACAGCTTAATCTTAATTCGAATGAAATACGATCGAAAACGTTACGCCTTATATTTTAGACCAAGATTTTACGTTGAGCACAGTTTATAATAAAGATTGTCCAGGCTTAACATTTGTACATTGCAGTTAGCATCTGTTCTAATTCAGAACAATATTGGGCGACACCTATTCTCAATCTCAAGTTGTTGGTTTCATATGTACTGACAATAGTATTTACTGTTCCTTTCCATCAAGGTTGTGGCGGCAGCAGTCCTGCTTTGGTGATGCATTGATCATGTTTAAAATACCATACTTACCCAATATTCTTAAATTACAGAGTCTTGACAGATCTTGTATTATAGTCTAAAAAGTAGTTATTCTTTACTCGAGGCCGAATAACAACAAACTGTCTCTAATAAACCCTTTGTTTGCGTAGAAATTAGTATATACCTTTACCATAATGCATTGAATATGTGACAATCAGTTTAAATTAATTGTAAGTATATATAGCATGTACTGCAACTGTTTAATCTGATCAGGTTTAGTATTTTGACTGATAGTGAAAATAGAATATGTGGAAAAAACAGTTTTGGCCCACAAATTGTGTTCAAAATGACTGGAACCATCTTCGCGGAGTGATTTACAAAATAAATGTTCCCCCTTTCAGTTGAGAGGATCAACTTGTTTAATGATATGTCAACATTCAATAGAATGTGACAACTAAGGGTTGAAACTTGTTGATTTACATGTGAACAAAGACGGTTTCATAGTATCGTGTTTTACGCCGCTCTCAACATTTTTTCTGTTATATCATGGCGTTTTCTAGAAAAGTAAGCACTACTACTGGTCCATTTATCCTGACCTTAACCCTCCAGTCGTAATGCTAAGACCGCAAACCATGAACGCCAAAGAGGGCAGCCATTACTACCATTGTAAAGGTCTTTGGTATGTCTCGGCCGGGGAATGAACCTGCGACCTCCAGAACGACGGAAATGAATTTTTATTTTTATCATTTTTATACCTTTCAGTTTGTTCTAAAATTAATGAGTTGGGTTTTACGGCACCGCAACACTTAAACGTCAATTAGAACCGGAGTAAGAAGTGGAATTGAGCAAAAATGATAATAATGATGATGATGACTACTGGAAATAAATATTATGCGGTTGGGCCAATACTGAAGTCAGGGAAATACTTTTGAATACAGGGGCATTATTTGAACAATATACTCTTGTTAGATAACCACTTACCAATGCTACAAACAACATATCTAAGCTCTAGACCTTACAGTGTTTGTCAAGAAGATGTTCAAAGTTTTATTTTCGGTTGCCATTGCACCAGAGAGTTCTACATCCAATTTCTTTCTATGAACAATTTTAAAGGGAAACACCAAAGGAAAACCCCTGTGAAGTTTCATCAAATAGCCCAAGCTATTAAGAAGGAGATTTGAAGCAATTGTTAACAGACGACAGACGAAAGAAGACGGACAGCGGGCGGAGAGTGTATAGCTAAAATATAAATGTAATCTTAGTAGAAGTAGTCGTACTTGTCGTAGTACTTGTAGTAGTAGGAATGGTAGTAACAGAATAATTATTTATAGTTCTATGTATTAGAAGTAGAAGTAGAAGTAGTATTTTTTTTAGTAGTTTTAGTAGTTAGTATAGTTATAGTGGTAGTAGTACATTAGTCATAGAAATAATAGTTAACATAGTAATAGTAGTAGAACTAGGAGATGTAGTAGAAGTATAACTAGGAGAAGCAGTAGTAGTAGAACTAGGAGAAGTAATTGTAATAGTAGTAGTAGTAGTAGTAGTAACAGTAGTAGTACTTGAAGTAGTAGTAGTAGCAGATGTTGTATTTGTAGAAGTAGTATTAGTAGTAGAAGAAGTAGTAGTAGTAGTAGTAGTAGTAGTAGTAGTAGTAGTAGTAGTAGTAGTAGTAATAGTAGGTTAGTAGAAGTAGTAGTAGTAGTAATAGTAGTAGTAGTAGTAGTAGAAGTAGTAGTAATAGTAGTAGTAGTAGTAGTAGTAATAGTAGTGATATCCCATTCCAAATATCACACCCGTCTAATGCTGTTGGTAGAATTATGCTATTATATAGTTTAATTGATGTAATTGGGTTTAAAGCATCAAACCGCATAGCTATATCGGCAAGTGCAAACAATGCATTTTCGCCTTGTGACATCTTCCTTTAATTCGATTTGTAAATTTTTAGTGATGCGTCTTGTCTTATTCCAAGGTGTACCGCATGATCAGTTTAAAAAATATACGTATCACCAATGATAAGAGAAATTGGCGAGTCATGTTTATGTTTGTTAAATACGACTATATTAGATTTGCTCGCATTAACTTCGAATTTCCACCTGTTGGTATATCGATAGACAATATCTAATAGGAGTTGCAGCATTTTTGGTGTCAGGAAAATAAGGGAAAGATCATCGGGGAATGAAGGGTTGCCGCATCTGAAGGTATGGCCGAGGTTTAAACTATATTGCTAGTCCTCTAGTTGTTGTAAAAGTTCATTCATATATACGAGATAGAACAATGTAGAAGCTACCCCTCCCTGCCGTACGCCTTTCTGTATATTTACAGTACATGAAGTCGCGCCGTTTACACGGATACGGCACGTTAATTTCTCATATGAATTGATTATGATCCTTAGGATTTTAGCTTTTAATCCTAATTGTGTTAGTTTAAAGAAAAGGCCTGTATGCCAAACAGAATCGAACGCGGCCTTAAAATCGAGAAAGGCGATGTACACCCGACTTTTCTTTTCGGATATGCCGTATATGGTTTCTTGTAGATTGAAGGCTTATGTCATGCAACTTAGATCTTTTTGGAAACCTTGCTGTTGTACGTTTGGGAACGGAGTGTTTCTAGACCGTAAGAATGTCTGTATTCTGCCTAAGAGTAGCTTTTCGATTAGTTTACAAAAGCACGGGATTAACAATATAGGTCTATAACTAGAAAGGTTCTTTTTATCCTTTCCCTTTCCTTTGTAGATAGGAACTATAAGGCTTTTTCTCCAGTCTTCTGGAATAACCTCTTGGTCTAAAACACAATTAAATACGTCCGATAAACTTTTATAAAGTGTTTTACCACCGTGAATAATATGCTCAATAAGTATGTAATTATGTGATGGACTTTTCCCACGCTTTAAGTCCTTTGCGAGGGTCTCTACGTTTTTCCAATTAAATGTGGCAACCATTACCTTATAATAATAATCCGCGCTATTTTCAACTGATCTATCATGCTTACTATGTTTGATCAATGCTTCTTAATCGTCAGTAAAGTTATGCCGACTTTTAGAAGTTTGAGGGAATCGGAATGTGTCTTTGAAATATTCAGAGAAACCGGTTGGTATATTTTCTTCAACATAAGTTTTATACGTTATTTCAGAACATTCACGCAAACCTTTTCCCTTCCGCTTGCTGACTGGTTTCCAAAAAAGGTTTATATCTAATTGAGCTACTTTAGCAAGTTCTTCGAATGCTTTGTTGAAGAAGTTGTTAGAGGCACTTCGCTGTTTCCTCCGAAAGTTACTTTTGGTAGCTTTGTACTTTCGATAAGATTCGCGTTCGGATCCTCTGGTCCGACCATGATTAATCCAGACTCGCCTTAGGCGTCTTGATTCGGCATGGGCTAACTTAAGGTCATTTGACCAATACGGTTTTGTATGTTTATTAAACTTAACCTTAGTAGTAGTAGTAGTAGTAGTAGTAGTAGTAATAGTAGTAGTAGTACTAGTAGTAGTAGTAGTAGTACTAGTAGTAGTAGTAGTTGTAGTAGTAGTAGTAGTAATAGTAGTGATAGTAGTAGTAATAGTAGTGATAGTAGTAGTAGTAGTAGTAGTAGTAGTAGTAGTAGTAGTAGTAGTAGTAGTAGTAGTAGCAGTAGCAGTAGTAGCAGTAGTAGCAGTAGTAGTAATAGTAGTGATGGAGCAGTAATATTAGTAGTAGTAGTAGTAGAAGTAGTAGTAGTAGTAATAGTAGTAGGTTAGTAGAAGTAGTAGTTGTAGCAGTAGTAGTAGCAAGTTTAATAATACAAGTGAAACAAAAGTAATTATACAACATGTAGTTATACGCGAGGGATTATCAGCGTTAATAGTTCTAACAATGATTAGCACGATTGTTGTTGAAATAAGACCTCATCCCATTAATCAATCAAGAGATTATTACAAACAATATCCATCATCTGATTTTCATGGAAGAATATAAATTAATACTAAGCTGATGTGGTTTCCATTGCCTTCGAAATTACTAAGGTACACAGCACTGTAAATTTCATTCTAAGATATTTAAAATTATGTTAATGTCCGGAGATATGACAGGCAAGCTCATGCATTTTAAGCAATTTCTGTTTGCGTATTGATTCAGAGAACGAGCACGATGGACTCGAACATTATCAGTTTGATATACATTATAAGTTATTGGGTTTGTTACTGACCCACTACGGAAATATAGGGGGTCTGTAGGATAAATAGGGGGCGAGGCGATAGCCGAGTCCCCCTATTTATCCAACAGACCCCCTATATTTCCGTAATGGGTCAGTAACAAACCCAATAATGTATTTATTTCGTAGACCACTTTAAACTGAACTATACTGTAACTTGTTGATATTTGTTGATAGCATAATATGACGTCATCAGTAAAAGATCTATCAATATTGATTAAAGAATTGGAATAGATATATTATTTAAAAAAAAATACACCGGTTCAACATGAACAAATTTATTTCAATTAATTTAATTTCTTTCTGGGTAACTGGTAACATTTGAGAGCCACTTTACGAAAACCATTCTTTGAAATTACTTTTTTACTTTACTCAACCCCTATGGAATTTACTAACCACTTATAGACACGCTTTAACCAATGAAATTTATAGAATTTCGTGGGAGGCGAAATAAAATCAAATTGTTGGAAATGGAAAGCTAAACAAAACCGAATTAAAGCCCCATTATGAAGTAATAGTTTATTTGAAATACAGTTACGAATAAATTCGATGAAATGTATCTGATGTTAATTTATATAAATGAATTGAATACAAATCAAAATCTTACCGGGGCATTCAACGTTGTTGCACACACCAGTGTCCACGTTATTTCCAACACAGTCCCTTCCAAACACAGACGGTTGAGGATTGTTACAGGTTCGTGTACGTTTATTCAATCCCCCTAAACATGTTCGTGAGCACGAACCCCATGAGGACCACTGGGACCAGCCGCCATCTTGTTAAAACCAAAAGATTCATTATCGAATTATTTAGTAATCATTCGGACTCTTAAACTGGTGCAAATGCAGTTGTAACAAAAGCAATCATCTAGGTAAATGTACATTATAATTCATTACAATAAGAAAACCCCTTTGCAAATATTTCGGTTTGATGCATTTTGTGGGAAAAGAATCAATCAATGCTGACCTCTTGCTTCATCAAGATTGATGAAACGTGGCTTAATGTGTTATGGTTAAAAAGATATATGTATTGTCCCTGAATAATTATGACTAAGAATAAAACACGAAGTTTTTAAACTTAGACGGCATATCTTTCCTTATTCAAATTAACTTTACATCTGGCACAGCTCTAGTCACGTTTCTATAAATTCTTAAATATTCCGGATATGTCTTGAAATACATTATAGATTGATTCGCTTTTCAAGAACAGTTTCACATACCTGAGCATGCCCTCGTAAAACAAGCACTATCGTCACGATAATCTCCCCAGCAAGGATCGCCATCGGGTCCGGGATAAGGATTCGAACATGTTCTGTCTCTGCGCGCAAGTCCGATGCCACAAGAGACACTGCACATTCCCCATTCCGACCATCTACTCCATTGGCCATGGACTGAAACATGTAACCATATGTGGTAAGTCACTGGAATCTATTTATATTCATATTTAAAATGACGTGTATGTTCATGATATAATTAAGATTTTTGTTTGATTGTATGATGTCTGTATTTAACGTTATGGCTTTCGGTGAGGATAACTAAAATGTATAAGTACTTTTTTTTCGGTTTATCTTACCGGAATCTCATGAAGCAAGTAAAATTTCTCTTTTAACAAATAAACTAGAGAGACATGGCTTGCTCTTTTTTTAATGGTTCCAAATATATCATTTACAAGAAACGTAGATTAAGTAGATCAGCAACTTTTATTGTGCACATACCATTTCGTTAACATATCAGTCATCGATGTGTAACTGCCTTTCAGTATGAGATTTGTAGCAATATATATATATATATGTGTGTGTGTGTGTGTGTATATGTGGTCACGTATAACACTGTAACAAAGTAACAACTCATAATACATTTTAACTTGTTTATTACGAGATGTACATGTCCCAAAAGCCCGGCCAGAAGAGGCTCTCTCATAAGTACATGTCCCAGACACACGGCCAAGACAGGCTACCTTTCATATGATTACTGTCTTACATATATTCTAAATGCCTAACTGTCTTAGGGAAGTTAGTCCATTAATCATTGGTCAGATGTCCAACTCTATGTACAGGTTAACTACGCCTGTCAAAATGTACAGTGCAGTTACCGTGTCACAGAGAAAGCTAGTTGATAACATCTTTACACATTTCCATGTTATTTATATAAAGAATTCTACCTAGGAATTCGTCAAATGAAATCAAACATGTATAGTACATGAAAACAGTAGTCATTCACCAATTCAAGTGAATTGAATATTTGTAGTTTAAAAGAAACGATTAAATAAACACCGTATTAACATAGCTGTACTGAATAAGTAGGTATAACAACATGATAACAATGAACATGAAATAGTCAATAACAATATGAATATTTCTCCAAACAGTACGATGATTAATATCGATCCAACAGTCTTGTATTTCTTAGCACTTCGAAGTATCCGGAATAATTTGAACTCCTGTTGAAATAGAATTATACACGGCGAATCACCAGTAGAAGTAGCGGCATCAGTAATTGTAGTAGTAGTAGAAGTAGTAGTATCAGAAACAGTTGTAGTTGTAGTATCCTTTTATGCCGAAGTCCACACAATATGTTTAGATATAGTTGATTGAAGTGATTTTATCTATTCCGTTGATTAGTAGTAATAACAGTCTAATATGTAGTATCCCGGTATAAGTCCAGCGTATAAGTAGATAGAAGAGAAGTATTGTCATTTTCTCAAAGTTGAAAATGAGATCCTTATGGATGAAATTATGTTATTCTTCAGTGGCATATGTTTATCGTCTGTGTAGTAGTGCCTTTGGATACATGTGTATAATGGAAACATCATGGAACGGATCACTAGCTTTAACGACAAAAAAGGAAATTCTCCAGAACATTCTTAATGGCTGTTTCATCGGCCTTCTGCGAGGTGGCAGTGAATCTTACACTCAAATCAATGCTCTTAGCTGATTCTTAGCAAGGTGTAATAGCAGTCTGATTCTTGAATTAACAGAATGAATTAATAGTGATACCTCAGCAATGTGCAAAAGAATAAATATGAGTGTCAATGTACACTTTTAGTAAGCAGTTTGTCATAGACATTATAACGGATAAAATTAAATATGATATATCAATAATAACCGGCTTAAACCAATAACGAACTTAAAAAAAGGATAAAAAAATTGGCCATTATATACAGGTATACCTTCCTTACACTATAATTGTAATTCGATTCTCTCTCATACTTTGAGACGAATGGAATTTTCTTTCATATGCAAGATTTAGTAAAATGCTTACAATAGCATTTAATACAGCAATTTTCTTGGAACCATTACAGGCAAGAATATTTATTTAACTCTTATCATGCATAAGTATAACTTTAAGTCTTGTTATAAAACCCGCATTTCCATTTCACTTGTGAATAAGCACCACAATATTATATATAGCTAGTACGCTTATAATATTTATCTTCTAATTAGGTAACTGATTTACCTTAATTAATAGGTATAAACCTAAATCTTGCTAAAATCTTAATTTAACATCTGTCAATCTCCATGCCGCCTAACGGAGCTGAGAAAGACTTGTCATCAAACGTAGACAATTGATCGGAAATATTCGATTGGATTGATTGATCACTAAGAACTGACATATCACTCTCATTTTGTCTGTCTGTAGCGTGAATACGCTCGTATTCTAAACGCCTAAGACGTGTTTGTAACTTACTAATTGGAATATTATTATCGCTGTCTTGACTGGTTGAAGACTCAGAACTATTCTTATGTTTTGTCAATTACCTTTGTCATTTTAATTTTACGTTTTGGAATTAAATCTTGATTATCTGAATCTTTATTATCATCAGAGCTCTCCGAAACAATTTCAGGAGGAATAACATATCTGCAATTTTGAATAGGTCTTGGATTTATAGATTTGGTGGAAGGGAGAGTCCTCTCGTCAATTTCTGTCTTTCTAACTTGATCAACACTGCATTTTTAAGTACTAATTGCTTTGAACCGTCGAATTCGACAACTCGGTAGTATGGAATCCATTGAGGAGATGTATTGGAAGTGCGTCGGAAATGTTTGTAATAGAGAGGGTCATTTACATTGAATTCTACCCTTTGGGCTTTCCTATTGGCATATCTGTTACGCCTTCTTCTTGATTTAGTCATTTGTTTGAATACATCACAGTCAATTCCGTGATTTATTTATAGTAATCTTTTTATGGAATTCGTTACCAACATATGGTAACATTTTCCTAACAGTGACTCAATGGGTAGGACTGGGTCTCGACCAAATACTATGAAAAATGGGCTATGTCCAGCCGATTCTGATGAATTAAACCTGATGCCAGCAAGGGCTTGTTCTAGTTCAATATCGAAATCCATCGGATTATCCCTAGTAAGCTTACATGGAATGGCATTTAAAGTGTTATGGCAACGCTCGTTTTTTCCGTTAGTCTGGCGATTATATGTAACTGTTCTACGATGTTTGATATTTAATTCCTGCATAACATCTTTGAACATTTAAGAGGTAAAACCGGACCCGTTGTCTGTCAGTATTGATAAAGGAGAGCCGTATTTTCAGATTACCTTTTCGAAAAATGCGTTAACAACGCCTGCTGAAGTCGCTGTTGGTGTTGCAACTATTTCAGGATAACCAGAAAGCTCATCCATGAATACTATTATATATTTGGAATTCGAAGCTGTGGGAGCAATCGGTACGACAATAGCACGTAAAATGTCCGAAAAAGGGTAGCTTGGTATTATCTGATCTTGTAAAGGAGATTTTATGGTTTAAGATTAACAGTTTGACAGGCTATGCATGTCTTTATAAATATCCTTGAAGCGATTGGGCCAGTAATATGCCTTTCGCACGGCATTAAATTCATACCAGGGTGTTCTATATTATTATATGAAATTAAAACCATTTCTCTTAATTGACTAGGAACATATATTCTTGGGCAAGGGTAAATATCCTTATCTGACAAGTAATGTAAAATGTCCTGAATCATAACAAATCTCCTATTTTCAGATTGAGTTAAAGAGTTCGTCCGCACACGTTTTATTAATTTCTTAAGATCACAATCTAATTCCTTTTTTTTTTCATATGTATAGAAACTAAATGTTCAGGGGTAGTAACTGGTATAGTTTGTGGTGCTTCATATGATTTCGTAGATTTATTATGATTAATTGCTTGGCTATTAATAACATTAATCGTAGTTCCTTTATTATGTTCAGTCATGATATCAGTGTCTGAATCATAAGTCGATCCTTTAACTTGTCTGGACAAAAAGTCAGCTGCTACATAAGTTTTTCCAGGTACTTATTCAAAAAAATGAAATGTCTAATGTAAATCTTTGGAGAAGTTTATTATCGAAATTTGAAGATAACAAATAAGTTAAAGGGTTGTGGTCTGTTCTAGTCACGAATGGTGATCCCTGCAAATAAGAGTCAAGTATTTTTAGGCTATAGGTAATTGCTAGAGTCTCTTTAAGAATTGTGGAATATTTCATTTGAGTTCTAGATAGGGCATGACTAAGAAAAAATATTGGTAGTTCGTCTCCCTTTTCACCTGTTAAATTTAGCATCAACACAGCACGTATGGCATAATCACTAGCGTCGGTATATAATATGTAAGGTTTATTTATGTCTGGGTGACGTAACAGTGGTAATTTTTCTAATTGAGTGATCAAATCCTCAAAACTGTTTTGACATTCAATAGATCATTCGAATTTAACATTCTGTTTAGTTAATCTTACCAATGGGAGGCTAATTTCAGCAAAGTTTTGAATGAATTTCCTATAAATTCCGACAAAACCTAAAAATGATCTTACATCCTTAACATTATGTGGAGTTTTAATTTGACTAAGAGCTTCAATTTGATAAGCCTTAGGACGAATACCTTCTGCTGATATTTCATGTCCAAGGTAAATGGCTTTATCTTTAATGAATTCACACTTTTGTTTTTAGGTTAAGACAATTAGCTCGCAGTCGTCTAAATATTTCTTCTATATGACGAAAATGTTCTTCTAGAGTCTTAGAGTATATAAGGAAATCGTCTAAATACACCACAGAAAATTCTTCACATCCTTTTATAACAGAGGACATGATTGATTGGAACTTTCCAGCTGAAATATTTAAACCTTGCAGTAAAACTGTCCTCTTAAAAAATCCAAATGGAGTGGAAAATGCATTTTTTTCCTGATCTTCTTCTTTGATTGGTATTTGGTGGTTCGAATTCGAAAGATCTAGACAAGTGAAATAGTTTGCTCCATTTAAGGAAGCTTAAATGTCTTCGATACGAGGCAGTGGATAAGCTGTAGTGTTAATAATTGTGTTTTTCTTTCTGAAATCGATTACAAGACGCTTAGTGCCATCATTTTTGTTCACCCAAATACACAGATTATTGAATTCTGAGTGTGAATGACGTATGATATTTGCTGTGAGCATATTATTAATTTTTGGTTTTAAATTTTCTCTTTCGCTGAATAGAATTCGATAAGGTTTTTGTCTAATCACTTGATCTGTTTTGGTCTCTATAGCAACCGAGCCATATGGATACCTTCCTAGATCAAATTCGTCTTTTGAAAATACATCATTATAACTTGAAATTAATGTATTTAACCTGTCTTTATGTATATTTGGAACATTTATAACAACATCAACATGTTTCATGTTCATTATTAGACTTACGCGGAGACTGACAATCTGTATTTCTAAGTTCACATTGTTTTCGAATTGATATTTCTTGTGTAGCTAAATCTACAGCTTGCTGAAATTTAATTGGATTGGCTCTGATCAAAGTCTGTTTTAAATCATCATTATATAAACCATTAATCAAAATACCTACAGTTTGGTGATTAATTAAAGCAGTAATGTTTTCAAAACCTTTGTAAGATTCTTCACACAGACTCAAAATCCTTTCTGAAAATGCTTGGATGTTGTCGGATTCGAATTGCGTAATATTGCATAACTTCGAAAACTGAATATGACTGTTATCTATGAAAAATGTTCACATAGTGCTGTCTTTAATTGCTGCCAATTTGGTGTAGGAGTTATAGTCAAAAGTCGCAAAATGTAATCAGAAACGTGACCTGTACTTTATTTGTATGCCATAAGTGGTTTTTTAGTTTCATTTAAGTTATTTATTAACGCCCATTTTTCAATATATTTGATCCAATTTTTAAATTTTGATATATCCCCACCGAAAACTTGTATATCATTTGACAACTCATTTAAGCTAAAATTTGTTAGCTGTTCTGTTAATCTTTGAATAGCCAATGCCAATTCACCACCTGCCATATGTCAGTCTGAAACAGAAATCCAAAGTGTAATAACGATTCACTTACCCCGTTCCTCCATCATGTATAGATAGTACTTCTCCAGGTCCAGGTCATCGGTGCCAAATACGGGGTTATGTAACAATGTAACAACTCATAATACATTTTAACTTGTTTATTACGAGATGTACATGTCCCAAAAGCCCGGCCAGAAGAGGCTCTCTTATATGTACATGTCCCAGACACACGGCCAAAACAGGCTACCTTTCATATGATTACGGTCTTATATATATACTAAGCACCTAACTGCCTTAGGGAAGTTAGTCCATTAATTATTGGTCAGATGTCCAACTCTATGTACAGGTTAACTACGCCTGTCAAAATGTACAGTGCAGTTACCGTGTCACAGAGAAAGCTAGTTGATTACATCTTTACAACACATACAACACCTTTGTTTTTTGACAAATTGTGCTGATTGGTTTTCTACGCAGTTTGTTCATTGACTGGATTTAAGCAACCAAGTATTAAAAAATGAATATTTCTTGCCAAAATATAACAAACTGTTATTTAACATAACGATCAAACATTATCTAAACAATAGTAAGTATTTGCATATTTTATATAAAGTGTTAATTATATATTTATAAACTTTCAGATTTCCTAATTATTTTCTGTGTTTACATTTAAATTTTAGCTTGACACAAATAGAGTGAAATACTTCGATTAGAAGAAATGATAGTATTGAGGTATTGACTATTAGAAACACTGACAAGAGTCGTTGCTCTTTGCTTTAAACCCGCCATGTTACAAATAGATGCCGACTGGCAATGCGCTATGTACACGTTCATAGGACTAACCTATCATATCACTTCGATACACATATCGACAAGGGTAATTCTCTTAGACATATTTGAGCTACTTATAGTTTTATCTTAGCTCCTGCAATTTTAATGAAACTTGTTTTAGTTTTGACAGTGCGTTCATAATTACCTGGACACTTTTTTGGATTACAAGTATCTGTCTCGTCTTTTTTCCCTTGACAGTCTAGTCCACCATTTTGCGGCGCTGGATCGTTACAAAGTCTTACTCTTGTCTTTGTACCATTTCCACAAGTCACTCCACAATTTGACCAAGGATGCCATGTTGACCATTGCCCGTGTACTGAGTTAATTATATCAAGAACTATATAAGGTTATAGATGTTGTTATAAAATAATCACTGTTGGTAATAACAAGGATACAGTTATTATTATCATCATCATCACAGAGTAATAATAACAACTCTATTAAACCCAATAGTAATATTTATATTCATAATTATAGCTCAATATTGCAGCATTTGCAAAGTAAATCCTGCGTAAATGACATTTACAATTTACAATATGTTCGCAAGTAAAACTTGACGAACTGAACGGAGTAATGATCGCAATGATTTTTCAAAAAAGGCGATACAAGGGAAACAGTTAATACAGGCAACACACTTTCAGTTCAGTCTGTGTGAAAATGTAAGCATTGTTTAAAAAGCATTTAAGGCCAATAAGCATACCTATTGGATGATCACAAAATCCACACAACTTGGGACACTTCAGTTGAGCGTGATAAGTGTCGCTGCATATGTTGAAGACACTGCTGACGCTTTGACAATTAAAATCCGGATCATCTTGACATGTCCCAGAATTTGTTGCTACAGAAGACAGAGAGAAAATTGTTTAATCACGATGAAACATATTTTTAAATTCATTTGACTACTACCATGGAGTCGTTGTGTTTAAAAATACAATTAAATACACATTTGTCATTGTTTTACTTATTTCTTCTTTGAGTACGTACGTTTACAAACCTTTCAAAGAATAGTAATAATTTTTGTTGAAGGGCGATCAGAAAGTAAAACTGTATTACTTTTGGAGCAGATAAACATTGACGAATCTGTTAAAGACAATTAATAAAACTTAAGAAAGTTTCTTTTTCTATCAAATTGATACCTGGTATCCCGGTAATACAGATGCGTTTGTTGCAAGCATCTGTAGCGCAACACTGACTACAGCCGAATGTGTTTTGTACGTCTCTGCCAATGATTGAAAGAGATGATATAGTGGTCGTTGCTGCTGCTCGGCAAACCTTGTAAATGTGAAAGTACATCTCATGAGCTTTAATACGTTAATACTGTTTCGACTTTGCTCAGCTGTTAACTCGGCGATATTAGGATCCACATTTTGAACTCATACATCGACGAATAGTGTCAAAGAAACTATATGTTTTAATAATTGTATATGTTTTAATAATTGTATATGTTTTAATAATTCTAAATGGTTTCATTGTGTAGTTCAATAATTTAAAAATGCAACGTGTTTATTTTGAATTTTTCAAAACAATGCTAATCAGTTATGTACAAACCTTCTCGTAATCTTATTAAAACTAGAATCAAACTTCGCTCGTTCGTATATAGATGTGATGATTGTACCATACAGGTGGTCGTAAAACACAGGTTACCAATATAAATTAACGAGATACAGAAGCCGTGATTGTCGAGTGTTCCGAGTGTATAGCACGGACATTGTATGTATCGTGCGATTTCATTGGACTTAACAAACCTAGCACGTGCCTATATGTATTTTAAGTGTATAAGGTCAAATCGAGACGACATCTGTTAAGGAGTAGTTAGATTCAATATACGTACAGCGAAATATTTTGGTCTGATATTAATGAGATTGACACCTTCGCAAATTAGTTTCATGTATTCGCCATTACTCTTCATCTTAAGCTAATCCAGTTATTTCATGTTTAATTGAACGGTTATCCACGGATAACAAACGTAGCGTAATAATTACACATGTATACGAATGCATGCTTTGGGATCCAAAGATATACTATTTTTTCAGTAGTTTATTGAAACATGTTATGACTAATTGGATAGCTATTGGAGTAATTGATCATTTTCGAAATTTCAATTTTCGAACGCCATTTATCAGATTGCCCATATATCAACTCTCTGGAACTGTTGTATCTGTAATTTGGAAACTCCGTACATTTAGAAACAGTATGCACAATGCGAGCATCTCCTTGATTGTAACAATTCCGTCTACTATTTATGAATACTCTCCGTTATTTGATGTATTCAAAGACATACTGGACTACTAATGGCAACAATTGAACACAAGTGATCATATAACGGTTTTCAGATGTATCAATGGCAGACAGTTCACCGATTCAAGTGCTACTTGTCTTTCTCGCACCAGTACTCCACACATACTTATTCCCTAAAACTGACTCACATCCAACATGACCTCTTTTAAATTGAATAAGACGAATGATACTTGTCGCAATGCATTATGTAAACCATCGGAAAGAATATTTGTTGCGAATGAACAAACTCTTGATATATACAGACATTCTAGTCACTTGGCGGAAGTTAAATGACTGACAAATCTCAAGTCTAGTCCAAATATCGGATCGGATGAACGGCCGAACCGTAGATTGAACATGCGACCACCGGATCAGTAAAATAAGAGTAACCTGAATAGATCTACATCCCAAAGTAAACCGCGTCTCCGTACCGGCTCCAGTGGCGTCCGTATAACAAAACTGTAAACATAATAAAACATATACTGTACAAGTACAAACATTGCTGCAGAATGGAGAAATAAAAAGAAGGTGAAGCGAAACCGAGTTAGTGCGGCATTTACTCGATTCTCTCGTTCCAAGTTATTCCGAATCGGATAGGAAATGAATAGGGTCCAGTACCTGTTAATTATCGCAACAACAGAAATATTTAAAACATTAGAAATGTGTATTTCATTTCAAAATGTATCACACTTTAAAAACGTTTTAAACAATTGCAACTGTAAATCTTCAAAGGCACCTATTTTAGTTAATCTTAAACATAACTCATCATGGCATTACTTCATTTTCAAATAAAGGTCAAGGTTAAAAGTTGTATCAATGAATGCTCATAATATAAGTTATGCAAGCCGGCAGTATTGATGCAATACAAACAAAATTAACTGTTTGTTAGATGAAAAGCGCAGACAAGAACAAAATAGTACAAGTCTTTCAGCCCTTTGAAACTTCATTGTATCACATAACCTAACCCTACCGTATCATATATGGCCAGACCTACGCCAATATTGTTGGCACCCTTTAGAAATGGTGTTGCAAACAAAGTGCTATAGAGTCAACCATGTTGTGACCTAACGGAATAACCTTTCAAACTCGGAATGTTGTTTAATTCAATATGTATGTATTGATTCCTAACATAAAGTTGTAATGGTCCACTATATAGTTTACGAGGATTGTATATGAGTATATGCGTTAGAGTGTACCTATGTTGGGTTAACAAACAAATCTTAATAATGATGTCTGTTATCATGACCTCTACATATATTTGTTTAATTCTTTCGTTATTTCTACAACGTCATAACATTTGCGTCAGCATGTACTCAGTATGACGTTGTAGAAATTACGACGTGCACCGCTACACAAGATAAATGGTCCATTTATCCGTATCAGTAATGCTAGCACTCGTTTTAAAAATAGATAAGGAGTGTATTTTTATGCAAATTATCACATATTACTGGGTAGATATTATTTTAGTATATCATTTTCTCTGAAAATAGTTTTTGTTATATAATTTGCCTTTCATCCAATCAAGACGATGGATTATCATACATACAAAGTATATTAACTTTAGTCATTTACAACTGTGAAATATGGCAAAGACAGACCGTGAAAATATACATAGAGAATACAATTGAGAAACTAATAAACAAAAGAGATCAAAAATACAAAATTCTTCAAATCTTTTCACCAGTTGAAGTCACGTGGACATCCATGATTATGCCTTAGACATGTTTGGACACAATGTTTACATATATGGTATAGGAAACTTCACAAGCATTGCCTATGAACGGTAAAAATTGTTTACCCGTACTAATCTACTGCATATATTATATCTATATTTAAGGGTAGGTTACCAAACTAGTCGCCACTGTTGATTCATGCCAGACGTATATATCTACCATAAAACAAGCATATCACATTGAGTACCCGCTAACGGAAGTTCGCACGTAAATATTAAACGGGAGAGTGGCAAATAGACGTGTTTTGTCTTTTCCCCAATATTTAGTGTTACAACTTTAAAGTTCTATGCACCACATTAAGTATTTTTATACACACATCACTGTATCTGTTTTCAAAGAACACTGCCTGGGAGTGGTTTATTTATATGTTTAGAGCGGAGACAGGATATTTTCTGCATTACTGAAACTACTGGCTATTGAAACATCGACAAAACCCTTTGTCATATACATATACCCCATTTAAAATTTAGACTCATACCTCATCTTGGTTACACTGTGTAAAACTATGGCAGTCAGAAACGTTTTTTATGTTGGAGCAATGGTAACAATCCAAACAATCTATGTAACCAAATAAAAAACAATATTATGTGAAAAAGGGTTCCTTTATCTTCTTTTTCTTTCTAATAAAGAGTAGACTGTTTATAGTCAAATCTTGATTTGTGATATATATTTCAAAACTGAAAAACGAATTTGAGCAATTTCTTCGCGAACTTTAAAAACCCGACATTTTAGTTATTTGGGTGATCCTTATGACAGTTAACAAACAAAAGTGTGTCAACTAAATATATTTTTTGGATAAAATATCGTTTAGAAAAATGACATGCATACGCATATCGACGCCTCTGAAGCAAACTTCTCACAATGACTAATGTGTTCTTTTGTAACAATGCTTTCATCGCTATTCCATAAGTGTACTATATTTATCATTTACAGTACTTTTACATGTTTGTTGTTCTTACTTTATCCTAAAGCCCAAAGATGTAGTTACTCAAAAGAAGTATCTCACTGTGACGATTATTTTCAGTTCATACATGTATATATTGCACCCCATTTCGATTAATGAGAGAGAGTTGTAGGCCAAATATAAGTGATGTATTCAGATTTTCCTCCGAGTGCTCAGCGAATACCCGTAAAATGCTATTATTTGATTGGTTGATTCGGACACGCTATTGTTATATCCGTTTCACCCAGACATATGTTAAGCAATAGAGCACTCATAATTAGAATATTGAGTTCTAAATTATCATAATTCTTACGTGTTGGTGTAGATAGCAACACTGTGTAAACAGCGTAGAAAACAAATGGCAGCTGTGTTGTATCCATTTTTAAGGAGCATTGAAGTCATGTGATTCAATTTAAACACTGAAAAAGAGAAAATAATATAATATAACCATTATTGATGATTATTATGACCGTAATTGATACATGTGTCATTATAATATGAGCCGTCCCGCGAGAAAGCCAACATTATGACCTCTGCGTAACGTATCGACCCAGATCAGCATGCACAGTCCACACAGACTGATCTGGGCCGACATATTCCGTATAAGGGGGATAGAGGTATAGAGTATTGATTCCTGGAACAGAAAATCTACAAAGGAGACGAAAAGTGTTCGTCCTGCGCGGCATGCTTTGGCTGATCTGGGTCGATACTTTACGCAGATTCCACAATGTTGTTTTTCTCGCGTGATGGCTCATATTATTGTCATTCCTTAACCCTTTATCTCATACAACGAACGAATCTGTATCAGACGACTTTGAAAGCATGTTGGTAAACGTATGGACATCACTTTATATAAAAGTGTAGTTATTCTATAAAGTTGGACACATTTTAGGAAAAATGGTAAATGCAGATTATGTGAAATTTCTTCTTTAGCCGCACTGTTTTAAAACTCGCATGCTATTCATTTGCGTTTCACCAACCCAGGTCAAAGGTGACTGTAATATGTGTACAAAATACAAACTTAAATCGAATTGAGTTCCCAAAGATTGAAATTAAATGTTAAAACACGATGATTGCACTCACGACTTGTATTTGTTAAAGCTATTCAGCGGCTGATTTTCATGAAGTCATTATTTAGAAAAGTCTGCCTCGTTTACAAGATATGTCACCGCCGAAAAACGAAAACCAACCGTAAGGAATTTGCTAAACGTTTAGATCCAGATCAGGCTACTCTATAGTTATGTTTGCCATTCAGTCAAAGATGGAACAAAGACAATTTGTAAAGCTGGTTCCTGTTGGACCCTTAGCTTTGGTGTTTTTTCATCCGTGTAATAATATTGTTAAGGTTGGGATTCCCACCATGTATTCTTATCAGGTAATGTCATTATGATAATCGAAATATTTATGAATTACTTACCGATCGTATCCTATTCCTCGACTGTCTGTAAATGTCGTATTAATGATTAAATGCAGCGAGGTCAACCAGATAGCATATTTCATAAAATCAAGGAGTTACACCAAAAGTGAAAAAGGGACAATTCAAGGAGTCATATCAGCGTAGACTCTTCTCAGTCTGGTTATTAATAGAGCGTTCTAGAATCAGTTAGGAAATCTCACGATAGTAACGTCTGATCTAAATCTGTACACCTGGAGTTCATTGTTGTATTCAGATTCTCCTAACAAACCAAACACATGGGCGAGTGTTAGTTAAAAGCTCTAATGTGATTAGTGGATTCAACTAGCGTTGCCCGACTGTTCGGTGTGTTAGGACAAACTATATACGTCCCCTAGTGTTACTTTATCGACGGTTATCGTCTGTGTACACCTAGGAACAATTATTGTCACAATTATTGTCAAAATGTAGACAATTTGGAACAATTTCCGCTGATGTGGTTCTTTTTTAAAATTCTTATCAGGACATCTTTGCCCTATATACGTCAACTGTTCTACGCAGTACTATTTAATACGCCGTAAACAATTACATGTATGTGCCATCCTATTACAACTGCATATTGACCTGTCGCTTCTTCATGCGACTGTCTGTGAAAACAATATATATAGATCGTCCAACCTATTTCTGACCATTTATCTTGTGAATGAATAGAGTTGCGAAGTGATTTCGCAGCAAGTTTTATTCTAATGGAAAGGGATATATTTCATTGTCATCTGACTTATTATCTGACCATTTATCTTGTGATTCATGTGACTAAAGAGAGTTGCGGCAAATTTCAATCCATTGGAAACGGTAACGTAAAGCAACGTTAGCATTGTGTTACTTTATAGTAATGTTTGTCGTAAAGTTAAACGTTGAATGTAAGCATATATACGAGGGTCAGTCGTAAAGTTCCTGGACTCTACGTATCATTTCGATACTACTTGCAAATGTTACAGAAAACAAACAGCATACAACACATTATTACACATAACCTTCAACCGCATGGAGCATTTTGTACAAAAGACTTAACGCGACGTCACAAACTGCTCAAGGTGAGTTATTGCGATCGCCTTTTGGCCGTCGTTCATCATCCGTCGTTCGTGGTCAGCCGTCCGTTATCCGTCGTGTGTCAACATCTTCTCCTCTGTAACCAGTGTGTAAATTGGGATGAAACTTCACAGAAAGCATCCTCTCAATGACTCCACCAGAATGTCTTCAAATCTGTGGGATCCATGCAGAATTCTGATTTCCATTGCAACGAAACGAAAACAAATTAAAATTCTTCTTCTCCCAAACTGGTAGGCCGACTTCAAATAATTTTGTAGAACGGTTTCTAGGGTGACCCTCTTCAAATTTCCTCAAACCATGCTGCTTGGTCAAGGAACATGGCTGCCAGGGGATGGGTCCTTTTTGCATAATATGGCTATTGTGGAAAATTAAAAAATCTTCTCCTCCGAAAGTGTAACGCCGATTTTCAAAAAATGTTGTAGAAATGTTCACTGGGTGACCTTCTATCATATTCATTCAAGCCATGTTGATTGGTAAAAAAACATGGCCGCCAGAAGGCGGGGATATTTTGCCTGATATGGTTATGGTGGAAACTTAACAAAAATTCACCTCTGAAAACGTCTGCCCGATTTAAAAAATAATTGTAGAAATGTACCTTGGCTGACACTCTTATTCCTTCGAGCCATTTCGATTGGTAAAAAAACATGGCCATCAGGGGACGGGGCTGTTTTGCACTTTATGTATATAGTCAGAACTTAACAAAAAAATTCTCCTCCGAAAGTGTTTAGCTGATTTTTACAAATTTAGTAGAAATTTTTCTTGGGTGACCCTCATTTAGATTCCTTCAAACGATATTAATTCATCAAAACACATGGCCACTAGGGGCTGTTTTCCCTTATATAGTGAAACATGGAAAAATCTTCCCCTCCCAAATGTCTTGCAGATTTTTGAATAATTTTGTAGAAATGTTCCTTGGATTGACCCTATTTGAGATACCTTCAGGCATGGATATAAGTCATAAAAAGATAGTCGCCAGTAGGCAGGGCTGTTTTGCCTTATATGACTTAAGTGAAAACAAATAAAATCAGATGAGCGACTTTATACTATATGGAGGAGGCTAAAATCATTTTTTTTACCAAGCCAGATCGTAGCACTGTATGTGCGGCCGTCCAGCCATCACTAGTTGTTGTTCTTCTTTCCCCGAAGCTCCTCTTTTGACATTGAACGTAACGCTTACTTCATCAGAGCCGTGTCGGGACTATATGGAGGATGCTGAAGACGCTCGTATCCAAGGAAGTCCAATGTCATACGTTTATTCTGGGCCCGATGACTTGGCGCATACATTTTATAACCTTTGAACAAACTTTTTATTGGAAGCCACCAAGTGGCGGCTTCCATTAAGAATGCTTTCAATTTTACCACAAGGAGACGAATATGCTTAGTGTGACATTTCTTCTACAGCTTCTGATTTGTTAACAAAGGTAAAATGCAAATACTTTCCGAATCGCGAGTTATTTTGAATACTTGCTCCCAGAAATAATAGATAGTGTTACTGTACCAACAAATTGTATTATCTTGATTTATTTTGGAAATGTGTTGATTAAAGAAAAAAACCATTTAAGAACATATTTTTTACGCTTTATTTTGATTTACTAACACAGGTATACTATTTAAATACTGTCGAATAATATATACCACACTTTTAATTTCCCATTGGATTACTTTTTTTCTGCATAAATGACCGTGTACTTATAGACCACCTGTGAACACAGACCATGTTGTCTTTTCCTTGAATATGTATGTTTTGAGTCTCTTTCTTAATAAAGCGAAAGTTGTACTGCATATAGACTAAACAGTATGCTTATCCGATTCAGTCGACTAGCAATATAATAGTTTATAAACAGTTTTAAACCATTCCACTGATTATAGTAATCTGCATCATTCTCTTAAAAACTTAGTTCATACGTCAAATAAAAGGCGCCGATAAATGAGCAAATGACATATTCACGTTTGTACATATGCATCACTATGTTTAATCGGATATTTATTTGTTACGTTCTTTGCAGATAAAACCAAATTATAATTTATCAATCAGATTACGGCAGAGAAATATCTGCATTTTTTTTCCCACATGCATTTACGTACCTATGCTCATGAGATCATGACATACAAGCAAAAGGCAAAACAGATGTGCTGTGTGTCATGTATTATGTGCCAGCATATTTAACATGGCAGGGCTTGGATACGATTACAATATTTGCATTTGACTAGTAGTTAAAGGCTTGTACAAATTGATGAAAGTCGTGAGGATGTGTCCATTCAAATCTAACTTGTATTATATTTTCAATGATTAGTAAAACTCTAAAGCATGACATTCATTAAAAAGCTTTTGACTGTACGCAGGTTCAACAATAACATAATCGCCGACTCATAAGACACGTTTTTTGTCATTAAAATTGTAAAATTCTCGTTAATATCATTATTACCTCAAATGGATTCTACACAATACCTCCGTTATAACAATTGGTAACAATCAAAGATTCATCTCCGACCCGATAAGTTAATTGTTATGCCATTAATTGCGACGAATGACTTCGGCCTGAAGATATACTACCTACCTGGGAGCGGGCCGGGAAGGCTCCTACTGGAGGATAATTGTGCCCTGATTCGACAGAATCTTCTTTGTCTTCGCCTTAAATTTAATTTATTCACCATATTCTCACACTGAGCGTTTTTCATAAAACAACATTACAAGTTTGATTTGATACTTTGTACGTCAATTTATCCTAAATATGTGCACCAATGTCTTGACGTGATCTGTATGTATTTGTTATAAAACAATGACAATACTGGAGTCGTCCAATTAGTAACCGGGGTTAACTTATATATTAAGTGCCTGACGAGGTCTTATATACGCTATGCGAACGCTTACCTGTGAACAATAATAGTAGTCTAAGTTACCAAAGTTACCAGGAGTCCATGTAAAAACTCATCTGTCCATTTTAGATTAAGGTATGCTGTCATTCTTAGTCTTTCTAAGTCGGCATTCACTTCATTAAGTCCAATTAGGTAGGTGGAGATTCACTAATATTCATCTAAAATACGTACTGTGTAAATATGAATGATGTAAACTAAATCCATTAAATATGGATGGAAGGTGTATTTTCAAGCTTGATTTATCAATAATGGAAGGCAAGGTTTTTCAAATATGAGCCCTCCCGCGAGAAAACCAACATTTTGGCCTCTGCGTAATGTATCTATCCAGATCAGCCTGCGCAGTTCGCACATGCTGATCCGGGCCGACATATTCCGTCTCAGGAGGATAGAGGTAAAGAGTAATGATTCCTGAAACAGAATAAACACAGGAGGCGAAAAATGTATATCCGGGTAAGATCCAAATAATCAATGTGTTTTCCTAAAGTTTCTTACGATCTTCTGTGGCCTAATGGAGAACAGTGCTCGTTACGAGCTGTCTCACCTGTAATCAGCATTGTTTGCTCTTAAACTATCAAACTATTGAAAACTCCTATATGTATTGCTTGAACAAGTGAGACGCCCGATTTTGAACATGGACTAGTCTAATGCAGGTAAATTGGATCTAAAAGGGCTACAGGGGGTGGAAATCAAACCATTTAGCAAGGTATTTTGTTCCTACACTGTGGAATACATTTTATACTGAAATTAAAACCACACATTTGCTACACATGTTCAAAGTTGCCGTTAATAGGATCGAGAGAATCCGATCAACGGATAGACACCGAAATGTAGAGAAACAAATAATAGATTGAACATGCGTGAACCTCATTTGGAAAGTGATCTTGAGAATAAATAGTTGACACATATTATTAGAATTTATACTAACAATTAATTATTCTTTTCTTACCAAATGTGTTTCTCATATGATATGCGCTTATACTCTTTGAGGGTATACTGACTGTTTTAAACCCTTCCCGTATACAATACAATCTGCAGACGATTATTAAATTATCATGGCAAACATATGAAATTAAGCGTCTGTATGATAGAAAGGGTTAAATTCACACTAGCAATTACAATAATCCTTTAAATAAATGTTTTCCAAGTCTGTTTAATCCTTGGTCTAATAAATTAACTGTTTAGATCACCTTTGTTCATTAAATTCCAAATAAACGAAAACAGATTTAGTTGTTGTGGCGGTTGATTTGACAACCGCCATAGAGCCAACGAAAACCAAAACAACACACGCATTTTACATGTGCAGTTTTTGGCAATCCGTTTAAGATTATGCAATACTGCAAACCAAATATCCAGCTAAATTTATAGTTCCATCGTTTTGCAGATACACTATAATATCCGTGTTACTTTGGTACTAGATTGATAAATATATGGGCTACTCCATGAGAAAACAGGTGATAGTGACAGCATTTTCGATTTTTGGATTTTTACATGTTCATATAGTCCAAGCTGTCTAGTTGTGTCTGATATATATGTGGACTTCGTATGACACATATTGACGCCGTAATAGACGTAAATATTAGACGTGTCATTTACAGCAAAGTTATCCTTAATTGTATCAAAATGGTTTGAGTACATTTTAAGTCATGCAGCGTATAACTTCACCTGTAAAACAGTGCTACATCGAATGGTAGTGCAATTTAAATCACGGTGTTTTGAACAAGATGTTAGGGTCGTGCGGGAAAAAAAGTACATGTATGACATGGTGTTGGTATTTCCTGTTTAGCGAGGTCTTATTTCAAATTCATCAAATTTCCTCAAACCTGTGTGGTTTGAGATTATAGCGACCTCTTAAAGATCTGAGATCATTGTCCGAGATCATGTTGGTGCACTACCAATTCTCAATTGACAATATTCAAACCCACTCTTTAGTACTCTTGGCTGTTTGGATAGTACTACGAAAGCTCCGGTCTGTTTGTGTTGTATGACTGAAGTGTTGAATGACTTTTAACAAATAACAACAACAAACTTGCATCACAATCGAATTAGGCCTTGTTATATAAGTAAATTTAATTTAACAAATGATGATATTTGTTATTATCAAACAACACTTGGTTCATCAGTGCGGGGAGACATGGCAGTTGGGATAAATAGATAACAACATGTTCAGGTGTGTTTTTCAGATCTGGATTATTCTGTATTCATGGCAGCTGGTATAAATCAGGTGTGTTTCTGTCAATTAAAACATTAATATCTACAATATTCTGAATTCGTGACAGCTGGGACAACACAAGTCGATGTGTCATGCAATATCAAACCAACGAACAGAGGTTTTCAATCAATACCGATTTCATTTATGTTTCATACTTAAGTTGGCTGTTTACATTTCTTTCAAACTTACTCTCAGGAAGAATGACCTTGACCAGACTGATCAAATGCATAAGCTTATCAGGATTTCATTAGTCACAAATTCATGAAGATGATATTACCATATATATATATATAATATAGCATAACTCTACATCATGTCCTATGTTATGTACCATGTAACATCTTGATTTGGATGCAGAATAAATAACAACCACCAGGCACATCTTTCTTAATGTTGGCATCATGTAAGAGTGTACTCCACCGCTGCATGGCCGTTTTACATTGTATTGAAAAGAAACAAATACCCATTACATACAGTCAGTTGCCAAGGATGAATAATGTGTTGAATATTGCTAGAAAAAAACTCATAGTAAAAACTACATGTTATCACCGTATAAACAGAAGTATCGTTGAAAGTGCAATTATCCAACCTAAATCACAGGATACAGCGTAAACCAAACAACTAGTCAATATCCTAGCTTTCATCAAAGTGCGTTTTTTCCATGGTTTAAAAAATATTTAAAATCATTGTTGCTTCATGAATTCATTAGATTACAACATAAACAGTGATTACAGGATTCTTCTCGTCATCTTATACAAACCATTTTGATATGAGATCCATTTCTCCATGATCTCAATACTTGTCAAAATCTAGATAGCCACTGAATTAGTAGTATCACTGGTTATACTTTATGGTTTTGCAACTGAGTGATGAATGTAACCCACCTCCCCCCGCCCCTCAAGAAAACACCCTAAAAAAAAGACCATCAAAACAAATAAATGAGGTATGCATTATATTTTTAACTTATGTGTGTGAGAAAATACTGGTCTATGCAATCGTGTAATTGTATTCAAACGTTAACTTCTCGAAAGCATTGAAAACTATATCTCCAATGGTTTAAGTTAAGATCATACTGGGATACGCGGATTGATCTAGATATACACTGGTTCAATATGCCACGAACATGTTTTTTTATCTGGTCAAATAATTGAAAAACGAAACTAAAAATGTGATGAATTGGCTTGTAATATATTGTACCGTATGTATTTTTATCTTTATACATAATCCATGTACATGTATGTAAGTCTATGCAAAATGAAACAAACATATTTCCAGGTCAGCCTCCTGCAAGTGCAACACCCGTTGAGAAATTATTTTATGATCAATTTTTCTTACAAATCACGTATTAAAGCCATAACGCAATATAGTACTAACAGCACTGTTTATCTAGAGTCGGTATGTTGTGTACATGATATATTGAGCTGTTTTCTACTGTCTATGATGTTTTCGACAAGTGTAGATTAAGATCTACCCGCACATACATCACACATGAGCCAGGTGTATACTGTTTGTCAGAAGTTATACATCTATTATTGAATAATAATGACACAAAACAATATGTTTTGTATCCGCAATTTCATCCGATTCACACGGTTTTATTTCATAAACTTTTGTCTTTCTATGACTATAAGTTCAACACCTTATTGAGGGCTATATATTATATTAACTTTTCGCAAATGCAGATAGGCCTTTTTCATACAGTCTTGTATAACATCATAGCAGCGTTAAAATGTATTCAGTATGTATTTAAATTGATAGTTGACGACAATGATTAGGTATTATATACACACACATTTCACATAATCAAAACCCCCCAAAAAAGAACGAAAACGGGTATGTGTCAATGGTAAAAACCATTTCAAGACAACCTCAGAAACATATTTTTAATTCTTAAACATAAATGGATCATTGAAAGGGTGAATATTCACAAATCACGAAAAAAATAAATAGTTAAACATATTGATATACAAATATATCTGTTTACTAATCTTACACGCTCGTGCTTGTTGGATGTTTTGAATTAATAATAAATTCTTCCAATAAATGGGGCAGATTCGGCAGTAACAGTATTATTGTATTTCGATCTTCATTTCATCCCTCGATGAACATGATGTTTATAAACCAAATCAAACTCTGTGTTAACATGTCATTTTACTTCAGCGTCACTCAGACACAAATGACGTCAAACTGTGAGTGATGATTACGTCACTTCTTATGCTATGTCGCTTTCACTGATTTTCTCATGGAGCGGCCCATATCTACTTCGATTTGAGAAATATCGGACTTACATTGAGTTAAAACTGTAAATATTAGCCTTCATCATCTGTGTCGATACATTACGCAGAGTCCACAATGTTGGTTTTCTCGTGGGACGAGTCATTTGTTGAAAAGCAGCCAGTAGCAGATTTATAAATATTTCTCACTGTGCAGAATACTTTCAGCACTTTGATTCCTTTTATTATATTCGGATACTTATATATATATATATATATATGTGTTTTAATTTACTACCGGTTATAGTCAGCGTGGCTGTGTTACGTGTGTATCGGCTTGCAATTAATTTGAGTCGCCATCCGCCTGAAATGACGATGTAAGTTTGTTTAGTTGTTATTTTTATGATTGCATATAGGTTACTTTATCGAGAAGTATCGGTAGATTGACCTGTCATTTTGATCTAATTGTTTTGTACATGAAAATTACACGTGAATGTGGGTTTCGTAAATGTTGAATCATGCGTGTAAATGTCAGGGTCACTCCAACGGAATTGTTTGGTCACATGATGTGTTTGTTTGTATTTAACAGCTGTTTCCTTAGATCAATATGAATAACGTGCCTTCTAGGAATTACTTATTGATACGCTTTTCTGTTTGTGGTGAATTCAGGATTTATTTTTAAGTGAACGATAATAATGAACATGGATGTTGTTTGTAACAATAGGAAATACATTGTTCAAACGTGCATACAGTATTGATTGTGATTTGTGTTAATCTGAAAATATTTGAGTTATTGGCGTAACATTGGAAAAGGCCTATAGTTGGAGGTTCAGTTAATACTTTTACTTAAATTGATATTGTGACATGTTTTTTAGCAATGTATTTTCTTTTTTCTGTTGTAGTTTTTCACCGTAGTTTTTCTATCTGTAAACAACGACAGAACACTCAAGACACGATATTGTTGTAAAAAGTTGCCTAAACTAATGAGATAATATATTGTTAATGTTTAATGCCAATACATATTATGTTATGTTATGTTATGATATAGAACGTATTCATTGAAGATTTATATTATTGGCCCTATATATCACAAATCAAACGTACGATCGGCTGATTGCTTGATTTGAGTTGAATGCAGTTTTCAACAATATTTCAGTTATATCACGACGCTCAGTTCAACTACCAATGCATCTTCACACGTTCTTGTGCAGGTATGCCGTGTAACATTTCTCTGGGCAACTAAATCAAATAACAAGGAAACATTGTAGCCCGAATGATAGACTTGGATAAAACATTGAACGATGCGATATTGGAAACACGAACCCTAACGTCAAGCAGTCAGGGCTCAAGAAAGAGCTTAAACGACCTGTCCACACATAGAATAGTCGGACTTATATTGCGTATTTTGACATTACTCTGTACCGCCTCGGTGGTGCAGTGGTGGAGCGTTCGCCTTCGGTGCGGGATGTCGCGGGTTCGATCCCCGGTCGGATGATACCAATTACTTTAAAAATAGTAGTAATTGCTGCCCTCCTTGGTCCTCAATGTTGCGGGGTTAGCATTACGACTGACTTGGTAATGTCAGGATACATGGACTAGTGGTACTGGTAACGTACCAAGTAAACGCCGTGATATAACTCAGTTAGAGGACTCCTGTAGACTTTTGAAGTAAGCAAGCGTAAATCTAGAATTGTAGTTTCACGACGCTGCATTTTGTAAATTGATATAAATGATATAAATTACACTTTGAATTTATCAAAAACATGACAATAGTTGTGAAAATAATGATAGTTAACTTTATCATAACGCTTGTTCGTGGAATGTCTTGAACAAATCACTTTTCTTGATGATCAATGTGTTTTACAAGATCCATTTACTAAACACATATAATACTAAACAAACAGTTTCGTGCTTAAATGTGTTTCCTTTTGTCAAATGCCAGATCCATGTACTTTGCATGTGCAATGATTACCTGTTAACGAGTGTCCGACATAATAATCACAAATAAAGTATCACATATATTGTAATTTGACCATTCTTGTAAGAAAAGGGACTTTCTCAATTCTTCATATAACGGACACTAAAGCAGAAAGTGTTTTTCGTCTTCAGCAGCATAGTTATTATATCTCAGCCAGTATTGGCAATGCTGTAAGTTTCTGTCAACTTGTAAATGCCGACCCTTTTCAATCATCAAGTTATGCCCTGAAAATCTGAGATTTGACAATAGTTTCTTATACTCATAAGGTAACGATATAGATATAAGGTACCTTTGTACAGTTTATATGATAGCGCTTTTGGAGATGATTAAATGTTTCCATTTAGTATTTGGTAGATGCATTGGAGTCTTTGTTTAATATGTGATAAGGATATGTTTGGTTTTGTAGACCATTAAGTAAAGCGCTTTAATAGGAATTGCGAAAATATAAGTGTTATATTCCATAGAAATGTACATGATCAACCTCCCCTCCCTTGAATATTGGTATGATTATGCCATATTCACAACAAGTCGGATATTCGCCCTTTGCGAATAGATAATATAATAATTTGAGTTTGAACGGAGCTGTATATCAAACGACTTTTGTTTAACTCTGCTAAGATATCATTTATACCGCTACTTTTATTATCAATTTGGTGAAAACAGCATTGTGCAATTCGTCCATAATACCACAGTCTAAATCTTCATCAAATATACTATACATTTATGGTATCTTCATCTAGGTGATGTACAAATGTAGTGAGATGAAATGGTTACTTCCATTTAGTTGACTGTTTATTACAGCATTTTATTTTGTTATATCAAGCTTTAGAATTCATTTGTTCTACTCTATATGCATCTGATTTGTTTCTTAGAATTGCGTTTCTTTTTCAATTAATTGTTTTTCTAGCATTATAACCTTAGGAGTTAAAAACCATGTTTGTTTATTTGCTTAAGTGGATAGTTATATGAGATTTATATGTATATGATCATTACACATCCGCTAAATACTATAGAAAAGTTCGTTATTATAAAAGCAGATATCGATCATGCACGCAAAATACGTAACAAATATCATATAAAACACAACTATGAAATAGAAAATTTACTTATCCCGAATTGAGAACCCATCGTTTGACCTCGTTCATTGGCTCGATCGAAATCTCGGCATCAGTATAATACTCACCATCTTCGTCAACCGCAATGTCATCCAAATCACCATCGCCCCTAGAATGAGCAGCAGCATTGTAATAATCAACATCGTAATCAGTATCCACGTACTGAGTGACTGGTATTCTAATGTCAACTGTGATCAGATTAAGCCGACTATTAGCAACTCTGTAGTGCTCGGTGTAATTAAGAAAACAATATTTGTCGGGGAAGTATATTTTATATGTCGTCAGCATTTTGATCTCTATTGTGTACTTCTATAATGATATTTTCTTCTTACGGTGAATTATTCATTATCTGTTTACAAAAAAAATGTCTACAAGAAATTATATGAAAAATCAATCACATACAATATAATAAATTTAAGCCAGCTGAGTACTTTTTCACATGATATTTCAATGGCACGTACAATGCAAATAGTTTTTATTTAATCAAAACTGAAGAGCAAACTTTATAGAGCATGAATTCAGTCTAAAACTATTTGGGTTGATTACATTGTGTCATTGTTAATTGGATGCTCTAGTACTGAACCGACATTTAAAAATACAAATTGATTAGGAGTGTTTAATTATTAACACTTTCTTGGATACAAACAACGTTTGTCGCTTCCGCAGTAGATATGGTCTATCATGAAAAATGTGCAAAAAAAAAATGTACTTATTCGTTTTTGTCGAGCCCGCTTGTGGTGAGCTCGACAAAGCTGTCACACTGGCGGTTCGGTGTATGTACGTGCGTGTACACGATTGTGGTCTAATGTGGTTAGAGGTGTGGCCTTAGACAAAATAATTCTTTGAACCATTCCGTAACCAATTAAAATCATAATTTTAAGTCATCGTTTTCAGACCGGAATCTAGATTAGTGTGTTTACATTATCGGCATTGAATTACTTCACATTTGTCTTTCTATATCAGTTCTCCATTTCTGAACATAATCTGGGGTTCAGAGAAACGTCTTGGTAGTTGCAAATCGTATATAATGTCAATGAAAGTGGATGATCTGTTGAATATTTTTTTAAATAAATGGACTGTTGCCAGTTAATAACCATGTTGTGCCTTTCGAGCCGCCAAATAGTTCTTATCTAAAAATCAGAATGCAGTAATATGGTAGGATATTGACCCTAAAATTGATTTAATTTGATATCACTTAAGCAATAGAAAGATCTCCAAATTAATTTGCTTTTAAAATACATGAATTACAACATTGAAAATAAAAATGTATTTCTACGCTTTCAACATGACTTGATGGTGCGTAAAGCTCATGGGATAATCGAGTCCCAATGATAAAATATATACGAACAAATTTAAATTATTGAAATGATGATAAACACAGTTGTTGACAAAATATAACATATACGGTAAATGTGTAAGTTAACCTAGGCGTCAGAATTTCTAAAAATCCTTTCGAATACAGCGTATAATATGCTTTCTAGCGGTAACCTAAATAAGAAATCTAAGTACCAGAGTATTTCAATCTTGATTCCTGTGTAAATACATCAGATTCTCAACCGAAATTAACCATAACAACCCCAGAAGACGGAATAAGATAGTCAAGTCCCACTGATAAAATATACTCCAAAAGAGAACCAAATTATTTAAATGTTAGTTGTTTTCTATAAATAACTTGCTAGCTCGTTTATCGATTTTTAATGATTTCATTAATGAACTCGCTAAAATGGCAAAGTCCTGTTGGTGTAACGGTTAGCATGGTTCGATTTCCGGTCAGGTTAGATTCTTTTTAGATTTATTTTTTAAAATACAAATATATTATAATGATCTTTTTTTATTTTGGTCTTATGAATTGCTAATATCAGTGCTGCAATTATCATTTGACAAAAGCAGTCTATGTAAGTGAAGTCAAACAACATCAATTGTTCAAATCACTTAAGGCCTTTGCTGATTTGTTCATATCCCTTGCAAATCTGGTATTTTCCCACCTCTGTTCCCGGAATAGTGTATCTTTGAAATAAAACAAATGATCCTCTATGACATTGATAACGATGAAGATATAACTGTACTCTCAAACAAATGTAATAAATGGATGCAATTTTATAAATGACTTCATCTTGCACAAGTGATTAACTCTAATTCGTCAAATTTCATCCATTCCTCTTGTCAAATCCACATGTTAATTATGTTATGAAAAAGGGGTAAAAGGGGGAGAGGGAAAGAGAGAGGTGGAGAGAGACAGATATATATATATATAAAGGGGGAGGGAGAGAGAATGTGCAATTTGTGTGAGAGAGTGAGAGAGTGTGTGAGAGAGAGAGACAGAGACAGAGAAGAGAGATATATATAGATAGAGAGAGAGTGGACAGGGGGGGGGGGGGGGGGGGGGAGGGAGGGGAAGATTAAGCATTTTGTAACTAGTATTTAATAATCTAAAATGTTGGTGTGACTTAAAAAGCAAGATACAACCTTCATTTAGATACATAAAAGCAAACTAGTAGATATTAAACAAATGTTGGTATGAAGGTCAAACTATGAATAAATAACACAAGGGAACATATCAAGGAAGAATTAAGGACGAATATACGGTTGCTTAATTATCTTCTTATGCTATGTTCAACTTTACAGTCGTGCATAAATATTCGAAAATAAAACTTGTGTTTACAAGTGTTTTTATCTTCTATATATATATAGTTGATGTTTAACTTCAAGGTACTACGTTTAAGATTCATTTAAATAAATATTACTTTAGGTGTAGTCAGAATCATGCACTGTTTGTAAAATTCTACAAGACCCAAATGTGTAAGTAGAAATTCTATACAAGCAGGATATTCTATATTCCCGTCCAAATGCAGTTAGTGCAAAGCAGATATATTCTTAAATGCAATACTAATAAAAGTAGCTCGTTTACAAACACCTCTATAATATAACGTTTAAGGGTTAAGACCAAAACGCCATTTCTTTCACCTTGATGTGAAATACCTCCTGGAAAAGAAGTTTGAAACGTATTAAAGCTAAGCAACTTGCATCGATGTTAGTGCCTAGATCGATGACATTAAACGTGGTACACGCTTCATTGTTTGGCGGAGGTGGGATATGAGGTGTCATTTAAATCACTCCCGGGCAAGGTGTCCTTGGTTATCTTAAATATGTCTCCGCTCGGTGGTCTGCGGTTGAGTAGATATATATGTTAAAGGTAATGGGGAGAATGTAAAGATCTAAATACTATTAATGCAGAATTTATCTCCTTTAATGTCGAACTTGCCTTTAAGCAGTGTATGATACACAGGTTGAAATCGTAGTGCTGGCTCCGTTTTGTGTCTGAAATGATACAATATGTAATGAAAAACAGTAATTACAGTTATCAACTTGATTAAAAATAACTGCTGCTATATGTTGAAAATGAATCTGCGTATATCTCGAAAAACATATAGGTTTTAAAGAAATGTAATCCTTTATTCGGGTTAAAGTAAATATAAAGTCTTGCCAAGAAAAACATAGGTTGCTATAGCTGTATTCCGTCATATTGCTGTTCATAAGAGAAAACTATCAACAGATTTTTGGGAAATTAAAGACTAAACAAATATTGCACTTAACTGATGTTTTTTTTTGCATCGAGATATAGGCCCCCTTTTGTCAATGGCCGGTATATATTATCATGATATAACAAGAACGATCAAAGTCATGTTTCTTAAAGTCTATTGTTTTTTCGTTTTTTCTTTGATTCCCTATAGTTAAATGTTGTGTTAACGACTGAAATGACGTCTGTGACATCTTAGACATTAAGGCAAACTGAATACAGTTGCCTTAAGATATATTCGCCTTAATATATGTTCCGTATATATATATATATATATGTGTGTATGTGTTTAAGAGCAGCCAGTTGATTGGATGACTGTTATGTCGAGCATTGGTATAAGACAATCAGGAAATACATGGATGAGTGCATTCGCGGCTCTGATGCATGTATGACTAAATAATTGTTGAAAACAACGTTTAAGCCCAATTATTTGTTATGGTGTATTTCAAGTCGAAACGTACTTTTGAACCATGATCGGTGTGGACGCTATCTAGCAAGCTGACTAATTTACGTTTCATTTGCAAAATCTATTTCAATCATGTTGATTCAAACTTTAATAACCATACTATACATGTACCTAAAGATATATGTGCAAACCAGTAATATTACAAATGATGATGTTAAAAAAACTATGTAATAAGGTAATAAGTGCTGTAACGCGTTAACTTTACCACTCTATAGCTTCATTGACGTAATTTGATGAAGTGCATCCGATAACATACCTTCATCGGCTAATGTAAATAATAATGATATTTTTTACATTTTTCTGAATCTCTATAATTATATATAACAGTTTAAGTCTTACACACTCGCATGGTCATTTTTGTAGTTATATCAATTCACGGAAAGGAGCGTCATGATACTATACTTCTGGATTTCCTCGTGCTTACTTCAAACTTCTATAGGAAACCTCTAACTGATGTCAACATTCATATTTATATATATACCAGGGAATAAAACGTTCGAGCAGGTCCGACTAGTCATTCGCACAGGAAGTGACGTACTACCGCTACTGTGTACTTTTCCCGTATAACCAAAGTTTTATAAGGAATAGATCGTTATGCTAAACAGAATAATGTCAATTGTTTAATTGATTGTTTGATGTTATACGCGGCTTTCATTATTGTTTCAGTAATATCACGGCGTGTCCTGGGTAAATTACCAGTACTTCTGGTCCATGTATCCTGACATAATCCAGTCAGTCGTAATGCTAACACCGTAACCCTGAGGACCAAGGAGGCGAACATTTCTACTATTTTTAAAGTATGTGGTATGACCCGACCGGAGGATCAAACCCGCGACCTCCCGAACCGAAGGCGGACGCTCCACCACTACACCATTGTGGCGGTACAGAATAATGTCAACATATGCAATATAACGACTATTCTTCGTTTGGACAGGTCATATACGATTTAAGCTGCCATTATATTGCTGGTTTTTTTCTAGAAACCCTTGCTGCTTGACGTATTTTCCAATCTCGCACCGTTCTTTGTTAAATCCTAGTTCACCATTGGGGCACCAATGTCTTCTTGTTATTTTATCTAGTTGCCCAGAGAAATGTTACCTGGCATACCTGCGCAAGAACGTTCGACGAAACGTAGATGAATTGACCGTCGTGATATAACTGTTATATTGTTCAAAACTGCATTAAACTCAAATTAAGAAATCGAACGGTCGAATGTTTGAGTTGTGCTATTTATATAGGGTCAGTAATATAAATATTGACTGAATACGTTCTATATTATCTCATTGGTGTATGCGACTATTTACAACAATATCCTGTCGTGCGAGATATTCAGAAATCAGCTATTTTGTTTAACCAATACAGTTAAATGCATTTTCAACAATTTTGCAGTCATATTACGATGGACAGCCCACTTAGTGTTTCCTTGCTTTCCCACAACACCACTTCAAACAACCGTCTGTAAGAATGTTAACGCAGCTGGGATTCGAACTGACGAATTACGACTGATCTACCGGGGCTAAGTCTCAAAGAGATGGAAACATTGCCCATTAAATTCCCAAATTCGCCATTAAGAAGAGTAAATAGCTGTATCATGTTTAAATGACCGACATTACAAGACCCGTTTGGTTTTTACACACAGAACTTTTATCAACTACAGACAACATGTTAAACTTTGCAACAGACGACTATTAAAAACGTTGTCAGCAATGGCGAAATTGCACAGAACTAGCAATCTTTCGATGCACGTTCTGTTTTTTAAACAAACGTTTCAACTTTGTAAGTTGTATAGTGATCAGTTTAGACCGAAACAAACAGGCGCCATTGTATTGACCTAGTAACTATTTATAGTATTTCATTTGCATATTAAGATTGACACAAGTGCAGGCGCCATTGTGTTGACCTAGTCATTTGCATATAACGAGTGCGCATGCGTGACATCCATGATCTAAATGACAACATAGGTCTATATTTAGAACAACCAGTCTATTTTTAGAAAGCTTTAACAATGGAGCAAATATTCTGAAGTACCCATTCAGTCGAGACCACCAACAATTTGTCTTCAGCCTTCTACCAATAGCGGGCATGATGTTGGATCCCTCTAATATAATGGCCGAGAAATTCGACCGAACCTTTGATACATTGTTTCGGGAAACCTTACTTGAGACATCCATATGACACGATATATCCGTTTTGTATGTCGTTAGTCGAACCAAAACACTCAGTCAAACATGTCCTACCTCTCGAACGTCCAGCGCTCAAATGACAGATGCGCATGTCCTAACACCCGATCTATCTGTAATCTTGTTATTTCACAATCACCATCGGATATTTCATCAGAAATACACTAGGTGTGCGAACAATAGCCCATTGAAATGTCAAAATTAATCTCCTTTAAAGGCGCTATTATATCAAGCGTATACTGATTTAAGACCGCAAACGCAGACAATGCCGCATTGACATGTCAAAATTAATCTCCTTTAAAAGCGTCACAGTGTCTGCGTCTGAACACCTGCAACGAACGCGTTTTAACTTGCCTGTGTATAACCCTTTACATTCCTGTTCGAAAGTTTACCCCAAATGACGTCTAAATTTGAACGTGAAAATTGTCATTGTAGTTATACACACCTTTATTAATTTGATCAAATTTTAAATATACGGATAATAGAAGCCCATTAAAGACGTCAAATCAATTTGTTAACGATTTGTGCAACCGTTTACGCTTTAACCTTTTTTGACTCGTTGCAAAGGGTTTCATAATCTTCATCGATGAAGAGGTCACACCGGAAGTTTGGTGTGTATGTTAACCGGAAGTGACGTCAGTATATCTAACAATGGTCATATCTTGCTTAGTTTTAAACCGATGTTTTCAATTTGTATATCGAAAATTCTCATCGAGATATCAGTATATCCAAATTTGAAAGATATCCGATCAATGTTATTATGACAGTGTACTTAAAAATAAGCAGCCCAATGAGTAAAGGAAAACAAAGAAATGAATACAATTTCTACAATTTTATTATATTATGACACATTTAAGGAACAATTTCTTATGTTTTAATAATGGTTTCAACATTTTAAATAACCATATAGCCCCATTAAGATTGATTGTTCATACCTGAAGTTGTGCCTTGATGTTTTGAAAGTCATCGTCTGCATATTTTGTGTATGTGGAAAAGAGCTTACATATATAAATACAATATTTAACATCTTGAATATTGGAGCTCATTTAAGGAAAATGAACATCTGTTTGTTTGGCAATTTCTCCTTTTACCTTGCATATGATATACGAATATATTTGTTTAATGATACTTTTATTTCAGGACAAAGCAAGTTTATCTAACATACCACATAAATATAACATTTCAGTTTTAACAAAGACAAATACCATACTAATGGTAAAACAAGGTGGGAACAAAGGGAAAAACATAATCTAGACAATTTATATTACACCCACGTTTGAATCAAGTGTACTTATAATAAGTTACTAGAAATATTTTCATTTTCGGAACATTCATTTGAAAGAAGAAGAAACATGACCATTTTTCAGATCATTAAATAAGGTGACGAAGTTGCTTTATGTAGGCAATGTCTCCCTTTGCCGTGCAAAGTATATTTTAATACCTGAATCTAGTGTAGATGTGTCAAAAGTGGTTGTAGAGGATATTTATTGATTGATTGGTGTTTTACGCCGCTTTAAACAAATATTTTGAGTAATATCACGGTGTTTCCTTGGTAAATTACCGGTACTTCTGGTCCATATATCCTGACACAAGCCAGTCAGTCGTAATGCTAACTTCTAAAACCCCGGGCCCGACGTCTTCATGTTGTAATAACTAAAAGGCAAATAATGCACATATCGGGTGAGACAGCTCGTTTCGAGCCGACTCACTTGCATCTTTATTGTTTGTAAAATGTAAATCAAAATAGTTGGTAATTTGATTCTGAAATAGGTCGTATTATCTATCCCTTTTCCTCATATGTCAAATTTTCACCGAACGACATTTTAACCTGTAGACCAACATACGGAAACTCCCAATAAATGATTTTGTTTTAATAAATAGAGTTTAAAATACTGTGTCCAAAATAAAAGCAATTTCTCATCAATTTCCAACAATAATTCCAAAAATATGTTAGCTGCAGATTTGTTGTATCCGGAAAGGTTTAATATTACCTATTTTTAGAAAATCTATTCAATGCTGTTGTCCTTCTTTGCATTTATATAAAAGGGTATATTAAGGTTCTTCAATGCAAACATTATTTAATAACTTCCATCCATAACCCACACACACACACAAAAAAAAGAATATATTTACTTCTTGATTAACAATATTTACCCAAGTTTACATAGTAGAGTTACCTATTTACGTATGATATAAGACTTGCTTTGTGCCATAGGTGTGTTCGAATGTCCAAGCATTGAAACAGTCAGTTGTATTATTATTATAATAATTAGTATTTGTATAATAAGTATTATTTGTATAATAAGTATTAATTGTATAATAAGTATTAATTGTATAATAAGTATTATTATTTGTATAATAAGTATTATTTGTATAATAAGTATTATTTGTATGATAAGTATTATTGGTATAATAAGTATTATTATACAGTATTATTTGTATAATAAGTATTATTATACAGTATTATTTGTATAATAAGTATTATTTGTATAATAAGTATTATTTGTATAATAAGTATTATTTGTATAATAATTATTATTTGTATAATAAGTATTATTTGTAAAATTTGAATAATAAGTATTATTTGTATGATAAGTATTATTGGTATAATAAGTATTATTATACAGTATTATTTGTATAATAAGTATTATTATACAGTATTATGTTTATAATAAGTATTATTTGTATAATAAGTATTATTTGTATAATAAGTATTATTTGTATAATAAGTATTATTTGTATAATTTGTATAATAAGTATTATTTGTATGATAAGTATTATTTGTATAATAAGTATTATTTGTATAATAAGTATTATTATTTATATCTTAAAACTCCCGTGTCCACCTCTGTCATTCACATACATGTACATACTATATCATAAACACCAAGATTGAGAAGATAGCGTTACGACTGATGCATCATTACATACGAATATGTGTACTAATTTCCAAGAATTTACTGTGATTTCCTATTATGAGTGAACGTTCGATAAATATTCATAATACCGACAGTATTGTCTTGGATCCTGATAACAATCGTATTATCTAATATGAATTAAGAGTCGTCTGCTGTGAAATCATTCATCCGTTTGCCTCATAGTATTGGTCTATAGTAGTCTAAAGAATTAGGAAAATATGAAAAAATGATAATCTCCATCCAAAATTAAAAACATCTCGAAAAACGAGACATTGCTCGTTTGAAATTATTTCTCCTGTTCCCTTGTGTAACTTCTGTTGCAAATATGCTAACTATAGCATTGCGAATATCGGAAGTGCAGTTTATATAAAGAGTTGTTATACATATAAGTATTGTCACCATTGTTGAACGTGTGTAGTTCGCTCCGCTAGTGTAGAGGTAGAGAGTCCGCCTAGGGTGCGGGGTATCATACATTCAATCCCCGCCTGTGTTAAATACCTTTAACAATGGTAGTAATGGCTGCCCTTCCTGGTGCTGATGGTTGCGGGCTTGGCATTACGATTGACCGGTTGGTGTCAGGATAAAATGACAAGCACTGGTAATTTACCCAGAAAATGCCGTGATATAACTAAACAATGTTAAAACGGCGTGAAACACAACATAATCAATCAATGAATGTGTGTGAGCCGCGTCTGGTGATACGAATTTACGTTCCGTAACGAGATCCTTTTAAAGTAAATTGACGTAAATCTGATGGAGCTACGGTTCTGTTTTTTTTTGTCTAGGACTGTTTCACCAGACACACGAATTAGACTTTTCGAACGCGTATATTGATCTGGATCTTCGCTGTTTGATAAGTCCCGAAAATTGGTCCTTTTATAATGTTGTCAAATTTATTTTCGTTTAATTACACAGATGGACCGAACAACACAGAAAATTGTTTTACTCCTCTTGGATGGGGGCCGCCTGTTAAGCATGGGAATTATACAACAACAACACCGTGACATTGACGAAAGCCTTGCTGATAACCTGATACATACTAAGGTTAGAAAACTCAGAGAATCTGGAAGGATATCAGAGGAACATTTCCATCTTCTGTTTCCTCCCACAGACCTCAGTCAATGGGATACAACCATCACGTCACGTTTTCTTAAGCATTGTACCGACCTTGAGGAACCACAGCGTACGATTATGGACGAATTACAAGAACTAAAAAAAAAAGGGATAGAAATGTATCAAAACCAAGAGATGTCAACCGAAGTGTGTACATCAGTATGGAAAAGGATTGTCAACATCCTTCAAAGAGGGAAAAAACTTCTCTCTGGTCCCATCGAAGTTGAAATCGATGTAATTATCAGTATAATTGAAAATTCACCAGTTACACCTAAAGACTTAGACCAGGTGAAGAATTGGATGGACTTTGAAACAAACTACGAAGACACTGACGCAGGTTATGGGGATACAACAGAAGCTAAATCTGTTGTCCACTATGCTGCATTTCTAGGTAAACTTTCAACACTCCAATACGTTAGACAGAAATTCCCTGATCGCCTACAGGAGCAAGATAAGAAAGGTAAACTAGCTGTTCACTTTGCCGCAGAAGGGGGGCATATAGATTGTCTCAGATATATTTGTGAATCAATTCCCGAGTTTAAAGAATTAGGAAATGAAAATGAAATGGATGCACTTCATTGCGCTGCACGTGGTGGATGTGTTGATCATTTGAAATATCTGATTGATAAACATGGCTCAACAATTCTACACGAAGCGACCTATGGAGGATCTGTGTCGATGGTACAATATATTTATGAAACATTTCCTGCGCTGACAAAGCAGATAAATGAGAAAGGACAGGATGCCCTCTTTACAGCTGTACGTGGCGGGACTCTAGATTGTTTGAAATATCTGATTTATCAAGGTATGAAAACTGATACGCGGTCTAAAAATGGTAACACGTTACTACACGAAGCCGCCTTTCGAGGATTTGAACCGATAGTTATGTATCTTTGTGAACAGTTTCCTGAGCTGAAAAAGGAGAGAAACAAGAAAGAACAAGATGCTCTTTATAATGCTGCACTTGGAGGCCGTCTTGATTGTGTAAAATATCTGGTCGGGCAAGGTATGTACACAGACAGGAGATTTAAACCCGAATACACATTACTACATGAAGCGGCCTATGGAGGATCTGTGTCGGTGGTAAAATACATTTGGGAAGCATTTCCCGATGAGAGGTATGAGAGAAATGAGAAAGGAATGGATGCTCTCTTAATTGCTGCAAATGGAGGGAGTCTTGACTGTTTACAATATCTGATCGGTGCAGGTATGAACATAGAAACACGGTCTAAACATGGCTCAACAATTCTACATGAAGCGGCTTTTGGTGGATCTGTGACCATTGTACAATACGTCTGCGAAACATTTCCTGAACTGACATATGAGAGAAATGAGAAAGGACAAGATGCTCTCCATTGTGCTGCATGCGGAGGTCGTCTTGACTGCTTGATATATCTGATCAGCCAAGGCATGAACACAGATACACGGTCCGAACACGGAAACACGTTACTACATTCAGCGGCATATGGGGGATCTGTGTCGATGGTACATCATATTTGGGAAACATTTCCCGATCTGAATATGGAGAGAAATAAGATAGGGCAGGATGCTCTCTATAGCCGTGCATGTGGAGGGAGTCTCGACAGTTTCAAATATCTGATCAGTCAAGGTATGAAGATAGATACCCAATCTAAATATGGGCAACCAATTCTACATCAGGCGGTGTTTTACGGTCATGAATTAGTTGTCCGGTATCTTTGCGAAAATTATAATCATCATTTCGGCTATGAACAGGCTCATGGACAACAATTAATTTTCGCGGCGGTATGTGGTGATCATCTGGACATACTGAAATACCTTCTCAGTCAGCAAATTGACCCAAAATTACCAAATAGGAAAGGACACACAATACTACACGCTGCTGCTAGGACTGGTAAGACAGATATCGTGCGGTATCTGTGTTCTACCTGCAAGTTTCTTATTCCTTTGAAGACTATCAAAGGCGAAACAGCAAGAGAATTAGCTCACATAAATAGGAGATTCAATTGTGAACACATACTTGAGGAACGGTTTTATAGCAGATTTTGTTTTTGTGTGATCACCTATTTCAACCTATTGTATATTAATTGCTTATGACGTCACATAAACTGGAACACACATGAAAACATTTCTTGAAATATCTTGCATTAGAAGGTATGGAAGATATAAGTATTAAAAATATCATCAAATGTACGTTATCACAACACATTTTGAATCCATTATGAAGGCTTAAAGATTAAAAAAAGAAATGTGTCACTTTGTAAACTATGCTTTAACTGTATCAATACGTAATTTAAAACAATTCAATCTGAATATTGTGTGTAATTTCTGTACGTTTACAGTGTATAACAGCTAATTAATCAACATTCCCAGGTTAATAGAAATTTACATGTGCATTTTATTATAGAACAATAATGTTTTAAGTAAATTAACCATTTAAAGAAAAATGTGATACAACAGGTCCTCCAGATCATGTTTTTGTAATTAACGCGAAAATGAATGCTATTTCTTGAGTTCAATTTTCAAAATGGCGGTGAAGACTACCACAATTATGACTGTTTTCTTTTGTGAAATTTAATTAATACGAAAAAAACCCATGAATGGGTTTTTTCGCTTATAGTTAACAGGTGTGAGATCTTTTTTTTTTTTTTTTTTTTTTTTCAATAACCCATGAAGCTTTCTGAAATGAAACTGGCCAAATCCATGGGGGCCGCCATTTTGGGTATGTATAAAATGAGCCGAGAAACACGGATTGAAAAAAAATTATTGTCGTCTTTTTAATACTTTTTTTTTAAATCGATAATTTGGGTATGTATAAAATGACACGAAAAACACGGATTTTTTAAATTATTGTCGTCTTTTTAATATATTTTTTTTTAAATCGATATTTATTAAAGTGCTGTGTTTTGGGGGAATTAACATTAAAAATAAATGGAACTCTGTAAGAAATATGTTTTCCCGTTCGTCAAAAAAACGACAGCATTAGACTTCTACCCCTGAACCTAAATATTGACTGTATCGTATCCAAAGAAGGACATTTCCGTAACACTTCATCTTGGCGTAACGTCAATGGAGCGACGTCGTTTCCCGGAAAAAAGTGGTATCAACATGAAATACCCCAAATTCCTATACATGAGCTATTTATCAAACATTGTGGCAAAAGGATAACTTTCTCATAAGGAGCAATTGTTCTTTTAGCGACAATCTTTCCCTAAATCGTCTGTTGCAAAGGCCTCAGAAACCGTCTCTAATAGGGAAAGGGTTTAGCAGAAATGTGACCCCTTACATCATTTGTTCCAGTCATATTGACTGGTTGAAAAAGGCAGTTGCCAGGTGGCATCAGCAAAGAGCTGACCTTTTTGCTTCTTTACCATAATGCAGGTGATCGATTAAGGATCATCTTGGCCATCATGTTTTAACCTCGTTCATTATAAATGTATTCCTTGATTTTCTGAAAGTCTTTACTTTATTATTTTCTGTTCGTAATAATAGACGACAGCAATACGAATTCCAAATATTTTTTGATAATGCACAAAACATGACATTAACATTATTATTGTCTAGTCAATTACTTATAAATCCTTTTTTATGGCCAAAGTATGCTCTTTAATTTTTGTTTATAATTATCTTGCGTTTTTTCGTAAATAGGTAGCACCTATAGATATATTACTGAAATATTAAGGAACGAGTGGCAATGGATATAATTTAGAGTACACTTTGTTTTAATATCATGTTCGACGTAAACCTGAAGTACCGTGAATATCGGTAATTATATCCTAGTTGATATATAATGGACTCGCGATAATTCGAACACCGTTGAATTCGAATATATCGTTCAACTCGAACCAAGTCATTGAACGGATATTTTTTTGAAAACAGTAGCGAAGGAGAAATTCTGATTTCTCAGACGATCTGCGCACTTGTAAATGATATGAGCCTTTCCAAGGAAAAAACCAACAGTATGGACACCGCGTAATGTATCGATGTGAAGAGTAAAGACTCCTGAAACCAAACATCCTCAACAGGCGAAAAGGGTCAGTCCGGGGTAGCCTGCTCGGCATGTTTAGGCTGATCCGTGTCGATACAGTCCTAAATGTTGGTTTTCTCGTGGAATGGCTCAATTATATTAATTATATTAAAATATGTATATCATCTATCCAAGGTCTTTGATTGATAGACCTTGACTTTACTATGCATTGTTCAATTCTCCCTTTATATTCAACTATATACACATATATTGGACTTCTATCCGATTAGGTCCCTTAATAATTTCGTATAATAAATATCAGGTAAATTGATGCATCCGTTTATATGATTGGATGGTTTAAAACAAAATGTCTAATCATGATAATGCTTTAATCACGATCCAATTAGACTGTAAATTGTATGATGTTATTAACTGAATATCCGAAGTGTTAATATTACAATTGGAATCACAATTGATAATATTGTGAGAAAAGTAGGAATTGCTTTAATTGACCAATAGTATTTTTACCAATGTCCTTCACCCTTTTCTATCAAAACGTTGTCTTCTGAATGTACGTCGAAAGTCGACTGTTTGAGGGAGAGGTAAAGCGGTAAAAAGTTTTAAATCTATTCTACACAGTTAACAACATTTTACTACGTACATACACTAGAATGTGTATGTACAAGTTTAATAGATTTTCCGTAAATCTGGAGGGTTTAAAGTGACTGAAATCCAGATGGCACGGAACAAAAAAAAAAAAAAAAAAAAAAAAAAGAATTCGCCCTAAATGTTATTCTTTATGTTATCCAAGTAAAACCAGGGTAGAAAATGTATCGTGAACTTGAGTCGTTTTCAATTGTCCCGATGAAGGGGTTTCCTATTTAAAAATACCACGGAATCCTTCAGAATTTACCTGTCCTAGCCTAGATCTGGTTTGCTTATCCAGGGATCATATATAATTGAACTGTCCCCCTTATATAACTAAAATTATTTTGAAAACGGCGAAACACCGTAATACAGCAAAATAAATGTTATTATATGCAAGGGAATTAAATTTCCTTTATTTCATTTGGTTTGAATTTCTAATAATCCTTATCTATAAACCCCTTTTCTAAATGTAAACACATTTTGAAGGGATAAAATGTGCTTAATGGGGCATTCTCACCGCCGATCTGAGTACCTCGATCCCCCCGACCGGCAAAAACTGCCAGACCTTCAGTGGACCATACTATATCAACTCATGTTCTGGTTGAATATGGTTTTGATCCAATGACAAAGTCTGATACAGGACATACCGTAATGCACACAGCGGCACATGAAGGCTTTCTTTACATCGTGAAGTATCTCGACGAGAATTATCCTGATTTGAAGAGTGAGCAATATGAGACATATATGACTGCTCTCTTTAGCACTGTACCTGGCAAAAGGCTTGAATGTTTGAAATACCTGATTGGTCAAGGTATGATAACAGATACACGATCAAAATATGGAGACACGTTACTACACACAGCGGCCTTTGTAGGATCTGTGTCAATTGTGAAGTTTCTTTGTGAAACAGTTTCAGGGTTGAAAGAATAAAACTGACAAGAAAGGACTGGATGCACTTCATAATGTTGCGCATGGAGGGAGTCTTGATTGTTTGTTTTTTCTTATCGACCAAGATATGAAAACTGACAAACATAGTAAAGATGGCTCATTATTTCTACATTAAACAGCCTATGGGGGATCTGTGTCGATGGTAAAATATATTTATGAGGACTCCCCCGAGTTGATGAATGTTGCGAAAGGTGGATTTAAGAACATTTGTACTTAATTATCTTGGAATCTGACAACGGATTATGAGAAGAAGAATTGTCAAAATTATGCATTTTACTCCCTTTCATCTGAAGCAGCAGCAGAAGTACTGTTTATAATGTATATCTTTGAACACATTTGAAAGAAGACCCCCAAAGGAACTTTCTGTGAAGTTTTGTTGAAATTTCTCAGTGGTTTAGGATGAGATATCATTTGATGCTAAAAGTTCAATTTACTCCTTTTCTGATGCCGCCTGGTAACTATTTAAATAATTTAGTTTTCCTTTGATATACTGACGGATTACCCGGCTGTAGCTTTTCCGGGGAGACTTACCAAATTCCATGGAAAATCCCCGGAGTATTCGGACAACTTTCCAGGGATAATCTGACACTTTCCATGGAAATTCCAGGACATTTATGTGGAAAACCCGGAAATTCCATGGACAACCCGGAAAAGTTTCACGGAAACCCAGGAAAAGTTCCATGGACACCCCGAAACTGTTCCATGGACATGCTGGAATGGTTCCGGGACCCCGGAGTATTCGGACACATTTCCAGCATTTCCGCATTTTAACATTAAATTCCTTGTTTTTTTCCATGGTTTCCGTGTATTTTCCGTGTATTTTTGTATTTTCTGTTATGAGTCCCCGGAAAAGCTACAGCCGGGTAACACCATATACTCTAGTTATAATACATTTTCACTGGATTAACCTTTTCCCACATGCCTACACATTTTGACAAATACGATTAAATAATAGTATTACTATTAACCTAATTTCAGTCCTTCGAATATTTCTCTGCACGAACAACTGCTGTGGAAATGATGTTTATAATGAATATTGATATGCGTCAATTTTCCATAATGGTAATTGCGAACTTGTTGTTTGTATTTCGAAGTTGCTTCTTGTTATTCATTGTCCTGTTTATATGACATGTTATGACGGGGGTTAATACGGATTTAGTTTAAGTTTAAACTTACTGTCAAACTTGTGTTAGCAATCACCTTTGTTAAGCGGTCAACTTGTATTAAGCAGCCACTTGAAGACTAACCAAAACAACGTTTTTTTCTTTCTTTGACTTGTATTAAGCAGCCAATGTTCAGCAACCTAATTGTGACTCTCCCCGGATGGCTGCTTGAGACAAGTGTGAAGGCATTTAGTTTACATTTATTGCGAAACAAGCTCTCAGCTTATATTAATCACGCCCGATATAAGCTTCCCGCAGAACCAGTACTCGCGCCGTTTGTGTGGAAAATCCCAAAGGTAGAACCCGCTAATCACGGGATTCGAACCCGGGAAATTTGGTACGAGAGGCCGACCATCTACATCTACACCACTTTCTTCCACATATCCGGTGTTTTGTAAGACAGCCTGATGCAGACGGTTATTAATTTGTTATCGCAATAGCACTAATTATTACACAAGTTCAGATAAAAGATAAATAAATATGTAACTTCTGACGAATATCATTTTACATGTAGTTATTGTTAATTTAAGTTAGACAGTGAAAGCTCACAAGCCTGTGTATACAAAACAGTCTAGCCAGTGCCTTCGCTATCCACCTTCACTGAGAAGACACATAGATGTTTCTACTGACAAGAACCATTGCGGTCCATTTAAGACGGACAGTGAAGACTCATGATAGCCGGTGCATACACAGTTTCACCAATGCCTTCGCTATCCACCTGCATTGAGAAAAAGACGAATATATATGTTCTTACGAAAAATTAAACTTTAAACCATGTATTTCACCCCATGCCCTGTTATCTGATGACAACAAGGTGAGGTTTCACATTTGTACAAATCTGCCACAGTGATGTAGTCGTTATAGTAATTGCATCGAATGCAAGATATCAGCTTCTGTGTTACTTCGAAATATTAATATCTCCCACTCCTCATATAAGGCTCGTGGCTGTCTCTTTCCATCTCCGTCAAGACGCACTAGTTCAGTAAATATCAATGATGACTTTTAACAAGAGGTCGTGGCAAATGGTGAATATAATCATAGTTAACAAGATTTCCTTTTTGCAGCAATGTTTAAAATTCTTCGAAATATAGGGGATAATACATTACTTTCCTATCCTAGTACTGGTTTGATTACCAAAGGATCATGACAATGGGAATTATCGTCGTGATATAACTGACATAATGTTGAAACCCCTAAATATAACAAATTGAACGTCAAATATTTCCTACGGTTATCTCCCTTGGGTAAATTGTCGCATGGCTGTGCATTTCCAGTTATATTAAGAGTAAGATTAGAACAATGCCAAATTGCTGACACTCTAAAAACTAAATTAGTGACTTGCCATATCTCTTTAAATGTATGGATTCCGCCACGACCGAGTGGTGCGTGGTATATACAAGTATCGAGAATCTTGGGTTTGATCCCGCCTCAAAGCACATTTCCTATTTTAGTACTGGTTTGTTTCACAGGGATCATATCTAAGTTTACTAAAGCTGTGATAGAGCCGACAATTAATGTTGAAAACGACGTCAAACTGGGAAATAAAACAAATTATTTACAAATATTGTTCTTCATTTGATAACAATTATTATTGACAGAAGTTACTTGTCTTGCATTTGCACGCTTTTATCCTGCTGCTGAACTGAAAGTAACGATCGTGCAGAGAAGAAAAAAAGCTGTAAAAATGTATAAGAGAAGCAGATCTGTCGCGTTCATTGCCTCTGTCCACGTGATTGTTTCCGATTCTTCTCCCTGGGTATCTGGTTGGCTATGTCGGCATCCCCGTCGTTGATGGATTGGAGAGATTTCCGAGGTGACCTCTGTTTCGTATCGTTGATGTTCACTACTGAGTTATCTACCTTGTTGGTCTTTTCCTTCTCAAAGCAAAATTTACCATACACGAGTTTTGATATAAAAATGAAATATCTCGGCACCTTTCTTTGGGTATCGTCAAATCCTAAGCATCTCACTTGTAATATTGCGCACATACAAGTAACAGCGCTTGCCATCGTCATTAGGATAAGGTAAATGACCATCCGGGTGAGGGTCTTCGGGAGAGATTCTGCGATTAGAAAGAAGAACACCGCAAAAGCCAGGAATACTGTGACGTTGTAGCCAACCTTTCCCCACCGTCGCACGGCACCCAAAACCCGAACAAATTTAACACTGACAAGGCTAATAGAGGTATCATTTTAGTAAGTACGTCGTAAGTTGGGCTTGGCTTAATCTTAATCTCGAAAATCATCGTAACATCCTCATCGTCGGAGACGGTCCACCAGTTCATGGATACGATCGACCATTCCGAATGACTTTCAAAATTGTCGAGCGCAAATCCGTCGGTTCGTCCAACCAAAGTGACATAGAACACATAGATCAGACATGATACTTCAAGCCACGCCCATCGTCATGCATCACAAACAAACCAACAATTTATCGTTAAATACTACCCGGTTTTCATGTATTTTTCAACATTGCGTTAAGCTTGTTTTTCCGGCACCGCTCATTTAAAATACACCCATCATAATGTGAGCCGTCCCGCGAGAAAACCAACATTGTGGACTCTGCGTAAAGTATCGACACGGATCAGCTAAAACATGCTGCACAGGCTTAGCAGGATATACAATTTTCGCCTCTTGTGGATTTTCTGTTTCAGGAGTCATTATTCTATACCTCTATCCTCTTGATAGGGAATGTTTCGGCCCGGATCAGTCAGCGCGGACAGCGCAGGCTGATCTTGGTCGATACATTACGCAGAGGCCATAATATTTGTTTTCTCGCGGGACAGATCATGTATTTTACCGCCTTTTTGTTTCTTTCTCTGTCATTAGCTAACGCTAAGTTAACTGAATACACTACATATGGACGGTACTCTATGAAAACTAACCCTACCGTAATAACTGTATGTATATATATGCATTGTTGAAATCGGCGTAAAATGCGATACAAAAATGACTGTCCGGGAGAGCAAGAAAACTATTAGTTATGAAAACTGGTCGCCGTGGTATAACTGAACAACTGTTGAAAACGGCCTTTAACTCTGATGAGAAACATTTTTTTCTCCGGATGCTTCTTGAATGCTTGCTCCTTGCTCGCCTAGTAGACTGTGATATGACGCAGATAAATATGAGCCCGTCCATGTGAATTTATGAATGATTAATTGAGGTTTAATGCCGTTTTCAACATGTTCTAAGTCATATCACGGCGGCCAGTTCATCTTCCAATGTATTTCATGGCTTTCCCACACCAGAACTCCAGACCACATAATTTCCAAGCAAACTGGCCTTTTTCCACTGTAAGCCCACCTGTCCATGAGGATAACTACAAATTGACTTTTGTGAACAGTGCATCTCAGCCAACGTTCTTTCCGACGCCATTAGACTAACAGTCTATGTGAAAAAACAGCCAGTTGCTTTGAAAGTATGTTGTGTTGTGTGAGAAGACCAGGAATGGCATGAGTAGGTCAACTGGCAACCGAGATATGATTGAAATATTGTTGAAAAAGGCGTTAAGCTCTTATCAATCAATCCGTCCTCTTTTCAGTCTAATTGTCGTTATGTCCGAGGCAAGACATTGGAAAACCGACCGTATAAACGGTATATGAAATACACATTAACACTTCTGAACAGTGTAGGTTCACTTCAACCCGTATACATGCTAAGTATTTCCAAACTCTACATAAGTTAACAGAATCTCAAGACAAGCATCTGTAAGTCATATGTGAAAGTGTGGATTTTAACCAGACTGTACGGATGCACTTGCTGATCTGGATATACAATGTTAACAAAGGTCAACTTGTTAATTGTCCTATAAACTGTTTATAATGTGTGGCCCAATAGATTTCCGATGACCATGTACGTAAAATGCCGCGTGTGGCCAGATTGCTGTCCGATGACCATGTACGTAAAATGCCAAGTGTAGCCAAATTGATTTCAGATGACCATGTACGTATAAGGCCGCAGCCGATTGATTTCCGATGAGCATGTACGGAAAATGCTGAGTATGACCCAATTGATTTCCAATGACCATATACGTAAACTACCGAGTTTGAACTAATTGGTCTCCGATGACCATATACGTAAAGTGCCGAGTGTTGCCAAACTAATTTCCGATAACCATATAAATAGCAAATGTCATTGATGCCATTTCAATTTAAATCCCGTATCATGAAAACAATGTTAATTTAACTCTATTTATTCACCATTGAACAAAGTTGAACACATTATGATAAATGGTTGTATTATTCTTTATGAGCAATTTATCCCTTTGCCACAATTTTTTCAAAATGAATTCAGACAAAGATACGTACCCTCTATTCGAATATTGTTCATATTTCTGTATATACCTTTTCAAATAATCAGTTGTATGCGGGAAATTCGCATCAAATGACCTTAATTAGCAAGACTTTTATCGGAAAATCGATTCAATATTGATATATATATATATATATACACATGTATATAGATTTGTGTAGGTAATTATCTCTATCATAAAAATCATATACGTAGTCAAAGTTTCACTTCTTTTATTTTACCTGTATTTCGTAGGTGTATTTACACATAATCAGGTTTAGATATTGTTATCATAAACACACGATACATATACACCATACGAGAGAATGGAGATTTTTTTTTCGGCGATAGCTGACTTACCTCAGTTTTGACCTAGATGTTAAACAAATGATCGAGATTGTAGACCAATCAAATGTTGTAATTAATGAATAATGTCGATGAAATAAAGGAAATGAAACGTTTTGATTGGTTCATAGTTCAGTTGGCGATCCTATGAGAGGCCCTTATAATGTAAAGTTTAAAAATGAAATGTCCTGCATACTAATTTTTAATTGTTTTCCTTAAGAAGTGAAAACAATCAGTGAAAACGTATGAAATATAATAGCTAAGAACGAAATATTAATTATTTTTGAAACATGATAAGTTTTCAGTTATTTATCGTCAATTGAAACTTATTCACCTCTTGGGAGCCTCGCGTAATCTCCAGTCTTGTGGCGTATTCTCGGAATTGATAATCTATTCATAGAAACTGAAGGTAGATGGAGATTGGTAAACACATCGATTATTGTTATGATTTAGTAGTTGTTACTGGGATAAAGATATAAACAAGTTGACTCCATCGTTTCCGTTTAGTATTCAAAAATTTCTTAGAGTTTACATACTTTTTGCTAACACTCTGTTCTAAAAAGAAAAATAAATAAACAAAAAACGCTCAAGCTACACTCGATTACCGATTCTATATATTTTAAAGAACAATGTGCTAATCATTCAATGTTCTAACTGGTTCACGATTATAATGCATTACCAATAAAAGGAGCTGTTGAATTCTTAGATATACAACATTATTGCGCACATTTTATAAATCTTGGAAAATTACTGATTGTTTTGATTATTAACAAGAAAAATCTGATATTCAAGTCAAATAATATATGTATGTTCCGTTTCTTAGTGTTTTCTCATATTGGTCGCAGTTTATCTTTTTTAAAGATCTTTCTTGTTTATTTTATTAATTATTATAAAATAGATTGAAATATACAATATGTGATGATCTACCGCAGATGACTTTTGAAAACTTTAAATGAACCACTGATTGTTTGCCTCTAATGTAAAACCATCATGTTCTAACAATTTAATGGAAGCACATCCAAACATCTATAAATGCAGACTGGAATCCAACATATAGCTACTGCATGAATGCCCTAACCAGTTGACCTAGGATAATCCACACATTCAAAGTATTAAAACAGTGTTGCCTGTTTAAATATCAAGAAGCTTTTGCTCGTAATATGAATTGACTATATTTCAACAATAATTTTCAATCAATAATATTTGATAATAAATTCCTTTTTTTTTCATTTGTCTAAAATTAGGAAGAGTTTGAATCTACACTTTATGAGCTGATTATTAAAACATATATATTAGGGTCGTCTTAGTTAAATTATGTGCAAATGTATAATTTATGTACATGATCAGAAAGATAACATTACTGAAACAAAAGCTTGAAGTTTACATACATTAAATATATCTCTTATATTTCTTACCGATATTTATTAGTCGAAATTATTTTTGACACCTAATTGAATAGATGTCCAATTGTGTTCATATTTTTGATTATAAAGGAAGTATTAAACATTATACGGTAACGACGGGTCTATCAATCACATACCCTGGTATGAAAACACACATTCTTTAAAAGAATACATCATTTACAATTGTGCAGATCTATCCATTTATCATGTCTATATAATTATGATCCTTTCGTCGAAACAAAGGCTAGTATAAGAATCACATAAATTATCTGTTATATTTAAGAATTAAACAAATAAATATCTATCTAAATATGAGCATAAGTTGAAAAGATAACTTCACAAACCATTTCCTACAATGTGATTAAACAAGATGTCCCTACTGTGCTCATATGAGTTAAAATAAGTGTATTTTGTTATAGAATAACAATTTATTGGGGGGGGGGGGGGGTCTCATTTTTGAAGAACAGTACATTTTATCTTATTTGATAGAAGGTCACCAGATGATCATTCGTACCATACACGTTTGAATTGATCATTCGTACCATACAAGTTTAAATTGATCATTCGTACCTTACACGTTTGAATTGATCATTCGTACCATACAAGTTTGAATTGATCATACGTACCATACAAGTTTGAATTGATCATTCGTACCTTACAAGTTTGAATTGATCATTCGTACCTTACACGTTTGAATTGTTCATTCGTAGCATACACATTTGAATTGATCATTCGTACCATACAAGTTTGAATTGATCATTCGTACCTTACAGGTTTGAATTGATCATTTGTACCATACATGTTTGAATTAATCATTCGTACCATACATGTTTGAATTGATCATTCGTACCATACACGTTTGAATTGATTATTCGTACCTTACAAGTTTGAATTGATCATTCGTACCTTACACGTTTGAATTGATCATTCGTATCTTACACGTTTCAATTGATCATTCGTACCATACACGTTTGAATTAATCATTCGTACCTTACACGTTTTAATTGATCATTCGTACCTTACACGTTTGAATTGATCATTCGTACCATACACGTTTGAATTGACCATTCGTACTTTACACGTTTGGATTGATCATTCGTACCATACAAGTTTGAATTGATCATTCGTACCTTACACGTTTGAATTGATCATTCGTATCTTACACGTTTCAATTGATCATTCGTACCATACACGTTTGAATTAATCATTCGTACCTTACACGTTTTAATTGATCATTCGTACCTTACACGTTTGAATTGATCATTCGTACCATACACGTTTGAATTGACCATTCGTGCATTACACGTTTGAATTGATCATTAGTACCATACACGTTTGAATTAATCATTCGTACCATACACGTTTGAATTGATCATTCGTACCTTACACGTTTGAATTGATTATTCGTACCTAACAAGTTTGAATTGATCATTCGTATCATACAAGTTTGAACTATAACAGTTCCTTAAAAATACGAATTCGTACCTTACACGTTTGAATTGATCATTCGTATCTTACACGTTTCAATTGATCATTCGTACCATACACGTTTGAATTAATCATTCGTACCTTATACGTTTGGATTGATCATTCGTACCATCCATACACGTTTCAATTGATCATTCGTACCATGCAAGTTTGAATTGATCATTCGTACCTTACAAGTTTGAATTGATCATTCGTACCATACACGTTTGAATTAATCATTCGTACCATACACGTTTGAATTGATCATTTGTACCTTACACGTTTGAATTGATTATTCGTACCTTACAAGTTTGAATTGATCATTCGTATCATACAAGTTTGAACTATAACAGTTCCTTAAAAATAAGAAGAGTTTTAAAGTTTCTATAACGCCACTATAAGAAAGTACTACCCCATCCTCTGGTGGCCTCATTTATTGAAGGGCAGTCATCATTGTAGTTGTTTTAGTGGTCACCAGATGAGCATTTGTGCCAAACTGTACCTACAAAGGAGAATACTTATAAAGCCTAACGAATTAAAACTACACCCCTAGGGTCCTCATGTTCTAAGGACAGACTTCATTTAATCTGTTTTGGTGATGAGGACCACTTGTACCAATAAACTCTGAATTCTGACAGCTGATTTAAAAGGAGAAGACTTTTCTGGAGAAAAAGATTTGCACCTTGCTTGCCATGGATCACATTCATATTAGCAATTTTGGCAGACTACTATAATTATTATTCATGCGAAGTTTAATAGAAAATGACTGCGGTATAGGAGGTGATGTCTTTTAGATGATTAACGGTGGTGTAGTTGTAGAGCGTCCGCCTCGGGTACAGGAGGTTGCTGGTTCAATCCTTGGTCGTATATACTAAATACAAAATGGTAGTAATGGCTGCCGTCCTTGAGGCTCAGGATTGCGGGGTTAGGATTACGTCTGACTGACTGGGGGTAGGATAAATTGATCAGTAGTACTGGTAACTTACTCAGGAAACGCCGTGATATAACTGAAATAATTGTTGAAAGCGACGTTAAACAACAATCAATCAATCAACGGATGACGGGTGGTGAGTGATCAGAAAATATCACATTTAGCACAATGTGCTCATATGACTTCAAAATCAACAATTATGATCCTTCTTCCGAAGAACCTGTTATACGTGATTTCAACTGTAGGATAAGGGATATTAAGTGAATTCGGCTTACCTTTATAGCGTAATACTATGTGTTATGAAACATAACCAATACATATATACAAGAGTTGCTGAAAGATGCAGCAGTTCAATGTTAGCGCGGGAATCAGCATGTTATGGCTTAAGAAATGCTGTTTGATTCGAAAAACACGAAACCCGCTTTTAAATATATGATATAAAGTTATGATAACAATAGTCTTTTAGTTAAATACGTAAAACGAAAACCAAAATACCTTTTCGCAACGTGTTGACCTCGATCTCCAAAAAAATATTGTAAACATTTGTCTGCGCATGCGCGTCTTTTTTCCCCTTAATATATTCTTAAAAACGCACACGTGTGTAACGGGAACGGGGTATAGGTATATATATATAACTTATACAGCCTTGCTGTGGAATTTTATAGCGACGTTGGTAGAGTTGTTGACCTTTTCTTAAAGTTAAGCAACGTTCATCGCGGTTAGTGCCTGGATGGGTAACCCGCGATGGCTTAGCGCCGGTACACGTTACAATGACTTTGCTTTTACGAATATATTCCCATTTTTCTGTTATTACAAAACTATGGTTTTCATTTGCATTTTAATTATTAAAAAAAAAATCGCATATAGATAGACTGGTTCATTAATCTTAATCTTCTATTGCAAACCCGAACGAGAACCAACTAGTCTAGTGACGAAGTGCTACGGTAATATCCGAGAGCTGACGGTAAAATACGGCGCATGCGCGATCAAGACGATTAACACGGCGTATGTGCAAGCCCATTGCACCAGGGATAGTTCTAAACACAACCAATATATGCACTGGTGCTGATGCACCAGCGCAATAATACTTCTACGTCATCTTCCTGATGCGTACAGGTCACGTGTAGCCTATAACGACGATTTCCAGTTCCGCAGTAATTGCTTCATTCAGTCATATGAGCAATCAGAACGGATGCATTGCTTTTAAGATAACCTGAGCCGAAGGCTCCAGGTGATCTATTCTGATTGATTTGTGTACGTCGTCCGTCGTCGTCCGTCGTTAACTTTTAGCTTTAAACATCATCTCCTCCTAAACCACAAAACCAATTCCATCCAAACTTCACAGAAATGTTCCATTTGTGGCCTTCTTTTAAAATTGTTCAACAATGTAAATTCCATTGAGAACTTTGGTTTCTGTGGCATCAGAAAGGGGGGAAAATGTCCAAACTTTAAAAAATCTTCTTCTCTGAATCTGCATTTCAGATTCCAATATAGCTTGGCGGAAATATTCCTTGGGTGATCTTCTACAAAGATTGTTCAAGACATACTGATTGGTTGAAAACCATAGCAGTCAGGAGGCATCAGAAAAGGGACAAAATTACAACATTTGGAAACTCCTTTTTTCTGAAAGTCCTTGTCTGATATTAAGAAAATTGAATAGAACTCTTACTTCAGTGATCTTCTACTTATTTTTTTCTAGCCGTATTGATTACTTACAAAATCATAGCAACCTCGCGACATCACAAAAGGGGTAAATTGAACATTTAGCTACAAATGACAACTCCTTCCATTCCACTTGACCGATTTTAACGTAACTTCACAGGAATGTTCCTTTGTTGGTCCTCTTTCAAATTTTTTAAACACATTATGTGCAGAACTTTTGTTGCTGCGGCATCAGAAATTGAAAAAAATACCCAAACTTAAAAAAACTCTACCACCATAATTTGTTTGTCAGATTCTAAGATAATTTGGAAGAAATGTTCTTTGAGTGACTCTCTACAAAAACTGTTCAAGCCATATTGATTTCGTTGAAAAACAGAGCAGCAAATCGGCATCAGAAAAGGTGCACTTATTAAAGTTCTTGTTAGATTTCAAGATACAAATGGCTTTTACTGATAAACTTTTTCTTTAATATAGTGTCTACTCCTTGCAGTTTCATATGAACTCCTGAACAAATTTTCACAGATATTTGCTGTTAAATATTTGCTTCTTATTTACTATTATTCAGGTGATCGATTTAGGGCCATCTTGGCCCTCTTGTTTTATTACAGATCCATTCCAGGAATAGATCAAGTTAAACGATTTATTTGTATTATAACATTTATTTACATGTATGCTGAAATATTGATTATGACAAGCATGTCAGTGCTGAACTCAATATTATAAAGAAAACAGCATAGCAGCAGATCTGATTACTCATTTCAGCAATCAGAATGTCTACTTTGCTGTTTCCAATTACAGTTTCATTCTAGTAATAAGTTAGAGTAAACAATATATTCGAATTATCGTGTATACGAGTTAACAATATATTCGATTATCATGTATACTAGTTACCGATATATTCGAATTATCATGTGTACGAGTTAACGATATGTTCGAATTATCATGTATACCAGTTAACCAAATATTCGAATTATCATGTATACGAGTTACCGATATATTCGAATTATCATGTATACGAGTTAACGATATATTCGAATTATCATGTATACGAGTTAACGAAATATTCGAATTATCATGTATACGAGTTAACGATATATTCGAATTATCATGTATACGAGTTAACGATATATTCGAATTATCATGTATACGAGTTAACGAAATATTCGAATTATCATGTATACGAGTTAACGAAATATTCGAATTATCATGTATACGAGTTAACGATATATTCGAATTATCATGTATACCAGTTAACCAAATATTCGAATTATCATGTATACGAGTTAACGATATATTCGAATTATCATGTATACGAGTTAACGATATATTCGAATTATCATGTATACGAGTTAACGAAATATTCGAATCATCATGTATACAAATGATCATGAGTCTATTGTATATCGATTACTCATTTCAGCTGGCGCATACAATCATTCTTTACTATATCTCTCAGTTCGAACGAAAAACATATAATTTCAGTTTAAACAGAAAAAAGGTAAACTGGTCTAAAACCGTTCCTCAAGTACTTGTACACAATCGAATCGTCCATTTCTGAAAGCTAATGCTATATCTGTTTTGCCGTTGATAGCCTTCAAAGGAATAATAAACTTGTAAGTAGAACACAGATACCGCACGATATCTGTCTTACCATTTATAGCAGCAGCGTGTAGTATTGTATCTCCTTTCTTGTTTATTAACTCAGGGTCAAGTTCCTGACTGAGAAGGTATTTAAGTGTGTCAAGATGACCACCACATACCGCTGAAAACATTGCTGTTTGACCATCAGCCTGTTTTTAGCCGGGATGTTGATTATAATGTTCGCACAAGTACCGGACCATACCTACATGACCTCTATACACCGCTTGATGAAGAATTGATTGTCCATATTTATATTGTGTATCTATCTTCATACCTTGACCGGTCAGATATATCAAACAGTCTAGACTCCCTCCACATGAAGCGCTATAAAGAACATCCTGTCCTTTCCCATTTCTCACCTTCTTCAGCTCAGGAAATGTTTCCCAAATATATTGTCCCATCCGCACAGATCATCCATATGCCGCTCCATCTAGTAATGTGTCCTCTTCATTGCACCGTGTATCTATTTTCATGCCTTTACCGATCAGATATATCATACAATCAACATTTCCTCCACGTACAGCAGTATAGAGGGCATCCTTTCCTTTTTTGTCCGTCTCATATTGTAAGTCGGGAAATGTTTCCCAAATATATTGAACCATCGACACAGAACCCCCTAATGCAGCTTCGTGTAGTACCGTGCGTCCTTTTACGCAACGTGTATCATCTTTCATACCTTGACTGATCAGATATATCAAACAGTCAAGACTCCCTCCAAATGCAGCGAAATGGATAGCATACTGCCTTTTCGTGTTTGTCTCCTTTTTCAGGTCTGGCAATGTTTTCAAAATATATCTTACCATCGACACAGACCCGGCATAGGCCGCGGCATGTAGTAACGTGTTTCCGATTTTGGATCGCGTACGAGTTTTCATTCCTTGACCGATCAAATAATTCAAACATTCAAGACTCCCTCCAAGTGCAGCGCTATAGAGAGCATCCTGTCCTTTCGCATTTCTCTCCTCTTTCAGCTCAGGGTATTTTTCCCAAATATATCGTACCATCGACACAGATCCTCCATAGGCCGCAGCATGTAAACACGTGTCTCCATTTTCGGACAGCATATTTGTGTTCATACCTAGACTGATCAAATATTTCAAACATTCAAGACTCCCTCCAATTGCAGCGCTATAGAGAGCACCCTGTCCTTTCGCATTTCTCTCCTCTTTCAGCTCAGGTTATTTTTCCCAAATATATCGTACCATCGACACAGATCCTCCATAGGCCGCAGCATGTAAACACGTGTCTCCATTTTCGGACAGCATATTTGTGTTCATACCTAGACTGATCAAATATTTCAAACATTCAAGACTCCCTCCAATTGCAGCTCTATAGAGAGCATCCTGTCCTTTCGCATTTATCTCCTTTTTCAGCTCAGGTAATGTTCTCAAAATATATCGTACCATTGACACAGATCCGTCATAGGCCGCGGCATGTAATAACGTGTCTCCGTCTTCGGACCGCGTATCGGTATTCATTCCTTGACCGCTCAGATATTTGAAACTGTCGAGATTCCTTCCAAGAGTAGCACAATAGAGAGCATCATGTCCTTTCATGTTTTTCTCCTTTTTCAGCTCAGGGAATGTATTCCAAATATATCGTACCATCGACACAGATCCTCCATGGGCCGCGGCATGTAATAACGTGTCTCCGTTTTTGGACCGCGTGTCTGTGTTCATACCTTGATCGATCAGATATCTCAAACAGTCAAGTCTCCCTCCACCTGCAGCACTGTAGAGAGCATCCCGTCCATTCTCATTTTTCTCTTTTTTCAGCTGAGGAAATGTTTCACAAATATAACGAACCATCGACACAGATCCTCCATATGCAGCTTCTTGAAGTATCGTGTTTCCAGATTGTGATAGCAAATCTAGTTTCATACCTTGACTGATAAGATATTTCAAACAATCAAGACTCCCTCCTACTGCAGCACTATGGTGAGCATACTGTCCTTTTTCATTTCTCTCCTGTTTTAGCTCAGGAAATGTTTCACAGAGATAACGTACCATCGACACAGATCCTCCATAGGCCGCTTCATGTAGTAAAGTGTCTCCGTTTTCGGACCGCGTATATGTGTTCATGCCTTGACTGATAAAATATTTCAAACATTCAAGACTCCCGCCAAGTGCAGCATAATGGATAGCATCTTGTCCTTTCGTATCTCTAACATTTATCAGCTCAGGAAATGTCTCATATATGTACCTTACCATCGACACATGTCTTCCATAGGCTGCTTCATGTAGAATTGTTGCGCCATATTTACACCGTGTGTCGGGTTGCATACCTTGGTCGATCAGATATATCACGCAGTCAAGACTTCCTCCACGTACAGCAGTATGAAGGGCATCCATTCCTTTCTTGTCTCTCTCATATTCAAACTCAGGAAATGTTTCCCAAATATAACGTACTATCGGCACAGAACCAGTAAAGGTTGCTTCATGTAGTAAGGTACCTCCATATTTAGATCGCGTATCTGTATTTAAACCTTGACTGATCAAATATTTCAAACATTCAGGACTCTTGCCATGAACAGCACTAAATAGTGCACCCATACCTATGTCATCTGGCTCATACTTCAACTCAGGATACGTCTCGGAGAGATATTGTACGATGTAAAGAAATCCTGCACGGGCCGCTGTGTGTAGTAAAGTACATCCTATATCAGACTTTGCCATTGGATTAAGTCCATATTCAATCAGAATGTTCAGGCAGTGCAGGTATCCCGCAGATACAGCTACATGGCCAACATTTAATCCGTCGTTGGATCGTGCTTTTATCAAGGCTTTTAGAACATCCTTGTCTTGACTTTCGTTAAAAATCATTTTGATAAAGTCCACTGAACCTTCATTGGCGGCTACATGCAAAGCATTCATTCCATCTTTATTTCTCAATGCAATATCAACTCCTGACTTGATGAGACATCTCCCAATCTGTGGGTTACGTGTGGCAGCAATGTGAATCGGCATCCAATCATTGATATCAGGTTCAAACAACAAGTCGGGATACTCTTGACAAATGTACTCTACTATTTCAACACAATTTCCCATTATCGCTTTATATAAAATTGTGTGTCCGTGTGTTTTGTTCTTTTGATATGGATCAAGACCTTGACCAATTAAGTATCTGAGACAATCTGTATGACCTCCTTCTGCAGCAAAATGCACAGCCTGATTGCCATTCTTATCCTGTTCCAGTAGTCGATCAGGGAAATTATCTTTAATGTTTTTGAGTGTTGAAAGTTTACCTTGATATGCAGCATCGTGAAGTAAAGGATAGCTCGTGTCTATGCCTTCGTACTTTGTTTCTGAATCGTACCAATTCTTCACCCTGTCCATGTCTTCAGGTGTAACTGGTTCTTGTTTGATGCGATTGACAGTTTTATCGATTTCACCTACTATTGGATCAGTAAGAAATGGTTTCCCCTTCTCAAGGATGTTGACGATCCTTTTCCATACTGATGTACACTCTTCATTGGACATTCCTTGTTGTTGATACATTTCCATTCCTTTGTTTCTTAGTTCATGTAATTCGTCCATAATCGTACGCTGTGGTTCTTCAAGATCGGTACAATGCTTTAGAAAACGTGACGTGATGGTTGCATCCCATTGACTGAGGTGTGTCGGAGGAAACAGAAGATGGAAATGCTCGTCCGATATCCTTCCCGAATCCTTAAGTTCCCTTATCTTAGTATGTATCTGGTTGTCAGAAAGGAGTTCATCAATGTGACGGTGGTGTTGTTGTAGAATTCCCATACTTAACAGGCGGCCCCCATCCAAGAGAAGTAAAACACTTCTCTGTATTGTTCTGTCCATCTGTTCATATACAAATAATAAATTTAACAAAATTATAAAAAGATCAATATGCGCATTCGATCAATCTGATCCATGTGTCTCGATACAGTAGGAACCGCCTCTAGCGAGAATGGGATATTAATGCATCTGCGAGAAGTGAAGACTCGGGAGAATATGTGTGTCCGTACACTTTCAGAATAACCTACATATCATGTAGTCCCAGATGTATGCTTTGACCCAAAAGACAACAGAACCATAGCTCCATTAGATTTACGCGAATATACATTAATGATATCTCGTTACGGAACACAAATCCGATATAGAATCGCCAGACGCCGCTCACACAACAGGGGCGTAGCTTTGCAATAATCAGTGTGTAGGCCAGCTCGTGAGAAAATCAACAGTGTGGACTCTACGTAAAGTATCGACCCGGATCAGCCTAAGCATGCCACACAGGCCTACCCGGATAGACACTTTTCGCCTCCTGTAGATTTCCTGTTTCAGGACTCACTACTCTAGACATCTATCCCCCTAAGTCGGAATGTGTCGGCCGGATCAGTCTGCGCGGACAGCGCAGGCTGCTCTGGTCGATACATTACGCAGATGTCTATCGCCGCAGCTGCATTTTGTGTTGGATTTTACACCGCTTTCAACGACCATGGTCATATCACGGCTGAAAGGTAAGTTGATATTGGTCACACACGTTATATTAACATTGAGATACAAATATATAAGGTATGTAACCAAAACCACCCACAAGCTGGATACCAAGAGATGCATTGACTCCAATCGTTCAGACCCACCACACACGTTCAACAATGGAGACAATATTGATGATTTATAACAATGAATATTTCTTATTTTCCAACAACTCTTTATCCAAACTGCACTTCCGTTATTTCCAATGTTATATTTGACATCTTTGCACCAGAAGACACCCGAGGGAAAAGGAGATATTATTATAGGCAATGTCTCCTTTTCCGACAACGTTTTCAATTTTGGAGGGAGATTATCAATTATTCAGATGCTCCTTATTGTTTAGACGATTATAGAACAATAACATGAGACAAACGGATAAATGAGTTCATAGCAGACGACTCTAAATTCATATTTGATAATACGAGTGTTATCAGGAACCAAGAAAATACTGTCGGTATTGTGAAAATATATTGAAAGTGAAATCGAAAATAACTAGACTGGGTGACTTTGTGGAAGCTCGTATAAATATTCGGAAGAAATCTATATATAGAATAAATATGTTAACAATTAGAACATTAGGATAGATAACACTAACCGCAAACCCCCGGAGATCGATAGAGGTAACCTACGTTTTGCCGATAGCGTGATACAACTCCTGTATGCGCTTTACAAAGGTCAATTAATTTTCAAAGTATAATAATATTACACTGGGGTTTCACTTAAAACATTTCAATATGATTATTATTGCTTGTTTAAATTTTTTGCAACGCTTTAAACGTCTCTATAACGGCGTTTCCTGGGTAAGTTACCAGTACTACTTCAATTATCCTTTCATCGGCGAGTCAGTCGTTATTCTAACCCACAATCCTGAGCGCCAATGAATAAAAGACATTACATCCTTGAATAAAGTATTTGTTATGACCCGACCGCGGAGCGAATCCGCAACCTTCCGCTGTTCAGTTCTATCACGGTGTTTCCTCTGTAAATTACCAGTACTACCGGTATTATTTATCCTGACACGGATGAATCAGTGGTAATGGTTTCCTCTCAATCTTGGTGTTGTGATATATATGTATATGTGATTGATAGAGGAGGAGACGGGTAGCCAGAGATAGATAGACCAACAGAGGATTGAGATATAAATAATAATAGTTATAATAATACTAATAATACTTACTGTTTCAATGTTTCGACTTTCGAATACACCTATGGCAAAAAGCAAGTCCTATATCGACCTCAGATAGATTCTACAAGAAAAATGTTTAATAAACTTGGGTAGATATTGTTAAACGGGTGATCAATATTTTCTTATCTTTTAAGAGGGGGGGGGGGGAATTTCTTACGGGTCCTGTTAACATTTAAAAATACAAAAAAAAAGGAACCCATGTCTGAATATATTTTGTCAATAACCGCTAACCTTAATTCGTTCCAACTTTGATTGCATTCACTTATTAAAGTTCAACCGAGGCAGAGTTGACTCGGAGGGCGAGTTGGTTACAGGCCGAGATGACTCGGGGGGGGGGGGGGGGGGCGAGTTGGTTACAGGCCGAGCTTAATCAGGGGGCGAGTTGGTTACAGACCGAGCTGAATCAGGGGGCGAGTTGGTTACAGGCCGAGCTGACTCAGGGGGCGAGTTGGTTACAGACCGAGCTGACTCGGAGGGCGAGTTGGTTACAGGCCGAGATGACTCGGGGGGGGGGGGGGCGAGTTGGTTACAGGCCGAGCTGACTCAGGGGGCGAGTTGGTTACAGACCGAGCTGAATCAGGGGGCGAGTTGGTTACAGGCCGAGCTGACTCAGGGGGCGAGTTGGTTGGAATTTCTTACGGGTCCTGTTAACATTTAAAAATACAAAAAAAAAGGAACCCATGTCTGAATATATTTTGTCAATAACCGCTAACCTTAATTCGTTCCAACTTTGATTGCATTCACTTATTAAAGTTCAACCGAGGCAGAGTTGACTCGGAGGGCGAGTTGGTTACAGGCCGAGATGACTCGGGGGGGGGGGGGCGAGTTGGTTACAGGCCGAGCTTAATCAGGGGGCGAGTTGGTTACAGACCGAGCTGAATCAGGGGGCGAGTTGGTTACAGGCCGAGCTGACTCAGGGGGCGAGTTGGTTACAGACCGAGCTGACTCGGAGGGCGAGTTGGTTACAGGCCGAGATGACTCGGGGGGGGGGGGGGGGCGAGTTGGTTACAGGCCGAGCTGACTCAGGGGGCGAGTTGGTTACAGACCGAGCTGACTCGGAGGGCGAGTTGGTTACAGGCCGAGCTGACTCAGGGGGCGAGTTGGTTACAGGCCGAGTTGACTCAGGGGGCGAGTTGGTTACAGGCCGAGCTGACTCAGGGGGCGAGTTGGTTACAGGCCGAGCTGACTCGGGGGGCGAGTTGGTTACAGACCGAGCTGACTCGGAGGGCGAGTTGGTTACAGACCGAGCTGACTCAGGGGCGAGTTGGTTACAGGCCGAGATGACTCGGGGGGCGAGTTGGTTACAGACCGAGCTGACTCAGGGGGCGAGTTGGTTACAGGCCGAGATGACTCGGGGGGGGGGGCGAGTTGGTTACAGGCCGAGCTGACTCAGGGGGCGAGTTGGTTACAGACAGAGCTGACTCGGAGGGCGAGTTGGTTACAGGCCGAGCTGACTCAGGGGGCGAGTTGGTTACAGGCCGAGCTGACTCAGGGGGCGAGTTGGTTACAGGCCGAGCTGACTCATGGGGCGAGTTGGTTACAGACCGAGCTGACTCGGAGGGCGAGTTGGTTACAGACCGAGCTGACTCAGGGGCGAGTTGGTTACAGGCCGAGATGACTCGGGGGGGGCGAGTTGGTTACAGACCGAGCTGACTCAGGGGGCGAGTTGGTTACAGGCCGAGATGACTCGGGGGGGGGGCGAGTTGGTTACAGGCCGAGCTGACTCAGGGGGCGAGTTGGTTACAGACAGAGCTGACTCGGAGGGCGAGTTGGTTACAGGCCGAGCTGACTCAGGGGGCGAGTTGGTTACAGGCCGAGCTGACTCAGGGGGCGAGTTGGTTACATGCCGAGCTGACTCAGGGGGCGAGTTGGTTACAGGCCGAGCTGACTCAGGGGGCGAGTTGGTTACAGACCGAGCTGACTCGGAGGGGGGGGGGGCGAGTTGGTTACAGGCCGAGCTGACTCAGGGGGCGAGTTGGTTACAGGCCGAAATGACTCGGGGGGGGGGCGAGTTGGTTACAGGCCGAGCTGACTCAGGGGGCGAGTTGGTTACAGGCCGAGTTAACTCGGGGGGGGGCGTTTTGGTTACAGGCCGAGCTGACTCAGGGAGCGAGTTGGTTACAGGCCGAGTTAACTCGGGGGGGGGGGGGCGTTTTGGTTACAGGCCGAGCTGACTCGGGGGGCTAGTTGGTTACAGGCCGAGCTGACCCATTACCCATGTAAGAATCACTCTCCTTGTGTTTTGTAAGTGTGGGTATTAATTTTTGTCAAAGATATTGTGGAATTCGACAATACTTTTTCTCATACCTTTTGCCTTTTGTTCTGTTAAAAATAATTGTTTTAAAACTAGTTTGCAGATGTGCGTAGAATTATTAGTCATCAAAACGTAGCACAATGTCATTGAACATCTCTTAAGAAGAGAAAATGCTGAAATACATTAAATGTGTATTCGTACATAGTGCCAAATCTGTTCGAATGTTAATTATATCCTTGGTATAAAGACATTTGGGAACAGGATCAGAAGCAGAGAGTTTTCGTAAACATGGTAGGAAAAAGATAAATTGATAGTTACATGTGTACGTTTTCTCATAATGCATTTTACTCTACTCTATCCCAAAATTATATTATTATTTGTAAATATTATTCAGCTTTTGTACATATCAAAACTGTCCTTCATTATGAGGAGTTCAACTGTATAATCAAGGTTTGTAGATTGTATAGGTCACGCAATATCAAATGTAAGTTGAGTTATCGTAAGCACAATAACAACATATTTTCAGGCATTGAATCATTTCAATGTCACCTTAACTTCATGTTTACCATTCCCGACGTGCAGACGTTTTTTGATGCAACTGTAGCGTAATACTTTTCACAATTATGTTGCAAAAGGTTAATTTGCAGTGGCACAATGCGTTCAATTGTGTTGAGCAATTATACTCTCATTTATGAATGGTTAAGTAGATGACTTTGAAAAGTTAGAGGTATATATTTTTAATATGTTGATATGATTGATTTGTATAAATGAGGTTGTTATTATTTACCTATAGTTTATCATAACGACACACTAAGAAAGCACAATAATGCAAAATAAATGCAATTTTCAAAATGAATGCAGATATTAGAACGTGCCCTTTACTTGCAAAGTTTCAAACTTAGAAGTTTACAAAGTTATTAAATCATTTTCGCATTGAAGAACCTTTATTTTCCCATTTCTATAAATTACCAAAAAAATAAATAAATATTTAAATTGAATATATTTTCTTATATAGGTCGTATTAAAGTTTTCCTAATAACATAGGTTGGTTAACGGTTCGATCCCCGACTGGGTCATACCAAAGAATCGTAGTATTGGCTGTCCTTTTTGATGCTAAGCATTTCGGGGTAAGCATTACGATTGACTGGCTGGTGTCAGGATAAATGGACCAGTAGTACTGGTAACTTACCAAATGAATACCATGGACCAGTAGTTCTGGTAACTTACCAATGAAACACCGTGATATTACTTAACAATTGTTGAAAGCGGTGTAAAACACCACTTAATCAATCAGTTTCCTATACAACCACTTTTGACACATCTACTTCAGACTAATGTATTAACATAGCCTATGCACGACAAAAGGAGAAATACATAGAGTAACTTCGACACCTTCTTCAATGATTTTTGATTGATTGTTATGTTTTTTCTTCTCTCAAATGACTGTTGAACAAATTAAAATATAACTTATTTTAACTACACTTTATTTTGCAAAGCTGTTTGTCATTCAAACGGGGGGATATTACATACATTTTTATAGATTATGTTTTTCCCTTTGTTCTCCCCTTATTTTTACAATTAGTCTGCTATTTATCATTGTTAAAACTAAAGTGTTATATGTAAGTGGTATGTTGGTAAAAACTTGTCTGTATTACTATGATGTAAATACTGTTCTCACTTTTAATGCTATGTAATATTGCTGTATCATGTGTATGGGCGGTGGCCTAAAATATCACATGAATTAAAACTAAACTTGCTCTTTCCTGAGTATTTAAACATATATATTTGTATATCCTATGCCCGGTAAAGGGAGAAATTGCCAACAAAAAGCAAATATTCATTTTCAGTAAATTAACGCCAATTTTTAAGATGATAAATATTGTATTTATATATGTAAGCTCTTTTTCTCACATACAAAATCTATGCAGACGACGACTTTTAAAACATCAAAACAAAACTGCAGGTATGAACACTCAATCTTAATTTAGCTATGGCTATCGAAAACTGTTGAAAACATTATTAAAACATACACAAGTGTTCGTTAAATTTGTCACAATTTTTTTCATTAATCATAGCAAATAGTTGGTCATGTCAGTAGATAAGGTTGCTAATAATAGATATTGTATCATACCGACGAAACCGAAAGTTGAACGAAGTGAGGTCATAAATGAATTCCTTGAAAAAGCAAACCACGTATCTTATATGACAAGTGAAAGACAGTTCATACCAAACGAAACAAAATATAAAGACTGAAAGTCATTCGCTTTATATTATATTATTGGTTTATATAATAAACACGTTAGTATAAACGAACCACGAGGCTAACAATAAATACATTAATTAAGCAAACACAAAGTAGTTACTCGAGCACATCGATAGCTCGAAGTAATTTATGATTCCCTTTCGACGAATAGTAACATGTATGGCGAGTCCAGTGCAGTTGTTACTTCAATATACATTTCACTATACATATTTAAAACAATGGATTGGATGAATAAAATTGCAGCATCTTAAAGTTGAAAAGTTTGTGAGAAAAGCAGAACTTGCTGTGAACGATTGCTAGTTCCGTGGAAATGCATCTTTTCAGAAAATGGCATGTGATAGTCGTCTGTTGCAAAGTGTCACATGTCGTCTGTAGTTGATAATAGTTCCGTGTGTTAAAACCTAACGGTGCTTTGTTATGTCGGTCATTTAATCTTCAACATGGTAAATTTTGGAATTCAATTGGCACTGTTTCCAAATGTTTAAAACTGAGCCCCTGTAGATCAGTCGTTAGGCACGCGGGATATCAATCCATGGGTGTTGTGAGTTAGAACCCCTGCTGCGTCATCATTCTTTCCAACAGTTGTACCAGTAGACTAACAGTATGTGTTGAGAAGCAGACAAATGCTTGTAAAGATGGTCGTCTGAAGTGGTGTTGTGAACAAACCAGAAAACACTTAGTGAACTGGCCGTCGTGGTATGGCTGAAACATTCGTTTAAATGAGTTTAACCCAATTTAATTAAACCAAATGTTTGATTTATCAAATAGTTGATTTATAGATATCTTACCCCATGCTTATGTTGTAAATTGTCGCATAAACTGATTAGATAATATAATACGTATTGTGTCAAGAATTATATTGCTGGCGCTATACATCACAGTTCAAACATACGATCTGTCGATTGCTTGATTTGAGTTCAAAGCAGTTTTCAACAATATTTCAGTTTTATCATGACGGTCAGTTTAACTACCAATGTATTTTCGAACGTTCATGTTCAGATATGCCACGTAGCATTTCTCCGGGCAACTGTATAACATATCAATTAGACATACTTGCACGAGAGGTAGCCAGTTGTCAGAGAAGACTTTTATGTTTAGTACTGGTATAAGGCTGCCAGGAAGCTGGATAACATATCAACTAGACATACTTGCACGAGAGGTAGCCAGTTGTCAGAGAAGACTATTATGTTTAGTACTGGTATAAGGCTGCCTGGAAGCTGGATAACATATCAACTAGACATACTTGCACGGGAGGTAGCCTGTTGTCAGAGAAGACTATTATGTTTAGTACTGGTATAAGGCTGACATGAAGCAATATTTAAACGCTAAACACATTTTTTTCTTACACTTCGCCGAGGGCCACGACCCTAATATCGGCTCTCATATAACGTGACTCCATGTTGCTCGCCAATCTGAACTCCTCGGGTAATTCCTTCATCCTTCATCATCTGTGAAGCGTTCATCACCGTGGCATATTTCCAAGACTGGTACTGGCCAGTCACACAGGGATCGCATCACGATTAAGTGTCTTTTCGCCGTTATAAAATTAACTTAATATTGAAAATGGTGTAACCCTCCTTAAAATATTGACCAACTAGTTGTATGAACTTGAGCTTACCGATGTCATGCTTAACAGCTTCTTTTTAAATCGTAATAAAGAGCCGGCTAAATGGGTATGAACGATTGAAGTCAATGCAAACGTTGAACTCAAGCCGGTTGGGTGATATTGGTTTTATACCTAATATTTTTTTGTTTAATCTCGATGTAACTATAAAGTGTGGGTCGAATATCATATATCTTGTCCGCCGATATATATTTAGCTGTTGAAAGCGGCGTAACCTCAGAAAAAAAAACATTCAAATCGTATCGTACTAAATCCGTGTCCATTTATCGAACATGTGAACTATGAACGAGAAGTTAGCCACGCCATGCAAAGGTCGACCGCCATTCGGATTTGTTTTATAATTAATATGGATCACCCTTTATCGGCTCGATGATTTTCGTATGAAATCATTAGAGATCGGGTATGTCTGTAATGTCATCGTCAAGTTCGTGACGATATCGACTTTGTTCGGAACCCGACGACCTTAAGGAGTTTTGCTTTCTTCTAAGGATTCGAAAAATAAATTGTATTCGTTAATGTATATAGCATACTGCTACATACACCCTTGGTGTTTTCTCAACCCAGAGTGTTTGGGTTTGAACAGCAGCTGGACTAACATTCTTTCCGACACTTGAGTCTAAGAGGAGAAGCAGTCAGTTGCCTGCCTTGGAAGACTATTGTGTTGAGAAGTGGTGTTAGTCATGTATATTTGATTATCTATATTGTATCAATTTCTTATCAATATCGTATTAATAAAACACGCGAACTTCAAATATCTATATCAGTAAATAATGTTGATAAAAATAAATCTTGTGTCATACCGATGAAAACGAAAGTTGAACGAACTGAGGTCATAAATGAATTCCACGAAAAATCAAATCTAGTACCTTATATGACAGTGAAAGACAGTACATACCAAAAGAAACAAACTTTCCAGACTGAAAGTCATCTTCTACGCGTTATATTAGTTAGTATAAATGAACCACAAAGCTAACCAATATATACATTACTGAAGAATACATCAAGTAGTTACTCGAGCGGATCGATAGCTCGAAGTAATTTATGGGTTAGAAACTCAGTTGCATTAAAATATTTTCCACCAGTGGACTAACAGTGTATGTTGAAAAGAAGTCAGTAATAACAATTTGCTTAACCTATCTGTTTACGAAAGTCACGCAAGAGTTTTCTGGGCGTGGTAAATTCCCAAGACTGGTACAGTCACTCAGGGATCACGAATACGTCTCTTTCAACCTTTATATAATTGACCTGGGCCCGTATTCACCAAACTTTTTAATTTAGATTTTTGACTAAATCTAAATCTAAATATTTAGTTCACTTTTTGGATTCCCGGAGATTTAGATTTAGTCCGTATTCACCAACGCGTTTTAAACCGATCTCAATTTAGTCCAGTTTGTAAATGTCGTAAGCGGCCGCGCACTGACTCTTGTTCCCGAATTAATCTAAGAGCTGAAATAAAAGACAGTACCATTCATTTATAGTCTATTTATAGATTTTTATTTTTATCGTTATTTCACAAAGCTGGAATCTCAATTTTTCAATCCACATAACTATGCATTTGCTTTGTTCAAATGATCGGCAATTCCTGTTCAGTATAATATCTGCCTTTTTCACTATGTTGCGTGACGAAAACTTCGTCTGTCGCTATTATTGTAGTTCGTTTTTGTCGTTTTCGATCATCTGTCATTTTCATTCATCCTTTTGTTTTTCGTAAATATCGCTAAAAGTGTCGTCTATGATTACACATACTTGATTAAAAGTTTACTTTGAGGACAATTGGCATCCATAAATACAGACGTGAAAAGAATTAAACTCTATAAATATCTGTTTCAAGGTCAATTTCGCCGTCTACTTGATTCGTTCTTTTTCGCTTCAAAATGTCACTTTCATGAATATCGCGGTAAACACGATTTCGGTGTAATGCCTTGCCGACATGTTTTTATCACGGATGCGATGGGAACTTACACACAAACTGTGATCGAACTGTAAATTTGGACAACAATTCAACTCTTGTATCAACTGGTTGATTCCTTTTTAAACTGGAATGACTTGTACGAAATGTGTCAACACCCCAAATTGTTGACACTGTTCAAACGTGTTTATATTTATGCAGGGACGTAGATAAGAACAGCTCGCAATAACTAAAGGGTGCTTTTCCAAGAATCTAATATATTGGCAGCTATTAGTGACTACATTGCTCTGAAGAACATAATCAATGGACTTGTTGGCTACAAATAATATCAAGCCTTTTACCATTTGCAGACATATTTTGATGTGATTAGAGCAGACGAATTTTTTAAAAAAAATACAGAGAATTTTCATCACGAGCAATTTCTTCTACACTACAATTTGTGTTTAACTGTTATTCAAATATGAACGTGTACTTCAATTTATAGAGATTTTCCATTTTTTAAATAGATTTTTACTAAGTATTGACATATATATATTACACATAATTACAAATATGTGTCATTAGTAGAAAAGTGCTTAATATCTATGTGACATCTTTAAATTTAGGGAAAGGGACCAAGGGTTAATGATGAAGTCAAACAGAATTCTTTTCATTCTATATCAATTCTTTATATGCATCAAACTATAGTTTTGACAGTTAAGCAATTGTGTCTACTTAATAAAATATAACATATTATTGAATATTGTTTTGTGAACAAATATCAAAATATCACATGTTTAATTCATTCAATTCAGAGACATATAAACACATGTGTTTATATGTCTTTGTTCAATTATACAACATAGCATGTGAGGAAACTTTTCTTCAATTATAATATTATACAAGAGCTGTCCACAAGACAGCATGACCGACTATTTGGCCATTTGATACTATAGTCAACAGTTGTTACTGAGATAGTGGCTTGATAGTATGTAACTATAAATCAGGTTAGATAAGTCTTGTTTGAATAGTATCTGCTGTTTGTGAGAAAAGGCATTGCATGCAAATTTAAACTCTAACCCAAAGTTCTAACTTCAACTTGGACTCTTAATGTAGTTGCACACAAAACTTTAACCAGAATTTCTAAGTAAAAATATGGCTATAACTTGCAGTAAATCCAGGATAGGGTTATCTTGATAATCCACATAGGTGTGATGGTTGGGACGGGTTGTATAAAGTTGCAATGCAATGCATCAAGTACATACAGAGATATTGACTCTTAATGTAGTTGCACACAAAACTTTAACCAGAATTTCTAAGTCCAAAAAGGGGCATAATTGTGTCAAAATCTGATATATATAGTTTTGGGACTTGTAATAGCTCTCATATTCTTCGAAAAGTCGAGCTAAAAATGAGTACTGTCAGAAAGAATTTTTATTCTTAAATAAAATTACTTTTGAAATGCATGAAAACATCAATATTTCAGACCTTTATCTGATAAAGACGACTTTTGACAATACTGTCAAATTTATTGATGCAGTTTTCTAGATATTTCATAGTTTTTCTTTTTTTCTTCAAGCAGTCGGCTTTAAAATAAAATATACGTTCAGACATATTGTTATTAACAGTCAGTAACTCTTAATCATACCAAAGGTTACAAAATAACCCTTTCCAAAATACAACAATTCTGCCACAGACAACTTTGAAATTGTATATGCAAAAACATGGAAAAGCTCTTTAAATGATAGTATTACATTGTATTATTGAATTGTGTTGAAAACTCTGCAGCAAAAATGAAAAATGGCTCATGTTGAACAATTGCTCCCTTTGCCACAATGTTTTCAACAGTCGTCAGTTGTAGATGCATCTGAATGCCAGGTGGAAAAGGTTTAAGATTTATGTTGTGGTAATGAGACATCTAAATAACAATTCATTTAATTAATTTAACAGGTCGATGAACCAATATTTATATTTAACATCAAAATATATTTTTCAAGCACTGGTTGAACAGTTTTTCAATTAAAATTGAAACTTGTTCTTGGTGACACTTTCTAGCACCTCTGCAGCAAATACTTTTTGAAAACAGTGTGGTAAAAGCAGATTTTTTTTCCAACTTTATTCAATTATAACTATTATTGTTCTTTCAATTAAAGAGTTTCCTTATTTTTGAATACTGGCAAATGCATTGAAACAGAAAGTAATTTGTTGAAGATTTGAATTTGTATATGGGAAAGGGTTAACAAAATAGTGTCTATGTACTATTTATTCTGTTCTTTAACAGAATTTTAAAAAAATACATAATATCTTTGTTTCACAAATAATTGACTTTAAATGTTTGAATTTAAAAGTACTCTTATTTTTTTATGGAACAAATTTAAGACTTTACATCAACAAATTTATTGTTCAATAAAGAAACTAGCTTGTATTTAATTTGATAAAAGCAGTAAATGTTCATCATAAGCACTTTCTCCTTTTGTCACAAGCCCACACTGTTTTCAATTATATGCACTTACAGATATATTTTCATATCTTTGCTTAACAAAAAATTGACTTAATTTTTGTAATATAAATATAATCTTATTCTTAAATCTAAAGGTCATGATTTTACAGTTCCAGAAGTAAATTCAAGTAAATGTTCATGCACTGGTTGAACATTTAAAAAAAAAATGAAACTAATTCCTATGTCAAGCCTTTTCCACATACAACAAAGCTGCAGCACATGACCCTGACAACATCTAGGTAAAATAGAAGATCTCGCTAAATAAAGTTATAATTCATGGACATAAAGCAGAAAGCATTATAGCAAAAGGAAAAAAAAATCTCATAAGCAATTTCTCCTTTTGTCACAATGGTTTCAAAAGTCGTCTGCTGCAGAGGTGTTAAAATGCATATGTTTCAAGGAAATGGTTAACAAAATATTGACTTTAATTTTTGTAATTAATATAAAAGTACCCTGAATGTTATTTAAAGTCCCTGATTTTATAGTTTAAAAGGTAAACTTTTTCCAACATACAACACAAATCTGCATTTAACAACTTTAAAATTATCTAAGGCAGATACATGTTTAATGAAAATCTCCTTAAATGAAAGTATGATCATGGAATAAAGTTGAAAACATTGTGGCAAAAGGAGACATTGCTCATTATGAGAAATGTCTCCTTTTGTCTCAATATTTAAAATAAATGTGTCTGTTATCGGGAAATGGTTAACCTAAAAGAAGTTTTCTTTTCGCCATAACCTGATTTTTCTTCTCAACACAGAGTGATGCCTCTGTTGTAACATATTTTGAAAAACATTACTAAAATTTCATAAGGTAGAAATTCTGTTAACCAAGCAAATCCTCTACATCCCATCACATTTTCAATTCTGCATTAATTTCTTTTTGATTTCAATTCTCAAGATATTGTATGCCTTTGTTTTTCACATTATACAGCCCTTACGCCCTTTCCCACATACAACATATCTGCAGCATGTTATTTTGAAAAAATCTAGGCAAACGTTTCGAAAATGTCTATTTATGTAAGAATTAATTATCATCGAGAAATCATCAACTCATATATGAAAACATTTTGTAAAAAGAAGAAACTGCGTATTATGTTTTCAAAAGTCATATGATGCGGAGGCCTCAGAAAGGTCTGTATATATATGGGAAAGGGTTAAAATAGCATAGTAAGTGTTAGAAAGTATTTAACAGAAACATCACTCAAATGATACACTGTGACTATGGCAACAGTTAATGATATTGTAAGGCCTATTTGGGGCTGGCTGTCATCTCATCTCCTTCAGTTCATGAATTCTGTATAATTTCTGTCACCATTCCCAACTGAAATTAAAGAAAAATACAAATGCCATAAAATGCTCATGTTTAAATATTATAATACAATGATTGACAGTTAAAGAAAAGAAACATAGATCTGTTTAATCCTTTCCCACATTATGCATCTATAGGTGGGAAAGAGTTAAATGAGTCATTTTCCATATGGAATTTTAAATTACATATTCTTTACATTTGTAAATGCAGAGACATATATGTGTTTATATGTCTTTGGTAAATGTAAGTTTACTTACTAAGTTGAGTTGAAAGTACTTATGGCTGGCAGTTATCCCATCTCCTAGAATTCAGGAATTCTGTATTATTTCTGTCAAAAGCTTAAATGTTACATAATTATCTCTCTACTTTAAATTGATTAGAGTTTTCAACTGATGTTGTAAAAAACATCCTTTTTTATATTCTGGTCCACACATGTCTCCGACATCCACAGAGTATCTATAGGCCTGTTTATGGCTGGCAGTTATCCCATCTCCTAGAATTCAGGAATTATGTATTATTTCTGTCAAAAGCTTAAATGTTACATAATTATCTCTCTACTTTAAATTGATTAGAGTTTTCAACTGATGTTGTAAAAAACATCTCTTTCATTTTTCTGACCCAAACACGTCTCAGACATCCACAAAGTATAGCTCTGTTTATGGCTGGCAGTTATCCAATTTCCTTGAATTCAGGAATTCTGTATAATTTCTGGCCCCAATCAACACTGAAATGAAAAGAAAAATGCAAGGGTCATAAATTATCATGTTGAAATGATACAGTTAATGATTGAATAAGAAAAGAAAACATCAAGGTCTGTAATACATGCTTGCACAATGAAATGTATTCTAAAATTGACTGATTAAATCAACACAAGTATACATATCCCTGTGGTGCTAATCTAAATAATCGAGGAAATGCTATGACAGTTAAGCTTCTGTTTTTTAAGGCATTTCATTTTTCTGACAGTATTACCAGGGACGTAGATCTACGTCCCTGGTATTACACAATCTCTTTTAGATAATGATTAATGTAATAATATGTATGTTAACCCTTTCCCTCATATAGACGCTTTCTGACCCCTCTGCAGCAGACGGCTTTTTGAAAACATAGTGACAAAAAGAAGAAATTGCACAAAACGTGCAATTTCTCCTTTTGCCACAATGTTTTCCACTTTTTGTCATAGGTTATCCATTCAATTATGGAGATTTTCCATGTTTTGACAAAATACGTTCAAAGTCGTCTGCTGCAGAATTGCCGTATGAGGGAAAGGGTTAACATTGTTATAAAAATGTATGTTAATGTGCTTTTGACAGACTAAAGCCTTTTGTATGTTTTAAATTCGTTACATTGTTTTGATAATATAAAATAATATGATTATTATTTTCTGTATGGGTGTTAATGTTTGTGTAATAATTGTATTAAAAGTCTGTTTTAAATACAGTTTATACTTAATGAATACGTCTATTCTAATCATTAGTAAATTGAATAATTGATTGTTATTTACACATCTATTGATGTTTTTACTTTCTGTTTCCAAAGTATGCGGCTTACCTTTTGTGCAAAATGTCTCCCTTTTCCATTATGTTTTCAAAGTATGCGAAAGATTAGTAGTATTTTATACTTTCCCCTATATGTGTTCAAAGTTTTTCTGCCACGATGTTTTCAAAGTAGCGGCCTACCTATCATGTAAAATTTCCCCCTTTCTCACCATGTATGTGCAATATCTATCCTGTAAAATGTTCCTCTTTCTCACAATGTAACCAATTCCTCCAAAAAAATTAAAAAGTTTTCTGCCATGATGTTTTCAAAGTATGCAGCCTACTTATCATTTCAAATACAAAATTATATATCATGGTTTTCAAAGTATTCTTAAGATTTGAAGTATTGTTTGATAGAGGACAATTCTCCCTTTTCTCACAATTTTCCTAATTCGTTAATATAATTATACCTAAGCGAGAAGCCAACCTATCATATGCATATTCTCCTTTCCTCACCAAATGTTTTCAGTCGTCTGCAGCAGATTAAAGCAGATTAACTATTTAGAACACATCAAGATCATTTAAATAATCAATCAACAGGTAATCAAGTGCATCATACCGCTTTTGTTTTATGACACTTGTGCGTTAAGCCATCCATTCACACCTATAAATAAACCGATAATGGGGTCGCCTAAAACTGGGGTTAACTATTCTTAGGAAACTGGGGTCGAGAATTCTTGAGGTCGAGATTTCTAACTACCATATGCAGCACCCATGCACAGGCTATGGATAAATTATTAATATTCAGATAAAGATAGAAAATATCCAAACAACAGACAATAAAAAATCTTACCACAGTCATTACAATGATACGATTTATGTCATTGATCTCACTGCAAACATTTATAATCAAACAAAAAACAAAGACACTAGACTGTCTGATATGAACAGTCCCATTTTAAATGATGTCCTCTTCAAGTCATGCAAATAAAATGCAGGTGAAACAATTGGCAGTTTGCTATAAGATAATCAACCCTTGACACAATCCAAGAGCAACAGATTATTAAAACACCCCACCCATTGAATTGTAAATTGATGGTTTCATTGAAAAACTTACCAGTGTGAGATTGGCCGCTTTAGGATTAATGTTGACTGTACGAACATTGTAGACATGCCCACGTTGTCTCTCTTGTCGGTCTTTCAGATAACATGATTATTGAAATACGTTTCTTGAATTTCTGAATGCTAATCACGACACGAGTTCACATCATTTTCGCCCACTCGAGATTGTTTGTTTGTAATCCGACATCTTTGATTATACATATCCTTCAAT
>JASEVX010000002.1:7732266-7774766 GCA_031761405.1 Serripes groenlandicus | reverse complement strand
GGGGAAAATCAGAAGGGAACGAATGCTCTCTTGAGTGCTGTACGTGGGGGGAGTCTTGTTTGCGTGAAATATCTGATCAGTCAAGGTATGAATACAAATACTCAAACTAAGGAAGGAGATACATTACTACATTTAGCGGCCTGTGGAGGATCTTTGTCGATGGTACAATATGTTTATAAAACATGTCGTGAGCTGAAAAACAAAAGAAATGAGAAAGGACAGGATGCCCTCTATAGGGCTGCATGCGGCGGGAGTCTTGATTGTTTGAAATATCTGATCAATCGTGGCATGAATACAGATACGCGGTCTAAACATGGACACACGTTACTACATGCAGCCGCACACGGAGGAAACGTATCGATGGTAAAATATATTATTGAAACATTTTCTATGAAATATGAGACAGATGAGAAAGGAATGGATGCCCTCTTTAGTGCTGTACTAGGCGAGAGTCTTGATTGTTTGACATATCTGATAAGTCAAGGTTTGAACACGGCTACGCGATCCATGGACGGAAACACGTTACTACATACTGCAGCAAATGGAGGATCTGTACCGATCGTACAATACCTTTGTGAATCATTTCCTGATCTGATTAAGGAGAGGAATAAGAAAGGACAAGATGCTCTTCATAGTGCTACACTTGGAGGGGATCTTGACTGTTTGAAATATCTGATCGGTCAAGGTATGACACCAGATACGCGGTCTAAAACGGGAAATACCTTACTACATACAGCAGTATATGGCGGATCTGTAAGGATGGTACAATATGTTTGGGAAACATTTCCTCAGTTGCAAAATGAGAGAAATCAGCAGGGAAAGGATGCTACCTTTAGTGCTGTACATGGCGACACTCTAGACTGTTTGAAATATCTGATAAATCATGGTATGAACACAGATACACGGTCTAACAAAGGACGCACATTATTTGAAGAAGCTGCCTACAATGGCATTGTTCCGATGGTACAATATCTTTTTGAAACATTTACTGATTGGATAAATGGGGAAAATCAGGAGGGAACGAATGCTCTCTTGAGTGCTGTACGTGGAGGGAATATTGTTTGCGTGAAATATCTCATCAGTCAAGGTATAAACACAAATACACGAACTAAATATGGAGAGACATTACTACATGTGGCCGCCTTTGCAGGATCTTTGTCGATAGTACAATATATATGTGAAACATTTCCTGAAATGAAACATGAGATCAATACGAAAGGGGAATGTTCTCTCCATAGTGCTACACGTGGAGGGAGTCTTGACTGTTTGATATATCTGATCGATCAAGGAATGACGATATATCTGTGGTCTAAAAATGAGGAAACAATTCTCCATCAAGCGGCGTTTCATGGTCATGAGGGCCTTGTCCGGTACATTTGTGAAAATCATTTTAAACTAATCAACTATAAACAGACTCATGGAAGAACAGCAACATTTTCAGCGGTAAATGGTGGTCATCTCGACATACTAAAATACCTTCTCAGCCACATAGACCCAACACAAACAGATAATAGAGGACAAACAATACTACACGCTGCAGCTTGGAAAGGAAAGCCAGATGTTGTGAGATATCTGTGTACTACTTTCAAGTTTCTTATTTCTATACATGGTTATAAAGGCGAAGCGGCTATAGGTTTAGCTCAGAGAAATGGACACTTGGATTGTATAAAAATAATACAAGAACCATTGTAAACCAACATTTTTATGTTAGTGTATAAACTGTCAGATTATGATTTTATGGGACAGTGCAAATGATAAATTGATCTATGCAAAGCAGACATTTCTGAATTATAGATTCGTCGAAAGGTAACAATTGGATAAACATTTAGATACAATGAACAACGAGTTGAACATTGATTGTTGTCGCACTCACCATGCATGTTTTTCTATCAATTTGTAAATGGCGGTCCAGTTCATAAATATAGATAATTGTACCTGTATTTGAATAAATTGTGTTGGATAAGTTTTCTAGTTTTGAAACTCCGCACGCACAAAATTAAAACCGCGACAGTAAGCGAAACACATGTCAGATGGTGCGTGTCTTTGACAGCGAAAGTAGTCCTGTATCTAGCAGCAATTTAAGAGGATATTAGTGCAATCATAATGCGTGCAATATCAATAGTCATTACTCCTCATTTTTTGATTTGTCAAATACAGTAGGAAGAATTATAAAGTGTACAAACACCATATATATATAACTAATATGTAATCCACTTGTTTAAGAGGTATTCGATGAAAACAATGTGACCGTGAAAAGTGTTTGCTAAACACTGTGCCAACCAGAGTATGATATTCCATACGAATAGTGCATGCAACTGATACATATGACAAGGTTCATAACTTTTGAAGAACGAATGAGCGGTGCTACATTTAAATATAACTTAACGTTATTATTTCACGTGAGGAAAAATACCGATCTGCTTGCACTTTCACAATTAAAGGACAAATAGGATACCATTTAACAGAACTTGCTTAAAAACTCCTCTGACTAATCGGCGAATAGTGCATAGCCAGATAAGAAAGGGCTGGCTGGTCTAAATATACACTCGAGGCGAATGCTTTAAGATAGGTTTTCAAAGAGCTCCGATCGAATGATTTAGAAATTAATCAGAAAATCTGTATTTTCATTAAATATCGTCATGATCAACAAGAGAAACAATTCCAACACTCTAGTCATATATGTGCAGAAAGTATGACGTGTTCAAAAAGAAAGCGAGTCTTCATGTTTGCTTCTCACACAATAACACCAAATTAACCGCACTGGTAATTGTTTATTCCAACCCACTAATTCTCAATTGAACATGACGAAGCATTGCTACATTGTTTCTACAATAATCTTATTCTTATCCGTGAACTGTCGTATAATAAATGCATGGCATGTCAGTTGACGTAGAATTATGTAAATAGGGGTATACAATTGAACATGTGATAAACACAATCTTGGAATAGCATTTCCCTTTCTATAGCAACCACACATTTAGTTTCCCAAATTACTCACGAATACATACCACATACGAACAAAGACCACATTGTTGTATTCTCATCGGTAGTCTTTATACACAGGTTGCACTTTTTATATTTACAATACAACCTTAAAGATATCAAATGTTGTACAATGCTTATTGTTTCAGTACATGACAAATATAAATGGTATGCAAAATAACATTGTGCTCATACGTTGGCTAGGAATAAAGAATATTATGAAATGAATGGTAACAGTTTTATTGCTTGTATTACTTTTCTTAATATGTATACTGTCTGATACTGTATACTCGAGGGTACGCTGCCTATTGTATTTCTCAATGATGTCAGCTTGTATAATGTTCAGTGTGCTATAAGTATTGTCCGTGTCAGTTGAAATGTCGTATGACGGGTACATATACGAGGGACGTTCGGAAAGTTTTGAGACTATCTTTGTTTTTTAATGATAAGTCGAAAATAGTGAATAGAAATTCGCACAGTGTATCTTTAAGTTATTATCTACTGAATGTTACAATTTTCATGCAAATAACGCAATATATACATTAACAACAATATATAGAAATGTATGTTTGCGTCTGCATTATGCGCTTAGTAAGTACGATTATCTAGGTGCGTGTATTTAAATTATTACTTCCGGAATACTTTCAGGAAATGATGTTATGAATCAAGTATGACGTCATCTATGTTTAACAACGTTTCGCGCGTTTTTATTATGATTGTGTGTTCAATTTAGTGCAGTGTAATCGAGAAATTTAGGGTTGCGCCGGGTATTTACAACGCATGTTGCTAAGGATACGAATATAAAAATATGGCTGACATCACAATACTATAACTGAACATAAGCTTTTGAAATATAACATTCTCATACATGCTAAAGTTTCATAACAATTTGTCAAAGGAGCAGTTTAATGTACACGACCAATACAATAATATTATATTATGTTAATGCATGCAGATAACATATATTTTATTATAAATGCATTATAATCCTTAACCGTTAAATACCTGTACATGAAATAAATATGCAGCAGGCGAATTTGAAATAAGTGAGGCACAAATGAGCCATTCCGCAGGCTAATCCTGGCCGAAACATTCCGCCTCAGAGGGATAGAGGTATAGAGTAATGATTCATGAAACAGAAAATCAAAAGGAGGCGAAAACGGTCTGTCCGGGTTGGCCTGCGCGGCATGCTTTAGCTGATCTAGGTCTATGCTTTACGCAGAGTCCTTAATGTTGGTTTTCTTGCGAGACGGCTCAAATGCAGAAACACTCTATAATTGAAGGTTCTGTTGGTAAGACAGAAAGCAGTGAATTACTGGTTTCGCTTTATTATAATGCAATTTTTATGTATAGTGTATGGGCTCTAATTTTGGGCTATTTCAGCTATATATGTCACTTGTATTGAATTGATTGTCAACCTATCATGTATTTTGTGCTGGATTATTTATTATATTGTATGTATGCAAGCCGGTGTCGAAAATAACTGTAAACATTTATTGAATAGAGTTGAACATTATGTGGCAAAAGGAGAAATTGCTCATTATGAACATTTATTTCTTATTTCTCAATGTGTTCAAAAAGTCGTTTGCTGAAGGGTTGTCAAATTGCGTCTATATGTGGTAAAGGGTTAACAAACTTAGATATCTTTCTCTTTTGTTGTTTTTAATAACTCATATAAAAACACATTATTTGTTGATGAGCACTAAACATTCTACTCCATAGTGGATTTGTGACATTGAGTGCTAAGCGTCAAGCTGCTATGCAATCTCATTAAACTACGACTGAAATACTTCGCTGATGTATATTCGATATGACGACACCGCATCAAAGCTCGTCTCGCATAACCCTATACACTTAAGTATGTATGAACATGTTCTCGTTTTTACATTAAACGATGGGTTCTATATAACCGAAACATTCGACAACCATCACTGCTCTTTCTCGATGTATACCTTACGATTTATAGGCGACAATTTGATGGGCTGATGCAAAGGTCAATCTGAGAGGACCTGTATGAGGCAGTCATTAAATCTATATACGAGAAATGGAAGTTTATGTTTGGTTTTAATGAGGAAAGCTTAAAAGGAAGACAGGTTATCTATGCATTCTTTTCCACAGGGAGGCACACTGTGACACATATGCAGCAATCCATCTTTGGAAAATGTGTGGCAACAAAATAATTGACTAATTTTCCTTAATTTGTTCAACTTTTATTCATTGAGTATACTTTCATTTCTAGAGATCGTCTACTGCGGACATATTTGTTATAGATAGTAATACACGAACGTGAAATAATAAAACGAAATACATGTTTTTAGTTTGTATTTACATATTTTAGATTTTCTGTAAATTACAATGTGTGTTAGAAGTAATAAATAATCATTAAATTACAGGTTATCTTTTTATTTTCCTTGTTATTGTTGTTTGGATTATCATTATTATTATTAGTATTATTATTATGACTATGATGATGATACTGATGGTTACAGTGATGGTGATGATAACGATAATTAAAATGAAGATTCTGCTGATGATATTAATGAAAGTCATACTGATGATATTGATGATAGTATGGATACTTGTGTTGCTGCTGATGTTGACACTTATGCCGATCATGATGATCATTATAATGATGACGGTGATGCTTTCAATAATTATGATGATGATATTGAAAAAAAGACGATGATGATGTGGAGGAAGATCGTGATGGTGTTGATGTTGATAGTGATGCTCACGCTGATGTTCCTGTTGCTGTAGCTACTGCGGTTGAGGCAAAGGAAACAAAATCAGATGGAAATATGTAGAATGAGATATAATTCGATTAGGTACATTTCAAACAATCATAATGTCCCCGTACTACAGGTAGCAAACAAAAAAAGTAATTAAGAGCATCGGAAACTGTTACAACTACATGTTAATTGTATGACAACGTTACACATAAGACATGTTTGGGAAAATAAGATGCAATATACAAATATGAGGTGTAATATCATAGAACTCTTGGATAGACAAATTCGAGTATTACTTTATTTCGGCGTTGCACGTTATTTACATCTCAACGACATAATACGTTTTCTCTTGTTTACAAAATCAGGACTAGACTTGCTAATGTGCCTTGCTTAAAGGACACTCCATCATGACTGACGAACTCAGGGTTCGAACCCATAATGCCTGGTGCAAGAACCCCCATGCAAACTATTCGGCTACGACACAATTGTTTTACATGTTAAATCTGAAAATTGCAAGTTTAGATAAAAAAAATAGACAGCAACAAATGGCAATTTATTTTTAGGTTATACAATATTTGGGACCAGGCGTTCTGAGTCATTAGTGGAGTACTCGTACGTAAGCCACATTTCCAAACATAATTATTGTGTGTTACGAAGGGATCTTGAATAAGTGTTCAGTCACCGTGCTATAATTGAAGAACAGTTGAAAATGGCATTACACAACAATATAATAATAAGTAAATTGCTTGGTTTAAAATATTCAATATGTATAGAGTCTTGTGAAAAACAGTCAGCATGACTATGTCAAAGGTTTGACAGTGGACAATGCAATAAGTATACTGATAAAGGTATAAAGTTTACTAACACAAGTATTCCGATACATGTAAACTGAATATTGATATAAGTAGACTGGTACAAGGTATACAGTATAATGATGCACATACTACTACAATAAGTAAACTGATACAGGTATACAGTTTAATAACAAAAGTATTCCGATACATGTAATATATCTATCGGTGCTTACGAAAAAACGCAGATAATTATAAACAAAAATTAAAGAGCATACTTTGTCCATGAAAAAGGATTTATACGTAATTGACTGGACACAAATAATGTTAATGTAATGTTTCTTGCATTATCAAAACATATTTGGAATTCGTATTGCTGTCGTATATTATTACGAACAGAACAAAATAAAGTAAAGACTTTCAGAAAATCAAGGAATACATTTATAATGAACGAGGTTAAAACATGAGGGCCAAGATAGTCCTTAATCGATCACCTGCATAATGGTAAAGAAGCACACAGATCAGCCTTTTGCTGATGCCACCTGGCATCTGTCTTTTTCAACCAGTCATTTTAACTGGAACAAATTATGTAAGGGGTCACATTTCTGCTAAACCCTTTCCCTATTAGAAACGGTTTCTGAGGCCTTTGCAACAGACTATTTCGGAAAAGATTGTCGCCAAAAGAACAATTCCTCGTTTCCCATATACAATAAGTCCGATACTCGAGGAGGTATTGACATAAATAGTACTAGCCCTTTCCCATATACAAGAAGTCCGATACTCAAGGAGGTATTGACATAAATAGTACTAACCCCTACCCATATACAATAAGTCCGATACTCAAGGAGGTATTGACATAACTAGTACTAACCCTTACCCACATATAATAAGTCCGATACGCATGGAGGTATTGATCTTTCCCGTGTAGTCAAGAAATATGTATACACCTCTGATGTGGCAAGTTTACCCTTATTCCGTGTTCATCAAATATGTATACTCCTCTGATTTGTTAAGTTTACCCTTTCCCGTATTCAACAAATCTGAAAACACCTCTGATTTGTCAAGTTTACCCTTTCCCGTTTTCATCAAATCTATATACACCTCTGATGTGTCAAGGTTACCGTTTCCCGTATTTAACAATTCTGTACACACATCTGATATTTCGAGATTACACTTTCCAGTATTCAACAAATATGTAAACACCTCTGATGTGTCAAGTTTACCATTTCCCGTATTCAACAATTCTCTATACAACTCTGATGTGTCAAGTTTACCCTTTCCAGTATTTAACAATTCTGTACACACCGCTGATGTGTCAAGTTTACCCTTTCCCGTATTCAACAAATCTAGATAAACCTCTGATGTGTCACGTTTACCTTTTCCCGTATTAAATAAATCGGTATAAACTTCTGATGTGTCAAGTTTACCCTTTCCCGAATTCAACAAATCTGATCACACCTCTGATGTGTCAGATTTACCCTTTCCCGTCTTCAACAACTCTGTACACCTCTGATGTGACAAGTTTACCCTTTCCCAAAATCAACAAATCTGTTTATGTGTCAAATCTACCCTTTCCGGTATTCAACAACTCTGTATACACCTTTGATGTTTCAACTTTACCCTTTGCCGTATTCAGCAAATCTGTTTGAACCTATGATGTGTCAAGTTTACCTTTCCCGTATTAAACAAATCTGTATACACCTCTGATGTGTCAAGTTTACCATTTCCCGCATTCAACAAATCTATATACACCTCTGATGTGTCAAGTTTACATTCAACAAATCTATATATACATCTGATGTGTCAAGTTTACCCTTTCCCGCATTCAACAAATATATATACACCTCTGATGTGTCAAGTTTACTCTTTCCCGCATTCAACAAATATATATATATACATCTGATGTGTCAAGTTTACCCTTTCCCGCATTCAACAAATATATATACACCTCTGATGTGTCAAGTCTACTCTTTCCCGTATTAAACAAATATATATACACCTCTGATGTGTCAAGTTTACCCTTTCCCGCATTCAACAAATATATATATACATCTGATGTGTCAAGTTTACCCTTTTCCGCATTCACTGAATATATATACACCTCTGATGTGTCAAGTTTACCCTTTCCCGCATTCAACAAATATATATATACATCTGATGTGTCAAGTTTACTCTTTCCCACATTCAACAAATATAAATATATACATCTGATGTGTCAAGTTTACCCTTTTCCGCATTCAACAAATATATATATACATCTGATGTGTCAAGTTTACCCTTTCCCGCATTCAACACTTCTGAATACACCTCTGATGTGTCAAGTTTACAATTTCACGTATTCAACAATTCTATATTCACCTCTGATGTGTCAAATTTAACATTTCCCGTATTCAACAAATCTGTTTGAACCTCTGATGTGTAAGGTTTACCCTTTCCTGTATTCAACAAATCTGTATATATATGATGTGTCAAGTTTACCATTTCCCGTATTCAACAAATCTGTATACACCTCTAATGTGTAAAGTTTACCATTTCTCGTATTCAACAATTCTATACACATATGATGTGTCAAGTTTACCCTTTCCCGTATTTAACAAACCTGTATACACCTCTGATGTGTAAAATTTACCTTTTCCGTTATTCAACAAATCTGTATACACCTCTGATGTGTAAGGTTTACCCTTTCCCGTATTCAACAAATCTGGATACACCTCTGATTGGTCAACTTTACCATTTCCCGTATTCAACAAAACAGTATACACTTCTGATTGGTCAACTTTACCATTTCCAGTATTCAACAAATTTGTATACACCTCTGATTGGTCAATTCTACAATTTCCCGTATTCAACAAATATGTATACACCTCTGATGTGTCAAGTTTACAATTTCTCGTATTCAACAAATCTGTATACACCTCTGTTGTGTCAATTTTACCCTTTCCCGTATTCAACAAATATATATATATACATCTGATGTGTCAAGTTTACTCTTTCCCGTCTTCAACAAATCTGAATACACCTCTGATGTGTCAAGTTTACCCTTTCCCGTATTCAACAAATCTGTATACACCTCTGATGTGTCATGTTTACTCTTTCCCGTATTCAACAAATATATATACACCTCTGATGTGTCAAGTTTACTCTTTCCCGTATTCAACAAATATATATACACCTCTGATGTGTCAAGTTTACTCTTTCCCGTATTCAACAAATATATATACACATCTGATGTGTCAAGTTTACTCTTTCCCGCATTAAACAAATATATATATATACATCTGATGTGTCAAGTTTACCCTTTCCCGTATTCAACAAATCTGTATACACCTCTGATGTGTCATGTTTACTCTTTCCCGTATTCAACAAATATATATACACCTCTGATGTGTCAAGTTTACTCTTTCTCGTATTCAACAAATCTGAATACACCTCTGATGTGTCAAGTTTACCCTTTCCCGTATTCAACATATATATATATACACCTCTGATGTGTCAAGTTTACTCTTTCCCGTATTCAACAAATATATATACACTTCTGATGTGTCAATTGTACCCTTTTCCCGTATTCAACAAATATATATACACCTCTGTTGTGTCAAGTTTACTCTTTCCCGTATTCAACAAATCTGTATACACCTCTGATGTGTCAAGTTTACTCTTTCCCGTATTCAACAAATATATATACACATCTGATGTGTCAAGTTTACTCTTTCCCGCATTAAACAAATATATATACACCTCTGATTTGTCAAGTTTACTCTTTCCCGTATTCAACAAATATGTATACACCTCTGATGTGTCAAGTTAACTCGTTCCCGTATTAAACAAATATATATACACCTCTGATGTGTCAAGTTTACTCTTTCCCGTATTAAAGAAATATATATACACCTCTGATGTGTAAATTTTACCTTTTCCCGTATTCAACAAATATATATACACCTCTGATGTGTCAAGTTTACTCTTTCCCGTATTAAAGAAATATATATACACCTCTGATGTGTCAATGTTACCCTTTCCCGTATTCAACAAATTTGTTTAGACCTCTGATGTGTAAACTTTACTATTTCCCGTATTCAGCAAATCTGTACACATCTGATATGTCAAGTTTACCCTTTTCCGTATTCAACAAATCTGTATACACCTCTGATGTGTCAAGTTTACCATTTCCAGTATACAACAAATCTGTATACACCTCTGATGTATCAATTTTACGCTTTCCCATATTTAGCAAATCTGTATAAACCTCAGATGTGTCATATTTACCCTTTCCCGTATTCAACAAATCTGCAGTCGACGTATTGTAAAACGTCTCGGTTAAAATATTAAAGAATCTTTAAAAGTAAAATAAGTTTTTATTGAATATAATTAAAAACATTGTAGTAAAAGGTGACATTTCTCTACACGGGCAATGACTCCTTTTGTCAGAATGTCTTTAGCAAAACAGTTCACGTTCTACAAAGAGTTTAAACAATTGTGTTAAGAAAATTCAATGTTTTCGTTAGTCAGCTGTTACAAGAGCACATAATTCATTTTATCAGACGCAAACAGTACAGGTTAAATAAGTGAAGAATGGGAACTAAACAGGTGGATGGAAATGATAAATAGTACTACTTACAGTACTTTGATAGGTTGATAATTTACTCGTTTATTCTGAATGCGGGCCTATCTTAATCTGAATTAAACATTCGGGACGAAATCAAAGTTCCGAATGCACTACAAGTACATGTTTATTTACCAAATAACCATTCGAAGTAATTGAAATAGTGTAATATTTGAGAAATGTAGGGAAATGTCAATTTCAGATATACAGATTTAGTGCAAACATCGACTATGAGTGCTGAAATAAAATATTTAAGTTTGCTGTTTCTGAAATAACTCAAAAAGCTTCATATGTGTGTCTGATTGTCATACAATGATTGTGAACTGTGGAATAGGCAAACATTTAATACTAACAATGTCTGTATCATTGACCTTTGTCATATAGATATTTGGTCAAGGTCACGACACACCTTTCAATCATAAACCAATTTTGTATCGAGTATAACTTACTAATGTCCCATCATTTTAATAATTAAACCAAAACTAAACTAAAATTTAGTACTAATAGTGCCTGTGGCCATCACCTTCATTCAAGGTCATTTGACAGGATATTGGCTTAAGGAACGTTTGTTCATACGGATCTTTTATGTTGAGTTTTTTAATTGTCAAATGATTCTCACACTTTAAGACCTGTCAAGAGCTGTGTACTTGCAATGACCGTGACATTGGCAGTGTTCAAGGTCATGGACCATTCTCTCGTTATAAGCAACATTTACGTCAAGAATGATATATTAATAACCAATAGTTACACAATTATAAATCAAATCAAGAATTAAGTACTAGCTCTGTGGGTGATATTTACCTAAAACATATGACATGTTGTTGTCCAGTGAACTACAAGAGTTATGGGGTGGCCTTAACAAACACTTAACTATTGAACTGCGCCTCAAGGACGTCAGTATACGACCCCACCGTCCAAGTATTGGTATGCTTCTTGCCTTACGCCGCCGTCAGGTCATAATGATCCGGCTTAATCGGCACCGGGCGAATACATTTTTCCTTTGTTGTTCGAAATGCGTTATTTTTCCTATGATCATTATATATCCCTTCTTTTTAGAGCTTATAGACGTCAAGGTGTGTACAGACATGCAAGAGCTCTTTATTCTGATAAATGTTTTCTTGAACGTGATCGTTTTGGGGATGGTCGACTGTAGGTATGTACAGAAATACACTTGCACATTAGTCTGATAAATGTTTTCTTGAACGTGATGGTGTTGGGGATGGTTGACTGTAGGTTTGTACAGACATGCGATCACATTATTCTGATAAATGTTTTCTTGAACCTGATCGTTTTGGGGATGGTTGACTGTAGTGTGTACAGACATGTAGGGGCACAATATTGTGATAACCATTTTCTTAAACGTGATTGTTTTGTGTATGGTTGACTGTATGTGTGTAGAGACATGCATGAGCACACTATTCTGATAACTGTTTTCTTAAACGTGATCGTTTTGGGGATGGTTGACTGTGGGTGTGTTTTGAATGCAACAGAAATCGAAGTTAGAGATATAATTTAAATCTTTCGATCATTTTGAAAGAGGACAACCAATGATTTATTCCTGTGAGGATTGGTTGTAATTGGTTTTGAAGCTCTAAGTTGGTGTTATCTCATATCTTACTCTGAAATTTGCTAAGTCTTTTAGACAACCAATATCGCTTCTACCAATTGTGAACCACTTTGGTGGTGTAGTGGTAGAGCGTCCGTTTCTGGCGCAGAAGGCCTCGGGTTCGTCCCATTGAGTTAAACTACAGGTCTACTCGGCGGTATTGTCTCCTGTCCAGAACAATCCGTATTAAGGACAGGAAATGGATTGTCCTAGCTTGGTCAACGCCAAGTAAAGAGGACTGAATATACCTGAAATGTAAATAATAAAAATATCTAGTAACACATGTTTGTCAATTGGACACAAGTATAACAGGTAACACTGAAGATCAAGTATACTGTGTGATTATCAAATTTTCAATCATCACTTACATTTTGAGTAAAATATTAACATCTAACCATTGAAATATCACATTTATGTGATTACATGTGAAGTTGGGAACAACTCATAAGTCTCTTGATGGATTTTGATACATCATATCTTCAATTGTTGAAAACTAGTTTCTCTGATTTTGAACCGGGCGTCCCATCCCCAGTTGCGACACTGTGGTCATTGTGGATTGCTCTTTGGCAAGACACATTTCCTAGACAAGTACTGGTTTGTTTACCCAGGGATCATGAATAAATTAACTGTTGCCGGATATACATGTAACTAAAATTATGTTGTAAACGGCGTAAAATTCCAGCAAGATAAAATGATAGGAGACATACTCAAACACTGTTTAATACAATTGTATTCTTTTTACAAATTAAGGGTAGTCAATTATTTAAGTGTATTTAAGTGATTTCAAAATGTCTCTCTATCGAAGTTGCCAATTCATGAATGGAGCACGGATGAAACAGAAAAAATAAACCAAATACAGGACCTGGCTACGCTGAGCTACATTGCGTTCATTCAAATACGGCGTTACCTTAGTAAACATGTTAAATCAACCAACCTAATTACAGTTTCTTAACAGTGATTTAAAAGTCAATGCTGTATTCGTTCCCCTTAGCTATAGTAACGTAATAGAACGCAAGGGCCTGGAACGGTGAATAAACTATATGATTGAAGGGGAAATAATATCACCTCAGCAGTCATGATTGGGTTGTCTCCACTTGGATAGGTAAACTTCTACCGTCTCTACAACTTGTCGTCATTTATTTTGATCCAAGATCTTGCGACTGATAACTCACTTCTAGTTTAAATGTTTAATGTATTGAAGTAGATTTTCTAGTTTGTTCGTTTAAATGAGTATCATCATTGTGGACTATTTGCAGCGAGTAAATACAGAATGTCAGAAGTTCAAAATGTTTCATATTCATGACCATATTTTCAAGATGAAATGCAAGTCTTTTGAAGACTTTTCAAGAGTATAGCCATGACCTTTTGTTTACCCCCCTTTCCCGCATACAACACATAAACATATGAGAACTTTGAAAGCAAATTTGTGTTGAAAAGTTTTTGTCAATGAAAGTATAATAATTGCATAGATTATAAAACAAGGTGGCAAAAGGAGAACTTGCTCAATGTTTTTAAAACGTTTTCTGAGTGGTATGGTATGAACTTGCCTATATATTACTTTATTGCCAGTCGAATAAATGTAAGGACTAAATGCAGTGCAACTCTCGCTTTAGAATGAGACTCAACACATAAAGATATTGTAATATTATACCTGTGTTGGTGAATTGAATTTGTCAGTAAAACAGATGTTCTTGAAAACCTTTTCACTAAATTAACATACTTTTTGCTTAAATCAATGTATTTCGGATTTTTGGTACATCGACAGATCTTTAAATTCAGAGAGCGAGTATTTAAAATATCTCGCTATTGAAGTAAGTAAGTGATTATATTTTCACGAAAAGCTTTCATCTAAATGTAATCGAGTAGATTAAAAACTATATTACCCGTGTTTTTACAAGTTGATTGGTAAAGTAATCCCTGGTTACCGTTGTTAACAATTCAGATTCTATAACAAACGGATCACAATGATGATTAGCATTTTGCTAACATGTCAGAGGGAAGTATTTGCAGCAGTCAACTTGAGAAACATCTAGGTAAAGTTATGGAATATCTCTAAAATATTACGGTTCTACTATTTGATCTTCAGACAACTGTTTTTATCACAATGTTGCTGGAGTTATCTCTGCAGCAAACGAAATGTAAAACATAAGAAAAAAATAAAATACATTCAAGCGTGTCCGAAACTTCCATATTTTTTACACTCTCAGAAAATGAACCTCAAGACAATACGTTTTCTCTAAGTTGGTTGTTGGGTCTTTCACCACACACCCCACTGTCCATATATGGGTATAGTATATTTTAAACCCAGAATCATGAATACCCTTTAAAACACGCAAACCTAACATAAATCTTGAGCGGTGAATATTATGTGAAATTCGATGATGAGCAGTTTAACATGGGCTTTGTCTAATACATTTGATTCCAAGATCTGTATCAGGGAATTCCATTCAGCGCCTTATGTGTCAATTTTTACCAGGTCCAAAGGTCTCTGAAAAAGAAAAAGCAAGACGATATAAAAAAAAAATCCCCATTATTAAAAATAACTTAAAACACGACAGTCCTCGAGAACGAAAAGGAATTATATAAAAGCAGACATTCCTCAATTTCATAAAAGACATTCTTCAAATTTAGAAATATATTCATAAATGCGAAAATCAATGTCAAAAATAAATTCATAAATGGCATTTTCAACGGAAGATTGGATGTTCATGAAAGATATTCATAAATGAAATTACCAAACGTCGAAGCGATGTTCGTAAAAGAAATTCATGAATGGCATTACCTATTGACGAAGCAATTTTCGTAAAAGAAATTCATGAATGGCATTACTCAGGTACACTATATTTATAAATGGCATTACCAAAGGAAGAAACGGTGTTCGTGAAGGGTCGTTTTTGACAGTTATCGCTCAACATGTCATAAGTGAGTCGAGATACTAGTTATATACTTTAAAGGTCCAACCACAGAGTAAGTTATACGAAGGCATCGAATATTACTAGTTTTGAGGGCAGTGTATCGAATAATGCATGTATGTGTACTCGACTCCTGTGTTGAGCGTGTTCTGCAATTAGGAATTTTCCAAATAAATGACGCGAGTACTGGTTAAATCTACATGAAGCCGACATCGAGCGTGATTAATATGAGCTGAAATCTTACTTTACAATCGATGTAACGGTATTTTATCAATGGTAAGTAAAACATATGTTTTAAGTAAGTTAACATATGTTTTAAATAAGTAAAACATATGTTCAGAGAAAACATAATCAAATGTGCATGAGAAGCCTAACAATCAAGTTGCTTTGAAATGTCTGGCCTAATATCTACATGGATTACACGAGTGATGTGGTCCGAATAATGCATTCAGTTGACCTTGATCAATAAATGTTCCTCATATTTAGCTTCATAGTATATACTCACCTCTGCATGGCCTAACATTGTACGTATATAATCTAGCGTTTTGATCGTTCATTTCTGTGCATTGACCTCGTCCTTTCCTCCTATCCCTATCTCATGAAAGGTAACCAGCTCTGAGTGTTGACGATTAGTTTGTCCGTCACTAAAACAAGTTTAAGGTGAACCTGTCGATTTTGAATCGTGTTGCATCTACGAACAGTGAAGACTCGGGTGAGCGAGTTTATACGTGCGCACACTCCCGCCAGAGTATTTATTCTCTGTCCGCCTGCGTGTGGTTAACCCTTTCACATATACAACATATCTGCAGCAGACGACTTTGAACAGATGTAGACAAAAACATAGAAAATTCCCATAAATGAAAGTATAATTACTGAAAGAAATGAAAATATTGTGGCAAAAGGAAAACTTGCTCGATTTGGGCAATATCTTCTTTTGTCACAATGTTTTCAAAAGTCGTCCGCAGCAAAGTCGTCAGAAAGCGTCTACATGAGGGAAAGGGTTAATAAGAGTTATGGTCCCACATGCGTTCCTATTATTACACTTGTGTGATCCAGTTAGGGGAATTAAATAACTAGCCTAAAGTATTCCGGAAGTAAGCTTGACATTTCCTTTTAACCACCAAAAGACAACATATCTGCAACAGACACATAGGCAAACTATGGAAAAGCTGTCCCAACGAAAGTATAGTTACTGAAATGATTAATTTATTTGTATTCAACGCCGCCATTTTCAACATTTTTTTCAGTCATACCAATGATGCCAGTTAGCCTACTCATGTATTAACTAGCTTTCCTTCTTCAGTATTCCACACAAAGCTTTTTCGAAGGTCCTCTCCATATAGACTGCAAGCACATTGATAGAAGACGAATGAGGCTTGTCAACGAGTGATTTTGTCAAACGTAGGAGAGACCGTTGGTCGAGCAGGGATTCGAACTCAACCCATGTATCGACAGCCCACGTCGCTACCGGGGCTCGGCTAAGGCTACCAAATATAGTTGAAACATTATTAAAAAAAGGAGAATTGTCTTATCATTAGAAACTTCTGTTTTTGTCATGATCTTGTCAAAATGCGTCGAATGCAGAAACGTCTGAAAACTTATTTATGTGGGAACGTATTATTATTCTGCCATCATCGGTGTAGACATTTTTGCATTAACTAGGTAGTCTTAGCACACACGATGTGCAACTTATGCTGTTAGAAGTTATTAAGTTATATGGCAAGATGTGCCTTCAACTTGTTTTGTAGAAAACCTTTTTGTGGATAAACCGGTGTAACCTTTCAAGCTCTGAAAGTTGTTCGTGTAACTATTTATGGTTTTATTCCAAACTTCAAGTTGTATTGGTTCACTGTTTAGTGTTATATTTAATAATTTACTATTTAGGAAAAAGCGACATATAAAGGGAGGTAACTAATCTATTGACTCCCTTGTTGGTTCATGACATATGTACTAATTTACTATATTAGGCCGGGTTCGAAACAATTAGTATTTATGAGCAGCGACAAGCGATTTTGGATCGTATTACATCTGCTCAGATTGAAGACTAAGGCGAGCCTGTGTATCCACACAATCTCATGAAAGTATCCACCACCAACTTGCCCTTTTTAGTAATAATAGTTGACATGCAATACATACCTAAATGCACACTAAGACAAAAATTGAAATTATTTCCGTATTAGTATTGGCCAATATGACTTTAAATGATGTCAAAACGGAATGTCATTTTAAACCCCAAATCATTCGACGCTGCTCAAATGCTAATGATTGAAATGGAATTAACATCATGTTTAACCTATTTAAGGGCACATGATGGTAAAGTGACATACTTAGGATCAAATACATGGACTTCACAGCTATATTGGGCAGCCAGGCCATCCTCGAATGAGTATTCTCGTTGGCTTCTGTAACAGAAAATTGTAACTGCTTGGGTTACAGACGATAGACGGTGTTTCCGAAAACAACGTTCGCGGTCCATGATAGAATAAACCCTTTATGAACATTTTCTAAAATGGTAATTATATATAAGAGCTGTATGACAAAAGGAGACATATTTATACGTAACTTGTGCTTTTGGCACTTTGTTTTCAAAAGTTAACAGCCGAAGTCGCGTCAAATTGCGTCTACATCAGGAATAAGTATAATCAACGCGCTGAAGGTACTGTAGTTGCATTTTGTCTCAAGTCAAAGTTAACTGTTGATACTGCTAGCTGACTGAACAAACGATTGTTTTTCACAATAGAAGTAAGATTTTGTGATACCGGACTGTGAAATAAGAGACCCGTAAGGGCCAAAACCTCTCTCCTGAACTGAATCTACTGCTCTGAGCAAGCTTTCGGGGGGACATTCTTGTTCATATCATTTATACTATTATGTTACAGACAACTTCCTTAGCAAGTTTTGACAAAATCTAGTGGAAACAAATTACCTGTACATTGTTATTAAGATTTAATAACAATAAACTATTTTTGAAAAATAAATCAGCATAATTCTCCCACAAAACACCATTTGGGAAAACGTTTTATGACCTTGACCGTTGATATACTCGCGCCAAAAATCGAAAAAATATGTGTCTGGTCAAATTTATTGTTACTTAACCGACGGAAACAACTTTCGAAGTGAATTTTACCCAAAGGTTTCACCATATCCATAAACGGCTAAATAGCTCCACCGCCAGACCAGTGTACATGGATTGAAGAAATATGATAGAGTGATCTGATTTTTAGACCAGGACACTGGTACAAACCAGCCAGAGAACATGAATACAAATACTTTTGAAAATCGACTCCAATCCTCCCTACCGCTTTGTTAATGAAAGTATAAAAATTGATTTGATAGAGTTAAAACAGTGTGACTTTTATCACAAGGTTCTCAAACTTTATCTGCTGAACAGGTATCAATGCGTGTGTATAAAGGAAAGTGTTTACTTGTAACATACTTGTGTTGTATTCTTTTAATTGACATGCGAAATAATGAAGTTTGAGAGGTTCTTCTTTTTTTATAAGAAACAGATTCACTTCGGAAAATGGGTAGTAAAGGTGTGTGTGATGACATCACACACAACTAAAAAACTGTTATACCTGTTCCATATACCTATCTGGAAAAATAAATTGCCAAGCAGGATTTTGCCCCTAAATTCCCTCGATTGATAGCTCTCGTCGTTACCGACTGACATATAAGGGTTGTCCTCATCATAGGTGTTAATGTATATATGATTGAGTCCTATCATGCTATCCCAAAGTGGTCTTCTTCACAAGTTTAAGTGTATATATGATTGAGTATTGTCATGCAAAATAAGAGTGTAACTAAGGAGGAGAAAGCAGGTATTTTTTTATAACAATAAATGAGTCAACTAAACCCTATATTATGGGTCCTCGAATACATCGATGGTCATGTAAGTATTTGGGGTTGTGATGTAGTCCCATTATCTAGAGTTCCGTTAATCATTGTTTGGTGATTTAACACAACTTAGTGTTGCCCGTCATATTATAATAGATACGTACCCAAATGAATAGGCCAAACACTCATTAGGAAGAAGGGGTTCACACACCTGATACCCACAGCCCTTTTCGGTACCGATGTGTCGTGTGCGTGGACAGGTGATTTGTATGATTTAAATGTACCTGTAATCAAGTAACATGTCAGGACAGGTGATTTGTATGATTTCAATGTACCTGTAATTAAGTTACATGTCAGGACAGGTGATTTATATGATTCAATGTACCTTTAATAAATTAACATGTCAGGACAGTTAATTTGTATGGTCTCGATGTACTTGAAATAAATTGACATGACAGGACAGGTGAATTGTATGATTTGAATGTACCTGAAATAAATTAACATGTCAGGACAGGTTATTTGTATGATTTCAATGTACCTGTTATAAAGTAACATGTCAGGATAGTTGATTTGTTTGATTTCAATGTACCTGTAATAAAGTTACCTGTCAGGACAGGTGATTTGTATGATTTCAATGTTCCTGTAATAAATTAACATGTCAGGACAGGTAATTGTTATGGTCTCGATGTACCTGTAATAAAGTAATATGTTAGGACAGGTGATTTTTATGATTTCAATGTATCTGTAATAAAGTTACCTGTTAGGACAGGTGATTTGTATGATTAGAATGTACCTGAAATAAATTAACATGTCAGGACAGGTGAATTGTATGATTTGAATGTACCTGTAATAAATTAACATGTCAGGACAGGTTATTTGTATGATTTGAATGTATCTGTAATCAAGTAACATGTCAGGACAGGTAATTTGTGTGGTCTCGATGTACCTGTAATAAAGTAACATGTCAGGATAGGTGATTTGTAGGATTGCAATGTATATGTTATACAGTTACCTGTCAGGACTGGTGATTTGAATAATTTGAATGTACCTTAAATAAATTAACATGTCAGGACAGGTGATTTGTATGATTTTAATGTACCTGAAATAAATTAACATGTCAGGACAGGTGATTTGTATGATTTCAATGTACCTGTAATAAAGAAACATGAAATAATTTGAAAAAGCGGCAACCTGTTTTGGATGAAAACATGTTTAAATGCTTTTTTCTTTCCGTTGCCATCGAAACTAGAATTTCGCATGAATTCCCATCCCTAAAAAAATAAGGAAAGGATTTTGATGAGGACATTGAGAGGACGATTACTGTGAAGTTTAATCCAAATTCACCCACCGTTTATAGAGAAGGAAATGTTGACGCTCGAGCGAAGGACGACGCATACAGCACGACGCACGACAGTCAACGGACGACGGACGCAGAGCAAAGGGCGATTCCACTCACTCCACTTAAGCACTCCATGCTCAGGTGAGCTTAACAAAGTAAGCTTCTAAAGACGATCATAAACCGTACTCCAGAATTTGCAAAATTCCGAGTACGAACTTTAGTAAACTATTACAATGTATTTACCGATAGTACAATTCTTTAATCTCATCAAAGGTCATATTCTTGAGCACAGTCTCAGGTGGTATGAAAATACGGCCAGCCATATCAGTGTACTTGCTTGTGTCAAATTTCTAAAAAAAAGAAAACAAGAGAGGTTCCAGGAAAACCAACATTCAGTTTAGTTGAGTGGTGGTTTTACAGAGAAAGGCCATTTACTATCACTGTAGATCAACAGCATGATGTGCCTACGTGACATCTGATCTGGATACGTGTTATTCTTATTTAATATAATTTTTAGAAAATGAAGAAATCACTGACATACAACATTCATTTAGATCACATACTATAGATCTTGATGTTCCACAAATCAAAATAAAACAGATGGCAATGTGTAAAAGACCGCCTCGAATGCACAACTTTTATCAACACTTCTAAGTACGAAAAGTGCTTTAATTTGCATAAAATGTTGGTTAGGGTTATCGTACTTGATTGTTAACATAGCTTGGTCGTTTGGAGAGGTTTTATTAAGTCGCAAGGCAATGGATCTAGCAGTTACTAAGATAAGATCTCCTATCGTACTTGCACGCAAAACTTAGAATTAAAAGGGCCATAAGTTGTATTATATACTGGATAGAGTTATATAACTTGATTGTTTACAAAGGTGTGAGCGTTGAGAACGGTTGTATAAAGATTCAATGCAATTCATAGAGCAGTTACTAAGATATGGATTCTTAATGTAGTTGAACGCAAAACCTTAACCAGATTTTCTATCTAAAACAAGAGCAATAATTTGCATTATATGCAGGATAGAGTTTTCTACTCGGTGTGTATTGTGTTGTGAAAGTGGGAAGGGATGTATACAGCTTAAATACAATGCTTCAAGTAGTTACTGAAATATAGACTTTTAATGTAGTTGCATGCAACAATTTAACCAGAGTTTCTAAGTAAAACAAGTGTCATAATTTGCATTTAATGCAGGATAGAGTTATTGTACTTAATTGTTTACATAGCTATGATGGTTTGGAAGAATCATATCACATTTCAAGGCAATGCATTGAGTAGTTATTCAGATATGGTCTCGTAATGTATACTCAACCAAAAATAAACCTGACACAACATATTTTATATAATTTCTAGAAAAAAGTTAAAATAACATGGATTTAATCAATGTGTTATGGCATTATTTCTTATAAGATATGTGGTAACTGGATTACCTGTAACAGTGTAAGTGATTTTTTAAATATTTGAAATTAGAGATATTCATTTTCCTGGTATTTGGCATTAGTTTATTATTTTGCAATATGTTGCGTTTTCTTTGTGAACAAACAGAGTATACACATGTGTCGTCAACGTCGTAGGTATAAACCTGTTACGTAGGTGTGTCAAGACATTGACATGGGAATCCCTGTGGCTAGGAAGATCAAGATCATCTGTTTGTTGCATGAAAATACAAATGTTATGTATAAACACAAAAAATACGTCACATTATAAAGTGTCAGTTTTCTTTCAGCTGGTTATAGTTGCACGCAAAACTTTAAGGTCCAGACAGGGCCATCACTTGCAGGACAGAATAATCTAACTTAATAATCTACATAGGTGTGATAGTTGGGAAGGGTTGTATACATTGTCAATGCAATGCTTTACATAAATACTGAGATACGGACTATCAATTTAGTTGTACGTAAAACTTTATCCAACAGTTCTAAGTTAAAAAAGGGCCATTTCTTTCATGAAATGCAGAATAGAGTAATATAACTTAATTATCTAAATAGGTGTGATAGTTGGGTAGGGTTATATAAAGTTTCAATGCTATGTATAACGTAAAAACTGAGATATGGACTCTTAATTTATTTGCAGGCACAACTTTAACCAACATTTCTAAGTAAAACAAGGGCCGTAACTTGCACACAATGCAGGATAGAGTTATCTAACATAATAATTTATTTAGGTGGGATATTTGGGTAGGGTTGTATACAATGCAATGCATCAAGTAAATACTGGCCATAACTTGCATAAAATGCAGGAAATAAATATGAAATACAATTATTTAAATAGGTGCGGTAGTTGGAAAGCATTGTAGTAAGTTGCAATGCAATACATAAAGTATATAAGAACTTTCATGCATTATCTTTACCAAGGTGTGACGCCGACACCGACGCCAGGATGAGTAGAATAGCTCTCATATTCTTCGAATAGTCGAGTTAAAAGTAGTAGTAATTGCTTTTCCTCCTTAACGCTCATGATTGATGGGTTAGCATTTCTACTGACTTGGTCGTGTCAGGATAAATGGATCAGTGGTACTAGTATCTTACATAGGAAATGCTTTGATATAACTGAACAATATTGAAAACAGCGTAAAAACACTTTGATTTTGTTTGTCTCTGTCAGTTTTCCAGGAGATAAACGACAGGATATTTTCTTGAGGTTTAAGGCAGGTGATTTCGGAAGCTCGGATGTCCGTGCTAAAATAATAATTTGGGAATTGATTTAAATACAAAAATATGTGTTCAAATTCTTATAGACCAAGTGAGCTTGAATCTAAAGCAGGAGACACTATATCAGTTAGATGCAGGGGAATAGGCCCTACATATCTGCCCCAAAATAAAATAAAAGGGTATGCTGTGGTAGGTTGGTACGCTCACAATTACCCATAGAGTGTAAGCACGTGATTCGTCCAGAGTATCCCTTTCCAACAGTAAGTATGCAGCAGACGACTTTGATAATATCTAGGAAAAAATATCGAAAACCTCTAAGAAAGATTTTATAATTATTGTAATAATTGAAAACATTGTGGCAAAAGAAGAAACTGCTCACTCTGAACAATATTTTCTTTTGTCACAATGTTTTTAAAAGTCGTCATCATCAAATGCGTAAAAAATGCGTCTAAGGGTTACGTAATACTAACCAAATAAACACCAGTCTTGAATTTCCCTTCTGGCTTCTTGGCTTGTTTCCTAACAACAGGGAGCCTTTTTTATCCTGCGAATGTGTTTAGCCAATTCGGAGTGTCCGACTTTACGAAGTTGTCCGATCTTACTAGAGTCAATTGTAGGGTTTTATCTCTAATAAACATGTGGATCAACGACATTGCAGCCATGCCTATCACCATGCTTACAGGTATAGCGAATTTACGTTTCATTATGAACAGCTTTGGTGGGCATCAGTCCCTCTATCAGTGGAAACTACGTTTCTGTTCCTCCTTGAAATAAAGGTATAACAAACAATACTTTAACCTTTGCCTATGTATAGACGCTTTCTAACGACTCTGCAGCAGTAAATGTTGGAACAATTTCACATTTTGTCACAGTGTTTTCAACTCTTAATAGTAATAACACTTTCACAATAAGAAGATTTTTATATCTACGCCTAGATGTTTTCAAAGTGGTGTGCTTCTGAATTGTTTTATTAGAGAAATGGGTTAAATGGAACTGTAATTGAGTGTTTATTTCCCAAGTAATATGTGAATTACGCTCACATTTACAGAAGATTTCAGATTGATTATTACGAGCAATCTAAACTCTTCTTTTATTGTTTTATGGAGCAAAGCGTTAATATCATTTTCTCGTTATTACTTTTAATATGCATCCATTCTCCTCGTGCTGTATATTATGGACTTATGGATGTTTGAAAGTTTTCTTTTTCATAAGTCCATGATCTCATTAAAGAAAGTGAAAAGTGTAATGTAATCATATTTGATTTCTTTGCTTGCAGGACTTTGAACGTAGTTTATACGGATAAGCATTTATTACGTCATCGTGATGACTCAGTGTTTCCTGTGTATAGACCGTAAGAACATGTGCAAATAAAACAACAGGTCAATTAGACTACGTTGTATACTGAAGTAATAACGAAACGCATAGTCATGTTTTTATTGATTCAAACTAAAGCCATACATTTTATCTAAATGTTTAATTTGAATATAGAGAACTTTTTCCTTTGAATAAACTTGAATCGTGGCTTATTTCTCAGTATCTGTTACGTCCCAGGTATCTGGTATCGCACCTGTGTTACAACTCCAAATATTCTGTGCATGGAGTTCATTATTCCTCTTCATTGGACTATTTACCCATTTTTCCAACAGGGCAGTTATTGAACAACTCGGGGTAGTTATTGAATGACCAACAGTTACGACGGTTTTCTGGCGAAGCATTTTCTACGTACCGTGGACTCTTCCGTGAAAAAGACACGTTTGATGCATCGTTGTTTATCGTCTTGGAGAATATGCCAACACCGAAGTCATGCGAAAAAATCCCTCGTCTAGACGATTAATTGTATTCGTTTTAATTTAAACATATTTAATTCTCATATATTTTTACATAGTAGGCAACATCAAGAAATATACAATGGAGAAATGTATTGGACTGAAAGCTCATAGCTTATTGAAGGTCCACTCCAATAAAGATTGATTTACAGGAAGCACGGTGAATATTTAACATGTGCAGAACATATCAGCTTACTTTAGCTTTGTAATTTATAATACAAGAAACAGATACATAAAAGAGAGTGGAGAGAGAGAGCAAGGAAGGAAAAAGAGGAAGAAAGAGATAGATGTAAAGAGAGCAGAAATAGACAAAGGAGGGTGGTGCGCGTATGGGAGGCTAGTTAATGTATATATGTCGATTATCCATACCAAATAAAATATAACATAAAAAGATACTTAAAAAGTTGCAAGTTAACAAAAAAGCAATTAAGGAAAAGGGTGAATTATCGTGAGCTAAACCTTTTGGTTCCGATTATAAATTGTTGGACTGATTCAAAAATAGCATTATTTTCTTCGATTGTATTCGTTTTGACGTCGCGTAGACGCCTAGATTGTGGTCAGTCTACCAGTGTCTCTCAAACATCGAACAATACTTTTTGTGGTAGAAATATCCACCCCGAAATCTCTTAGCAATATGTCATGATGTGCAATTGGTCCTGCTTTATGGTTTTAAATCACTGTAGTGAAATGATAATATTTTCATATTGAACAAGTTCTCATTTTCCCAAAGTGTTTCGCTATGTTCTGAAAAGTATAACATTTTATATCTGGATATGTTATTTTTTATGTAGATGACTTTCAAAATAGCGGACCAAGGCAATATAACAATACATCTACTGTTTTAAAATGCGTTTTATTGTTGTTTTGTGTGTGCATTCTGTCTTTTGATAACACATGTTGCAAATGGGAAGACACAATTAATTAGTGAGTTTTGATGATTAACTATTATTAGTATTATTTGTTGAAATGGAACCTAAAAGATTTCGGAGTACATGTCTGCTCAATTGAATAAGATGTCCACGTACAGCATAGTGCTAGTTTATTTCCCATCTATCTATAGGATTCTCGTGATCATGTGACTTATCGAGTTTGGCCTTCTCATTCATCATGGAAGGTTAAGGTTTGTGATGTTTAACTTCTTCTTTCCCTTACATTTAATCAGAAACATTGACATATGTGAATGTATTTGGATATATTATTGAATAAGCTATCAATAGGTATGTTTGATTTGTCATGTCGTTTTGAAATAAGGTAGACATCGGCCGTTACAAGAGCGCACACAATCTGTGTGCAAATGTCTCATATTTGTTTCGTGATGTAATTGTATGCGATCAATCAAAATTTAAAATCGCATCCCGAGTGAATGAATATTTAACCCATTCCGGTATTTCTTATAAAACGTTTTGTACATTGCGGTGTTTCATTATCCGGTATTTCTTATAGAACGTTTTGTACATTGCGGTGTTTCATTATCCGGTATTTCCCAGTCCCTGATTGGTCATCAATACAAGGCTCGGAAACAAATTGACTTATCATTTCATATACATAAATGATCGGTAGGTAGGATAGTTTTGCATAGTGTATATAGAGCACATTGCATGGGTGATTCAGCGCGCAATACTCTTATTAAATGTGATGAAGGCTAATATTAACAGTTTTTAACTCAATTTAAGTCCGATATTTCTCAAATCCAAGTAGATTTATCATCAATCTAGTAACAAAATAGCACTGATATTATTATTGATTAGTACGTCTCAGCAAAGTTATGGAAGCTGTTATTTGGTTAGCAGTATTGCATAACCTTAAACAGATTGCCGAAAACTGCCTATGCAACATTCGAGTTGTTGTTGTTGTTTTCCTTGCCTCTATGGGGGTTGTCAAATCAACCGCCACAAAAAGGGTTAAATATATTTCAAAATTAAACAGATGAAAGAGGGCCTTTTCATTCGCATATAATCGCATACTACTAGAAGCTTCTAATTTAAAACCATTAAGTAGAACGATGAGAAAAAGAAACAATCACTCTCTTTGTATTAAACACTGTTTTTGCGAAACCTGGTTGACACATGCACTAAAACTCTGATAGCGTTGCTTTTGTTCTCCTTTTGACAATGTTCATTTTTCATTCCACTTCTGCAGAGTTTTTTCATTCCAATCTTGCAGAGGCGTCAGATGACGGTTTTGTGTGCAACATGATCTTAAGTTATATTTCAAATACATGTAATTGTTTAAAAGAGTAATGTCTTACCTTCCGAAGACTCAATGCTTGCGTCTTAGAAACCTTACACAAAGTGAAAATACGCAGATTGATGTACTTTTCAAAGGAAGACAGATGGCTGTTTATTTAAAACATGTTAATAACTTCTTCGGAACTAATTTGTTTTTTAAAACAACAAACATGGTGTATAGTAGGATGCTATTGGACCAATAAACACCATTTCAGCTATTCCACGAACAAACCAGCATTATGGACTCTGCGTAATGTATCGATCCAGATCAGCTTGCGCAGTCCGCACATGCTGATACAGGCCAACACATTTCGTCTAAGGGGATAAGTATAGAGTAATGATTCCTGAAACAGAAACAAACACAGGAGGCAAAACGTGTCTTTCCTAGTAAGCCTGCGCGGCATATATTTTACGCAGAGTCCACAATGTTGGCTTTCTCGTGTGACGGCTTATATGTCTTTTGTTTATTTTTAAACTTATAACAACGAGTATCGACATCAATGCAGCAGATTGACGACAGTTTGTAAACACTGTGGCCTGGGACAGTCTCGTCAACCATTTCCAACATACAGCAAATCTACAGCCCAGTACTTTTGAAATATGTCGAATGTTAACTTTTAAACTTACACAAACGAGTATCGATATTAATGAAGTAGACGACAGTTTGTAAACATTGTGGCTCCTAGATCGTGTCATGAGACTGTTCCTTAAACGCTTTCTCAAATACAGCAAATACGCAGCAGTTTAATTTTTATAAAAGGTCTACAGACATACAGATGGAAATGCACTTTCGTATAAATGAAAGTTTTATTATCGAAGATAGTTAAAACATTGTGACACCTTCTTTAATGATTTTTTATTAATTGTTATCTTTTCTTTTCTCTCAAATGACTACGGTGGCACAGAGGTGACATGTGTATGTTTTTATTTATCTCGTGCGCACGACATACTAAATCGTGCGCACGAGATAATTAAGTCGTGCGCACAGTACGGTGGCATAGATACGGTGGCACAGAGGTGACATGTGTATGTTTTTATTTATCTCGTGCGCACGACATACTAAGTTACGTGCGCACGACATAGTAACTCGTGCGCACGACTTAAGTATCTCGTGCGCACGAGATAAATAAAAACATACACATGTCACCTCTATGCCACCGTACTGTGGCACAGAGGTGACATGTGTATGTTTTTATTTTTATTTTACTAAGTCGTGCGCACGAGATACTTAAGTCGTGCGCACGAGATACTAAGTCGTGCGCACGAGTTACTAAGTCGTGCTCACGAGATACTATGTCGTGCGCACGAGTTACTAAGTCGTGCGCACGAGTTACTAAGTCGTGCGCACGAGATACTATGTCGTGCGCACGAGTTACTAAGTCGTGCGCACGACTTAGTAAAATAAAAATAAAAACACACACATGTCACCTCTATGCCACCGTAAATGACTGTTATACAAATGAAAATATTTCTAGCAACTTATTATATCTACACCTGAGTGTGCAAAGCCGTTTGGCATTTAAACGAGGGGATAATATGTAAATGTTCTAGATTATGTTTTCCCCTTTCTTCTCACCTTTTGTTACCGTTAGTTTGGTATTTATTATTGTTAAAACTGAAATGTGTTATATGTGAGTGGTTTGTTGGATAAACTTGCTCTTTCCTGAATATTTAAAAAATACATATAGCCTATGCACGGTAAAGGTAGAAATTGCCATACAAAAAGCCAATATTATTTTTCCGTAAATGAGCTCTAGTTTTCAAGATTATAATATTGTATTTATATATAATAGCTCTTTTTCCCACATACAAAAACTATATAGATGACGAATTTTAAAAAATCAAGACAAAACAACAGATATGGACAAACAATCTTAATGGGGATATGGTTATCGAAAATTGTTGAAAACATTATTAAATCATAAGCACTTGTTCGTTAAATTTGTCACAATCTTTTTTGTATTAATCAGAGGAAATTGTTGGTCATGTCAGTAGATAAGGTTGCTAATAATAGATATTGTATAATACCGACGAAACCGAAAGTTGAACTAACTGAGGTCATGAATGAATTCCTTGAAAAAGCAAACCACGAACCTTATATGACAACTGAAAGACTGTACATAACAAAAGAAACAAATTATCCAGACTAAAAGACATATAATACGAGTTATATTAATTGGTTTATATAATAAACACGTAAGTATAAATGAACCACGAAGCTAACAATAAATACATTAATTAAGCAAACATCAAGGTGTTACTCGAGCACATCGATAGCTCGAAGTCATATATGAGTCCCTTTCGACGAATAGTAACATGTATGGCGAGTCCAGTGCAGTTGTTATTTCAATACACATTTCACTATACATATTTAAAACAATGGATTGGGCGAATACTATTGCAGCATCTTAAAGTTGAAAAGCAGAATTTGCTGTGAACGATTGCTAGTTCCGTGGAAATATATATTTTCGGAAAATGACATGTGATAGTCGTATGTTGCAAAGTGTCACATGTTGTCTGTAGTTGATAATGGTTCCGTGTGTAAAAACCTAACGGGGCTTTGTTATGTCGGTAATTTACCAATGAAACACAATAATGGTAAATTTGGGATTTTATTTGGCACTGTTTCCAAATGTTTAAGACTGAGCCCCTGTAGATCAGTTGTTATGCACGCGGGCTATCAATCCAGGGGTTGTGAGTTAGAACCCAGCTGCGTCAACATTCTTTCCAACAGTTGCACCGGTAGACTAACAGTATATGTTGAAAAGCAGCTAGCTGCTTGTAAAGACGATTGTGTGAAGTGGTGTTGTGAGCAAATCAGAAAACACTCTGTGAGCTGCCATCGTGGTATGACTGAAACATTAAACCAAATGTTCCATTTTACAAATAGTTGATTTATAGATATCTTACCCCATGCTTATGTTGTAAAAAGTCGCGTAAACTGATTAGATAATATAATACGTATTGTGTCAAGATTTACGTTACTGGCCCTAGATATCACTATTCAAACATACGATCGGTCGATTGCTTGCTGTGAGTTTTATGCAGTTTTCAATAATATTTCAGTTATATCACGACGGTGAGTTCAACTGCCAATGTATTTGCAAACGTTCTTGTGTAGATATGCCAGGTAACAGTTGTTTGGGCAACTAGATCAAATAACAAGTAGACATACTAGCATCGAAGGTAGTCAGTAGTCTGAGAAGACTAGCATGTGTACAATGTAATACTCGTATAGGGCAACCAGGAACCTTTCCGCCATGACATATCTGAAACAATATTAAAACGGTAAACATTTTGTCTTGACCTTTGCTGTTAAACGCGGCGTTTATCCAAAACAAACAAACACATCTTATCGTACTCAACCTATGCCCAATTTTCGAAAAATTGAACTCTAAACGAGATGATAGCCACGCCATGCAAAGATCGACCTACATTCGGATTTGTTTTTATAATTAACTTTAAACACCCGTTATCGGCTCGGTGAGTTCCGTTTGAAATCATTAGAGATCTGTTCTGTCTGTTATTTTCATCGGTAATGTACGTCACATTCGAGACAATACCGACTTCGGACGGAAATCGCCGACCCTGTCGAGATAGAGTGTTGATAAATACCAACCTAGTACAATAAATGCTGTGCCCATTTAGGGTTTTTGCCTGCTTTTAAGGATTCTGTAAATATTGTATTCGTACATGTATATAGCATACTCCTACATATACCCTTGGTGTTATCTCAATCCAGAGGTTCTGTGTTCGAACACTAGCTCGACCAACCTTATTTCCGACGCTTGAATCTATGTGGAATAGTAGTCAGTTTCCTGCCTGGAAAGACTGTTGTGATGAAAAGTGGTATTAGTAAATTGGGGAAAATATGCTTTATGAACTGGTCGCAAGATATGACTGAAACAATGTGAAAGGGGTGTTTACCTACAATCATTATGACAGTATTCATAACTATCATCACCAATTAATGGTGGTTCGGTATTAGAACGACGGATCAGTTGGAGGATAACAAACATTGATTTTACGATATCTTATCAATGTGTATTTGTATTACTTGTCTGTCTCTTTTTATCTCTATCACTCTCTTCTGACTGTCTTTCTGTCTGTCTGTCTGTCTGTCTGTCTGTCTGTCTGTCTGTATGTATGTCTGTATGTCTGTATGTCTGTCTGTATGTCTGTCTGTCTGTCTGTCTGTTTGTCTGTCTTTCTGTTTGTCTGTCTCTGTCTCTCTCTGTCTCTATATCTGTCTCTCTCTGCCTCTCTCTGTGTCTCTCTGTCTCTGTGTCTCTGTGTCTCTGTGTCTCTCTCTGTGTCTCTCTGTGTGTCTCTCTCTGTGTCTCTCTGTGTCTCTGTCTCTCTGTCTCTCTGTCTCTCTGTGTCTCTATGTCTCTCTCTGTCTCTCTCTCTCTCTCTCTCTGTCTCTCTCTCTCTGATACTCTTGATAGTATTCAGTCGGTTCACTATGGTATATTTTAAGATACGGTATGAATAATATACGAATATCCAAAGGTCGAGTGCTATTTGTGCAAGGAAATTGAATGCCAACTATCAATATATAGTAGGGATGGCAACGATTATTCGAATATTCGAATATCCGATCGTATGGTCGAATATTCGAATACTATATCATAATTATGATGCCTCAGCTAGTTCTGCTTAGAAAAACAAAATATTGCGCAATTTCTTCATTTGCCACAACATTTAAAAAATTCGTCCACTGCGGAGTAGTAACAAAGGATATTTCTTTTGGCTGTCTTGTTCCTTAACAGAATTAGGAACAGGACAGCAAACAGAAATATTCCTTGTTTTTTGTGTCCAGTGGATAAGGATGAGATGTCATTCGAAAGCTAAACGTTCAATTATCCCTTCTTCTTTGCCAACTGGTTTATATGACTTTTAAACATATAAACCTTAAAATATGTAGAGGATCACTGAATGAACAGTTCTGCTAGATTCTCTTGGAATCAGACAAGCCCTTTCATAAAAAACGTAGTTTTAACATTTTGTCAGTATGCCCCTTTTATTATACCAACTGATTGTCTTGTTTAACAACCAATCAATGTGATTATATGTGTAGAAAGTTATCCAATAATAACAGCATACCAACTTATATTGGTATCAGACAAGCTAATTAGGGGGAGAGTATTTAAAACAAACTGGGAAAGTTTCACAATTTCTGATGCCTCAGCTAGTTCTCCTTAGAAAATAAAAATATTGCGCAATTTCTTCATTTGCCACAACATTTCAAAAAATCGTCCACTTCAGAGTAGTAACAAAGGGTCTGTATGTGGTTAAGGGTTAATATATCAGGGTTATTTTTCTGAATATTTCAGAAGAGCATAGAGCACATTGTGGCTTGTTGCAAAAGAAGATATTGCTCTTCATGTTTCCTTTTGCCACAATGATTTCAAAAGTAGTCTGCAGCAAATGCATGTGCAAGTAGAGATTACACTTTATCCAAATATCAAAAAAAAAAAATATTTTGGTCAGAAGAAATACTACTATTTCTGTTACTAGAAGGAACAAAGGATTACAAATTACAAAGGCTAATTTATTCACTGGGGGTTAGGGTGGGGGCTGGGGCGTAGTGATATCCTTAGCCTTTATTGACGTCGCGTGGAAGCGCGGCTTCACTATTGGATAGGTTTGAATTTTGTACCATGGGGTCACGTAATCGAAATAGAAGGAACCAACCGTTATTATTGTAAAGAAAAACTTTGAAATATGTTTTAAAAAACAACCTTTATGAATCAATAAATTGTATTAACTGATTTAAGAAACAAAAGGATACAACATACGTATAGGCAAAAACATTTTTTTAGGAACGTAAACCAAACAATTAAAGAAGCGTAGACTAAGGAGTTTGGAAAAATGAACCTTTTTCTGAGCTTTGATGAATCGGGTCAGGGCTGTAAACAAAACTATTAATAAAAATAGCGTAGCCTAGGAAGTTGGGGAAACATTATTAAACACGATTTAAATGTGTCTAAAATTTTGTAATTCTAAACTTAAAATGTTCCTCTCCATACACTTTGTTCATTCAAACAATTGGTATGCCTATGCGCAGACAGTTAAACCGTAGCAGGAAAAACAAAAACGTCGAGAGACTGTTCACTGCTTTAATTGGTGAAAGATTTTGTGGAGGCGTAAGTTACCATAATCTAGTAATGCTCTCTGAGTCCTTGTCAACAGATCAATGGCCTGGTCACTAGTACTATGAGATCAAAGGGCATCATCTACCTAAAAGTCACGTTTCACAAATTGTTTAACGTCTGTACCTATAGTATCTTTGGCAATGTCTGTTGTCTTATGGAGCCCAAACGTTGCAACAGCTGGTGAAGGACTATTACCAATTACATGAACCTTCATGCGATGGTTAACCAAATTCTTACTTAAGTCATTTTCTTCTGGCCACACAAAACGTAAATAGTCCCTGTGATCTGGTCTTACAGAAAAGCTGTAAAACATTTGCAAGATGTCCCCAATTACGGCTATTTTACCTTTTCTAAATCTCATTAATACACCCAAAAGGCTGTTTGTCAGATTGGAGCCAGTCAAAAGTACGTCATTCAACGAAAGTCCTCCATATTTGGCAGAAGAATCAAAGACAATTCGGATGCGGTCTCTTTTCTTAGGATAGTAGACTCCAAATAATGGAAGATACCAACACTCTTGGCCGAGCCCATTCGGTCAGTAGCTCAGTCGGTAGCGACGCGGGCTGTCAATCCAGGTGTTGTGAGTTCGAATCCCGGCTTGGCCAACTTTCTTTCCGACGATTGACAAAAGTCAATGTGACATGCGTCATTCGTCTTCCACCAATGGGCTCTGTCTATGTGGAAAAGCAGCAAGTTGCTTGGGAAGATTGTTGTGTGGAGTACTGGTGTGAGAAAACCAGGAAATGCATGAGTAGGTGAACTGGCCAACGTGATATAACTGAGAAATTGTTAAAAACGGCATTAAACCCCAATCAATCAATCAACCAACACTCTTGACTACGGTCAGTATCCGGAGCTCTCTCAGCATGACCATTATGGAAGAGTTCTTTCATGAAGTCTAAAGTGTGCTGTTTCTTTCACGGGTCCTTGTATAGAGATCCAAGGAAGTGTTTAGTTATTCTAGTAGAATAATCACGAATGGCTGGTAGTCTAGCTCTCTTTTCCTTGAATGGTAATGGAGCTCTCCGGTTCCCGTCCTTATTTTGGCGAGAAAAGATACTTTTGGCGTCAATTATAGCGTACGTACGAAGTGGCAGAAGGTTCAAGTCATGATTTCTAATGTTCACAAGTACTATCTTTACACGTGATTTGCTTGTCCCATTTTTACACAGTTCAGTACACTTCGACTCTACAACAATATTGACTGGTTTCGAATAGTTTTCTCCCCGCCATTGAACTGGTTATTTTGATCATTGAATGTTTTATACACATGCATAACAGCTGTATGGTTCTGATTATTGCATTCATCCCACCGAATGGACTGATCACAGTCCTTACATAACTGTGTCCCCGCGCAACATCTAAAACACATGCCACGCTGTTTCAAAAGATATTTACGTTCTTCTAGACGTTTGTGTCGGAAACTTCTGTAATTAATTAGAGAATGTTTGCCATTGTGAATGAAACACGATAATGGTTTGGCATGTTCAAAACTGGTAGTTTTGGCAACCGAAACTTGATGCATAGAACGACTTGAAGTGTCCCTATTAGTTGGCGTAAAGTCAAAGTCAAAACTTAGATCATTGGAAGTCACTGCCATACACGAAATCGCTAAAAAAACTGAATGGTGGAAAAGATACGCCTCTAGACCGTTTATACGATAATGCGCGGTCATGCCATTTACCTTGAGTACACATGTAGATTACACATGTAGATGGCGGAAGTTTTCTTACAGTTGGATTGATCCCGGCCTCTGTGTCTAAGTAACTTAATAGAGTCTTATACTGAGCTTTTTCTTTCACTGCACGAATTTCAGCCAGTATGTCAAATAGTTCATACATTTTTGTTTCGTCCTTGAATGAAATGTGTTGACTGTTGTTTAACTTTTCCCTGAGTGCTTGTTCTACCCTCTCTGGAGAACCAAGCTGTAAGTCTTATATATCCCAAGCACGAGCTAACCCTAATTCTGGATCTTCAGCATTTGCTGATTTAATACTATTTATCTGGCTGGAGCTAGACCCTGACCATCGGAATAACAAATCAAGTTCCCCAGCTGCACTTGCTCCTATGTCACACATAACTCTTTTGAAATTGTCTTTCCATGAAACATAATGTTCATATTTTCCATTAAATGAATAGAGTCTGTCCTTTAACACATCTTTTCTACAAAAGAATTGAGCTATAGCATGAATTGAATTATTGTCTTAGTTGCATTCTTGTATTTTTTACTAGATTCCATTGATTCCTGTTGAATTGAGTCAGTTGTGTCATTATAAATCGAACTCACAGAATGCACATATAATATGTGCTGGTCCGTTCTCGTCTGTCCACCTGCTCTTTGGGCAGATCTATATGTTCACTTAATGATCTGTTACTTTCTCTTTCCAAGAAGCTGTCTTCTGCCTCTTTGGCAGCCAAATCGTTTTCATGTTCCAAAACTTCAAACTTATTGACAATACTGGTCTGTTCTTGTTTTAATTTAGCCTCCTGTAGAGCATATCATAATTTAGCTCTTGACGCTTCCACTTCAGCACGTTTCTGAGTAGCTAAGATACTTGTTTTCCTTGAAAACAAAGACTTTGATGAATGATCTGATTTAACAATAACACTATGTGTTTCGAAATTATCTATCCTTGTGTAGTCCATTATTTCTAGTTCCTTCTCAGTCATGATGGGAGGTTGAATTCTCTGGAATTCTGCCGATTCAGCCGTAATGGGTTGTCAATATAATGCTTGATGACAATGGATCCTTTCACTGTTCTGCCTATACGCAGACAGTTAAACCGTAACTTGAAAAACCAAAAACGTCGAGAGACTGTTCACTGCTTTACTTGGTGAAAGGCTACAAAGAAATAAAAATGCCAATGAAACAAAAGTTTAATCACACCAAATACCTAAACATAAATGCAGCAGCTTCTAAACAGCATACATACCAAGGGAGGCAACTTTGAATTATCCGAAGTGCAAATGCATGAGTGAAGCTAGATTTATTTCCCTTGGTACCAGTCCACAGACCCACAACATTGTCAAACATTGAAATGTGTCATTTTCAAAGCTATTATTATTCCAACAATATTTTCTGATAAGAAATGCTTGACAAAAAAAACATTGTACACATCAAAACAGCATGCAAGTACCTATGCAAGTGCTAATACAATTCAAACTCAGAATAGCAGACGATTGCAACATGTTTTCAAAACAAACTTAACCGATTCGGGTTCAATGCTAAAAACAACCAAATGTTCGGTCAAATGTATATAAATGAAGAAATGTCGCAAAACGGCTCAAATTACTAATCAATGATCAATGCAAATAATAGTGCTTACATCGTGGATCACCAAGATTAGCCCGAAATTAAATGGAAAATGGATTTGTCTATCATTTTCGCACCACAAGCATGACTTCTATTTTTAACCGGAAATAACGCATCAGGAAAGGAGTGTGTCTAAATCGCCAGCCGACGCGGTTACGGAACACCATTGTAGTCTTGCTATATGTTAACTATACATCTGAACTTTTTCTTTTAATTTCATTAATGCTCAATTTTGATAATAAATATCTTTAAACTTATTAAAATTACTTTGTATTTTTTGTTTATATACTGCCGTTTTTGTTATCATACTTCCGCTAAACAGAAAAGAGAATAGACTTTTACATGCTGAATATCACATAGATCGAAGCATATAAAACTTTTAATCCTTACGTCAAAATTGACCCTGTATGGTCTTGATAACCTTTTATTATAGACTATGGTAGCCATGTGAGTAATATAGGCACATATTGGCCTTCTTGTTTAAAATAAGGGACATTTTGCCTTCTTGTTCAGGTCTGTTTGCACATGTTATTTAGATGAACTGAACTGCATCTGCTTCCTTTAAGTCATGCTTCAAACGCATGCGCGGCGTCTGTGATGATTTGCATCAAAATGTGTATTGTTACACTGAAGTATGATATCTAAACATACGGAGACATGTAATTTTATTTGGTTACCTATAATAAGTGGAATTTATTATTATTATTTGTATCTGTTTTTAATACGTTGAAAGATCAGATGTTTCAGACATTCAAAACCCCATCCAACTACAGCACTATGGAGAGCATCCTGCCCATTCTCATTTCTAACATTTATCAGCTCAGGGAACGTCTCATATATGTACGTTGCCATCGACAGAGATCCTCCATAGGCCGCAGCATTCAGTAACGTGTGTCCGTCGTCGGATTGCGTATCTGATTGCAAACCTTGACCGATGAGATATTTCAATCAGTCAAGATTCCCTCCGAACGCAGCATTATGAAGAGCATCCTGTCCTTTCACATTTCTCTCCTGATGTAGCTCAGGAAATATTTCCCAAATATATTGTACCTTCAACACAGATCCTCTATATGCCGCGGTATGTAGTAACGTGTTTTCGTATTCGGACAACGTATCCGTCTACATACCATGACTAATCAGATACTTCAAACAATCAGATACTTCAGCTCAGGGAATGTTTCCCAAATGTATCGTACCATGAACACAGATCCCCCATAGGCCGCGGCATGTAGTAACGCGTGTCGGTTTTCTGACAACGTATCTGTTTTCATACCTTGACCGATCAGATATTTCAAACAGTCAAGTCTACTCCCAAGTGCAGCATAGTGGAGAGCATCAACTCCATCAAACTTTCGCACGATTATCAGCTCAGGAAATATCCTGACCATCGAAACAGATCCTCCATTGGCTGCTTCATGTAGAATAGTTGAGCTATAATTACACCGTGTGTCTAGTTTTCATATCTTGGCCGATTAGATAAATTAAGCAATCAAGACTCCCACTAAGTGCAGCATTATGAAGAGCATTTGTTCCGTTATTGTCAGTTTTGTTCTTCAACTCGGAAATCGTTTTACAAAGACAGTTTACAGTCGACACAGATCCACCATAGACCGCGGTGTGTAGTAATGAGTCTCCATATTTAGATCGCGTTTCTGTTGTCATACCTTGACTGATCAGGTATTTCAAACATTTAAGACTCCTGCCATGTACAGCACCAAAGAGAGCATTCATATTTTGTTCATCTTTCGCACTCCTCAACACGAGATACGTCTCGGAAAGATATTTTACGATGTAAAAAAAGCCTTCATGCGCCGCTGTGTGTAGTAAAGTGTATCCTTTATGAGACTTTGCCATTGGATCAAAACCATATTCAACCAGGATGTTCAGGCAGTTAAGGTACCCCACAGATACAGCTACATGGCCAACCGTCATTCCATCATTGGTTAGTGCTTGTATCAACGCTTGTAGCAATTCATTGTTTTGAATTTCGTTAACAACCATTCTTATAAAGTCCACTGCACCTTCAGATGTGGCTTCATGAACATCATTTATTCCTGTGTTATTGCTCACGGTTATATCAACTCCTGACTTGATGAGATACATCTCAATGTTCGGGTTACGTTTGGCAGCAATGTGTATCGACATCCAATCAATGATATCAGGTTCAGACAACAAGTCGGAATACTCCTGGCAAATATACCCGACTATTTCAACACAGTCGCCCTAAGATATAAAGCCTTATATAAAAGTGTGTGACCGTGTGTTTTATGTATTTGATATGGATCAAGACCTTGATCAATCAAGCATCTGAGACAATCTATACGGCCTCCTTCTGAAGCAAAGTGAACAGCTGGATTGCTATCCTTTTCCTGTTCAATTACTCGAAAAGTAGGGAAACTATTCTTAATGTTTTTTCAGAGTTTGAAGTTTACCGTAATATGCAGCATCGTGAAGTACAGGATAGCTCGTTTCAGTGTCTACGTACTTTGTTTCTGAATCATACCAACTCTTCACCCTGTCCATGTCTTCAAGTGTACATGGTGCTTGTGTGATGCGATTGGTAGTTTCGTCGATTTCACCTATGATGGGAACAGTAAGAAAGGTGTTCCCCTTCTCAAAGCTGTTGACGATCCTCTTCCATACTGATGTAAACTCTTTATCGGACATCTTTTGTTGTTGATACATTTCCATTCCTTTTTTCTGAGCTCCTGTAATCCGTTTATAATTGTACGCTGTGGTTCCTCAAGGTCGGCACAATTCTTTAGAAAACGTGACTTGATGGTTTCATCCCATTGACTGAGGTCTGTCGGAGGAAACAGCAGATGGAAAGGTTCATCCGAAATCTTTCCAGACTCTCTAAGTTCCCTAACCTTAGTATGTATCTGGTTGTTAGCAAACATTTCGTCAATGTCACGGTATTTATGTTGTTATTTTCCCATACTTAACAGGCGGCCTCAATCCAAGAGAAGTAAAATACCTTTCTGTATTTTTCGGTCCATCTGTTCAGATGAAAACAATAAATTTGACATCAGTATACAAGGAGTAATCAAACAGCGAAGATCCAGATAATTATGCGCAAATGAACAGTCTGGTCGCTGTGTCGAGTGAAAAATGTAGGAGCCGCCTCTAGCGAGATTGGGAAATTAATGCATCTGCGTGAAGTGAGGAATCGAGAAAATCTGTGCGTCCGTACAGTTTCAGAAGAGCCTTCATTGTCCGTCTACATGTCATGTCGTCCTAGATGTATCACTTGACCATACACAACAAAACCGTGGCCCCATTGAATGTACACTTATTTAATGAGATCTCGTTACGGAAAGAAAATCCGATTTAGCGGCTCACACACGTGTATTGATTGATTGTTTTGTGTTTTACGCCGTTTTCAACAAGGTTTAGTTATATCACGGCATTAGTTGGTCGTTTTAAAATAACTGTTACAAATCGCGGACATTTATTAGCAAAATACTATTGGACATCTCTTTAAAAGAGACCATCCTAAAATACATTAAACATGTATTTGTACATATTGCCAACTCTGTTCTTAGAGAGGTCTGGCTCGAAGAAAGGCAATTATATTTTTGGTAAAAATACATTGAGGAACATCATCAGAAGCAGAGAGTATTCGAAAACATGGTAGGAAAAGGTTAAATTGATAGTTACATGTGTACGTTTTTTCATAAGGATTTTCACTCTACTCTATCCCAACATCATACTATTATTTGTAAATATTCTTCTATGCTTTAGTTAATATTAATACTGTCCTTCTAAAACGGGTTCGCTCCACAAAGGTGGCATTATGAGAGGTTTAACTGTAGAATCACGGTTTGTAGTTTGTATAGGTCATGCAATATCGAATGTTAGTTGAGGTATCGGAAGCACAAAAACAACATCATTTAAAGTGCAAGTAAAAACTGCCCGACGTACATACTCTTTCTGGCAGATCTGCAGCGAACAACCTTTCAAAATAATGTTGAAAAAGCAGAATTCGCAGTGTCACAATGTGTCAAATTCTGTTTACCATTATACTCTTGTGTTGTGTAGGGTAAGCACATGCCTTTGAGAAGTTTGAAGTAGATGTTGTTAGTATGTTGATATGATAGATATGTATACATTTGGATGCTATTATTGACCTATAGTAGATCATTACGACAAACTAAGAAAGTGTTCTATATGCACAATTAATACCTTTCTCATAATGTTTTTAAAATGAATTCAGACATAAGGAATCTCTATTGGCAAATATTCAACATTTCTACCTTATTTTCGCATTGAAGAATCTTAATCAACCCTTTATATAAATTTAAAAAAAGACAACAATATTGAATAGATTTTCTGAAATAGGTCGTATTAAACCTTTCCAGATACAACAAATCTGCAGCTGACATGTTTTTGGAATTATTGTTGCAAGTTGATAAGAAATAACTTTGTTTTTGACACAGTGTTTTAAACTCTATTCAATAAACATTATTTCATTTATTGGGAGTTTCCGTATGTTGGTCTACAGGTTTAAGTGTCGTTTTTGATGAACATTTGACGTATGAGGAAAAGGGATAGATAATACGACCTATTTCAGAAATAAATTACAAACTATTTTGGTTTACATTTACATACTCTATGGGTGTATTTACAAATCTACAGGTTAAGTCTTTCAGGGCAAATGGCGATATTGAGGTTTTAAAAAAGAAAAAATATTCAAGTGAGTCGGCTCGAAAAGCCCGATTGTGAATATGGAAGAGTCTACTTTCGGGTATTTAACGCTGAAAACGTTCAAAACATCAAAACAAAACTGCAGGTACGAACAATCAATCTTAATGGGGCTATGGCTATCGAAAAATGTTGAAAACATTATTAAAACGTAAGAAAATGTTCCTTAGATTTGTCACAATATTTTTCCATTAATCAGATCAAATAGTTAGTCATATCAGTAGATAAGGTTGCTTATAGATAATAGATATCGTATCATACTGACGAAACCGAAAGTTGCACGAATTGAGGTCATAAATGAATTCCTCGAAAAGGCAAATCACCTACCATATACGACAAGTGAAATTCAGTACATACCTAAAGAGACAAACTATCAAGACTGAAATACATATAATACGCGTTATATTAGTTGGTTTATATAATAAACACGTTAGTATTAATAAACCTCGAAGCTAACAATAAATACATAAATTAAGTAAACACCAAGTAGTTACTCGAGCACATCGATAGCTCAAAGTAGTTTATAAATCCCTTTCGAGGTATACATTTAGTTATGGCGAGTCTACTGCAGTTATTATTTCAACAAACATTTTAATCAACAGATAAACATATTGTAAAACAATGGATGAATACTATTGCAGCATACTAAAGTTAAGAAGTATTTTTTATAATACAAAGTTGAAAGTTTGTTTAAAAAGCAGAACGTGCATCGAAAGATAGCTATTTCTGTGGAATTTCACCTTTTCCGACAACGTTTTTAATAGTCGTCTGTTGCAAAGTGGCACATGTCGTCTGTAGTTGATAAAAGTTCCGTGTGT
>JASEVX010000002.1:7651770-7727066 GCA_031761405.1 Serripes groenlandicus | reverse complement strand
ACAATATCGTTTACATGCTGTTGTCTTTCAAGCATCAATATTATTTTTATGTTTCCTATCTATTTGGGGTTTAAATAACCAAAACGAAAGGAATCATGGATTATCTGAAAATGTCTATAAATGTTGTCAAATACTATTGCATAGCTTAATCTAAAATATAGTTATTTTTGTTGAAAATTTACGTAGATAAAGGTAAATCTTGTTATTTTCTTACATGTTGGATGTGGGGCTATATCTCTCTAACATCTGGCAATAAGGCGTAGATATGACAAGCTGAATTCATGTAATATTGCCAGAGCATATTACCGAGAAATTATCAAAATTGTAAAGAAAAATATATTTTTGAAAATCCACCCTTCTGATCTTTGAACTCACTTTGCAAAAATCTGCACCACATCAGTACTTCACGACAGGCCTTAATCAAATGTCATTTTATTTATCTTTAAAATAAAACCAAAATCAGCCGTGAGGTAGTTCGGTCCATTAATTTTTTTAATTTTCCCTTCTTGTCACCGCACTAAGTATTACAAATATCATGACCTTTACTGTGGAAAAAGGTCTCCACTCGACTATTACATTATATCGACTTTTAAACATATTTCCACACGCAGACGCAGATTGACGACATTTAGGAAGACGCCTGAAAAAATGAGAAATAACTGATGCTGATCAATTGCTCATATCATTATGCCACACTGTTTTCAACTCTCTTCGATAATTACACTTTCATTTATACGAAAGTGATATTCCATCTGTCGGTCTGTGAACCTATTTAAAAAGTAAACTGCTGCGTATTTGCTGTATGTGAGAAGGGTTTAAGGGATAGTCTCACGACACGATTTTTGAGTCACAGTGTTTACAAACTGTCGTCTGCTACATTGTTGTCGATACACGTTTGTATTAGTGTAAAAGTTAAAAGTAAACCTATTTCAAAAGTAATCTTCTACATATTGCTGTATGTGAGAAAGGGTTAAAGAGACTGTCCTACGCCAAAATGTAAGAGTCACAGTGTTTACAAACTGTCGGCTGCTGCATTGATGTCGATACTCGTTTGTATAAGTTTAAAAGTTAACAGTAGACATATTTCAAAAGTAATCTGCTGCAGATTTGCTGTATATGGTAAAGGGTTAAAAGTACTGCCTTATGACACAATTTAATTAAGAGTCACGGTGTTTACCAATTGTCGTCTGCTTCAGACGCTTCTGCTTCGGAACTCGTATATATGGTGTTAAATAGTCGCTTGAAGATATAACAACGATGTTAACGCAATTATTTAATTAGGAATTCGCCATGACCGTGAGGTTATTGTCGGAGATTTGGAACTGGGCGTCCGGTGTCAAACCCCAATCGCGGCTGTCTAGATCAAGTGGCCTTTGTCAAGTCACATTTCGTAGCCTAGCACTGGTTCGCTTACCAAGATATCATTAATGTAGACACGGTACATAGTTCAATGGGCGTGGGTGGTTTACATAGAATGCTTGGGTAAGTCAAACCACCAAAATCGTGCCGTATCTGTCTATTGTCGAGTACAGTACACCGAGTGATGTATTCTCTAGTCCTCGGTCAATAAATATCCCAATTACAGTTATTGTGTGTTGATATTTTACAACATCGATATACATTTCTCAAATCGAGGTATACGATATGTATATATATACGTAGGATAAACAATCATTAGCCATGTTTTATCTAAAAATATGCAGACATCTTTCGGTGTATAAACGTCTTCGTTTTCAAACGTATTTACATGTTGAACATGTCTCTTTGAAACAAACCAAGTAATCTGGCCTAAATCCTTTCTCACGTCCGCAGCGGTCGATTGTGTAAACATATTGGACAAATATGGAAAATCTCAATAATTGAAAGTATAACTATTGAACATATTTATAAATGGAGAAATTGCTTATTGTGGTTTTCAAAGGTCGTCCCGCTGCACAGGAAATATACTTCACGCTCTTCATTTCTTGGGAAGCTGCATCAATGTTGTTAATGCTATTTTTTGGTCGATGACATTTTATGCAAAGAGTTGTTTGCTTACGTACATCTACTGATAAGATTATGCAGATGTTAAGACTTTCCTGCACTCTTACGCGATATGACGCCTTTGCAGCAGACGACCTTTGAAAACATGATAACAATTTCCCCCTTTGCCACAGTGTTTTCAACTCCATTCAATAATAATTCTTACGCTCGTACATTGAAAGAGATTCGCCATAGTCTTCTGCTGCATATTCGTTGTATTTGGGAAGGGGAATATATAGAGACGATTACAAACAATTCATCTGCTGCGGTTTAACTTAATACTTATCAGCTAACCATTTCCACCATTATATTTTTAATTCACGATTTGTAAATATGTTTACAATATGTGACATAGAAGGCCTATATCCACTACAGATATAGCTGACACTATAGCTGTCACTATATCACGTGACTAACCATCTTTGAACACACTATGTTTCTGTGTTATCTGACCCTTTTAGCGCATTCAGCTAGCGACTGAACCGAGTTGAACAAACAAGGGATATATACTCTTTTCACGGAAGCTTCAATTGCTAACAGATACTTGTAAAGCAAATGTCTAAATTGTTTTACTCTATGGTAAATCTTGTCCTTCTAGACGTACATTGTAAAGATAGTTATATTGTATTTCTCATTTCTTCTAGAGTAACTCAAGTTAACGTATATATATACACAACTATAAGCATTGTTGACAATACTTTTCGATGTCCCAATTGTGTGTAACTTTAGGAAGACGTTCATGAGACAAAGGAAAATACAAATGGGCCTGTCCCTAGAGAAAACCAACAGTATAGCCTCTGCGTAATGTATCAACCCAGATCAGCCTGCGCACTCCGCGCAGACTGATCCGGTCCGACAAATTCCGTCTCAGGGAGATATATGTATAGAGTAATGATTTCTGAAACAGAAATTTCACAAAAGGCGAACAGTGTCTGTCCGGATTAGCCTGCGCGGCATGCTTAGTCGGATCGGGTCAATAATCTACGCAGAGTCCACAATGTTGGTTTTCCTCGCGGGACGGCTCATATGTTTTTATGTTGTTGTTCACATTGAACTGAGTTCGTCCTTTTCGTGAAATAATCTCTATCAGACGTTATCAGTAATGCTTTTTCAAGTCAAAGACTATTAATCCCAACTACTACTTGTAACGATATGTAGTTACGTCAGTTTTAAAGAAAGAGTATCATCATTTTCAAACAATGAACACTTGTTGAATGCTTACTTCAACTAAAAACATATCAATTGGATTCTCATTGAGTTGTATACATAATGCATTTTGTAAAGCATTTTGTAAAGCATTTTGTAAAATGGAATAAATGTCCAAAAATAAAATAAACAGGTAACATACAATTAGCGCATATCATATGAGTTGGGCATTATGTTTAGAAAAGTATTTCCCACGATGAAACACCATGGTTTTAAAAACAAAAATGGGCCGATCCACGAGAAAACCAACATTAGTGACTCAGCGTATTGTATCGACCATATCAGCCTGCGCAATCCGCGCAGACTAATCCGGACGTGCCCATAATAGCTTTGTTGTCTATAATTGGTTATAAAAAGTACACAATTTTGACTGAGGACTCATCGGCTAACTCTTTCCCACAAAGATCAGGGATTTCAAAATGTGTTTCTAGTTTCTACCAAAGAAAAAAATTACCTCTATAGCGCGACGCATTTGACCCGTCCCGTGAGAAAACCAACAGTATGGTCTTTGCGTAATGTATCGACCCAGATCATCCTGCGCAGTCCGCTCCCCCTGAGACAGAATGTGTCGGACCGGATCAGTTTGTGCTAGGGTTAGGATAAATATCCTAACCCAACAGCATGCTTAACATAACATTCATGGATTCGACGCAAATCAGGACATTTGCCGGATTGACGTTAAACCGATGCACTTTTATCTAATTCAAGTGGGACTTAATCTGTTTTTATATTAAAAAAAAATTCTGATAACGTCGAAATGTCACAGAGGTCTTTCTACGAAATGAACAAGGACACCAGATCAATAAACACCTCCTTGTGAAAATGACATCTGTAACATTATCTGATAGTACGAACATTAACTTCATACGGCTGACTTCCCACAATCAGGTAAATATAATGATGCCTTAGACAAATCAATCTGAGCGTAATTATATTAACACGTGTGGAAAACGACCTGTTTGTGAGTTCACGCTAGGAAATATATGGATACTGCTTTACACAATTGGCGCACAGAGTAGAATCAGATCCAACCGCGCGCATGCACATGCTGGTCTGGATCTATACCGATCGCATGAAACTTAATGTTAGTCTTAGCAGAGCACCGCCGAGCCCTGATAGCTCAGTAGATAGCAACGCGGGTTGTCCATCCAGGGGTTGTGAGTTCGAATCCCAGCTCGGCAAACATTCTTTTCGACGTTTGACAAAAGTCACTGTGACATACGTCATTCATCTTTCATCAATGGGCTGTTTAACAGTTTATATGGAAAATCAGCCAGTTGCTTGGAATGTATTTTGTGTTGTGTACTGTTGTGGGAAAACCAGGATACGCCTGAGTAGGTGATCTGGTCGCTGTGATATGACTAAGAAATTGTTGAAAACGGCGTTGAACAATAATCAATCAAAAGCAGAATATGAATCAGAATCCCGGTCACATCTGATCTCGTCCCCATTGGCTTTAAAATGTATTCCTAACATAGAGTAGCTTTTTGTTACATTTTGACTCATGGGCAGCGTACATTGTAGTTCAAAGTTCGGACATTACGTCAAACGAAATGGTTGCGTGTAGCGGTCCGTACATTACGGGAAACGAAATGGTTGCGTGTAGCGGTCCGTACATTACGGGAAACGAAATGGTTGCGTGTAGCGAGACGTACATTACGGCAAACAACATGGTTGCGTGTAGCAGTCCGTACATTACGGCAAACCAAAGGGTTGCGTGTAGCTATTTGTACATTAAGGGAAACGCAATGGTTGCGTGTAGCTTTTCGTACATTACGGCAAACGCAATAGTAGCGGGACGTACATTACGGCAAACAAAAAAATTGCGTGTAGCAGTCCGTACATTACGGCAAACAAAGTGTTTGCATATAGTAGTCCGTACATTACGGCAAACGAAAGGGTTGCGTGTAGCGATCCGTACATTACAGCAAACGAAATGGTTACATGTAGCGGCAAACGAAATGGTTGCGTGAAGCGGTCCGTATATTACGGCAAACGAAATGGTTGCGTGTAGCGGGACGTGCATTTCGGCAAACGAAATGGTTGCGTGTAGCGGGACGTACCTTTCGGCAAACGAAAGGGTTGCGTGTAGCGGTCCGTACATTACGGCAAACGAAATGGTTGCATGTAGTGGTCCGTACATTATGGCAAACAAAAGGGTTGCGTGTAGCGGTCCGTATTTTACAGCAAACGAAATGGTTGCATGCAGCGGTCCTTACATTACGGCAAACGAAAGGGTTGCGTATAGTGGTCCGTACATTACGACACACATAATGGTTGCTTGTAGCGGTCCGTACATTACGGCAAACTAAATGGTTGCGTGTAGCGGGTCGTACATTACAGCAAACGAAAGGGTTGCGTGTAGCGGTCCGTACATTACGGCAAACTAAATGGTTGCGTGTAGCGGGACGTACATTACGGCAAAAAGAATGGTTGCGTGTAGCGGTACGCACATTACCGCAAACGAAATGGTTGCGTTTAGCGGGCCAAAGGTTAATGCCATTGTTAAATTGAATACCTACATTGTTTAACAGTCATCAATTGGGTCAACACAGTTTGTGTACTTGATCGGACGCCGTTTTAGGAAGCATAGTGTCTGATCTAGATATACACTATTATGTGCACAGAATTGAATCACCTTTAAAAAGTAAACTTTCAGATGACATGGATACCTAAGATAAGATTCAAGTATCAGGCGCGACACGATAGAAACGTCTTTAAAAGACGAGTGTAAACCTCAGTCCCGAGGAAGCGCGTGCCTACTCTCAGTCGGCACGATCTTGCTTCTCTTTGAAGATGTTGTTATTAATAAGTGTATAGCTGGCACAATAAATATATATAATACTACAATAACGTGTAGGCTGATGTTGCTAAGTCGTATATAGTAGAATATGCCAATGCTGCTTACATTTTGTCACATTGTCAATCAAGTAATTGTTTAATTGGGGTTTTAGGCCGTTCTCAAAATCATTTAAGTTATATCACAGAGAAAGTTCACGTATTCATGGTCCCTGGGTAAACAAACCAGTACTAGGCTTGGAAATGTGCCATACCCACCATGACGGCCGCGATTGGGAATCGAACCCGAGATGCCCGGTTCAAAATTCCCGACGCTAACAACTCGGCCATGGCGAATTCCTGAAGTAAGTTATGTTAAATCGTACATAGGGCGGAGGTTCGTCCTTTCACGTCGTGGCCTAAATGGCGTACCATTTACCTGATATAGCGTTTTAAGAATTATTTGCTAGAAAAAATTAATTAACAAATGGGAAATTGCGAGCATATTGTTTCCAGGATTAAAAACATTAAGTGAAAATGAGAAATTATTTGATTATATTAATTTCTCTTTTTTTGTGAAATGTTTTTAAAAGTCGTCTGCTGCAAATAACGACAGTAGTTGTCTTTATGATGGAAACAATAATATGTAAATTCTCTACAGCCGGGAACTTAGCATATCAGCATTTGTGTCAAATTTCGGAACAGGTAAGGTCGCATTTGTAACACGCAACTTTTAAAAACATTATAATCAATTTCTCATTTAGCCACACTGTTTTCAACTATATTCAACAATTATTCTTTCATTAAAACGAATCATGCTTGAAGCGTATTATGTATTTCGATGTTAATACACTTGAACATCTTTACTCAAATTAAACACATTGGTGCATGTATACAATGAATAATCGTTTTGAAGAACTGTTGTCATTTAATATTAGACAGTCGTTAACCACTTTCGCAAAATCGGTTGGAAAAGGAATAGGAAATACTGAATAAATGTTACATATCCCCAGTGTGCAGTAACCTCGACTGATCTGTTAAAGATATTTTCGCCTAATATACTTGTGTTTAAAAATGGTTTGTGTAAGATGCCTTATTAGACGACTCGAAGATGGGTGGAAACAGAAAGAGTGTAGGTTTATTTCTGTTGAAATTATTGAAATTGCAATAAAATCAGGGCGGTCGTAAACAGCGACGTGTTCCAAAAACGTAATGAAGATAAATTCATAAAAAAATGAAAAGATGCTAGATGTATACAGTGCGTGATATTAAACGGATTATTTAATTTTAAATAAAAGTTTAAAATTTAGGAATACTTCTGCTCGGTATATGACTTATTTATTGACGACCCAATCATATATGCATACTTTATCTAATAACCATCTCGATGGTGTAGTGGTAGAGCGTCTACCTCGGGAGTTGGGCGGCGTGGCTTCGATCCTCGGCCGGGTCACACCATTGCCTTTGAAAATGGTAGTTATGGTTGCCCTCATTGGGTTTCAGGGCTGCGGGGTTACATATTGCATTACGACTGACTAGCCTGTATCAGAATCAATGGATCAGTAGTACTGATAACTCTTTCCCACATACAACTTGTGGCAATAATTATGAATATCTCAATAAATAAAAGTAATTAATGAATACATTTGAAAACGTTGCTGTTTAATGAGAAATTAATATCAATAAAATCATTCTCTTTATCTACTTCATCAAAAGTCACTTTTCTATTTTCAGCACAAATTACAAAGCATTTTGCAGTGAATCAACAGCAAACATCTGAACCATGGTGACGCGACATCTTGTATTGGTTGTCTTAGGTGTAACCATTGCCTTGTCATTTGCACCGACATGTAAGCAATTAAAACATTGACCTAATTAATGTATAAGTACTTTTATTGACGATGGATTTATTTATGCTATATCGGTGCCTGATAATTTGATTCTTCCATTTGTGTTTCACACCATTTTAATCAGTACCCACTTACATAACAGCGATAGTACATATATCCACGATCTTGCCTTACTATTATTTACTGGGCTAAGACATGTACGTTGCCCTAGAGAATTCAACCATGACCGTCACGAGCAAATATTGAACGGTTTGACGCCCCAAGCTAAAATATAAGCCAAACATGATAATACTTTACAATAGCTGTTTATAGTTACGTGTATTTGAAAGCATAGCAAACAATGGTAGCCTTTTATCAGCGTAGGCTATCTACCCCGCCGTTGTTTCAACTTCTTTCGAAATGGGCCAATACAGATATAAGGTATATAAACGACATCCTATGTAATTTTAACAATTCAATCTCATATATCATGTAAACATGTACATGTAAATTAAGCTACTTTAAGACCTAATATATATTATTTTACACATATAACACATTGAGACGAATTTGTTTTTATATGATCTTTTCCAGATGGCTTGGATTGTTATCAATGTACTAATATTTCAAACGTGTCTGACTGTCATAACTACGTCACATGTCTTTCCGACGAGGTAAGTTTCTTTCCTCTATATTTGGAATACATATGGAACGTTTAAATCCTCTCGAATTATTTTGTTAAATGATAGTCTAAAACCGTAACATGCTTATAATATTTAGACACGCGCGTAAAAGTGATTAGATTTTTTGCAATTCATACGGTTTTAGCATGCAAATGATTTGTATATAATACACAAAATGAATGAATGAATGAATAGGATGTTAAGGCCCGTCGACATCTAAGGTTATGTTGAGAGCTTATCAAAATTTGTTAACAACTGTAAATAATATTAATAAAAATGTGATATTGAAACATAAACGACGAGAAATAGGATATAAGCAAACATATTATGCAAAAAAGTCAAACATGATAATGAAATACTTAACATAAAGATGAAAACTATATAAGAACATTTAAAACAGGATCAGTAAAAGCAGTTAATATGCAAAAACTAGGCAAGGCATCATCAAATCTTATTACAATTTAACAATTTCCTAAAGAATTCAAATAAAAGTTCAGGTTTTACAGACTCAAAGAGCTGACGCATACTTTGAGCCTTGAACAAACCTGTCACGTAGGGTGAAATCAAGAAAAAATGTGCTGTACTGAGTAATACATAGAAATTATAAATGGGATTTATGGTGTCGCTACAACAACAACATGTTCGCTTAACACAATTGAAATATCCATAGTCTGACTACGTGCGTGGATTAAAATTGGATTTATTTTTACTGAATTGATGGATAAGTTTACTTTGTTTGAACATTGCGGACCTAACATCTTGAGACAATCCTTTTTAATCAAATTATATTGAAACAGTTCTTTTAAACAATGTCTGTGGTTGTATTATATCTCAATAATGCCTTTTATAAACATTTCTATATATACGGTTACATATCCTTCTGTTGAAACAGCTTTGCTTCACTGCCACGACGGGAATTGGTACAGGAACCCGGTTTACTTTGGGATGCCGACCAATTCAGGTAAAGCTTCCATTTGAGCCATCCCGCGAGAAAACCAACATTGCGTAGAGTATCGACCCGGATAAGCCTAACCATGCCTCACAAGCTTACCCGGATATACACTTTTTGCCTCTTGTGGGTTTTCTGTTTTAGGAATCATTACTCTATACCTCTATCCCCCTGAGATGGAATGTGAAGGCCCGGAACAGTCTGCGCGGACTGTGCAAGCTGATCTGGGTCGATACATTACGCAGATGCCATAATGTTGGTTTTCTCGCGGGACGGCTCATTTATTTTAACACTTTTCCACATAAAGTAAAACTTGAGCAGACGTTTTCCAAAAACATCATTAAAACGCTACTGAAAATCAGACGCTCGTTTAAAAAAACACCGCATCGAAACAGAAGCTGAGGGGTAATCAAATTAAATAAGTCAGATATATCGTCATTATGTCCTCATTTTGGCAAAAATATCTACTATTCTATATATAGAAGGCCCTCGTCCATTCGTACAATGTAATGGATAGTACGCAATCTACAGCAGCTGGGGCGATGTCAAATTCAGTTCATTACCAGATGTGTATCATACAAAATAGATGGAAAAACGTAAACATGTCAAGGAGAATTGCATTTGTCGTCTTATATATGTTTTATAGTCTATACAATACAAAAACATTATGGGGAATCTAGAAGCTCTTACAATTTCAACAAGGTATCCGGAAGGATGGTCCTATTTGGTTTTTTTTCTATCATGGTTTATCACTTGTCTGTTACACATTTCAAAGCGACTATTATGGACGTTATTTAAATATATGTTGATTGAAAATAGTCTATGCTTGACACCAGACAGTACAGTTGATAATTAAATTGAAGATGTACTTAGCCTACTGCTTTCAATTTCTTGGCATAATATTACTTCACCTTGTATCAAGTGCCTGAACCTGGTTACACGGTGTTGGTAAAGCAATCCAAACCAGCGATATAAATAAATTGTGACCTTCAGTTCTATCTAATTTGGAATAAAACTGTTTCATGAACAGTTTGTGCATTTAACATTAAATTCCCTGAGCTAAACAAGTATAATTTCTTTTCGATTTTCAAGGTTTGCAGATCAATAACGGCGACCACAATGTCATCTCTGTATATTATCGGTAGAGACGTATCAGACATAACCAACTGCAATCAGTGCTGTGGCACTGACGCCTGCAATAAACATATGTGCACAATCGGAACACAAGGTACACGTATATGTTCCATGCAAAAACAAACCTCCTATTGGCTGCTACAACTGACGAATTCAAATGGTTTCAAATATATACATATATTCATTTAGGTCATCAAGTAGATCGCTATTTTCTTCAATACAGCAGCACGAATCCGATTACTCATTTAGATTGTATTGTGTAATCATTGTGAGTTGATGTTACTTTAGCGCCGTTTTTAGATGTATCTCGGCGGCCAGTACGTGACATATGTCATTATCGAATACTTTAACAACACAAAGGTCTTCCCAGGCAACTGACTACCATTCTACACACGCTATTTTTAGATTACTGATTTGGAAATGGGACGTGTTTAACATTGGTTCAGCTGTATAAATAAACAATTTTAAATATTAGTAAATAAATTATTTCGAACAGCTTCATCAATGAAAATGAGCTATTTATTCTCTCTTCTAAAGCAACAAATTTGACAACCTGCGAAGATGATCCAGATTTTAACTGTCAAACTGTCGGTAGTGCATTTAACGTATGCGGAGACACATATCACGCTCAGATAAAGTGTCCAAAGTTTTGTGGGTTTTGTGACCATCCTATAGGTATGTTCTTTGTTTTACATGTTTTAAAACGATACGTGCATACTCACATAGACTGAACTTCGTCTTAAAAGGAAAGCACATAGCGTTCATTTCCTCGTCGTACGTGCTCTACGATTTTAATAAGAAACATATTTTTAAATCGCAAAGACCATGCTTTTCTTGTTTATTTGTAAAATGTTGCGATATTGACAGTCTAGACCACCATTCTTCGGAGCTGGATCGTTACAGAGTCTAACTCTTGTCTTTGTACCATTTTCACAGGTCACTCCACAATTCGACCAAGTCAGCCATGTTGACCATTGTCCGTGTACTGATTTAATTATATTATGAAACATTGAAATCTACAATAAATGTAATGAGACGTTCCACAAAAAAACACCAACATCGTGACTCTGCGTAAAGTATCGACTAGGATCAGCCTAAGCATGCCGCACAGGCAGGCTTACCCGGACAGACACTTTTCGCCTTCTGTGGATTTTTTTTAATGAATCATGATTCTATACCTCTATCCACCTGAGACGGAATGTGTAATCCTAGATAAGCATACGCGGACTGTGCAGGCTGATCCGGGTCGATACATTACACATATTCCATAATGTTGGTTCTCTCGTTGAACGGCTCATACATATATAATTTCCAATCAATACAACTTAACAACTGCTTACCCACCATGACGGCCGCGCTTGGGAATCGAACCCGAGATGCCCGGTTCAAAATTCCCGACGCTAACAACTCGGCCATGGCGAATTCCTGAAGTAAGTTATGTTAAATCGTACATAGGGCGGAGGTTCGTCCTTTCACGTCGTGGCCTAAATGGCGTACCATTTACCTGATATAGCGTTTTAAGAATTATTTGCTAGAAAAATTAATTAACAAATGGGAAATTGCGAGCATATTGTTTCCAGGATTAAAAACATTAAGTGAAAATGAGAAATTATTTGATTATATTAATTTCTCTTTTTTTGTGAAATGTTTTTAAAAGTCGTCTGCTGCAAATAACGACAGTAGTTGTCTTTATGATGGAAACAATAATATGTAAATTCTCTACAGCCGGGAACTTAGCATATCAGCATTTGTGTCAAATTTCGGAACAGGTAAGGTCGCATTTGTAACACGCAACTTTTGAAAACATTATAATCAATTTCTCATTTAGCCACACTGTTTTCAACTATATTCAACAATTATTCTTTCATTAAAACGAATCATGCTTGAAGCGTATTATGTATTTCGATGTTTATACACTTGAACATCTTTACTCAAATTAAACACATTGGTGCATGTATACAATGAATAATCGTTTTGAAGAACTGTTGTCATTTAATATTAGACAGTCGTTAACCACTTTCGCAAAATCGGTTGGAAAAGGAATAGGAAATACTGAATAAATGTTACATATCCCCAGTGTGCAGTAACCTCGACTGATCTGTTAAAGATATTTTCGCCTAATATACTTGTGTTTAAAAATGGTTTGTGTAAGATGCCTTATTAGACGACTCGAAGATGGGTGGAAACAGAAAGAGTGTAGGTTTATTTCTGTTGAAATTATTGAAATTGCAATAAAATCAGGGCGGTCGTAAACAGCGACGTGTTCCAAAAACGTAATGAAGATAAATTCATAAAAAAATGAAAAGATGCTAGATGTATACAGTGCGTGATATTAAACGGATTATTTATTTTTAAATAAAAGTTTAAAATTTAGGAATACTTCTGCTCGGTATATGACTTATTTATTGACGACCCAATCATATATGCATACTTTATCTAATAACCATCTCGATGGTGTAGTGGTAGAGCGTCTACCTCGGGAGTTGGGCGGCGTGGCTTCGATCCTCGGCCGGGTCACACCATTGCCTTTGAAAATGGTAGTTATGGTTGCCCTCATTGGGTTTCAGGGCTGCGGGGTTACATATTGCATTACGACTGACTAGCCTGTATCAGAATCAATGGACCAGTAGTACTGATAACTCTTTCCCACATACAACTTGTGGCAATAATTATGAATATCTCAATAAATAAAAGTAATTAATGAATACATTTGAAAACGTTGCTGTTTAATGAGAAATTAATATCAATAAAATCATTCTCTTTATCTACTTCATCAAAAGTCACTTTTCTATTTTCAGCACAAATTACAAAGCATTTTGCAGTGAATCAACAGCAAACATCTGAACCATGGTGACGCGACATCTTGTATTGGTTGTCTTAGGTGTAACCATTGCCTTGTCATTTGCACCGACATGTAAGCAATTAAAACATTGACCTAATTAATGTATAAGTACTTTTATTGACGATGGATTTATTTATGCTATATCGGTGCCTGATAATTTGATTCTTCCATTTGTGTTTCACACCATTTTAATCAGTACCCACTTACATAACAGCGATAGTACATATATCCACGATCTTGCCTTACTATTATTTACTGGGCTAAGACATGTACGTTGCCCTAGAGAATTCAACCATGACCGTCACGAGCAAATATTGAACGGTTTGACGCCCCAAGCTAAAATATAAGCCAAACATGATAATACTTTACAATAGCTGTTTATAGTTACGTGTATTTGAAAGCATAGCAAACAATGGTAGCCTTTTATCAGCGTAGGCTATCTACCCCGCCGTTGTTTCAACTTCTTTCGAAATGGGCCAATACAGATATAAGGTATATAAACGACATCATATGTAATTTTAACAATTCAATCTCATATATCATGTAAACATGTACATGTAAATTAAGCTACTTTAAGACCTAATATATATTATTTTACACATATAACACATTGAGACGAATTTGTTTTTATATGATCTTTTCCAGATGGCTTGGATTGTTATCAATGTACTAATATTTCAAACGTGTCTGACTGTCATAACTACGTCACATGTCTTTCCGACGAGGTAAGTTTCTTTCCTCTATATTTGGAATACATATGGAACGTTTAAATCCTCTCGAATTATTTTGTTAAATGATAGTCTAAAACCGTAACATGCTTATAATATTTAGACACGCGTAAAAGTGATTAGATTTGTTGCAATTCATACGGTTTTAGCATGCAAATGATTTGTATATAATACACAAAATGAATGAATGAATGAATAGGATGTTAAGGCCCGTCGACATCTAAGGTTATGTTGAGAGCTTATCAAAATTTGTTAACAACTGTAAATAATATTAATAAAAATGTGATATTGAAACATAAACGACGAGAAATAGGATATAAGCAAACATATTATGCAAAAAAGTCAAACATGATAATGAAATACTTAACATAAAGATGAAAACTATATAAGAACATGTAAAACAGGATCAGTAAAAGCAGTTAATATGCAAAAACTAGGCAAGGCATCATCAAATCTTATTACAATTTAAAAATTTCCTAAAGAATTCAAATAAAAGTTCAGGTTTTACAGACTCAAAGAGCTGACGCATACTTTGAGCCTTGAACAAACCTGTCACGTAGGGTGAAATCAAGAAAAAATGTGCTGTACTGAGTAATACATAGAAATTATAAATGGGATTTATGGTGTCGCTACAACAACAACATGTTCGCTTAACACAATTGAAATATCCATAGTCTGACTACGTGCGTGGATTAAAATTGGATTTATTTTTACTGAATTGATGGATAAGTTTACTTTGTTTGAACATTGCGGACCTAACATCTTGAGACAATCCTTTTTAATCAAATTATATTGAAACAGTTCTTTTAAACAATGTCTGTGGTTGTATTATATCTCAATAATGCCTTTTATAAACATTTCTATATATACGGTTACATATCCTTCTGTTGAAACAGCTTTGCTTCACTGCCACGACGGGAATTGGTACAGGAACCCGGTTTACTTTGGGATGCCGACCAATTCAGGTAAAGCTTCCATTTGAGCCATCCCGCGAGAAAACCAACATTGCGTAGAGTATCGACCCGGATAAGCCTAACCATGCCTCACAAGCTTACCCGGATATACACTTTTTGCCTCTTGTGGGTTTTCTGTTTTAGGAATCATTACTCTATACCTCTATCCCCCTGAGATGGAATGTGAAGGCCCGGAACAGTCTGCGCGGACTGTGCAAGCTGATCTGGGTCGATACATTACGCAGATGCCATAATGTTGGTTTTCTCGCGGGACGGCTCATTTATTTTAACACTTTTCCACATAAAGTAAAACTTGAGCAGACGTTTTCCAAAAACATCATTAAAACGCTACTGAAAATCAGACGCTCGTTTAAAAAAACACTGCATCGAAACAGAAGCTGAGGGGTAATCAAATTAAATAAGTCAGATATATCGTCATTATGTCCTCATTTTGGCAAAAATATCTACTATTCTATATATAGAAGGCCCTCGTCCATTCGTACAATGTAATGGATAGTACGCAATCTACAGCAGCTGGGGCGATGTCAAATTCAGTTCATTACCAGATGTGTATCATACAAAATAGATGGAAAAACGTAAACATGTCAAGGAGAATTGCATTTGTCGTCTTATATATGTTTTATAGTCTATACAATACAAAAACATTATGGGGAATCTAGAAGCTCTTACAATTTCAACAAGGTATCCGGAAGGATGGTCCTATTTTTTTTTTTTTTCTATCATGGTTTATCACTTGTCTGTTACACATTTCAAAGCGACTATTATGGACGTTATTTAAATATATGTTGATTGAAAATAGTCTATGCTTGACACCAGACAGTACAGTTAATAATTAAATTGAAGATGTACTTAGCCTACTGCTTTCAATTTCTTGGCATAATATTACTTCACCTTGTATCAAGTGCCTGAACCTGGTTACACGGTGTTGGTAAAGCAATCCAAACCAGCGATATAAATAAATTGTGAACTTCAGTTCTATCTAATTTGGAATAAAACTGTTTCATGAACAGTTTGTGCATTTAACATTAAATTCCCTGAGCTAAACAAGTATAATTTCTTTTCGATTTTCAAGGTTTGCAGATCAATAACGGCGACCACAATGTCATCTCTGTATATTATCGGTAGAGACGTATCAGACATAACCAACTGCAATCAGTGCTGTGGCACTGACGCCTGCAATAAACATATGTGCACAATCGGAACACAAGGTACACGTATATGTTCCATGCAAAAACAAACCTCCTATTGGCTGCTACAACTGACGAATTCAAATGGTTTCAAATATATACATATATTCATTTAGGTCATCAAGTAGATCGCTATTTTCTTCAATACAGCAGCACGAATCCGATTACTCATTTAGATTGTATTGTGTAATCATTGTGAGTTGATGTTACTTTAGCGCCGTTTTTAGATGTATCTCGGCGGCCAGTACGTGACATATGTCATTATCGAATACGTTAACAACACAAAGGTCTTCCCAGGCAACTGACTACCATTCTACACACGCTATTTTTAGATTACTGATTTGGAAATGGGACGTGTTTAACATTGGTTCAGCTGTATAAATAAACAATTTTAAATATTAGTAAATAAATTATTTCGAACAGCTTCATCAATGAAAATGAGCTATTTATTCTCTCTTCTAAAGCAACAAATTTGACAACCTGCGAAGATGATCCAGATTTTAACTGTCAAACTGTCGGTAGTGCATTTAACGTATGCGGAGACACATATCACGCTCAGATAAAGTGTCCAAAGTTTTGTGGGTTTTGTGACCATCCTATAGGTATGTTCTTTGTTTTACATGTTTTAAAACGATACGTGCATACTCACATAGACTGAACTTCGTCTTAAAAGGAAAGCACATAGCGTTCATTTCCTCGTCGTACGTGCTCTACGATTTTAATAAGAAACATATTTTTAAATCGCAAAGACCATGTTTTTCTTGTTTATTTGTAAAATGTTGCGATATTGAGCTGATTAATATAAAGATGAATACTTCTATTTTACATTAGAATTATTGCTTTTTCATAATATTGTCAACATTTCAATTTTCAAAAATGATTAACCAAACAACAACGACATTAAGCATTAACCTAACCAGTTGTTAAGTTGTATTGATTGGAAATTATATATGTATGAGCCGTTCAACGAGAGAACCAACATTATGGAATATGTGTAATGTATCGACCCGGATCAGCCTGCACAGTCCGCGTATGCTTATCTAGGATTACACATTCCGTCTCAGGTGGATAGAGGTATAGAATCATGATTCATTAAACAAAATCCACAGAAGGCGAAAAGTGTCTGTCCGGGTAAGCCTGCCTGTGCGGCATGCTTAGGCTGATCCTAGTCGATACTTTACGCAGAGTCACGATGTTGGTGTTTTTTTGTGGAACGTCTCATTACATTTATTGTAGATTTCAATGTTTCATAATATAATTAAATCAGTACACGGACAATGGTCAACATGGCTGACTTGGTCGAATTGTGGAGTGACCTGTGAAAATGGTACAAAGACAAGAGTTAGACTCTGTAACGATCCAGCTCCGAAGAATGGTGGTCTAGACTGTCAATGGAAAGGAGACGAGACCGACTCGTGTTATCCAAGAAAGTGTCCAAGTAATTACGAACTAATTGTCAAAAGTAATAAAAAGTATAACAGCTGAGATAAATTGTTTCGACATACGTAGTAAATAAATGTCAATAACAGTATAATTTTCTTTTTTGACATAAAATATTTCTTAAACTTCAAAGTTGTGTGTGTTAATCTCTCGTTTCCAGCTTATTGTTTAGAATGTAATTTCTACTTATTTGATAATAGTCCTGTTAATTTAGTTGTCAAAAGTCATTACTTATAACTCTTAATTTACAGAACTCAAAATAAAAGCATAGTATCACAGGGATCAATCTCTGTCTTAATTATATAATGTACCTATACGTGGTGTTTAATATAAAAATGACACTATTTCAAGTACCGTACACAATAGAGTTACATATTTCAGTCCATGGTCAATGGAGTAGATGGTCGGCTTGGGGAATTTGCAGTGTCTCTTGCGGTATCGGACTTGAGCGCAGAGATAGAACATGTTCAAATCCCTATCCTGGACCCGATGGTGACCCATGTTGGGGAGATTATCGAGACGATCGTGCGTATTTTACAAGGGCTTGCTCGGGTAAGTTGCGATGAGTCGTTCCTGATTTATGCATAATATAGTTTTGTTTGAACAAGGATAGCAAGCAAAGATTCGTCAACTAAGTTGTATTTATCTGTATTATAAGTAATAAGGAGAATGTATATATTTCTATTACTCTAGATTTCACTGTGTTTTATTTGTGGAAGTACACTCTAAGCTGTCTTAGATCCACCTTGAAGGATCAAGATCAGCATTGATTGATTCTACAACCGGAAAAAAATGCATCGAACCGAAATGTTTACAAAGGGTTTTTCTTATTGTAATTAATTATAATGTATCTTGATGATTGTTCTTCTTACAAGTGCATTGTACCAGTTTAAGAGTCCGAACATGTAACGTTTACTAAATAATTCGATCTTGAATTTTATTTTGTTTTCAACAAGATGGGGGCTGGTCCCAGTGGTCCTCGTGGGGTTCGTGCTCACGAACATGTTTAGGGGGACTGACGAAGCGTACACGAACCTGTGATTATCCTCAGCCTTCTACTTTTGGTAGGGATTGTGTTGGAAATAACATGGAAAGTGATGTGTGCAACAGCGTAGCATGTCCAGGTAGAATTCTTACTGATATATAATTTATTTATGAACGAATGAGGATTTACCAAACTAAAGGTCGGCACGAGTTGTTAATCACTTGTTAGTTTTACGAAAGACACATTTCCCGTTTCTAAAGTTAAGTTTACATGACATATTTTTACGATCGAGGATATGAATTTGTGTAATTTGTAATTATAGTAGCAATGTTATTGTGCAATCATTGTTCTGATATGAAGCTTAGTATTTCAGTTTTTTCACGGCTCTAATTTCACCTAGTCATGTGCTTTTTTAAATGTTCCCAGCATCTCGCACGCAGTATCATGGTAAGCAACAGAACAGATTGATATATTGACAGATGAACATTTGACTATATTATAAATTCTACTTTTAATACTACTACTACTACTACTACAACAACTATTACAATTACTACTACTTCTACTACTACTATTACTACTACTCGTACTACGTCTACTATTACTACTCGTACTACGTGACTACTAATACTACTACTACCACTACTACTACTACTACTACTACTACTACTACTACTACTACTACTACTACTACTACTACTACTACCACTACTACTACTACTACTACTACTACTACTACTACTACTACTACTACTACTACTACTAATTCTACTACTACTACTACTACTACTACTACTACTACTACTACTACTACTACTACTACTACTACTACTACTACTACTATACTACTACTATACTACTACTACTACTATTACTACTACTACATCAACTACTACTACAAGCATAACTACTACTTCTACAACGATGACTACATCAACAACCTTTACTACTGGTACTACTTGTTCTACTACTAGTAATACTACTACTACAAATACTACTACTACTACTACTACTACTACTTCTACTACATGTACAACTACTTCTTTTAATCATATTTCTACTTCTACCTCAACTACTTATGTTCCATTCCGCAATGCAGGTTACTACAACAACAACTGCTACTTTTTCTACTTTAGTTACCTTTACTCCTACTTCCATTACAACTACAACTATAACTAAGACAGCTTAGTTATTACTACTAATATTACTACTTCTCATCTCCTTATACTACTAGTATTCCTTTTATACTACTACTTATACTAATACTAATACTACTACTACTACTACTACTACTACTTCTACTACTACTATCAATATAGTTTCTACTACTACTACTACTACTACTTCTACTTGTTTGGTTAATAAAGCATTATAAAAATCAAATATAATAAAAGATTATTTGGCATCTATACGACTGAATGGCCCGATGGTCTAGTGGCTATCACGCTGGACTGACAATACATAGGTCTAGAGTTCAAATCCCGAATCGTGTTTTGGATTTTTATTAGGTGTTTTGTGTCTCCAGTCAACTAGTGATCCAGTCTGATCTTTTCAAGGAGAATAGGTGCTTCGCGTGAATAAATAGGTATTTTCGGAAAGAGTTAGGGTATCGGACTCCCTATTCAACTATTGGCCCTAGATTGTATCTATACGTGTCAAATGCTTTTATATGGTACAAATATGCTATAGCTGCTAGTAGTTTAGAGAAAATAACACCAAAGTAACGTTTCCGTTTGGGTCATATCTGCCCATTTGTTTAGGAAGTTAACATATTTAGGCATTTAACCCCCCAAACACACACCGCACACACACTCCCTATCTGATTCCGCAAAAACACAAGTTCTGCATTTAATTTATAACATATTTTGACAATTTGTAATAGGATATTGCCAAAGGCACATTCCAGTGAAGTTTGCTTGATATTTCTCAAGATAATTCAGGAGATGTCATGTGAAGATAAGAGTTAATTTTGCCCCATTTCTTGTGAAGCCATGTTGTAATGTCATTCAGCAAATCTATGTGGCTAGAACAAATTGTGTAAGCGGTAAGTTCTACCAAATTGTTTCGAAATAATCAATGAATGAATGAATGGTGTTTTAACGCTCACAGACAGCTAAGATAATTGTGGACACTTAATAATTCACTAACTGTAAATGGTGAAATAATAAAATTGAAACATAAACAACGAGACTATTAGACACAGCAATCAAATATGATGTATGCGATACTTAACATTAATATAAAACAACATGAAAGCCAAGGTAAAATAGGATATACATTTTGTAGGCAAACAAATCCAACATGACTATGTAATACTTAACATAGATATAAACAATAACTGAGAAAATGTTAAACAGGATCAGAAAGAGTAATGACTGTACAAAAGTATGGTTAAGAAATATTCATATCGAATTAAAAAAACATTAGTTTCCCTAAGGAATTCAAATAAAAAATCAGGTTTGACAGACTCAAAGAGCTGACGCTTACTTTGAACCTTAACAAATCTGTCACGTATTAGGCCCAAATTAGCACTTTTCAGAAGAATGTGCTGTACTGAATGTTGTGTAAAACTTGAATACATTGAGGAGCTTCCTATCATTTCAGTAAGTCTGAATGCGTTAACCATGTGTTCCAAATGCGTAAACAGGCACAAATAATATTTTCATGACGAAAATATATCAAAGCTGGGAGCCACTCACAAAGCACAGGCTGTAACATATTTACTATGTCTTACTTAGCTATGAGCAACCTTAATATTTACCTGTATACTTGATTATGGCTATAAATAGATACTCAACCATATTGTCCAATCAGAATAAGTATTGGATTCACTTCCTTTTTGATCCACTTCTTCTTACAAAATAAATAAATCAAGCTACATGTGATTCTGTTTTATTCCAAGACCATCAATTGTTCACATTGGAGTTTAATATTAAGTTGATCATTCCAGTCACGTTGCCAATACTCGTGAATTAAAACATTGAATAAAGGTTAAAAAGAAATAAAAAAGATAATAGGTAATATATCTTGTGAAGGAGCAGATTTTGCAGCCCGATCAACAGTTTCATTGCCATGAAAGCCCATCTGACTGGGGATCCATCAAAATACTACATGTAATGTTGCACAAATATGCGATAGTTTAGAAAGAAAGATTTACAATAATAGGGTTCTCTATATTGTCATTCTGAAGTACCTGCATGGCAGACAATGAGTCGGTAAACATGATATTGCCAATAACCTTCGGATTCAATATGGTCCAAAGCTAAATGAATTGCCTTGAACTCTGCAGAAAATATGGAAGCATTATCTGACAACCGAAATGTAATCGCATTGCCATCAGGATCTGTGGCTTTTGCCATCCTTAGAACCATCTGTATAAATACGCTCAAAGTTAAAATATGTATTTTTAATTTACATATACTTGGATTTAAAAACAATAGGATCTGTGCAGGATTTTTATCGGTCGCAATATCATAATTGAATGATGGACTATTTCGAGTCCAAGGTGGACCATCTGAAAAATCCTGCGTCGCGATGTCGTCAAGGTCAACACCAAGCTTAGCGACTTCTAAATCGTAACCAAGCGGTATAACCCGTTCCTTCTTTAAAAATAATTCCTTGTATAAAGGGTTAAAAACAACTCTATCGATGGGATTTGATGCATTTTAAAAAAATACTGCATAGCTAGTTTTTGTCGGCGTAAAAATAAGGATGGTTAATTGGCTTTTATATAGAGACTTTTCAAAAAGCGCCCAGGACTAGCCGTAAACGGTGATGGTGATGGTGAATGGTACCAAGTGTTGAAATGTATGACTTTCGTGCAGAGCCATAGACTATACACGCATAGCCTAATTTAGATCGTATTTATGACCTGTAAAGTCACAACAGGACTCTATGGTCATCTCTCCCGTCCATATGGGACACAACGCGTAACAGATTTAAAGCTTTTTGGCATTTTGTTTAAGATATTTAATTTGAGTTATAAAAGTCAGTTTCGGGTCGAATAATAGAACAAGGAATTTAAATTCAGACACAACCTCAATACGAATGCCATCTAGTGTTAAATTAGGATCTAGGTGGTGTTTACAAAGTTGACAAAATTACATACATTCGGTTGTGCTTTTAGAAAATTTAAAGCCATTTTAGTCTGAACATTTTTGCAATATATTCAAACTTGTTGCAATTGTATGCATATTTGTGTATTTGTAACAAATACAGAAATCATCAACACATACAAAACATTAAACTCCAGAGTTTACAGAATTTATAATGTTGTTAATTCAAACACTAAAAAGTGTAACAGGAAGAATACATCCCTGGGGAACACCCATTTTCTGTTCGTGCGGTTCAGAAAAAAAAATCACTAACACGAACTTTGAACTGAAGGTCAGTTCAACATGTAGAAATAAAATAAGCCTGCCGATCTCTTATGCCAACATCATAGAGTTCATTCATAAGTCCATACTTACACATCGTGCCATATGCACGTTCTAAGTCAAAGAAGACGACGACTACATGCTCCTTTATAATAAAAGCTTCACGGATAAAAGTATAAAAAATGGATCAAATGATCCATTGTGGAAAGCGGCATCAAACACCAAACAGTAAATCATAGTGACTTTTTCTTTTCGAAAGGTCTTTTATTTTAGTTACTACACCAAACTTATATTTGTCAAGATAATGACTGTTTGTGCCTCAAATCTTAAAGTACAAGCATGTGTTAGAAATTCCTGACAAGCAATTTGTATGGCCTGACCAATAATAGACGTTGTTCAGGTGTTTTTGTCTGTCTCTGTCTCTCTGTCTCTGTCTCTCTGTCTCTGTCTCTGTCTCTCTCTGTCTCTGTCTGTCTCTGTCTCTCTGTCTCTGTCTCTGTCTCTGTCTCTCTCTCTCTCTCTCTCTCTCTCTCTCTCTCTCTCTCTCTCTTTCTCTCTCTCTCTCTCTATCTCTCTCTCTCTCTCTCTCTGGTATGTATGTTTATACATATGCGTGTGTTTGTGTCTGTGTACATGCTCAGACGGTTTCCTCAAATCCATTAAAATGAATTTCTGCTTGTTTTAAATAATGTGTTTGTTACATGGAATCTTATATCAACTATGTGTATGAAAACAAATTCAAACAGTTATATGACATGTATACTGTGAAATTCTAGAAAGAAGAATCACTTTCTAACAATGTTTTCATAACTGAAGAGTTCAAATAGCATTGGGACAATTTTGATCGAGGAATATGTATGAAAAGTTATAGCTGACCGAAAAAGACCATACAATTATTCCCAAATGCTTCCAAAGGGAATTAACAAAATTGAGATATTGATAATAAATTAATCTTATCAGCACATTTACTTCTGTTAAAACTGTTAATAATTTAAATATGCAAGGACATAACATAATTGTATGAATATAGGACTTATAATCCATATGTTATGTATTTTGGGCCAGAGGCCTTTATGTACTAATAAAAAAATTCTGAGTTCTGAGTTCTGAGTTCTCTCTTTATATATGTCTCTCTCTCCCCCTCTTTCTCTATAGATATATCTCTCTATTTTGTTCTGCAGCAGTAGAGTCGTATGCCCACATATATACACTACATCGATAAATGTCCATATCAACGTTTAGGATATTTTCGTCTAAATGAAGCCAAACAATTGTATCGAATCTTTTTTAACACTTTGAGACTCTGCTGCAAATCGTTTTTTACATACATTACAATACCACCACTGTTTCTTTTTGCATTAACAATTGTAACATTTGAAGTTGTCTAATTTTATTGTTAAATATTCACAAGTCCATGCTTCGGTCACAATGATAATATCATTATCTGAATAGAATTGTCTACATTGACTGTTTTCAAAGCTATCCTAACTTAATACATTACAATTCCATACATTCATTTTAAATCCAGCCTCAACGCACCACAATTATAAAAGTGTACTGCTCTTCGGTCGATATACAGCAAGTTATAGGACATCTAGGCCTTTTTGTCTGTGTTGATAGCCTCTACCATTATGGTCGCTAGCTAATTCCTCGCGGATACAATCTCGAGAGGGAAATGTTCATGTAAATAATACGTACTTCTCCTCAACGTGTCTTTGGTTTTCCTGACAGTCTATCTATCTTTAAACAGAGAAAACTTGTAGACGTTTTTCCGATGGATTACCTCCCCTGTTTGATTTCTCTGACCTAGAGGCACCATCTTGTGAGCTCCTTCAATCTAAATAGTATGCACAATATCAGTAGCAATTTTGAGTTGTTTAAACACAAATCGTTTAAGTTTAATTTCAGTATCTTCTGTTTTTCATTTAAACTCTTTTCAATGTTACATGATATTACATGTGTCCTCGTACTCAGTGTCTGCAGATAAGACATTGAATCTTTCAATTTCATATCTTTTTCAAGCTGTTTCAATTTGTCACGGTCTTCGTCAGCATCACATTTTAAATTTTCTACCTTATCGGATTTTTCGACTATAGATGAGTGAGACTCTGTTTGACTGTCATTCAATATTTTCCACATGTTAATAATTTCAGACTCAACACTTTTTTCCTTCACTTTTAAAGCTTTAATTTTATTATCGACATCCGGCAACTTAGTGTCAATTTTCACTAAAAACCTTCATAATATCAGCATATTCTTCATGTCGGGCCTGATCAAGGGACGTACATGTAACCGTTGATTTGGACGAGTCCAGTGTTGCAATATTGGCTGTGTTCAAGCGAACACTTATTCGTTAAGATAATGCTGATAGTTGTTGATTCTGGACCATATTATATAGAGTTTGTTTTGTTCAATGCTTCACTCACGGTTTGACAATGATCGATGTCCGCTTCATTCAACATGGACGCTCCGAAATTGTTGGCGGGTCTTTTGATTTCTTTGTCCGTGTCCTTTAAACTGCTTTTCCTCCGTTTATTATGTCTTTTCCTGGTTTTGACTCCTATTTAATTACATATGCGTTCTTTTAATCAACTAAATACGTAATGCATACTGTTATAGCTAGAATAGTTCAGTCACTCTAACTACCGAAATCGTCACTGAAAATCGCTTAGCCCTCTTGAGCTAAAAAAAAACCTCGTCCAATTGCAGCCGTGTCTGATTGCAGTATGTATCACTTTATAAGTCCGTAATGTATGTAAATGCCCACAGCGATGACTGGGCATGTCCAACTGTGCAGCTTCTATAAATAAAGTCTTTATTATTATTATTATTATATTGTTTCTTATAATGATCCCAATAGCACGTATTTAAACTAGGTAAACAAAAACACTCCCTTTTATTGTGGATATGTGGTATGAAGTTTGGAAGAATGGTGATCTCACGGTGGTACGATTTCTCCGAGATCCTGAATGCATAATTAACAAAACTGGGTGTGTATACGTTTATTCTTTATATTCTTCTTCTTCTTCTTATTATTATTATTGTTGTTTTAACTTATATAGTTACAAATGGTCATTGGTCTAGATGGGGCAGTTGGTCATCATGTTCCCTCGGGTGTAACGCCGGAATAAAGAGAAGAACACGTACATTTACCAATCCAGCACCGACGGTTGGTGGTCTCCAGTGTCATGGAAATAATGAACTAGTTGACACTTGTAACAATCAAGATTGTTCACGTAAGTCAAAGGCTCTGTTATGACCGAAATATTTTTTTAATCAACATTCAAATATCTTAAAGAAAAGGCTTTTTCAAATCTGTTCAAATCTTTGAAATGTATTGGAAGAAACAAAACCCATAATATTGTTGTCACATAGCTATGACTATTCCTTTTGGCAGATTATATGTCTTGGGCATGGATGCAGTCCATTTAACATTTTACAATCATCGTCTTTTGAATTCTAGGTTAGTTTGGTGTTTTGGTTGTGAATGCCATAATAACATTTATAAATGTCATGATAAAATATATTGTGTTCAAGACTATATTTTCTTTTCTATGACAGCATATACCAGAACTCGATTGGCGAATGGAGGTCGACTTGAGGTATACTATAACGGTACATGGGGAACTGTGTGTGACGATGCATTTACTAATAATGATGCGAAAGTTGTATGCAGGATGTTGGGTCGTGATACGTATGTATTTATCGATATGTTTTAATGCACGTTAATCACGAAGATACCAAATTCGTGCGGATAAACATTATAAATGGAATAACAGTTTTGACTTCTTCTGACCTCTGGTCTAACTCTACATTATAGGCGTTATGTTATAGTTGTATAAGGAACGGTTCATGTATGACCCTAGCAGGTAAACGGTCGGATTGTGGTCTCTAGATGTAGCTCAGTGTAAATTTAACCTTAGACATGGGTTAGTGGTTTGGCTCTATATGACGTTATAAGCGTGATTAATCTGGTTTGCATTCCAAATAGTCCTATCCGAAATGCACATTCAAAATCATATGTTCCAATAACTGAAACGATGGTGTAAGAGTTTCATGGCTTGTTTATAAATAAATGTCCGTGAGTTTAGTCATAATTATTTATCACATAAATACCCTTATTTTCAAGTTGAGAACAAATCAAGGAACAACGTTATCATACACGTGTGATAACAAAAACACGTCATACACGCGACTACTGATGACGTCATTTTGACCTTTATCTTTATTATGTTTATTGTTAAGTTGTTAAATTTTACACATTGAAAAATGCAATAATACGTTATTTTGAATAAATAACGAGTCTTAATTGTTTAAAACATTTTTTTTTTCTTCTTATTGAAAAATGATGAGGACTACTTTTTTATGCGGTGAATCACAAGTTCTTATGAAGAATATGTTATTCGGTCTTTGTTTTGATGTTGTCAATATTTTTCATTAAAACACACTGTTTAGGTGATAAAAAGAATCCATCACTCGTTTTTCTTTGGAGAAGATTTCTTAAATTCGTCTCGAAAAAGAGAGTTATTAACCTCGCCAAGAGGCTCGGTTAATAACCGTCTTTTTCTAGACTCATTTAAGAAATCTTGATCTCCAAAGAAAACTCATGATGGATCCTATATATATCACATGGTAAGGTTAATTGATTTAGGTTATTTTGATTTATTTGTTCACAATGTTGCAGTCGTATCATGGCGGCGAAGTAAAATACCCATGAGTGTCTCGGCTGTGTGACTCTAGTTCTATATACAACAGCCATTCAACACAACTGGTTGCTTTTCCCAAAAAACTGTTAACCCTTTAGTGGAAAATGAATGATGATCACATATGAGGAACAAATTATCAAATATGTAATTCAAACCATAAAGACATATAAAAATCAAACTGAACTATGTGGTTAGCAACGTTAACATTGCTTGAAAGGTGTTTAAAGCCAAATTCAACGTGCTTTCAGTATTAACACGTCATTTCCTTAGTAAATTACCAATACTGCTGGTATGTTAATTTCGAAACCCGTCCATTTGTCATCAGATTGTAACCCTGAGTGTAAAGGAGGATATTTCCTACAACTAATTGTAATGTATGTATATATTACGCGACTCGGACTCAATCCTTGGTCTGTAACTCTCGATGCGATATCTATTATCCAAACAGAAGAATTTAATTTTGATCATCAATTAAATTATCAATTCAGTTCAATGCAATTTATTATTACAATACATTTGAAACAGTATTTAGCTCCAATTAATTAATAAATTTCTCGCTGAATAAATCTTCTTTAAGGTGTTACTATCTTACAAACTCATGATTATTTTTAAATCTTATTTAAAATTGATAATTACTCAGTGTTCAAGGTATATTTACATGTACATAAATCACCAGAAGCAACTATAATATTTCTATAAATACAGGACTAATGCAAGGCTGATCCCAAACACCCAGTGTCCTGATGGCAGTGGAATGATATGGCTTGATAATGTTGTATGTTCCGGCTCGGAGTCGTCTATTTTCGACTGTGTACACAATCCAATCGGTACACACACTTGTGGTCACTCAGAGGATGTCGGTGTATCATGCTGAATATCTATTTATTAAAGAAATAAATGATAGAACAGAACATCTGTCAATATTTGACTTGTTATATAGGTACCCCAGTCTTCAATCTAATTTGAATCATTAAAATTATTTTCACAATCATTTTTTAAAGAAATCTTTTGTACCTAAACAATTCCTTTAGTTTAATGTGTAGTTATTGATTAAGTTGAAATCCTTGTAGCACAATGAGAAAATATTCATTATAAGCAATCATTAAAATAATGTTTTCGACAGTTATCAAACGTTGTACATATCTGCAAGTGGGAAATTTAAAATATATATATATAAATACTCAACACATAAATGTTTTAAAAACATGTGATTAAGCGGTAACTTTTGACGTGATATTTTAAATTACTGTAAATTAAACTGTTTGCAAATTTGCTATTGTAGTAACAAAATAAAACAGAAATGAAGTGCTATATTTAAATTTACATTTAACTCATCTCAACTGCAAGGTAAAATTTTCTAAATTTAATCCAAAGTTTGCCTTCTTTTTAAATTCATTAAATAATCTTCAAATTCAAAACAATTCTTAAACTTACAGGTATACTCTGTAATATAGTTTTGACTTACTGGAAACCTTCATACATACTGTAACATTATTATATACTGTTTTTACCATAGTAACACATTAAGAACTTAAGCCCGACGTAAAACTATTTGTTATCAATAATTCTCTATTTAAAGTATCAAAAGATTTTTCATATAAAAAAACACTAAATAATTGTTTAGTATATGCTAGAATTGTTTGTATAATACAGTGCATAATAATAAAAACAATCAACCGTACTTTTACTTTATCTGAAATCGAATTACAACTCCTGAAAGTATTGTGTCTATTCCTGTGACGAAGGGAGAACATATATTTTGCTTATAAGAGTAATTCCCCCAAAATAGAAAGAATTATCCTCTTCATCTTTTATAAAATGGGAACGATAATCTCATTTGTGCATGCCTCAGGCTAATACCCGTTTCATAAATGTAATTGAATGAATGAATGAATGGGATTTTAAGGCCCGTCGACATCTAAGGTCATTTTGGGCGCTTATTATAATTCGTTAACAAATGTAAATAATGAAATGATAAAAAGTGTGATATTGAAACATAAACAACGAGAATATTAGATAAACAAAAACAACTTGATGTAGGTGATACTTAACATTAATAAAAAACAACATTTAAGCCAATGAAAATAGGACATAAGCAAACACATTAGGCAACACAGCCAAACATGAGTATGTAATACTTAACATACAGATAAAAACGTATAACAGGAGCAGTAAGAGCATTTAATATGCAAAAGCAAGACAAGAAATCATCATATCTTATTACACGACAAGAGCATCTCGAATTGGCAGCCTCTCACCAAGCACAGCTGTAACTGAATGGAGTTTATCATTAACTAGATCATTCCAGTGACTTAGCCAATAATCATTAATTAAAACATTGATTTAAGGTTTTAAATCAAAATAAGGTATTTTAAAAGGCAATATCTTGTGAAAGAGCAGATGTGCAGCCCGGTATGATTTCTCAATACATATTATACCTATGCGACTGGGGATCCAGCAAAATACAACATTCGATGTGGCACAATTATATGATAGTTTAGACAGGGGAATAACAACAAGAGGACTTTTAATTGTCTCATTCTGAAGTGCATGCATAGCAAACAATAAGTCGGTAAAAATAATAAACCGCGAATAACCTTCTGATTTAATAAAGACCTATGCTAAATCTATTACCTTTAATTTGGCTGAAAACCCCCCAGAAGAATTAAATGGTAACTGAAATGTTATTACATCGCCATAAGGAACTGCGGCAGCAACTGCCCTTTTGCCATCCTTTGAACCATCTGTATACATACGCTCAAAGCAAAACTATGTAGTTTGATTTACATATACTTAGATTTAAAAACAATATGATCTCTGCAGGTCTTTTTATTGGTCGCAAAATCATGAATAAATGATGGACCATTTATAGTCCAAGCTTGAGCATCTGGAATCTGCTTCGCAATGTCGTCGATATCAACATCAAGCTGAGCGATTTCTGGACCATAACGAATACCAAAAGGCGGTAACACCCGTTCCTTCTATAAAAATAATTCCTTTTACGAAGGGTTAAACACACCTCTATGAAGGTGATTTGAAGGATTAGCCTTAAGTTTTAAAAATCCTGCATAGCCAGTTTTTGTCGGCGTAAGTACATGGATTTTTCATTGGAGACTTTTGACGGGCGAGGTTAGAAAAGCACCCAGGGCTAGCAGATAAACCCTGATGGTGAATGGTATCATAGCCATAAACAATACATGCATAGTCTAATTAAGATCATATCAATGACCTGTAAAGTTTCAAGAGGACTTTACGGTCAGCATCACAATCCATATGGGACACAACGCGTAAACAATCTAAAGCTTTCTGGCATTTATTTCTAAGATATTTAATATGAGGAATAAAAGTAAGTTTCTGGTCAAACAATAGACCGAGGAATTTAAATTCAAGCACAAAATCAATATGAGTGCTATCTAGTGTTAAATAAGGCTTGAGGCGGTTTTTACGAAGTTGACAAAAGTGCGTACATTTGGTCGTGCTTTTAGAGAATTTAAAGGCATTTCTGTTTGACCATTTTTGCAAATTATTCAAAACTTGTTGCAATTGCCTTTCAATTTTATGCATATGTTTTGGACTGTAGCAAATACAGAAAGTATCAACATAGAAAACATTCAACTCCAGGATTAACATATTTGATAATGTTATTAATCTTCACACTGAATAGTTTAACAAGAATAATGCTGACGGTCGCTTCTACGTATTATATGTAGACTTCCTTAAGGCATTTGATTCTGTAAATCACTTCAATCTCTTTTCGTCCTTAGTAAGTAAGGGCTTAAATGGTAAAATATTACATGTACTTTTATCTATGTATAGTAAAACAAGGGCACAAGTTAGGATTGACGGTAATCTCATCTCTGAGTCTTGTTCTTGCAATATTGGAACAATTCAGGGGGACTTATGTTCGCTATTTATATTTAGCATTTATATAAATGATCTATGTACAGATCTTAGAGAGAAATGCAGGAATGGCATATTTGTCACAAACAACGTCCCAGAAATATATTATCTCCTTTTCGCAGACGATGTGGCAAATGTCGCAGACACCGCAATTAATCTACAACAACAACTTAATGTTATTTCCCAGTATTGCAACGACACTGGTATGAAAGTAAACTTAAAAAAACTGAAATTATGGGTTTAAGAAATGGCGGGCGTTTAAGAAACTACGAAAAATGGAAATAAAATGACGAAATCTTAAAAGTTACATCCTGTTATAAGTATATGGGTCTTGTATTCAGCCCTAAACTGTCATGGTCCAAGGCAAAGACAAAGATATGTGCACAAAGTAGAAAAGCTATTTGACAGTATGGTTGTTCCCATCCTTACACACGGTTCCGAGCTATGGGGTCATTCATACTCTGATGTCGTCGAAAAGGTCCAACTAGACTTTTGCAGATTCTGTTTAGGGGTTAAACAGACTGTCAACAATAACATGGTCCTAGGAGAATGCGGAAGATATCCGTTATGTGTTAAATATTTTACAAAATTAATATCTTCTTGATTAAAACTATTGCATATGCCGCAACACCGGTACCCACGAAACTGTTACTTAATGTTAAAAGCCATTGACGATGTTGGACGAATTACATGGGCGTCAACAATTAAAGATGTATTATATACGTATGGCTTTGGTAATGTCTGGATTTCTCAAGAAGTTGGTAACTGCAATGTATTCTTATCTAGTTTCAAACAGCGCATCAAGGACTGTGTTACACAAAATCGGCATGCCGACATAAATGAAACCTCGAGATGCAACACTTAGAAATATTTTAAATCCCTACTAAACCCCGAAACATATTTAAATATGGATCTATCGTTCCAGTTAAGAAAGGCTCTCGCTAGATTTAGATGCTCTAGTCATAAACTTAGTATTGAATTGGGTCGTCATAATAACATAAACAGAGAGGATAGAATATGTTTCTACTGTTTATTGACCAAATATGTTATAATTTTAGCAGACGAGTATCACGCATTTTACATTTGTCCAAGATTCGAAGAAGAAAGAATTAAGTTCCTTTTTAACTGGTAAATTGGTAACAGAGAGTGCAAGGATTTCTTTTTTAAAAACCAACAATGTTGTGACTCTAAAAAAAGTAGCTATTTTCTTTTCAAAAAATATGAAAATGGTCGTCAATCAAAACATTCCTGTAAATCTTGATCTACATCATTTTTGAGAATGATGTACCCACGTGTACATGTATATATTATCATCTTTTATCAAACATCACTTTCAAGAAGAAAAAGTTGTATGCTGTGTTATGGGCCTGATGCCTTTATTTACAAATAACATTTCTGTATTCTGTATTCGATCACCAAATGGAATAAGCAAGGCGACCTCTTATGCCATATGCTATAATACCATATTTCCAGGTAATGTCATATGTACTTTCTTAGTAAAAAAATACGGAGACAATGTGTTTCTGTTTAATGAATGCTTCTCTGATAACAGTTTCAAAACGGATCAAATGATCCACTGTGTTACTATGTTAACTAAAACCAGACTGGAAAGTAGTAATATGTTAGTACTTTTCAAGAAACAAAACAATTATGTCATTCACCATTCGTTCCATGGTGTTACATATACAGCTAGTTAAAGCTATAGGAAGATACTTCCCAGGACGAGTTGCATATTTACCAAAAAGGAAGAACTTATTCTAAATGTAGATGCAAACTCAGGTGGTTTAGGTGATGTTTTAATTCAGAAAGGAAGACCAGTGACAAATGCATCTAGAGCTTTAAATACCACACAAAACAAACACGCACTAATAGAAAATGAAACTCTAGCAATTGCGTACGGTTGAACTAAGTTCCATTATGATCTGTATGGAAGAAATATCGTAGTTGAAAGTGATCATAAGTCATTAGAGCACTTATCTAAAATATCACTGATACTGGACTACAGCTCGATCAACGAGTAGCACTTTCATTACAGAAATATGACTTTACAGTAATACACAAACCAGGAAAATATTATACTCTTAGACCTTTGATTATGTATACTTATAGTTTGTACTGAGTTATGTCACTTAGATAAAAAATGATGGAGTCGACATGAGCTTGTTATACTTTACACAGGCAGTAATTTTCCCTTCAACTTTGAATCTACAATATGTATCACATCCCAACAAACTATTTAGATGATGTATACTTTTGCACAGGAGTACTAGCTTAGTAACTGTTGTACTTGTTCTCATGTATTCTTTCCATATTGTTCAGCTTTGCTTAGTTAACAATGTTGTAACTAACGATTAGGTGTTTGTTGAATCTCAGTTGATGAGACACACTGGTGAGGCCCAAGGGGGCCGGTAAGTGACACAAGACCATATTGAACTCAAAACCCACTTGACTGACATAATAATACTAACGAGGGTTATAACACCAAAATGGCCTTTTTCCACCTGACTTTAATTAAGGCTACTTTGTTATAATACATTCCGATAAATACATAAATCACCTATGAAAAAACATTTATTTCAAACACATGCGTTAAATGGTATGTCCACAAATGTTACTCACATGTTGCAAAAAGGTCTGTTTTTATTTAGTCCATCGAAAAGTCGCAACAGAATTTTACATCACTAAATGACTAACACAGTTCATTACGCCAGTATCCGCGCAAATTATCGATGTGATCGTAAAAGTTACATTAACTGTCACTCACACTTAGTCGAGATCACAAATCTTGTATTAATCCACCACAATAACCTCAAAACCGTATTCTCTTTTTGAAAACGTCAATGTGAAAGCTAACATTATCACGTGACTATCTGAAGACTGTGTTTGTAATGCACAATTTCATTTGTCGACCGCTGGGTTTAGCTTTACGTTAGTATGAAGCCGGTCCAATATAAATGTAAACACGTTAGTCTGCCGACTCCAAATTATTATTATTATTATAGTTAAACCAGTAGTAGCGTTATTTTGTTTAGCTAGGGTCTCGTTGGGGTCTATACACCTTTAACATGTTTTTGATATATTCCACGGAATAACCATGCAAGGCTCTGTATGTTAGACGCACAAGTAGCCAATTAAGTTCTTTGAGCACGGGAGTGATGTGGCTGTAACGGGAAGTTCTGGTTATAATACGGGCTTCTGTGTTCTGAACATTTTTGCATTTTTTTTCATCACGGTATTAGGCATTCCATTTAGCAGCACGTTACAGTAGTCGAGTTAACTTCAATTGAAATATAAACTTGCGCAATATTTACATTGTTAAGTCAGAGAAAAGGGACATTTATTGACTTCGGCTTTCCTTTATAAGAAGTTAAACCAATAAATATATGTAAAACGTCTACATCATTTTCCCGAGGTCCACATACAGGTCACGTTTCGCCTATATCGACTATTTAAAGTAATGATAAATTACTTTCCTTACTCATCTGAGCAATCAGAACAGATGCAATGCTGTTTCCAACTACAACATCGATTCCAGAAATAGTTCGAGTTAAACGATTCATTTCTATTATCACATATATTTATGTTGACAAATTGCTTATGACAAGCAAGCCAATGTTGAAATCAGTATTATCAAGAAAACAGCACAGCAGCCGATCGGATTGCTCGTTGAAGCAATCAGAATGTCTGCTTCGATGTATCCAATTACATATCCATTCAAGGAATTGGTTAGAGTTTACGATATATTCGAATTATCATATTTACAAGTTAACGATATATTTGAATTACCATTTGTACGAGTTATCGAGAGTCCGTTTTATATCTATTGGTAAGTTCTGTCGCATTAAATCATTCTTTGTCATATCTCTCAGTTCGATTAGAAAACGAAAACAAATAATTTCAGTTTAAACAAAAAAAGTAAAACTGGTCTAAGACCAACACAATCGAATCTCCTATTTTTGAAAGCTATTTCTCTTGCTGTTTCGCCTTCGATACCGTTCAAAGGAATACGGAACTTGCAAGTAGAACACAAACATCGCCCGATATCTGTCTCACCATTCCTAGCAGCAGCATGTAGTATTGTGTGTCCTTTCCTATTTTGTAATTCGGGTTCAATTTTCTGACTGAGAAGGTATTTCAGTATGTCGAGATGACCTCCACATAACTCCGCGTAATATTAATTGTTGTCCATGAGCCTGTTCATAGCAAAAATGCTGATTATGATTTTCGCAAAGATACTGGACAACAAATCACTGTAATACACCACTTGATGTAGAATTGATTTCCCATATTTAGATTATGTATCTATCTCCATACCTTGACTGATCAGATATTTGAAACTGTCGAGACTCCCTCCACACGCAACGCTATAGAGAGCATCCTGTCCTATCTTATTTCTCTCCATATTCAGCTCAGGAAATGTTTCCCAAATATGACGGACCATCGACACAGACCCTCCATATGCCGCTGCGTGTAGTAAAGTGTTGCCTTTTTCGCAAGGTGTTTCTGTTTTCATACCTTGATTGATCCGATATTTCACACAATCAACATTCCCTCCACGTACAACAGTATGAAGGGCATCCATTATTTTCTTGTCTGTCTCATATGTCACCTCAGGAAATGTGTCCCAAATATAACTTACAATCGGCACAGATCTTCTACAGGCCGCAGCGTGTATTTGTTTTCATACCATGACCGATCAGATTGGTTAAACATTGAAACTTTCCACCAAGTTAAACATTATGCATAGCATCCTGCCCTTTCACATGTCTCTTATGTTTCAGCTGAGAAAACGTGTCCCAAATATATCGTACCATCGACACAGATCCTCCATAGTAGTAACGTGTTTCCGTTTTTGGATTGCGTATCTGATTTTAAACCTTGACTTATCAGATCTTTAAAACAGCCAAGACTCCCACCAAGTGCAGGACGATGGAGTGCGTAATTTCCATCCACTTTTCCCACATTCATCAATTTTGAGAATACTCATAAATGTATGTTACCATCAACACAGATTCCATATAAGCGGCTTCATGTAGAATTGATGAGCCATCTTTACTACGTGTATCAGTTTTCATATCTTGGTCGATAAGAACAAAAATCAAGACTCCCCACATGCGCAGCATTATGAAGTGCATCCATTCCTTTCTTGCCAGTTTTATTCTTCAAACCGGAAACTGTTTCACAAAGAAACTTCTCAAATGACACAGATCCTACACAGTCTGCGTTGTGTAGTAACGTGTCTCCATATTTAGATCGTGTATCTGTTATCATACCTTGACCAATCAGGTATTTCAAACATTCAAACCTCCTGCCATGTACAGCACTAAAGATAGCATGCATACCTTTCTCATATTTCTGACTCTTCAAATCAGGATACGTCTCGTTGGGGTACTTCACGATGTAAATAAATACTTCAAAGGCCGCTGTGTGTAGTTAGGTATGTCCTGTATCAGATTTCGCCATTGGATCAATACCATATTCAACCAGAATGCTCAGGCAGTTGAAGTATCCTGCAGATACAGCTATATTGCCAACAGTCAATATTTCATTGGTTCTTGTTTGTATCAACGCTTTTAGTAATTCCTTGTTCTGAACTTCGTCTACAACAATTATGATCAAGTCAACGGAACCTTCAGATGCGGCTACATGCAAAACATTCATTTCTCTCTTATTTCTCAATGTTATAGCAACTCCTGACTTGATTAGGCATCTCCCAATGTCTGGGCTACGTTTTGCAGCTATGTGTAATGGCATCCAATCATTGGTATCAGGTTCAGACAACATGTCGGCATAATTTGGCAAATACACTCGACTATTTTAACACAATTGCCCATGATCGCTTTATATAAAAGTGAGTGTCCGTGTGTTATATTATTTTGATATGGATCAAGACCTCGTTCAAAAAAGTATCTGAAACAAGCTATATGACCTCATGCTACAGCAGAGTGAACAGCCTGATTGCCGTTCTTATATTGTTCCTTTAGTCGATCAGAGAAATTATTCTTAAAGTATTCAAGTGTTGAAAGTTCACCGTGATATGTAGCATCGTTAAGTACAGGATAGCTCGTGTCTGTGTCTTCCTACTTTGTTTCTGAATCGTACCAATTATTCAACCTGTCCATGTCTTCAGGTGTTACTGGTTCTTGATTGATGCGATTAACAGTTTCATCGATTTCACCTATCAGGGGACAAGTAAGAAATGTTTTCCCCTTCTCAATGATGTTGACGATCCTTTGCCACACTGACCTGCACTCTTCACCGGACATCTCTTGTTGTCGATACATTTCCATCCCTTTTTTTCTGAGCTCATGTAACTCGTCAATAATCATACGCTGTGGTTCCTCAATATCGTTACAATGCTTTAGAACACCTGACGTAATGGTTGCATCCCATTGACCGAGGACTGTCGGAGGAAACAGAAGCTGGAAATGATCATCCGATATCTTTCCAGAATCTCTAAGTTCCCTAACCTTAGTATGTATCTGGTTGTCAGCAAGGATTTCGTCAATGTCACGGTGTTTATGTTGTAGATTTCCCATACTTAACAGGCGGCCCCCATCAGCGAGAAGTAAAATACTTCTCTGTACTTTACGTTTCATCTGTTCAGATGAAACAATACGTTTGACAACATAATATCACAGTCGATCAACATGCGCATTTAATTTTGACAATGTTGTTGTAATACAATTTAGTCGAGATAATTAGAAAATTTAACCATTTTATGTATCACATCTGCCTTTGAAAAGCGACAGTTTTTATTGCTCGTAAAAGCAAGCCGAATAGCTTCAGCGTTGCTGTCTTGATACTAGTGTATCATAAGCATGATTTCCATCATATACACTTTAGAATAACTGAATAACGAAGCTGACAATGCTTAGTTGTATTGAGGATAAATCCAGCGAATTAGTGTAATCGATCCATTTCGAGTTTCGAGTTAGCACGTGTCCACTGATCTGATTGAAAGTAATAAGTGCATTTCTTATTTTTCCACAATGTTTTAACTCGTTATCCAAATTGCACTTCCGATTCTCCGGATGTAACATTTGTAGCGTAACCTTCTCCTGTAGCATATGACTTTTAACACATTTACATCAGATGACATCAAAACGAGCAAATTCTCCTTTTCCGCCAATGTTATGAAAATATTATTGTTTTCCAGATATCGTATAAATTTATTCACAACTCTTAAAATATCATATCTGATATGCTTCATTGGCATGACATTGTGTCACAACCTGTGTGTATATTATTAAACGATGTAGACTATATTTGTGAAAATGGATAAGTTTTAAAGTAGTTACCAGAAGTTCGACGATTTATTTCTGGGACTCAGAAAATATAACAAAAACAACAATATAAATTATTGTCCGTATATGAATATTAACACTATTTTCACTTCAAACATTCCAATGTAATTGATTTATAAATATATAGATAAACATGTATGTATATGGAACAAACTGTTCCAATGCTTTGACTTTCGAACACACCTATAGCACAAATCAAGTTTTAGATCATCCGTCGGTTACGCACTACTACGATGTAACCTCGGGTAGATTTTGTGTATAGGGAAGTAAACAGGTCCATACTATTTTAGAGGACAATAAAGGGTACCTATGTCTGAATTCATTTTGTTTAAATAACTGTATAAACACAATTCGATCCAACGTCCATGGCATAAATCTGTTCTATTATTTTGTAAATGTGTTCATTCGATTTTGCGAGTAACACAATGGAATTCGAAATATTTTGTTCTATTTCATTTTGTCTTGTATTTTGTCAATATGTTTAATTGCTGTTTCAAGTCGCGTACAGTTAAACGTCGGGAAAATAAAAAATCAATGATATTAAACATAAGAAAAGAAGAAATTGATCGTTACGTTCTCTCACAATGCTTTTCACTCCATCCCAACATTATAAATTTGTTGTAATATGTTGTTTAAAGATTCTTCTAATTCTGATTTGTGATGTCTTAAAACTGACCTGCATTAGAGTGATTCGCTCAACACATTATGAACGTCGGAGCCTGTATAGGTCAATTAATAATGAACAATGTTTTACAGGCTTGAGATATCGGATGTAAGATACCATTATCCTTTCATGCAGTTATTCATTCCAATGTCATCTAACATCCGTGTAAACACTTTCCCACACGCAGACACCTTCCGACGTATATACAGCGGACGACTTTTCAAACTGAATATTTTATTCTTTGCCACATTTGTTTCAATTATCTCCAGTCATAATACCCTCGGTTATTTCATGTTAACCGAAGACTCTGAAAAGGTAGAGGCCGAATATATTCACATTTAAATTGGATTGATTTGTAAAGATGAAGGTTTATGAATCATTGAAAAGCGATGAAAATATCATGACAAACCGGATTATTGTTCTTCATGCGCGATTTCTTCATTTGCCACAATGTTTCCAAAATGATTTCTGTCATAGATACGTAGCCTATATTCGAATAATGTCCATAGTTCTGCATAGACCTGTTCAAAGTAATTAGTTGTATATCAGTTGTGGAAAATGGTAAAAGTAGTTTCGCATCGAATAACCTTATTTAGGACGGCTTATTTCTATTTATAAAAATAGATTCAATAGGTATCTATATGTGTATAGTTTTTTATCTATACTCTAAAAATCATATACGCAGTACAATTGCCAAATATGTTGTTAAACATGTACTCCGTATGTATATTTACAATTAAACAGGTGAAACCTATTGAAGTCATAAACAAAACAGTTAAGATACATAAAAGTATAAAACAAACATCAAGGTAAAAGGAGGTATAGCTATTCAAAACAAATATCATTTTATCAACAATGTATTTCAAATTTAAAAATGTTAATTTTCTTATTTATACGTTTTAGTTATTTCCTAAAATACATTAAAAGAGGGTATAATTATTGAAATGAGCCGAAAACATTATAAAAAATACAGAAATTGTTCTTTATAATGCGGCGTTCTCAACGCCGATCTGAGTACCTCGATCTCACCGAACGCCCAAATTCCGCGACCAAGCTCGACCAGGTCAGACCTTTAGTGAACCATACTAGATGAACTCAAGATCCTTCCAGACTACTTCAAGGCCACTTGCCGACATATATCCCTACTCTACCTATACTCGACCTAAGCGACCTCTTCTCGAAGACTACCCGATCAACACGACCAGCCCCCCATTTTCTTCTACCTCTACCGGATGTCTTCCCGACTTATACCCGACTATGTACGATTGGGCACTATCGCTGCACGATTGCAGCAGACTAGGTATACAACTGAAGTATTTTGTTCGGTATTCAGTTGATGTTGCTTCGATGGAACCCCGACCAGTTATGAAAAATCCGCCGAAGTGCCCGCTGTGACCTTGACCTTGATCCTCGAATAGAATATTGATCAAGGTCAATGTCACGGCGGCACTGTGTCGGGTTTTTCATAACTTGCCGGGATTCCATAGAAGCAATATCGAATACAACTACTGAATCCCGAACAAAATACTAGTTTTATACCTAGTCGGCTGCTTTCCTGCAGCGATCGTGTCCGATCATACATGTCGAGTAGAGGTCGAGAAGAGGTAGAAGGAAAGTACGGGCTTGTCGTATTGAACGGATAGACATCGGGAAGGGGTCGGGAAGGTCGAGTAAAGGTTGAGTAGAAGTCGGGAAGTGTGTCGGAAAATGGTCTTGAAGTAGTCTGGAAAGGTTTTGAGTTGATCTAGTATGGTCCACTAAAGGTCTGGCAAAGGTTCCCTTCGGTTTTGTAGACCCCCGACCAACCACCTGGTCGAGCTAGGTCACGGAATTTCGCCAGTCGGGGAGATAGAGGTACTTAGATCGGCGGTGAGAACGCCCCATTAAGCATACTTTATCCCGTCAACATGTGTTTACATTTAGGAAAGGGAATTATAGCTAAGGATTATTAGAAAATCAAATGTGATAAATCAATATCTACAATAAAATGTCAAGCTCTTCTTTCGTTATATTCAAACCAACTGAAATAAAGGAAATTCAATTTCCTTGCACATAATCACATTTATTTTGCTTTATTACGGTGTTTCGCCGTTTTCAACATAATTTTGGTTATATCAGGGGGACAGTTCACTTATTCATGATCCCTGGATAAGCAAACCAGATCTAGGCTAGGAAAGGTACATTGCCCAAGACCACTCCACGTAAACCGCAGCGACAGGGGGGCTGAATCTCGGACGCTCTATTTCCAAATCCCCGACGGATATTTTAGTAAATAAGTAGGTAAACTTCGATGGTATTATCTAAACATATTGTTTTACTAAGGTATTTGTTAACATCATGTAAACGAGTGTCTACATCAACGCGGAAGACAACTGTCCCTTTAATCCTATCCGTTATACACCAAATATGTCAGCAGAATACTTTTAAATTGTGAAAACCATTGTTGCAATAGGAGAAATGTTCGTCTCTCTTCAGTGGAAAACGGTTAATACATAAGTAGATATTACTCACAATCGAGTGAGTACGTTTTCCGCCAAAGAGGATACGTTGTATGTGCAGCAATACACCAACGGTAACTGGTTACAGTGTGTTGCTACAACACCTGCTCGATTTAATCTCTATAAAGGTATGAGTAAGTTTAAAAACATTAAATATATATCTTATAACTGTACCCTTATTAAACCAAGTACGTTTTCGAGGAATAAACCTTTCCAGCATAAACAATTGACACAATTGCGAATGACGGTATAGGAATTCAAATCCATGACACTTCGTTTGTAAGCAAGTACCGTTACATGTACGAATCACGCTATTGCGACTATGATATGACACCTGTAGATTTGCTGTCGGTACATTTAAACCCTCCAGATTTACAAAAAATCTTTTAAACTTGTACATACACATTTTATTTTCTGTACGTAGTAAAATGTTGTAAACTGCTTGGAATATATTTCAAACTCTTTACCTCTTAACCTCTTCCTCAAACAGTTGACTTTCGACGTACATTCAGAAGACAACATTTTGAAAGAAAAGGGTGAAGGAAATTGAGAAAAATACTATTGGTAAAAAATAGCGATGCATACTTTTTTTACAATATTATCAATTGTGATTCAAAATTGTAATATTAACACTTCGGATATTCAGTTAATAACATCATGAAATTTACAGTCTGATTGGATCGTGAGTATAGCCTTATAGTGATTGGAACTGTTGGTTTAAACAATCCAATCGTATGAACTGATGCATCAATTGATATTTATTATACGGAATTATTTTGGAACCTAATCGGAATGAAGTCCAATATATGTGTATATAATTGACTATAAAGGGAGAATTGAACAATGCATGGTAAAGTCAATGTCTATTAATCAAAGACCTTGGAAAGATAATGAAATACATACCTTAACTAAATTAATATAATTGAGCCGTTCCACGAGAAAACCAACATTTAGGACACTGCGTAAAGTATCTACACGGATCAGCCTAAACATGCCAAGCAGGCTACCCCGGAGAGACACTTTTCGCCTGTTGAGAATTTTCTGCTTCAGGAATCTTTACTCTTTACCTCTCTCCCCCTGAGACGTGTGTTTACCCGGATTAGCCTACGTAGACTGCGCAGGTTGATCTGTGTCGATACATTACGCAGGGTCCATACTGTTGGTTTTCTCGTGGAACGGCACATATCATGTACAATTGAGCAGATCGTCTGAGAAATCAGAATTTCTCCTTCGCTACTGTTTTCAAATAAATGTCCGTTCAAGGAATTGATTCGAGTTAAACGGTATATTCGAATTCAATGTGGTTCGAATTATCGCGAGTCCATTGTATATCAACTAGGATGGATTTACCAATAGTCACTGTACTTCAGGTTTACGTTGAACATGATAATAAAGCAAAGTGTACTATAAATTATATCCATTGTCACTCGTTCCTTAATATGTCTTTATTAATTAAATTTCACAAAAGAAAACTGTCATAAGTGTGGTAGTCTTCAACGCCATTTTCAAAATTGAACTCAAATGATAGCATTCACTTTCGCGTTAATTACAAAAACATGGTCTGGAGGACCTGTTGTATCACATTTTTCTTTAAATGTTTCATTTAATTAAAACATGATTGTTCTATAATAATATGCACATGTAAATTTCTATCAACATGGGAATGTTGATTAATTAGTTGTTATTAACTGTAAACGTACAGAACTTACAAACAATATTCAGATTTAATTGTTTTGAATTACGTATTGATACAGTTTAAGCATATTTTTCAAAATGACACATTTCTTTTTTTAATCTTTAAGCCTTCATAATGGATTAAAAATGTGTTGTGATAACGTTCAATATTTTGATGTTTGAAATATCATTGCCTTTAAATCCAGAACAACCACAAACATATATACAAAAAATGACATATTTCATTTGGTGATATTTTCATCCTTATTTCTTCCATATTTTCTAATGCAAGATATGTCAAGAAATATAATCATGTGTGTTCCAGTTTATGTGACGTCATAACCAATTAATATACAATATGTTAAATTGGAGATCACACAAAACCAAAAACTGCTCTAAAACCGTTTCTCCAGTACTTGAACACAATCGAATCTCCTATTAATGTGAGCTAATTGTATTGCTGTTTCGCCTTTGATCGCCTTTAAAGGAATAATAAACTTGCAAGTAGAATACAGATATCGCACAATATCTGTCTTATCATTCCTAGCAGCAGTATGTAGTATTGTGTGTCCTTTCCTATTTGGTAATTCGGGGTCAATTTTCTGACTGAGAAGGTATTTAAGTATGTCGAGATGACCACCACATACCGCCGCGAAAATTAATTGTTGTCCTTGAGCCTGTTCATAGCCGAAATGTTGATTATATTTTTTGCAAAGATACCGGAGAACTAATTCATGACCGTATAAAACAGCTTGATGTAGAATTGATTGCCCATATTTAGATTGTGTATCCTTCTCCATACCTTGACTGATCAGATATTATAAACTGCCGAGACTTCCTCCACATGCAGCGCTAAATAGAGCATCCTGTCCTATCTTATTTCACTCGTATTATAGCTCAGAATATGTTTTCCAAATATATCGTAGTGTACAATGGTCACAGATCCACAAAAGGCCGCTTCGTGTATAATTGTTGAGCCACGTTTAGACAGTGTTTCTGTGTTCATACCTGCACCAATCAAATATTGTAAACAGTCAAGACTCCCTCCTTTTGCAGCAATTAAGAGGGCACCCATTCCTTTCTCATATTTCTCATAACTCTCATCGGGAAATGTTTTCCAAATGTATTTTACCACCGACACAGATCCTACACAAGTCGCTTCATGTAGTAATGTGTATTCGGGTTTACATCTCTTGTCTGTGTACATACCTTGCCCGACCAGATACTTTACACAATCAAGACGGCTTCCAAGTGCAGCATTATAAAGAGCATCTTGTCCTTTCTTGTTTCTCCCCTTTTTCAGCTCAGGAAGCTTTTCACAAAGATGCATCAATATCGCTTTAAATCCAGTTTGCATACCTTGATAAATAAGATATTTCAAACAATCTAGAGTCCCGCCCCGTACAGCTGTAAAGAGGACATCCTGTCCTTTCTCATTTATCTGCTTTATCAGCGAAGGAAATGTTTTATAAATATATTGTATCATCGACACAGGTCGCCTCCTGTAAAATTGTCGAGCCATGTTTAGACCTTGTGTCGATTTTCATACCTTCAACAATCAGATAATTCAAACAATCAACACACCCACCACGTGCAGCGCAATGGACCGCGTCCATTTCATTTTCAATTCTTATTTTTTTAAACGCGGGAATTCATTCACAAATATATCTGAGACAATCTATATGCCCCCTTTATGCGGCAACGTGAACAGCTTGGTTCCCTTTTTTATCCTGCTCCTGTAGGCGATCAGGGAATTCCTGTTTAACGTATTTGAGTGCTGAAAGTTTAGCTAGAAATGCAGCATCGTAGACAACATATATAACTTCTGTCGTATCCCCATAACCTGCGTCAGTGTCTTCGTAGTTTGTTTCTAAGTCCATCCAACTCTTCATACAGTCCATGTCTGTAGGTGTAACTGGTGAGTGTTCAATTCGATTGATAGTTTCATTGATTTTAACATTGACATCTCTTCGTGTTGATATATTTCCATTCCTTTTTTGTTTAGTTCATGTAATTCGTCCATAATCGTACGCTGTGGTTGATGGTTGTATCCCATTGACTGAGGTCTGTGGGAGGAAACACAAGATGGAAATGTTCATCTGATATCCTTCCAGATTTTCTGAGTTATCTATTTATAAAAAAACAATACATTTGACAACATTATAAAAGGACCGATCTTCGGGACTTATCAAACAGCGAAGATCGAAAACAAATATATGCCATCGACCAGTCTAATCAGTGTGTCTGGTGATACAGTCCTAGATAAAAACAAACCAGAACCGTAGCCCCATTATATTTACGTCGATTTACCTTTATAGGATCTCGTTACGGAACGAAAATTCGATTAAGTATCACCATACGCGGCTCAAACACATTCATTGATTGGTTGTGTTGCGTTTTACGCCGTTTTCAACAACGTTTAGTTATATCACGGTATTTCCTGGGTAAGTTACCAGTGCTACTTGTCAATTTATCCTGACACCAACCGGTCAATCGATATGCCAAGCCTGCAACCATCAGCCCCAGGAAGGTAGCCATTACTACCATTGTTAAAGGTATTTGAATGACCCAGGCTGGGATCGAAACTATGATATCCCGCACCCCAGGCGAACGCTCTACCACTACACCAGCGGGGCGGACCACACTCGTTGAACAATGGTGACAATATCTGTTGTTATAACAACTCTTTATATAAACTGAACTTCCGATATTCGCAATGTTATATTTAGTATATTTGACACAGAAGTCATGCACGGGAAACGGAGAGATTTTTTCATCCGATCAATATCTCCTTTTCCGACAACGTTTTTAGTTTTGGATTGAGATTATCAATTATTCAGATTTTCATTATTCTTTAGACTACTATAGACCAATACTATAAGGCAAACGGATGAATCATCTCACAACAGACGACAGACGACTATCAATTCATATCAGATCATTCGATTGTTATCAGGAACCAATACAATACTGTTGGTATTATGAATATTTATCGAACGTGCACTCAAAATTAGAAAAACACGGTGAGTTCGTGGAAGTTCGTACACATATTCGTATGTAAATGATGCATCGGTCGTAATGCTATCTTCTCAATATTGGTGTTTGTGATATATTATGTACATGTCTGTGAATGACAGAGGTGCAAAGGGGTAATCAGATATAGATAGACCAAAGGAGTATTGAGATATAAATAATAATACAACTTACTGTTTCAATGCTTGGACTTTCTAACACACCTATGGCACAAAGCAAGTCTTATATCAACCGCATATAGGTTCTTCTACTATGTAAACTTGGGTAAATATTGTTAATCTGGGAGCGGACTTAAGGTTCCTCTTAACATTTAAGTAGAGGTCTGAATTCATTTTTTTCATAATCGGTAAACGTAAATCGTTCCAATATCAAATGTATACACTTATTTAAGAAGCACTTTCTTGTGTTTTGTAAAAGTGTGCATTACATTTTGCAGGAAACATAATGCAATTCGAAAAAACAAATCTGATACCTTTTGCCTTTGGCCTTTTAAAGGTAGTCGATTTATAATTACTGTTACAAGTCGCGTACATTTATTAGTCAGGAAAAAGTAGCAAAATGCCATTGGACATCTCTTTAACAGAGGAAATCCTGAAATACAGTAAACATGTATTTGTACTTAACGCCAACTCTGTTCTTAGAGAGGTGTGGCTGGTAGAAAGGAAATTATATCCTTGGTAGAAAGACATTGAGGAACATCATCAGAAGCAGAGAGTATTCGAAAACATGATAGGAAATGGATTAATTGATAGTTACATGTTTACGTTTTATCATAATGCTTTTCACTCTACTCTATATCAACATTATACCATTATTTGTAAATATTCTTCTATGATTTTGTTAATAGTAATACTGTCCTTCTAAAAGGGGTACGCTCCACAAAGGTTGCATTATGAGAGGTTCAACTGTATACTCAAGGTTTGTAGTTTGTATAGGTCATGTATTATCAAATGTTAGGTGAGTTATCGGAAGCACAATAACAACATCATTCAAAGTGCAAGTTAAAACTGCCCGACGTGCAGACGCTGAACTGTAGCGTACAACCTTTCAAAATAATGTTACAAAAGGGGAATTCGCCGTGTCACAATGCGTTAAATTATGTTAAACAAGTAAATTATTGTGTTGTGTAGGGTAAGCAATTGCCTTCGATAAGTTGGAGGTAGATGTTTATAATATGTTAGTATGATTGGTTTGTATACATGAGGGTGTTATTATTGACCTATAGTAGATCATTACGACAAACTGAGAAAGTGTTCTTTATGCACAATCAATCCCTTTTCCACAATTTTTAAAAAAATAATTCAGACATAAGGACGTGCCCTCTTTTGGCAACTATTTAAGTTATTAAAGTATGTTCTCATTGAAGAACCTTAATTAACCCTTTTATATAAATCCAAAAAAAGACAACAACATTGAATAGATTTTCTGAAATATTTTTTTATTAAACCTTTCTGGATACAACAACTCCGCAGCAGATATATCTTTGAGTTTTTGTGGCAAATTGATGACATTTGTTTGTGCTTTTTGACACATTGTTTTCAAGGTTTTCAACTCGATTCCATAATCAATTCATTTATTGGGAGTTTCAGTACGTCGATCTACAGGTTTATATGTCGTTTGGTGAACATTTGACGTATGAGGAAAAAGGATAGTACGACCTATTTCAGAATCAAATTACCAAATATTTTGATTTACATTTACATAATCTGTATGTGTATTTACAAATCTACATGTTTAACCCTTTCAGGGCCAATGGAGATCTTTTAACAAACAATACAGATCCAAGTGAGTCTGCTTGAAGCAAGCTGTCTCACTTGTTTAGTTATGACCACATGGAGACGCTCGATATTGAACAAGGAAGAGTCTACTTTTTGGAATTCGGCGCTGGAAGAATAAACAATAGTTATCCTATGCAATCACTATTTACTAAGGTTTAAAATATGATATATCTAGTAAACGGAGGTATTGCCGAGATAAAAATAAAATATTCTTTTCCCGTATCAATATATTATCAATGTCGTAGAAATAAAACAATGCAACTTCAATAATATCTAAATCAGTAAATAATGCTGCTAATAATAAATCATGTATGATATCGACGAAACAGAAAGTAGAGCGAACTGAGATCATAACTGAATTCCCCGTAAAGCAAAAAACATAGCTTGTATGACAAATGAAAGACAGTACATAACAAAAAAACAAAATGTCAAGACTGAAAGTCATATACTACGCCTTGGTAAATACAATAAACACGTTGGTGTAAATGAACCACGAAGCTAACAATAAATACATTAACTAATCATACACTAAGTAGTAACTCGAGCACGTCGAGAGCTCGAGGTAATTGATGGGTCCCTTTCAATTTAAAGTTATGGCGTGTCCACTGCAGTTGTTATTTCAACATACTTTTTACTTACCATTATATAAATGAGGGGATGAATATTATTGTATCATCTAAGTGTTGAGCAGTATTTTGTAAAATGCATAGTTGAAAAGTTTGTGAAAAAAGTATAAATTGCTTTTAACGATTGCTAGTTCCGTGGAATTTCACCTTCTCCGACAATGTTGTTAATAGCCGTCAGTTGCAAATTCGCCATATTTCATTTGTAGCAGAGAAAGGTTCCATTTGTAAAAAACAAACGGGCTTTTGTTATGTCGAACACTTTTAAATGATACACCCTCTTACTCTTCTTAATGGTGTATTTGGGAATTTAAAGGGCACTGTTTTCAAATGTTTGAGAGTGAGTACCGGTAGATCAGCCGTAAGGTACGCGGGCTCTCAATACAGGGAATGGGAATTCGAACCTTTACATTCTTTCCGACAGTATCCACCAGTGGGCTTAAAGTATGTGTTGAAAAGCAGCCAGTTGCGTAAGCATGCTGTTGTGTGGAGTAATGGTGCAAAGAAACACTTGATGAGCTGGCCGCCGTGGTATGTCTGAACAATTATTGGAAAGGCGTTTAACCTTTCTTATAAAACCAAATGTTTGATTTAACAAATAGCTGGTTTATAAATATCTCTTACGTCACGCTGTGTTGCAGTTAGTCACATACATGTATTAGATAAAACAATACCTGTTCTCTCAACATTTGTTTTGCTGGCCCCATATATAACAACACAGAACAAATACCGATCTAGCACGACAAATGCTATGCCCATTTAGTGATTTCTGATAAGAATGTTTACAACATGTATAGCGAACTCCTACATACACCCTTGGTGTTTCTAGGATTCTTTCCGACGAGTGAATATTAGTGGAAAATCAGTCTGTTGTCTGCCTGGTAAAACGGTTATGTGTAGTATTGGTGTCAGAAAGCCAGGAAACATTCGGGTAGGTGAACTGGCCACGGTAAAATGACTGAACAAATATTGAAAAAAGGCGTTTAACTCCAGTAAATCTGGCAGTATTCATAATCATCATCCCCAATCAATGGTGGTTCGGTTTTAGAATCATTGTTCTGTAAGAGGGTAGCGAATATTGATTGCTGTGGGGGCTTATATTTGTGCTTTGTTATAGCTTACATCGTCTGGATTGTAAGTTTACACTTGACGCAACTCAAATGTGTCAGTGTAAAAGTAATTACTTTTTTCACAACCGTATACGGCATGAGTTTTTAATGAATTGTGAGGATTAAATTATAATGTCAAAAAGGGTATTGCAAATGGATATTTTATTTATGATACTAACAACAAATGGAAAACAGTTTTAACAACTGTTTCTTTCAAATCAAAATTATGTTACAAAATCACAAGTAATATTAACATGTTGCTGTCTGCACATATCAATTTCAATATCTAGAAAGTATTTTTTTATACATGTCTATGACAAAAGAAATCATAATTAAATTGATTCAATCATTGTTATCCCATTTTCTGGTTTATTAATCCATGATTTAACAACAAACAAAGTCAATGGTGATGTGGTAAGAGTGTCTGTCTTTTGAGTGGGAATCCCGGGTTTGATACCAAGTCCTTTAACACGTGTAGTAGCAGTTATTCTAATGGCGATTAGGATTTAGAAATTGATCCTTTTGTGTCAGAGTAGACGTTCCCGTATTACTGCCATTTACCCAGGAGACACCGTGATTAGACAGAGTTTGTTCAGAATACTTTCAGCACTTTGATTCCCTTTATTATATTCGGATATATTCTATGGTATTCGTGTTGTAGCTTATTTGTATAGTGATCACTTTATCGAGAAGTATCGCTAGTTCGACCTGTTACTTTGTTATAATTGTTTTATGCTTGGAAGTTACACGTGGATGTGAGTTTCGTAAATGTTGCGCCATGCGTGTAAAGGTCAGGGTCATTCCAATGGAATTGCTTGATCACATGGTGTTTTTGTTTTTATTTAACAGCTGATTTCGTAGGTCAATATGAATAACGTGCTTTATAGTAATTACTTATTATTACGCTTTACTGTATGTGGCGAGTTCAGGATTGATTTTTAAGTGAATCGTCATAGTGAATATGGATGTTGTTTGTAACAATAGGAAAAACATTGTTCAAACGTGTATACAGTATTGATTATTATTTTTGAAAGTCCGAGTTATTTGAGATATTAGAGCAAAACTGGAAAAGGCCTATAAATCGCAGGTTCAGTTAATACTATTAAACAATTATGATTGATGGTAGCAATTAAGTTCATGTAATTGTTATAGGTTGAAAGGAAATTAATGCTTGGTGAAAAGGTGGAGTGGATGATTAATGAGACTTAAATGAATATTGTCACTTGTATTATAGCAAAGTTTTCTTTCTTTTCCTTTGTAGTTTTTCACTGCCGTGTATACGAATAAAAGTTAAGGAAACTTAACCTGCGGTTTATCTTTCTGTAACTAAAGACAGAATAATGTTTCCTAAACAAGTGGTGTTGAACACAAACATATAACCAATAGTATATGTTCATTGAATGGTGGTGATGAACATTTAGTTTGTCTGGCAAATATATAAATGTTATATTGTCCCATGAACCATATCTTATCATACATCTCAATTCAAACGGAGAAGAAAACGTATTGCTTCTTTGGCAAAAAAATTGGACGCCGCGATCGCAGAAAAAGGGATCCATACATTACTTTTTGTTATCGAGTGATCCCTCTATTTATGTGAGATTTGTTTCTTTATTTATATCTTTGTTATTCATTTACATGGAACAATGTATTATGAAAAGCAAGAAAGTGTTGAAATCTTAATTATCAAGATGACAGGACAGCAGCAATTATGATTGCTCGTCAGGGCCCTTAAATTAATTGGTTCGAGATAAACGATGTAGTCCAATTATTACATGTTCGAGTTATAGTGAGTCATATTCAAATCAATTTATCAGTTCTGCCGACCCACATAATCATATCATATCATTTCTCTCAGTTCAAACAGAAGACAAAATAATTATATCTCTCAGATTAAAAATACCTAAAGACGTCATTCCAGTATTTTTTTACAATCTATTTTGTTTTATTTATGTGTGCTAAATCGGTAGCTGTTTTGCCTTTAATAGCCCCCATGGGAATCAGAAACCTGTATGTGTTACAAAGATATCGCCCTATATCGGCCTGACCATTCAGCAGCGTGATGTATTGTGTAGCTTTTATCTTTAGACCGCTTATCATAAGTTTACCGATCAGATATTTTAAAGAGTCAAAACTCCCTCCCAGTGCAGCACTATAGAGAGCATCATATCCCAACCAATTGCACTCCTTATTCAGCCCAGGAAATGTTTCATAGTTATATGTAACCATCGACACAGATCCTCTATAGGCCGATTCGTGTATAATTGTTGAACTGTATTTACAACGTCCGTCAGTTTGCCTACCTTGACATATTAGATATTTCAAACGGTCAAGACTCCCGCCAACTTTAGCACTATGGAGAGCATCATGTTCAGTCTTATATCTAACATTTGTCAGCTCAGAGAATGTCTCATATGTGTACCTTGCCATCGACACATATCCATCTTATGCTGCTTTACGTATACTTGTTGATCCATATTTACGCCGTGTGTCGGGTTTTATACCTTGGCCGATCAGAAAGATCACACAATCAAGTCTCCCTCTACGTACAGCAGTATGTAGGGCTTCCATACTTTTATCGTCTCTCTCATATTCAAACTCGGGAGATCTTTCCCAAATATACCGTACCATCGGCACAGATCCTTCAAATGCTGCTGTATGTAGTATCGTGTCTCCATATGTAGATTGCGGGTCTGTTTTCATACCTTGACTGATCAAACATTCAAGCCTCTTCCCATGTAGAGCGCTAAAGTGATATCTTTCTCATCTTCTTCGCTCTTAAAATCAGGATATGTCTCGGAAAGATATTTTACGATGTAAAGAAAATCTTCATGTGCCACTGTGTTAATTAAAGAATATCCTATATCAGACTTTAACATTGAATCAAAAGACCATATTTAAGCAGAATGTTCAGGCAGTTCAGGTATCCCACAAATACATGGCCAACAGTCAATTCATCATTGGTTCGTGCTTGTAACATCGTTTGTATCAATTCCTTATCGTGGACTTCGTTTAAAAGCATTCCGATAAAGTCAATTGCACCTTCATTTGCGGCTTCGTGCAGAACAGTCATTCCTCTCGTATTTAGACACGTATTATTTATACCTGACTTGATGAGACACATCCCGATGTCTAAGTTACATTTGGGGGCAATGTGTATCCAATCATTGAAATCAGATTCAGACAACAATTCGGGATACTCTTGACAAATGCACCCGACTATTTCAACACGATTGCCCATGATGGCTTTATATAAAATTGTGTGTCCATGTGTAATTGATATGGATCAATACCTTGATCAATCGAGTATCTGAGACAAACTATATGACCTCCTTCTACAGCAAATAGAACAGCTTAACTGCCATCCTTATCCTGTTCAAGTAGTCGATCAGGGAAATTATTCCTAATGTATTGAAGAGTTTGAGGTTTAGCGTGATATGCAGAATCGAGAAATACAGGATAACACGTGTAAGAGCAATCGTACTTTGCTTCTGAATCATAGCAACTCTTCACCTTGTTCATGTCTTCGTGTGTAACTGGTTATTGTGTGATGCGATGGATAGTTTAATCGATTTCACCTATGATGGCACCAGAACGAAAGTTTTCCCCTTCTCGAGGAGTTCATGTAATTCGTCCATAATCGTACGTTGTGGTTCCTCAATATCGTTAAAATGCTTAAGAAAACATGACGTGATGGTTGCATTCCATTGATTGAGGTCCTGTCGGATGGGAAAAAAGATTGAAAAGCTCATCCGACATCCTTCCCGAATGTCCAAGTTCTCTAACCTTAGTATGTATCTTAGTAGTATTGTAGTCGATTTGAGACTAATCGGCAAGTAAAGATCCAGATAAACATGCGCACTCGACGAGTCTGATAAGAGTGTCATGACATTTGTAATAGTTAAGGATGCCCGTCTAGCCATTTAGTGATCTTATTGACCATTTGTACAACGATTACTCGAGCGAGTTTGTGCCTTCGTACAGTTTTACCAGCGCCCTCATTGTCTGCCTTCATTTTAAGATAATCGAAGATGTATCTTTGACCTACTTAATCAGAACTAGTTTTCTATTAGATAAACGCTAATTGTCATTTATGTGATCACTTTACCAATACCATGAAAAACACCTCTACCGCCTCGGCAGTGTAGTGATAGAGCGTCCGCCTCGGGTGCGGGAATACGCTGGTTGAATCCACGGCCGGGTCATACCATATACTTTAAACATTGTTTAAATGGCTTTCCCTCCTTATCGATCAGGGTCGTTCGGTTAGTATTACAACTGACTCGCTAGATTGGAGATTAATTGACCTGTAGAACTGGTAACCTACCAGTATACCGCCGTGATCTAAAAATTGTTGAAAGCTGCGTATATAAGAATTCAAATAAGTAAATTTTCACAGCGTTGCTGTAATACGGTTTACTCGCTATAACTCAAACATCGGAAAATTCGAATAAAGCGTTTAGCCCAAAACATTTACGGTAACTGATCTGTCTTTTACAAAACAGCGTAGCGGTAGTTCTAATTGTTCGTACGAAATATCAGAAGTGCTGCTGCGCTGTTGCCTTAATATGATGTTATTTGTCGCTTGCTTTTCATCATTAACACTTAAGAATAAATAAATAGCAAATATGTCCATACATAAATGTATTAAGCATCCATCGCAAACTCGAGTTAATGAGATTGGTCCCTTTCGAGTTTCGAACTGCAATGTTTTTAGTCATCCATGGAAGTACATTTCCTATTTTCCAGATGTCAGACATATTTCTTCATACTTGTTCAAAGCCTTATTAAATAAGTGCATAAACTTTTTATCATCATATAAACCAGTTCCGACATCAAGGCAGCAGACGAGAGTTTGTAAACACTGTGACTCTTAAATCGTGCCATAAGACAGTGCCGTCAACCGTTTCCCCACTTTCAGCAAATATGCAGATTTGAAAACAGATTTACTGAACAAACGATGGAAATTCTCTATTGTATTATTGAAAGTTTAATTATCGAACAGAGTTGATAGCATTGTGGCATAAGGAGAAACTGGTCAATATAAGTAACTGCTTCCTTTGCCATTTTTTCCCCAATAGGCCTCTTCTTAAGTGTTCTCAAACTGCGTGTGTAAAAAGGTTGAAACTTAGGTCGGTATTCAGTTCTTTTATTTATAGATTTGAACAACAAGTGTTCTTTATAATTTCATAGTTATAATATAAGAGTCGAGACTTGTTTTCACCATAAAGGACATGATATACATGTATGTGCACCAGTACTCCCCAAGTAAATGACTACGGTGTGTTCATCAAACTTATTCTCTATTAAGGTACTAGGAGGCTTTGTAAGGAGTATATTATTGACTTAATCTTTAATCAAAACCATTTTTTTTAATTATATATCGGAATATATACAAAAGATGATTAACCCTTTATCGGCAGATGATTTTTGAAAACATTGCTGCAAATATGTAAAGTTTACAAACTATTTTATTTAATATAAAATTTATTGTTATATAATCAAGAAGAACATTTCTGTAAACAATGGAATCATGATTACGAAGCTGTTTTAAACTGTGAACGATTTTAAAACTTTTTATACCAATTTAGGCGTCATTCCCAAATAATGGGCAGGTTTCCTTGCTATGATTTTAGTCTTGAAAGTGTTTTCAATCATTTTTGTAATAGAACATTTGACTTAGAAAGTTGCAAAAGTATTTCAAGTATGAATTAATTCTGAAAACTTTGCATTTCACATTCGACTATTAGATATTTTTAAACAGATTTGTGTGACGATGTACATAGATTTATAAGTGATTCTATTAATTGCTGATGTCCATCACAATCATTACTTATGATATCTTCCAGTTAAGAACAAAGAGAAAGACACATTCCTTCAGTTTAAACCGAATACAAACAAAATGGTTTAAAACCGTTTATCCATTACGTGTACACAGTCGAATCTTCCATTTATGTGAGCTAATTTTCTAGCTGTTTCGCCTGTGATAGCCTTCAAAGGAATAAGAAACCTGTAATTAGTACACAGGAACCGCACAATGTCTGTCTTACCACCCCTAGCAGCAGCGTGTAGTATTGTGTGTCCTTTCTTATTTGTTAATTGAGGGTCAATCTTTTGACTGAGAAGGTATTTAAGTATGTCGAGATGACCACCACATACCGCCGAAAACATTGCTCTTTGATCATCAGGCTGTTTATAGCCGAAATGTTGATCAAAATTGTCGCAAAGGTACCGGACAACACCTCCATGACCTCTATACACGGCTTGATGTAGAATTGATTGCCCATATTTAGATTGCATATCTATCTTCATACCTTCATCGAATAGATATACCAAACAGTCTAGACTCCCTCCACATGCAGCACTATGAAGAGCATCCTGTCCTGTCACACTTCTCACCTTGTTCAGCTCAGGAAATGATTCCCAAATATATTGTAACATCGATACAGATCCTCCGTATGCCGCTTCATGTAGTAAGGTGTACCCTTTTTTGCAACGTGTATCTGTTTCCAAACCTTGACTGATCAGATATTTCACACAATCAACATTCCCTCCACGTACAGCAGTATGGAGGGCATCCGCTCCTTTATTGTCTGTTTTATATTGTAAGATCAGATACTTCATACAATCCAGACTCATCCCTAGCGCAGCACAATGGATAGCATCTTGTCCCTTTTTAGTTATCTCATATTTCAGCTCAGGATATTTTTTCCAAATATATCGTACCAACGACACAGATCCTCCGTAGGCCGCGGCATGAAGTAATGTGTTTCCTTTGTTGGATCTCGTATCTGTTTTCATACCTTTAGAGATCAGATATTTCAAACAGTCAAGACTCCTCCCAAGTGCAGCACAGTGGAGAGCATCAACTCCATCAAACTTTCGCAGGAGTATAAGCTCAGGGAATATCTCATAAATATATTTTACCGTCGACACAGATCCTCCATAGGCTGCTTCATGTAGAATAGTTGAGCCATAATTACAACGTGTGTCAGTTTTCATATCTTGGCCAATAAGATAAATCAAGCAATCAAGACTCCCACTAATTGCAGCATTATGGAGAGCATCCATTCCTTTATTGTCAGTTTTGTTCTTCAACTCGGAAAATGTTTCACAAAGATATTTTACAGTCGACACAGATCCTCCAAAGGCCGCGGTGTGTAGTAAAGTGTCTCCATATTTAGATCGTGTATCTGTTATCATACCTTGTCTGATCAGGTATTTCAAACATTCAATCCTCTTGCCATGTACAGCGCTAAAGAGAGCAGACATACCTTTCTCATCTTTCTCACTCTTCAAATCAGGATACGTCTCGTTTAGATACTTTACGATGTAAAGAAAGCCTTCATGTGCAGCTGTGTGCAGTAAGGTATGTCCTGTATCAGACTTTGTCATTGGATCAATACCATATTCAACCAGAATGATCAGGCAGTTCAAGTATCCTGCAGATACAGCTACATGGCCAACAGTTAATCCATCATTTGTTCGTGTTTGTTTCAACGCTTTTAGCAATTTCTTGTCCTGAACTTCGTCAACAAACATTCTGATAAAGTCAATGGAACCTTCAGATGCGGCTACATGCAATACATTCATTCCTCTCTTATTTCTCAATGTTATATCAACTCCTGACTTGATTAGACATCTACCAATGTCTGGGTTACGTTTGGCAGCTATGTGTAATGACATCCAATCATTGGTATCAGATTCAGACAGCATGTCGGCATAATCTTGGCAAATACACTCGACTATTTCAACACAATTGCCCATGATCGCTTTGTATAAAAGTGAGTGTCCGTGTGTTATATTACTTTGATATGGATCAAGACCTTGTTCAATCAGGTATCTGAAACAATTTATATGACCTCCTGCTGCAGCAGAATGAACAGCCTGATTGCCGTTCTTATCTTGTTCCAGTAGTCGATCGGAGAAATTATTCGTAATGTATTCGAGTGTTGAAAGTTTACCTTGATATGCAGCATCGTGAATTACAGGATAGCTCGTGTCAGTGTCTTCGTACTTTGTTTCTGAATCGTACCAATTCTTAACCCTGTCCATGTCTTCAGGTGTAACTGTTGTTGTCTTCATGCGATTGATAGTTTTATCAATTACTCTTACTATTGGACCATTAAAAAATGTTTTCCCTTTCTCAAGGATGTTGACGATCCTTTTCAACACTGACTTGCACTCTTCATCGGACATTCCTTGTTGTTGATACATTTCCATTACTTTGCTTCTTAGTTCATGTAATTCGTCCATAATCGTACGCGGTTGTTCCTCGAGATCGATACAATGCTTTAGAAAACGTGACGTGATGGTTGTATCCCATTGACTGAGGTCTGTCGGAGGAAACATAAGATGGAAATGCTCATCCGATATCCTTCCTGAATCTTTAAGTTCCCTAATCTTAGTATGTATCTGGTCGTCAGCTAGGATTTCGTCAATGTCACGATGTTGTTGTTGTAGAATTCCCATACTTAACAGGCGGCCGCCATCCAAGAGAAGTAAAATACTATGTATTTTTCGGTCCATCTGTTCAGATGAAACAATAAATTTGACAAAATAATATAACAGTCAATATTCAGTATCTAATCAACATGCACATTCAGATTTGACAACGTTATTGAAGTACAGTTGAGTCGAGATAACTTGAACATTAGACTATTTTGTGTACGCATCTGCCTTTTAAAAATAGCGTAGCAGCAGTTCTTATTGTTCGTCCAAGCCAGCAGAATTGCTGCTGTGCTGTTGTCTTAATAAAAATAGTGTATCATTAGCTTGATTTCCATCATTAAAACTTCATAATAAATTAATAACGAACTTGCAGTGCATAGTTGTAGTGTGGATCAATCAAGCGAATTAATGTAATCGATCCCTTTCGAGTTTCGAATTCAAGTTAGCACGTGTCCACTGTTCTGATTGAAACTAATTTGTGCATTACTTGTTTTTCCACAATGTTTTAACTCTTTAAACAAATTGCACTTCCGACTCTCCGGATGTAACAAGTGAATTGTTACCTTTTCCCCGTAACATATTACTTTTAACTCGTTTACATCAGATGACTAAAAAACTAGCACGTTCTCCTTTTTCGCATTGTTATGAAAAATAAAATTTCAAATTTATTAGATGTCGTACTAATTTCTTCAGATTTTTTTCAAGGCAAAAGGCTCTCTTAACATATCATATCAGACATGCCTCATTGGTATGACATTGTGTCAAAAGCTGTGTGTATATCATTAAACGACATAGACCGTTACTATATGTAGAATACATATTTGTGCAAATGGATTAATTTTATAAGTAATTATCAGACGTTCAACAATTTATGTCAGGAACTCAGAAAAAAAACCAAAAAAAAAAACCAATATAAATGATTGTCCGTATATAATAAAAATATATGTATGAAACAAACAATGATACTTACTGTTTCAATGCTTTACTTTTCGAACACACCTATAGCACAACACAAGTCTTATATCATCCGTCGGTTAGGCACTAGAACGATTTAACCCGGTATGTTTCGTATACAATAACCTTAATTAGAACGACCTATTTCAGTAAATCTATTCATTGTATATCTTAAAGGGACTGAATCCCATATGAGAAAAAAGCGAAAAAAAAAGAAAATTGTTAAAAATTGCTATTACCTTGATGTTTTTGCATGTAAGGCATTGATATTTGCTGACTGATGTACTACAATATATGCACACTATTAATATTGCGGAGATTTTTCGTTATTTTGCATTGTAAAATCTACTGGGTTAGTAACCCAGTAAATCTAAACATATCGCTGTATATTTATCACGTTATCACTACAACCGAATTGACAATCTCCTTCCCAGATTTGTTGTTCCTTACACTCACGCATACATGAATGTTATGAGTCGATAGTGTTAGAGAATGCCGAATTGAATCCACAAATTGAAATGAGCAAGCGAACATTCCACGGTATTTTTAAACGGGAAAACACGGAGCGGACGTTTATTTAACTGCTTATTTCCTATGAAATAATGAAAAAAAAGACTTGTACGACCTTCTACAACATTCCGTTACAAATATATCGACGTATTTTGGATTAATTAGAATTAGTATAAAATATAACAATTTTGGACCATTATGGTGTTCAGTCCCTTTAAAGTCATATCTTTAGTTAAATTGCCAAATCGTTTGGTTTTCATGTACACGCCCCGTAGGTGTTTTTACAAATATAGAGGTTTAAAAATAGTCATCATAAACAAACTTCTTTTGACACATCTACACTATGCAAAGGTTTTAAAAATCACGATTAAAAGTGTTATTGCCATTAAAAACAGATATTAAATTGTAAACAGTGTCTTTCAATTTACGAGATGTTAACTATTGTTTTATTAATTTGTGTTAGCTCTTTCCTATTTACTATCAATCTGCAAATGACGACTTGGGAAACATGCAGGGTTTCAAATTTTGTTTAAATGAGGGTAAATTCATTGAATTGAGTCGAGAACAATATGAAAAAGAAAACGAATAAACTATTCTTTGAGCACAATATACTTTTGAAATATGTCTACTGTTAACTTTCAAACTTATACAAACAAGTATCGACATCAATGCAGCAGACGACATGTGGTAAACAGTGTCACTCTTAGATCATGGCGTGGGAAGTCTTTAACCCTTCCACACAAACAGCAAATCTGCAGCAGATTATTTTTGAAACATGTCTACGTGTAAAATTATACAATCGAGTATCGACATAAATGCAGCAGACGACAGTTTGTAAACACGTTGACTCCTAAATCGTGGCCCTTTCCCACATACAGCAAATATTCAGAAGATTACTTTGAACAAATTGTTTCAAATGGAGAAACTATAACAACAATTAAATAAAGAGCGTTTCTTTTTATTATTTGTATTAAAATACAATTAAAATAGATGAAAATAGTCAACGTAAGTTAATACTTGTTCATCAGATGAAGTTCGAAAACATTATTTCAAATTGAGAAAGATGTATTATTATAATTAAACTTTCATTTTGATTGAAGCACCGATCGTTTTCCTTTATAGTAAAACCATCATGTGCTAACAAGTTAATTGAAGCACATCCAAACATTCATGCATGCAGACAGGAATCGAGCATATAGCTACTACATGAATGCCATAACCCGTTGACATAGAAAATCCACATATTTAAAGTGTTAATACAATGTTGCTTGTTTAAATATCAAGAAACCTTTTCTCGTAATATGAGTTGGCCATATTTCAACAATAATTTTCAATCAATTTTATTTTATCAGCGATGCCTCTTTTTTTTCAATTGTCGAAAACTAGGAAGTGAATCTACACTACACTACATAAGCATACTTATTAAAACATATATTTTTAGTTGAATTATGTATAAATGTTTATGTAATACCAGAAAGATAACAATAAGGGAAACAAAAGCTTTAAGATTACAAACCTTATCTCTGATATTTTTTTACCGATATCTATTATACAAAAAAAAAAAATTGCACCTAATTGAATAGAAGTCAGATTGTGTTTATATATTCGATTATAAAGAAAGTATTAAACAGAAGTTGAAAAGATACCTTTTTTTCAAAACCTTTTCCATTTTCTACAATGTGATTTAACAAGAGGGTCATGTTGGCCCTTCATCGCTAATATGAGTAAAAAATAATACATGTTTTGTTATAAAATAATAATTTATTGGGGTCTCATTTTTGAAGGACAGTTCATTTGATCTAATTTGATGTATGATCATCAGATGATCATTCGTACATAACAACTTTGAATTATGACAGTTGCTTTAGCAGTCGATGAGTTTCAAAGTGTTTATAATGCCACTATAAGGAAGAACGACGCCAACCCCTGGCGACCTAATTTTTTGAAGGACAGTATTTGTTGTAGTTGTTTTCGTGGAGGGTCACCAGATGATTATTAGTACACAATTAATTTGTATTCTGTCCTCAAGTTTCAGAGAAGAATGTTTACAAAGCCTAAAGAAGAAAAAACTACGCCACCCCCTTGGATCCCTATAGTTTTAGGCAACATTTATTTAATTTATATTGCTAATATTGCACCAGATGATCATTTATACCAATAAATTCTGAATTATAACAGTAACTTTAATAGGAGAAGAGTTGTCTTTACCACCACAGAAGAGAAAACTGGCCCATCCTGTGGGTGCCTCATTGTTTGGAGTATATACTTCATTTCAATCATTTGGATAGAATGACATCAAATGATCATTTGAGCCAAAGTTCTTTCAATTATGATCACAGGTTTCAATGGAGAAGCTATTTTAAGACTTCCGCCTTGGTTGCCATTGCAACCAGAGTACTCCATGGATCAAATGTATTTAAGCAATTGTGTCAGATAACTATGCGGGATAATTCATACAAAGCTTTATTCGAGTTGATATTGTTGTATATGAGAAGAATTCATTTGAAAGATTATTGATGTACGAATGACGGATGACGGGTGGTGAGTGACCAGATCACATTTAGCACTGCTCGCTGATGTGAGCTAAAAATCAACAGCTTCTGATCCTTCTTCCGAAGTACCTGTAATACGTGAATTAAACTGTAGGCTAAGGCACATTAATTAAGTTCGGCTTTCCTTTATAGAGCAATACTATGTATTATGAAGCACAACCAATACATGTATGAAAAACTTCTACTTCTCTTTCCTGATGCCTACGTACGTTTCGCCTATAACGTTTTCTTCCAGTTCCCGATGAATTACTTCAGTTACTCATCTGAGCAATCAGAACAGATGCACTGCTGTTTTCAACTATAAAATCGATTCAAGAAAAAGTTCTCGAGTTAAACGACTTATTTCTATTATCACATATATTTATGCAGAACAATTGATTATGACAAGCAAGCCGATGGTGAAGTCAGTATTATCAAGACAACAGCTCAGCAGCAGATCGGATTGCTCTGTTAAGCAATCAGAATGTCTGCTTCGCTGTTTCCAATTACAGATCCGTTCAAGGAATTGGTTCGAGTAAACGATATATTCGGATTATCATATATACGAGTTAACTATATAGTTGAACTATCATGAATACGAGTTATCGTGAGTCCATTGTATATCTATTTCTCATTTCTGCTGTCGCATTAAATCATTTTTTACCATATCTCTCAGTTCGAGCAGAAAACGAAAACAGATAATTTCAGTTTAAACAGAAAAAAGGGAAAGTGGTCTAAAACCGTTCCACCAGTACTTTAACACAATAAAATCTCCTATTTCGGAAGCTAATTATCTTGCTGTTTCGCCTTTGATAGCCTTCAAGGGAATAAGAAACTTGCAAGTAGAACACAGATTCCGCACGATATCTGTCTTACCATTCCTAGCAGCAGTGTGTAGTATTGTGTGTCCTTTCCTATTTGGTAATTTGGGGTCAATTTTCTGACTGAGAAGGTATTTCAGTATGTCGAGATGTCCACCACATACCGCCGCAAAAATAAATTGCTGTCCATAAGCTTGTTCAAAGCCGAAAGGTTTATTATAATTTTCGCAAAGATACCGGACAACCATTTCATGACCGTAATACACCGCTTGATGTAACATTGGATTGCCAATACTTAGATCAATCTCCATACCTTAACTGATCAGATATTTTAAACTTTCGAGACACCCTTCACATGTGGCGCTATAATGAACATCATGTCCTATCTTATTTATATCCATATTCGGCTCAAATGCCGCGGCATGTAGTAAGGTGTTGCCTTTTTTTGCAACGTGTATCTGTTTTCATAACTTGTCCAACCAGATAGTTAAAACATTCAAACTTTCCTCCAAGTGCAGCACTATGGATAGCATCCTGCCCTTTTGCATTTCTCTTATCTTTCAGTTGAGGACATGTGTTCCAAATATATCGTACCATTGACACAGATCCTCCATAGGCCACGGCATGTAGTAACGTGTTAACATTTTGGGATTGCGTATCTGATTTCAAACCTTTACTGATCAGATATTTCAAACAGCCTAGAACACTCATCAAGTGCAACACTATGGAGTGCATTTATCTCCATCCACCTTTTGCAAATACATTAACTTGGGGATTTTTCATAAATACATGTATATGTTACCATCGACACAGATCCCCCATAGGCTGCTTCATGTAGAATTGATAAGCAATATTTATTACCTGTGTCAGTTTTTATATTTTGGTCTATAAGAAAATCCAAACAATCATGTATTTCAAACATAGAAGCCTCTTGCCATGTACAGCGCTAAAGACAGCAGTCATACAATTCTCAACTTTCTCACTCTTTAAATAAGGATACGTCTCGTTGAGATACTTCACGATGTGAAGAAAGCCTTCATGTGCCGCTGTTCTCCGTAAGGTATGTCCTGTATCATACTTTGTTATTGTATCAATACCATATTCAACCAGAATGATCAGGCAGTGAAAGTATCCTGCATATACAGCTGAATGGCCAAAAGTCTATTCATCATTGGTTCATGTTGTGTCAACGCTTTTAGTAATTCCTTGTCCTGAACTTCGTCAACAGTCAACGGAACCTTCAGATGAGGCTACATGCAAACTATTCATTCCTCTCTTATTTCTCAACCTAATATCAACTCTTGACTTGATTAGACATCTCCCAATGTATGGGTTACGTTTGGCAGCTATGTGCAATGGCATCCAATTATTGATATCAGGTTCAGACGACAACATGTTGGCATAATCTTGGCAAATACACTCGACTTTATCAACATAATTGCCCATGATCGCTTTATATAAAAGTGTGTGTCCGTGCGTTATATTACTTTGATATGGATCAAGACCTCGTTCAATCAGGTATCTGAAACGCTCTATATAACATCCTGCTGCAGCAGAATGAACAGCCTGATTGTCGTTCTTATCATGTTCCTGTAGTCGGTCAGTGAACTTATTCTTAATGTATTCGAGTGTTGAAAGTTTACAGTGATATGCGGTCCCCTTTTACAAGAAGTATAAAACTGTTCATCTGTTCAGATGAAACAATACCTTTGACAACATAATATGACAGGCGATCAGTTTAATTTTGATAACGTTGCTGTAATACAGTTGACACGATCTAATTCGAACAGTGGACAATTTTCTGTAATGCATCATCCTTTTAAAAACAGCGTAGCTGCAGTTATTATCGTTCGTACGAGTTTGCCGAATTCCTGCTGCGTTGTTGTCTTGATAATAGTGTATCATTAGCATGCTTTTCATCTCAAACAATTCAGAATAAATGAATAACGAGGTTGACAAGGCATAAATGTAAATGTATCGTGGATAAATAAAGCGAATTAATGTAATGGACTCTTTTCGAGCTTCGAGTTCAAGTTATCACGTTTCTACTGTTCTTATTAAAAGTAATTAGTGTATTGCTTAATTTTCCACAATGTATTAACTCTTTATCCAAATGGTACTTCCGATTTTCCGGATGTAACATTTGTGGTGTAACCTTTTTCCTTTAACATATAACTTTAACTCATTTAAAACTCATGACTTCAAACCGAGTATATTATCCCTTTTCACCAATGTTATGAAAATAAACAAAACCTGTTTTAATATCCTTAAACGACGTAAACCATTACGTTATGTGACATTTTTGTGCAAATGGATTAGTTTGAACGTAATGATCAGATGTTCAACGATTTATGCCTGGAGCTCAGAAGAAATAATAAAAACAACAAAAGTTATTATTGTCCGTATATATATATTTACACTGTTTCCACTTAAAACATTCCAATGTAATGTTATTTATAGATATATATGTATATGAAACAAACATTGATTCTTACTGTTTCAACGCTTTGTCTTTCAAACACACCTATAGCACCAAACAAAACAAGTCCTATATCATCCGCGGGTTTCGCACAAGTACAATTGAACCTCTGAAAGATTGTGTTTATAAGAAAGTAAACATGTTCATATTGGTCCTTGAGTCAGATGCACGATACCATTATCCTTGCATACAGTTATTCAAGGCAATGTTATCTAAAATCCGTGTAAACCCTTTTCCACATGCAGACACCTATCGACGCATATACAGCGGACGACTTTCCAAAGCTTTGATGCAAATGCCTCTAATTGTTATCAGATGACTTTAACAAGGTCGAGGCAGAATATGTTTACATTTAGATTAGATTGATTTATATAACTCAGGGTATATTAGTCATTGAATAACGGTGAAAACATGATGACAAACCGGATTATTGTTCTTTATGCGCGATTAATCTATTTGCAGCAATGTTTTCAATATAATTTCAGACATAGATACGTAGCCTCTTTTATAATATTGTTCATATTTATGCATAGACCTTTTCCAAGTCATCAGTTGTATATCAATTATCTGTGGAAAATGATTAAAGTAGTTTCGCAACGAATCACCCTAATTAGCACGACCTATTTCGGAAAATAGATTCAATAGTAATCTAATTGTTTGTAGATATTTATCTATATTCTAAAAATCATATAAATAGTCCAATAGTCCAATTGCCAAATGTTTTGTTAAACATGTACTACGTAGGTATATTTATACTTAAACAGGTTTAAATATTGATATCATAAACAAACCGCTTTTGATACATATACATCGGACGAAGGTTTGAAAATATCACGGTAAAAGAAGGTATTGCTTTTCAAAACAAATATCCAATTTTCAACAAAGTGTTTCACATTTCAAGATGGTAATTTATTTTTATTTATACGTATTAGCTCTTTCCTAAATATACAATAGATCTGAAGAACACGACTTTGAAAACATTCTGGTATGTACATTCTACATAAATGAGGATATAATCTTTGAAAAGAGTCGATAACATTATAATAACATAGAGAAATTATTCTTTATGCACACTTTATCCCTTTGAGACAGTGTTTTCAAAAGCAATCTGTTGTGGATGCTTCAAAATGTGTTTACATTTAGGGAAGGAGATTATAATTACATGTAAGGACTGTAAGAAAATCAAATGTGATAAATCAATATCTACGACAACATTTCAAGATCTGCTTTCGTTATATATTCAAAGACACCGAAAATATGGAGATTTTATTTCAATGTATATAATTACATTTATTTTGCTTTTTTGTGTTGTAACGCCGTTGTCAATATCATTTTAGTTATATCAGGGGGACAGTTCACTGATTCGTGATCGCTGGATAAGCAAACCAGAACTAAGCTAGTAAATGTACTTTGCCCAAGACCACTCTGCCTTAACCGCCGCGACAGGGGGTTGAATCTCGGACCATCTTTTTTCCAAATCCCCGACGGATTCCTTAATAACAAAGTAAGTAAACTTCGATGGTATTAGCTAATCTGATTTACTGACTTAGCTATTTGCTTTTAAATTTTGTAAAGATTGAAACATATTGTTGCAAACGGAGACATTGTCGTCTTTCTTCGATTCCTCGACATAATCTCTATAAAGGTATGAGTAAGTTTAAAAACATTATATATATCTCTTATAATTGTCCTGTTCAAATGCCCTTATTAAACCAAGAACGTGTTCGGGGAATAAAGCTTTCCAACACAAACAATTGACACCGTTACGAATGACGGTATAGGGATTCAAATCTACGACCCTTCGTTTGTGAGCCCCTATCGTTACATGTACGAGCTAAGCTATTGCGACTATGCTATGACAAATGTATATTTGCTGTCGGTACATTTAAACCATCTAAATTTACGAAAAATATGTTAAACGTGCGTATACATATTCTAGTTTATGTACGTCGAAATATGTCATAAACTGCGTAGAATAGTTTTAAAACACTTTCTGCACCCTTAGTCTTTACCTCTCTCCTTCAAACATTCGAATTTCGACGTACATTCAGAAGACAACAGTTTAAAAAATAAAGGTGAAGGAAATTGAGAAAAATACCTGTGGTCAAATAAAGCTACACCTACTTTTCTCACAGTATTTTCAATTGTGATTCAAAATTATGATATCAACTCTTCGGATATTCAGTTAATAACATCATGACATTGACACTCTGATTATATCGTGATTTAATTATTATCGTGATTGAAAATGTCGGTTAGTTTGGGACCTTATCGGAAAGAAGTCCGACATATTTGTATATAGTTGAATACAAAGGGAGAATTGAACAATGCATGGTAAAGTCAAGGTCTATCAATCATATACCCTGGAAAGATAATGAAATACAAACCTTAAAATAACATATAAGCCGTTCCACGAGAAAACCATCAGTATTGAGTCTGCGTAATGTATAGATCCAGATTAGCCTGTGCAGTCAGCCCAGGCTAATCCCGGCCCACTCATTCCATTTCAGGGGATAGAAGTATAGAATTTGATTCCTGAATCAGAAAATTCACAGGAGGTGAAAAGTGTCTGTCTGGATTAGCCTGCGCGGACTACGCATGCTGGTCTTAGTCGATACATTACGCAGAGTCCATAATGTTGGTTTTCTCGTGGGATGGCTCAAATCATTTACAATTGTGCAGATCGTCTGAGTAATCAGAATTTCTCCTTCGCTACTGTATTCAATTAAATATCCGTTCAATGACTTGGTTCGAGTTAAACGTTATATTCGAATTAAATGGTGTTTGAATTATCGCGAGTCCATTGTATATCAACTAGGATGTAATTACCAATAGTCACGGTACTTCGGGTTTACGTTGACAATGATAATACCGCAAACTGCACTGTAAATTTTATTCATTGTCGTTTGGTTCTTAATATGTCAGTATTAATTAAATTCCACAAAAGAAAACAGTGATCATTATGACAGTCTTCACCGCCATTTTTAAAATTGAACTCAAGGGATATCATTCCCTTTCGCGTAATTACAAAAACATGGCATGGAGGACCTGTGGTATCACATGTTTCTTTAAATGTTTCATTCAATTAAAACATCAGTGGTTTGGTTTATAATCAAATGTAAATGTAAATTTATATTGACATTGAAATGTTGATTTATAAGTTGTTTCAAACTGTTAACGTACTTACACTTATAGACGCAATGAAAGCACATTTTACAAAAAAAATGACACATTTCTTCGATAATCTTTAAGTCCTTAATTGGCTTCAAAAATTGTTGTGATAACGTATAAGATTTAGTAGTTTGAAATATCATTTCATTTAAATCCAGAACAACCACAAACATATATACGAACAATGGCATATTCTATTTGGTGATATTTTCTTAATTATATCTGCCATACTTTCTAATGCGAGATATGTAAAGTAATGTAATCATGAGTGTTCCAGTTTTTGTGACGTCATAAACATCAAAGACAAAATGTTCAAATTTAAGAGCACACAAAAAGCAAACACAGCTCTAAAACCGTTCCTTCAATACTTGAACACAATCAAATCTCCTATATCTGTGAACTAATTCTCTTGCTGTTTGATCTTTGTTTGATTAAAAACGTGTAAGTAGTACACGGCTATCTCACAATATCTGTCTTTCCATCCTAGCCGCAGCGTGTAGTATAGTGTGTCCTTTCGTATCTGATTGTTTTGGGTCGATTCGGCTGAGAAGGTATTTTTATATGTCGAGATGACCACCTCTTATTGCTGCAAATGTTGCTGTTTGTCCATGAGTCTATTTATAGCTGAGTAATGTAGGATAATTCTCACAAAGGTACCGGACAACGCATTCATGACCATAATATTCCGATTGGTGTAGAATTGTGTCCCCACATTTAGACTGCTTTTCTATACTGAAACCTTGACCGATTAGTTATATCAAACACTCAAGACTTCCACCACATGCGGCGTTATGAAGAACATCTTCTCCAAACTCATTTGACTTCGTCTTTAGCTCAAGAAATTCTTCACAAATATATTGTACCAGCGACATAGATCCTCCTTGTATTGTTGAAGGTAGTAACGTGTTTCCGTGGTCGGACCGCGTATCTGTTTTCATACCTTGACTGATCAGATATCCCTAGCAGTCAAGACGACCTCCACATGCAGTACTATGGAGAGCATCTTGTTTTTTCTCATTTTTCTCATTTTTCAGTTCAGAACATTTTTCACAGACATACTGTACAATTGTCACCAATCCCCAAAAGTCCGCTTCGTGTAGATTTGTTGAACTATTTTTAGACCGTGTTTCTGTATTCAAATCTGCACCGATCATGTATTGTAAACAGTCAAGACTCTCTCAAAGTGCAGCACTACGGACACCATCAATTCCTTTCTCATTTCTTTCATATCTCAAATCGGGAATTTTTTCCAAAATTTATTTTACCACCGACACAGATCCTACATAGACCGCGTCATGTAGTAATGTGTATACGGCTTAACATCCCCTTTCTGTGTTCATACTTTACCCGACCAGATATTTTACACAATCAAGACGGCTTCCAAGTGTAGCACTATGAAAAGCATCATGTCCTTTCTCGTTTATCTCCTTTTTCATTTCAGGGCATCGGTTTAGATCCTTGAAATGCGGCTTCGTGTAGTAACGTGTTACCATTTGTAGACCGCGTATCAATGTTCATACCTTGATCAATCAGATATTTCAAACAATCAAGAGTCCCACCACGTACAGCTGTAAAGAGGGCATCCTGTCCTTTCTCATTTATCTCATTTGTCATCGCAGGAAATGTTTCATCAATATAGTGTACCATCGACACAGATACTCCATAGGTCGCTTCGTGTATAATTGTTGAGCCATGTTTCATACCTTCAGCAATAAAGCATTTCAAACAATCAACACACCTACCACGTGCAGCGCAATGGAGCGCATCCATTTCATTCACATTTCTTAATTCTTTAAACTCGGGAAATGATTCACAAATATATCTGAGACAATCTATATGCCCCCTCTCTGCAGCAATGTAAACAGCTTGGTTACCTATCTTATTCTGCTCTTGTAGTCGATCAGAGAAGGTCTGTCTTACGTTTTCTAGTGTTGAAAGTTTACCGTGAAATGCAGCATCGTGGACAACAGATTTACTTTCGGCCGTATCCCCATAACATGTGCCAGTGTCTTCTTTTTTGTTCCTACGTCATACCAACTCTTCACCTGGTCCATATCTTCAGGTGTAACTGGTGATTGTTCAATTCGATTGATAGTTTCATCGATCTCAACTTCGATTGGACTAGTTATAAGTTTGTCCGTCTTTGAAGGATGTTGCCAATCCTTTTCAATACTGATGTATAGTCTTCATTGGACATCTCTTCTTTTTTATTCATTTCCATCCCTTTTTTTAAGAGTTCATAAAATTCGTCAATTATCTTACGATGTGGTTCCTCAGGATCGGTACAATGCTTTAGAAAACGTGACGTGGTGGTTGCATCCCATTGATTGAGGTATGTCGGAGGAAACAACACATGGAAATGCTCACTGATATCCCTTCAGAATCCCTAAGTTCCCTAACCTTTTGTATAATTCCCATACTTAACAGGTGGCCACTATCCAAGAGGAGTAAAATACTTTTCTGTATTGTTCGGTCCATCTGTTCAGTTGAAAACAATATGGTTGACAACATTATAAAAAGACCGATCTTCGGGAGTAATCAAACAGCGAAGATCCAGATCAATAAGCGCATTCGATCAGTCTGATCCGTGTGTCTGGTGATACAGTAGGAGCCGTCTCTAGCGAGATTGGGATATTAATGCATCTGAGTGAAATGAAGACTCGGGAGAATATGTGCGTCCGTACAGCTTCAGAAGAGCCTCCACTGTCCGACTAAATATCATGTAGTCCTAGATGTTTCATTTGACTCTAAAAAGCAGATCGGTAGCCTCATTGCATTTACGCTTATTTAATGGGATCTCGTTACGGAAAGAAAATCCGATTTAGAATCGCCGGACGCGGCTCACACACGTTTATAGATTGATTGTGTTGTGTTTAACGCCGTTTTCAACAATGTATAGTTATATCACGGCTTTTACATTTATCCTGGCACTAACCAGTCAGTCGTTATGCCAACCCCGCAACCATAAACGTCAGGACGGGCAGTCATTACTACCATGTTAAAGGTATTGGAGTGACCCGGCAGGGGATGAACCCATGACATCCTGCATTCTACCAGTACACCACCGGGGCGGTCCACACACGTTCAACAATGATGCCAATATTTATGATTTATAATAAAGAGTATTTCTTATTTTCCAACAACTCTTTATCTAAACTGCACTTTCGATATTCCCAATGTTATATTTGACATCTTTGCAACAGAAGACATACGAGGTAAAAGGAGAAGTTATTACAAACGAGCAATCACCTTTTCCGACATTGTTTTAAATTTTGGATAGAGATTATCAATTATTCAGATTTTTAGATTTTCCTATTTCTTTAGACTACTATAGACAACAGGTATGAGGCAAACGGATGAATGATTTCATTGCAGACGACTCTAAATTTATATTAGATGATACGATTGTAATCAGTAACCAAGAAACAACTGTCGGTATTATGAATAGTAATTGAACGTGCACTCAAATATAGGTAGACACGGTGAGTTCGTGGAAGTTCGTACATATATTCGGATGTAATGATGCATCAGTCGTAATGCTATATTCTCAATCTTGTTTTTGTTTGTGATATATTGTGTACATGTTTGTGAATGACAGTGGTGGAGACGGATAAGCAGGTATAGAGAAGACCAAAAGAGTATTGAGGTATAAATAATAATACTTATTATACAAATAGTACTTATTATAATGCTAATAATACTTATTATAATGCTAATAATACTTATTATAATGATAATAATACTTATTATAATGCTAATAATACTTATTATAATGCTAATAATACTTATTATAATGCTAATAATACTTATTATAATGATAATAATAATACTTACTGTTTCAATGCTTGTACTTACGAACACACCTATGGCACAAAGCAAGTCTTATATAAACCACATATGTAAACTTGGGTAAATATTGCTAATCGGGAAGTAAATATATTCTTTTTTTTGGGGGGGGGGGGGGGGGGGGGTTTACATTAAAACTGTCCTTCTAAAAGGGGTCCGCTTCACAAAGTCGGCATTATGAGGGGTTAAACTGTATAATCAAGGTTTGTAGTATGTATAGGTCATGCAATATCGAATGTTAGTTGAGTTATCGGAAGCACAATAACAACATCATTGGAAATGCAAGTTAATCCAGCCCGACGTGCAGACGCTTTCCGATGCATTTTAGCGGACGTCTTTTAACAATAATGAAGCAAATTGACAATTCGCAGTGTCAAAATGCGTTAATTTTGTTAAGCTAGTATACTCTTGGGTTGTGTAGGTTGAGCAATTGCCTTTGAAAAGTTCGAGGTAGATTTGTTTAATATGTTGATACCCAGTGAACCATTCTACGTTATCTGAACGTGACGGAGACGTTTCCTGACGTCTCCAGCTAACAAGTGCTGAAGACGTTGCCGTCACCCTTTATTGTTACATTTTTACGTATTATTCGACGTATCGGTTTAGTTTTCTGAACGTGTTGAGGACTATTAGAAAACCTTTAAAACGCTTTGCCAATACCTGCAATGTATACGTCTTTAGGACGATGGTAAGACGTTTTCCAAGATAAAACGTTGCCGTCACCCTTTTTTGTTACATTTATTCGTATCGGTTTAGTTTTCTGAACGTGTCGAGGACTATTAGAAAACCTTTAAAATGCTTTGCCAATACCTGCAATGTACACGTCTTTAGGACGATGGTAAGACGTTTTCCCAAGATAAAACGTGCTTAAAACGTTGCCGTCACCCTTTTTTGTTACATTTATTCGACGTATCGGTTTAGTTTTCTGAACGTGTTGAAGACTGCTAGAAAACCTTTAAAATGCTTTGCCAAGACCTGCAATGTACACGTCTTTAGGACGATCGTAAGACGTTTTCCCAGATAACACGTGCTGAAGACGTTGCCGTCACCCAAATTTGTTACATTTCGTCGACGTATCGGTTCAGTTTTCTGAACGTGTTGAAGACTGCTAAAACACCTTTAAATGGCTTTGCCAAGACCTGTAATGTACACGTCTTTAGGACGATCGTAAGACGTTTTCCCAGATAACACGTGCTGAAAACGTTGCCGTCACCCAACAATGTTACATATCGTCAACGTATCGGTTTAGTTTTCTGAACGTGTTGAAGACTGCTAAAAAACCTTTAAATGGCTTTGCCAAGACCTGCAATATACACGTCTTTAGGACGATCTTAAGACGTTTCCCAGCTAACACGTGCTGAAAACTGCTAGAAAACCTTTCAAAGACTTTGCCAAGATCTGCAATGTACACGTCTTTAAAAGGTTCTTAAAACGTTTCCCTTATAGTAACGTTTTGCAAACCGCATCACTACGTTTGCAAGACAGAATGAAAAGAAGACAGAAACCCCCTGAAGACGTTTTACAGTAGTGCTTAAAAGGTTTTAATGACAAAGCGAAGACATGTATATAATGTTCCTTTTATTTTTCTTTAAAACTTCCGATATAAAAAAAAAAACTATAAACTGAAAACTCAAGTTTCAAACTTGACCTAGATATCACTAAGACAAACATTCTGACAAAAGTTTCAACATGCTCCCTCCAAAAATATAGCTTTAAGAGTGTTAACAAGATTTTGCTTAAATTTGACCTGGTGACCTAGTTTTTGACTGGACATGACCAAGTTTTGAACATTGCCTAGATATCACTAAGAAAAAACATTCTGACAAAGTTTCAACATGCTCAAGTAAAAAATGTGGCTTCCAGAGTGTTAACAAGAATTTCCTTAAATTTGACCTTGTGACCTTGCTTTTAACCGGATATGACCCAGTTTCGAACATGACCTAGATATCACTAAGACAAACATTCTGGCATAGCTTCAACATGCATAATATAAAAATATAGCTTCCAGAGTGTTATCAAGGTTTTCCACAAATTTAACCTAGTGACCTAGTTTTTGACCGGACATAACCCAGCTTCAAACTTGACCTAGATCTCACTTAGACAAACAT
>JASEVX010000002.1:7624957-7651570 GCA_031761405.1 Serripes groenlandicus | reverse complement strand
TATATTAAGAGTGATTCATTATAGCTGGGAGTTCAATAAGAATTTAATTTAAAGCGCCATCTGGTGTCATAATATGACTTAGACGAACAATATTAAGAAAGAAGTTGATTGATTGGGGTTTTACGCCATTGTTAACAATTTATCAGTCATATAACGGAGGCCAGTTCACCTACTCATATGTTTCCTGGTTTTCTCACACCAGTACAACACACAACATTCTTTCCAAGCAACTGGCTGCTTTTCCACATAGACTAAGCCTATTGGTGAAAGACAAATGACGCATGTCGCATTGACTTTTGTCAAATGTCAGAAAGAATGTTGGCTGAGCCGGGATTCGAACTCACGACCCCTGGATTGACTAAGCTAAGAAAGAAGACACATGAGCATGTAATGTTAATAAATGAGAATGTCATCAAGACACATGAGCATGTAATGTTTATAAATAAGAATGTAATAAAGACCCATAGAGTTTGAGCATGTAATGTTTATAAATGAGAATGTCATCAAGACACATGAGCATGTAATGTTTATAAATAAGAATGTCATAAAGACCCATAGCATTTTGGGGGATATTCCCTTCCATAGAAAAGAGCAATTTTTTCAATTGGATTGAAATCGTGTAGGAAATGGAGCATTATGTTATGACCAAGTGTTCTTTTTCCTACAAATATTTCAATAATCATCAGTAAAACAGTTTCTGTGGAGGACAGGGTAAAGTTGTAATCACTCGTTTATTTCTTCATTGTCACTGGATGAGGATGAAGTTTCATCGAGTTCGAATTGTTCAATTTTTGGAGTGCCAAATGAAGACGCCAGTTTGATCTTTTTGGCTTTATAAGCTGCACCACCCTTTAGCCCGCTTGACCGCTTCAGTACATCACTGGCCCTTGACCTTAGACTGTATTCAGTTTTCTGTGGCGTTTTCCTTCGCAATACACCTGTTATGAAAATAAGGAAATGATAATTAAAATGACAGGCATCCTTCGAGAATCGAAAACAATGCTTACACAGATCAGCCTCCGCGTTGTCAATGTCTGGTCAGGGTCTAAACTGTTTGAGATAGTATTGGATGAAATTATCTTTACCAGCGTTAAATATTGTAAACCCTGATCAGGCGTCGCGTTCACAACGTGGTCGCTGGGCTTGGTCTACATAATTTGCAAAGCCTGAAGATCGCAAGCCAACTAATACAATTATCAGAAAGTTTAACGTTGGTGTTATTTTAAGGCTTAACTCCCATAAACAAGAGGGCTATGATGGCCCTGGATCGCTCACCTGATTTTTGATTTTTTTCACTTTAGCAATATAAGCCCCGCCCCCCTGGTAGTTTCCTACACTGGCTTGGCTTGAAGAAATCTGATAGAGGGTCACCCTAGGAACATTTCTAGTAAATCTTTTGAAAATCGGCCAGACACTTAACCCTTTCCCTCATACGGCAATTCTGCAGCAGACGACTTTGAACGTATTTTGTCAAAAGATAGGAGATCTCCATAATTGAATGGATAACCTATGACAAAAAGTGGAAAACATTGTGGCCAAAGGAGAAATTGCACGTTTTGTACAATTTCTTCTTTTGTCACTATATTTTCAAAAAGCTGTCTGCTGCACAGGCGTCAGAAAGCGTCTATATGAGGGAAAGGGTTAAGGAGGAGAAGATTTTTTAAGTTTCCACTTTAGCCATATAAGGCAAAATAGCCACGCCCCCTGGCGGCCATGTTTTTTAACCAATCAACATGGCTTAAAGATATCTGAGAGTGGGTCATTTAAAGGAACATTTCTACAAAATTATTTGAAAATTGGCCCGACACTTTTGGAGGAGAAGATCTTTTAAGTTTTCACCATAGCCATATAAGGCAAAATAGCCCCCCCCCCCCCTGGCGGCCATGTCTTTCAACCAATCAACATGGCTTCAAGGAATCTGATAGAGGGTCACCCAAGGAACATTTCTACAAAATTATTTGAAAATCGGCAAGACACTTTTGGAGGAGAAGATTTTTTAAGTTTTCACTATAGCCATATAAGGTAAAATAGCCCCACCCCCTGGCGGCCATGTTTTTCGACCAATCAACATGGCTTCAAGGAATCTGATAGAGGGTCACCCAAGGAACATTTCTACAAAAGTATTTGAAAATCAGCCTGACAATTTTGGAGGAGAAGATTTTTTAAGTTTTCACTATAGCCATATAAGGCAAAATAGCCCCACCCCCTGGCGGCCATGTTTTTCAACCAATCAACATAACTTGAAGGAATCTGATAGAGGGTCACCCAAGGAACATTTCAACAAAATTATTTGAAAATCGGCCAGACACTTTTGGAGTAGAAGATTTTTTAAGTTTTCACTATAGCCATATATGGCAAAATAGCCCCACTCCCTGTTGGCCATGTTTTTCGACCAATCATCATGGCTTCAAGGAATCTGATAGAGGCTCACCCAGGAAACATTTCTACAAAATTATTCGAAAATCGGCCTGACACTTTTGGAGGAGAAGATTTTTTAAGTTTTCACTATTTTTTTCATTTTGTTGCCATGGAAACCAGAATCCTGCATGGATCCCAAAAATTTGAAAGAATTCTGGTGAGGCCATTGTGAGGATGCTTCATGTGAAGTTTCAGTTGACGGACGACGGACGCCGGACAAAAGGCGATCACAATAACTCACCTTGAGCAAAGCTCAGGTGAGCTAAAAAACAATTACATGAAAGTTACATTTAAATTGCAGAAAACAATTTAAAATCAAATGGCACTGGAAGTTAACTACTTGTACTGTTCTGTTCAAGACAGTGTTGTATAATTGCTGCTGTTATTTGATATACATATATATTACAAACAAACACTTTCAAGACAAGCATTAATCTTTGTACATGACATCTAAAGTACAGGCATAATGATCGCTATTCAATTGTTATGTCACAAACTCTAGATTATCCTAAACATTTACTAATGTTGCCACTGGTGTTTAAAGAGATATTTACTAACAAGAGGCCCATGCTCTACTGGCATGGATATTGAAGGTGTTATTGTGACAATCAAAAATAAAGAATTGTATTTTGTTAACCAGCTATATTATAACAATTTTGACAATTTCAAGGTCCGTAATCCAGTCATGCATGGGCGGATCTGGCTGGTTTAGGAAAGGAACCAAGCTCTTATGGATTTCTAACAACTGTATAAGTTTGATTGAGATACAATAAAAAATAAAGATTGTATTTTGTTAACAAGCTCTGTTATAGCAATTTTGACAATTTTAAGGGCCATAATCCAGTCATGCATGGGCAGTTCTGGCTGGTTTTCGAAAGGAACCGAGCTCTGATGGATATCTAACTACTGTATAAGTTTGGTAAGATACAATAAACAAGAGGGCCATGATGGCCCTGGATCGCTCATCTTGTTTTTTTTTTCATTTAAGCCATATAAGCCCTGCCCCCCTGGTAGTTTCCTACACTGGCTTGACTTGAAGACATCTGATAGAGGGCACCCTAGGAACATTTCTAGTAAATCTTTTGAAAATCGGCCAGACACTTTCGGAGGAGAAGATTTTTTAACTTTTCACTTTAGCATATAAGGCAAAATAGCCCCGCCCCCTGTCGGCCATGTTTTTTCAACCAATCAACATGGCTTGAAGGAATCTGATAGAGGGTCAGCAAAGGAACATTTCTTCAAAATTATTTGAAAATCGGCCTGACACTTTTGGAGGAAAATATTTTTTAAGTTTTCAATATAGCCATACAAGGCAAAATAGCCCCGCCCCCTGGAGGCCATGTTTTTTTACCAATCAACATGGCTTCAAGGAATCAGATAGAGGGTCACCCAAGGAACATTTCTACAAAATTATTTGAAAACGCCCTGACACTTTTTGAGAAGAAGATTTTTTAAGTTTTCACTATAGTCATATAACGCAAAAAGCCCCGCCCTCCAGGCGGCCATGTTTTTTTACCAATCAACATGGCATGAAGGAATCTAATAGAGGGTCATCCAAAGAACATTTCTACAAAATAATTTGAAAATTGGCCCGACTCTTTCGGAGGAGAAGATTTTTTAAGTTTTCACTTTAGCCATAACAGGCTAAATAGCACCCCCTCCCCTGGTGGCCATGTTTTTGCGCCAATCAACATGGCTTAGAATGAATGTATATTGTTTTATGGCGCATCGACAGCTAAGGTCATTTAGCGCGCAATTAAATTTAAATATTCATGATCCCTGGGTAAACATACCAGTACTGCTAGAAAATGTGCCTTGCCCAAGGGCACTCCACCATGACCAATTGCCGCGACTGGGGATCGAACCAGGGACACCCTGTTTCGAAATCCCCGACGCTAACCACTCGACCACAGCGGATTCCTAACAACATGGCTTAGAGGAAAAATAATTGGAAAATCGGCCCGACACTTTCAGGAGAAGATTTTTTAAGTTTTCACGATAGCCATATAGGGCAAAATAGCCCAGCCCCCTGGCGGCCATTTTTTTTGACTAATCAATATGGCTTGAAGGAATCTGATAGAGGATCACCCAAATAACATTTCAACAAAATTATTTGAAAATCCGCCCGACACTTTTGGAGAAGGAAGATTTTTTAAGTTTTCACTATATAGTCATATAAGGCAAAATAGCCCCGCCCCCCTGGCGGCCATGTTTTTTGACCGATCAACATGGCTTCAAGGAATCTGATTGAGGGTCACCCAAAGATAATTTCTAAAAAAAAATTCAAAATTTTCCAAACAGTTTGGGAGAATAAGAATTTTTGAAGTTTTTTTTCGTTTCGTTGCCATGGAAACCAGAATTCTGCATGGATCCTAAAAATTTGAAGGAATTCTGATGGGGCCATTGAGAGGATATTTCCTGTGAAGTTCCAGCCCAATTGACCCACTGGTTACTGAGAAAAAGAAGTTGACAGACGACGGACAAAAGGTGATCACAATAACTCACCTTGAGCAAAGCTCAGGTGAGCTTAAACAAGAGGCCCAAGAGGGCCAGTATCGCTCCACGGCCATAAGGCAAAAATCAAATCTCCAAACAGCCCTGCCCCCTAGTGGCCATATTTTTTACCAACCACCATGGCTTAAAGGAATCTTGTAGAGTGTCACCCAAGGAATGTTTCTGCAAAATTATTTGAAAATCGGCCTGACACTTTCGGAGGAGAAGATTTTTTAAGTTTTCACAATAGCCATATAAGGCAAAATAGCCCCACCCCCATGGCGGCCATATTTTTGAACCAATCAACATGGCTTGAAGGAATCTGATAGAGGGTCACCCAAAGAACATTTCTACAAAATTATTTGAAAATCTGCTCAACACTTTCGGAGAAGAAGATTTTTTAAATTTTCACTATGGTCATAAAGAGCAAAATAGCCCCGCCCTCTGGCGGCCATATTTTTCGACCAATCAACATGGCTTGAAGGAATCTGATAGAGGGTCACCCAAGGAACATTTCTACAAAATTATTTGAAAATCGGCTGAACACTTTCGGAGAAGAAGATTTTTTAAGTTTTCACTATGTTCATATAAGGCAAAATAGCCCCGCCCTCTGGCGACCATGTTTTTCGACCAATCAACATTTCTTGAAGGAATCTAATAAAGGGTCACCCAAGGAACATTTCTACAAAATTATTTGAAAATCGGCCTGACACTTTCAGAGAAGAAGATTTTTTAAGTTTTCACTATTTTTTTCTTTTGGTTGCCATGGAAACCAGAATTATGGATGGATCAAAAAAAATTGAAGGAATTTAAGAGAGGACATTGAGAGGATGCTTCCTATGAAGTTTCAACCAAATTGGCCAAGTGGTTAGTGAGAAGAAGTCGTTTAAAGGAAAAAGTTTACGCACGCACGCACGCACGACGGACAATTCGCCATGACATAAGCTCGACTGGCTTTCAGCCAGTGGAGCTTAAAATGAAATATAGAGCTCACTTTAGTTGAATAGTTAGGTTCCAAACGTTTTTAATTCCTTGAACTCTTTAATTACACATGAATATCTGAACTGCAACAATCAAAATTATACCAATATATGTTCTTTTTTATAGCAGATCATGTAAGTTTAACCCTTTCCTCCACAAGCTATGTTTAGACTAATCCAAAAGGAAAGGATCTGATGAAAAATATGAACATATAGGTAAAAGAAAAATGCCATTTTAGAATTGTATTGAGAACAGTGTATGAAATGAAGCAATCGCTAAAAGGCGCTTGTGTGGAGGAAAGGGTTAATTGTAGATATTTGACACATGAACTTATGTTTGTATGTTAATTTGGTAGTCTGGTTCCCTGCGTACTATATGACAAATACTACGTCAGGCACACCACAAACATGGCGGAGCCCAGTGTATCCGATAAGACAAATATAGCAATGAGTAACTCCTATACCCTGTAGGGCACACTTTTTAAAATTTAAACTTGCACTTATATTTGTGTATGTTAAAAGAAAATATCTTCATTTTGTCCCTCTTTCGTAGGTTTAAGATATAATTCCTCAATTTATTTACTTATCAAGTAGCTACATTTCGGATGGTGTTATGTATTACGGATACACATAAGAGTATATTCTGTTTCGAGATAGTATCTGTCAATGTATTAAGGGGTGGCTACGTAAAACATTGAATATAAATATCATTTGGTTTTATACCTTGAAGTGGCTTACTTGGGTATTTACAATTTGATATAATTTTGGGTTTTTTAGGTTATTTCTGATGCAATTACCAAATACAATCAGCTTTGTTCAACACATATACAAACACTTAAGACTCTGCAACAAGATACATTGAAAAAGTTATTTGCAGGTTACGATTGCCTCTGTTGCTTACCAACTGGATTAACTATTTGCATGCTAGCTGCAGATTTCGTTAACCGTTGGTGGTGTTTTCAAACAGTTTGGACACAGATCAGGCCAAGAAAACAAGGGGCCTGATCTGAGATCCAAACTGTTTGACACTCGGTTTCTATCTAAGCAAATATTTGGAACAGAAATATATTTTTCAAAAATGTTGCAGACGACAGTTTAGCAGACTTGCAAAGAGTTAAAATGAACTCTTTCCCTCATACAAATCTACAGCAGACGACTGAACATATTTTGTAAAACAAATAAAAAATATCTATAATTGAATTTGAATGGGTAACATTATGACTCAAAGTGAAAAACATAGTGGCAAATGGATAAATCGTTTGTTTTAAGTAATTTCTTCTTTTGTCACCATGTTTTCAAAAAGCTGTCTGCTGCAGAGGCGTCAGAAAGCGCATATATGATTGAAAGGGTTAATAAACCATAAAAGTTAATGATATTCGGTGTTAACGATAACCGGATCTGTTGCAGACGACTTTGAACATATTTTGTAAAAAAACCCGAAAATCTCTATAATTGAATTTGAATGGACTAAAAGTGGAAAACATAGTGGCAAAAGGATAAATTGCTTGTTTTAAGTAATTTCTTCTTTTGTCACTATGTTTTCAAAAAGCTGTCTGCCGAAGAGGCGCCAGAAACCGCCTATATGATTGAAAGGGTTAATAAACCATAACATTTAATGATATTCTTTGTTATTGATAACCTGACCTGTTGCAGACAGAATTGCCAACACTAACAATCTAAAGTTCATAAAATAACAGTGTTTTGTGTTTTTCAATCCATAATGTAAAATCATCGAAGTTAAGTTTTACCACAGGACTTTTCGGCTCTTTTTTAAATGAACTATGCCTTCCCGGAGTTTCAAGGAATGGTCTTTCTTGTCTCAAGTTTTTCATAATTTTCATTTCATCTTCAACAGACGAAAGCGTTTTATGCTTCTGAGCCCACTTGATTACTGCCGTTTCCTTGTCAAAGTTATTGGTTACCTCGTCCGTCCCGAAAAAATAGTCAGTGATATTGGAGCACATTGCACGCAATTGTCCCTTGAATAGTCGTACAAGATGTTAAATTTGTAAGTCTGCTGGTATAACTGTCTTACCAGTGTTTACAAAAAGACCATAACATGTTTCAGCTGCTTTCTGATCACTGAGAAGGGCTATTGATTGTGAATGAAGCTTTCATTTATTTGACTAAATAATATGTATTCTTGCAAAAAAATACAAATATGTTGCTTCTATACACTTTTCTTTTCATTTACTCCTATTTTTTAAACCTAGTTTTATGCCATGTGGTCAACATATAGGTTGTGCGAAATTAAAGGTAAAGTTTATCCGAAATTACAAGGCATCCGAAATACGTCTACTTAACGAATGCATTAAATTCAACGGTTAGCATTAAAGGCAATAAAATATGAAGTTACCAATGACTTCTTTGTTATAATATTTGTTTCAATTTCCTTGATTTTTGGAATAATGTTCTTCAGAAGTTCCGACTCTCCATTTTGTAAGGTTGATGTGATTTAATTATGAAATATAACACCATAATATTATTGTTATTTGTTTAATGCCGTTTAGAGTTTATTCACTAAATATTCAGACAAGGATGTTCGATTATTCGTTATGAAATATTGACGTGTGAATCAAGTAGGTCCTACATGACAACCGATGAGTTCGTATTTTATAGTTTAGTTTTGGTTTTACACTTGCGCGCATTTATAGCCAGGACTGCCCAGGAGAGTTGCAAAAATAAAAACATGTATGATAAATTGATAATACTTTTATAGGAATTGAACTTTAATAGTTCTGATTCGAAGTTCGTTGAAATTCTAAATTTTAAGTTTTTGCGAAATACACTCGACCATAGTTAGCGAACGAACTCAGCCATTGTCACGCGCACTTGATATCAACTTATTATTTATCGTCTGATTGACACAACATTTGACACCGAAGCTTCATTTTATCGATTGAATGACGGAAATAATAACGGATGAACTGGAATGAAAATATCGCAAAATACCGGTACGTGTCTGTTGTATCGCGGTACGTATTGGTTGACAACTGTATTGGGATATACCGGTTTATCGGTATATTGTGACAGCCCTACCCAGCAGACAACATTGACTTTAACCGTAATACAATGGTCCTGTGGGAGCCGCCATTGTTCTAGTATGCCTGACCCGTAACATAGTGTAACATAGTGGTAGGGACAGGTAATCCAGACTAGTTAATTTGGGTGAACAACATTTTCTGTCAGGGAATACAATTGAACTCGGACTAATCCTAAACTTTAATAATACTACTTTTGTTAATGGTTTCAGCCTTGAAAACTACATATTTTAATTTATATTCATATTAATTAATTAGTAAGACTGTATTACGACGAGTCTTTATGAAATATATTTGGCAAAGCTTCGTCATAGCTCTATTAATTACATTAAAGATCCGTCATTTGCAGATTTAAACCGCTTTTGAAGATTCAATGTAACTTTGTTGTGGGCTCAAGATAACTGATAAGAGAAATACATTATAAAAAAATCTATTTTTCTCAACCAAACCTAATACCGGGGTAACTCATTATAATCATCATGGCCAGTACCTGGTTATAATTTAGTTATCATACCATCAAGTGTTGTAAAGCAACCTGGCCTTTAACTTCTATATATAATATAACTGACAACGGGAGCTCTGTAAACTTGACACACAAGTTTTATTTCATCTAATCCTGTTTAATACTACTGTTTATATGCTCTGAATATAAAGTTGTATTTAACAGGGGTATATTTAAAAATTTAACGCTTTCTGGTGCTTCTGCAGCAGACAGCTTTTTGAAAACAGTGACAAAACAAGAAATTGCAAAAAACATGCAATTTCTCTCTTTGCCACAATGTTTTCCACTTTTTGTCATATATGTTACCCATTCAATTATAGAGAATTTCATTCGGCTCGGGTGATCGTAAACGTATACCTTATGTTTCTATCAAGTATCTACTCATGTATATCAGTGGAAAAATGAATACTGCATTATTACTGCATTATTTGACGTGGAAATGAATAACATGTCATTATAAACTCACAATATATATAATATCAGATTTAATTCAGTGTTTGATTAGAACTGTTTGTTTCGTTTTTAATGGGTTTAAAGACGCTTGCTTCGATAGTATTTCAGTCAATTTGCAATGCCCAGCTAATTACTGGCATAGGAAGACCAAAGAAGCCAACATGTTCCTTCAGTCACAAGCGGGCACATAGGTAGAACCACCCACCAACTATAAGTCCGCCGGAAGACTTCCCCATATTAAAATCTGAACCAACCCACAAACAGTGGTGAAAGGCTATGGGGTTGTGAGTAGAAGACTGTAACAGAGAGTGGCGAGGGGCTTAGGTAGTGGTTGTGAGTCAAGGACTGTAACAGACATTGGTTGGGGCTTATGTAGTGGTTGTGAGTCGAAAACTGTAACAGACATTGATGAGGGGCTTAGTAAGTGTTTGTGTGTTGAAGACTGTAACCAGTTTGCAATATATACCCTGATTAGAACTGATTTCTCACTCACGACTCATTTGAGTAAATTATTTCAAGTTTATCCATTTTATAAAGACAGAAACTGACACTTATTGCAACCCTGCAACAAATTGTCGTGTGCTCATAATCTCGTCTATTGCAACTATAAAGTCCATCCTATTACATTGACAATTTGCGAAACAATTGGAGTATAGTCAACCAGCTTGGATCTGGATCAGACACTGAGTAACTCGGTGATGATCTGGATCCAAGTTTTTTGCCAAAATACCCATCATTAATGTAGTTGTGACTTGCGAGATAAGGGTTAACTCTTTCCCTCATATAGACGCCTCTGCAGCCGACAGATTTTTGAAAACAGTGACAAATAAAAAATTGCACAAAACATGCAATTTCTCCTTTTGCCACAATGTTTTCCACTTTTAGTCATAGCTTATTCATTCAATTATAGAGATTTTCCATTTTTTGACAAAATTTGTTCAAAGTCGTCTGCTGCATAATTGTTGTAGGAGGGAAAGTACACACCAGAAATCATTCAACAATCTCTTTAATACTCACCAGGGCCTTTCGTTTCGTAGAGTTACTCTCCAACTCCTCCTCCAACTTCCAAAAGTCTTCAAAGGTGTGTACTGGAAGGTCAACAAAGAACTGCCGTTCAATGTCCAATTCTTCACTTGATGAGCGTCCAAATTCCTCAATCCTAACTGGCCGCCGTGATATGACCAAGAAATTGTTAAAAATGGCGTTAAATCCCAATCAATCAATTCAGTTATTGAGAATGCTGAAACCTATATTCGTGATCCAAAAGAGTCATACGGGTGATTAAAAGACAAGTAGAGCTCTAGCTATGGGTAGATTTATATATTAGTTATCTCAGAATAAACATAATTCTAACTTTTTAACGGTTAAAAAGAAGCTAGCATATTCTTCTTTCAAAGTTTCACACGCGCCAAACAGGGCGGGAATGCTAATTACTGGCTTCATACAGGGTGGCAATATTCCATTGATCGTTACACACATTTTGTAATTATCATAGTATGTATTGGCATGCACATATATACTTGACGGCCTATATTACCTGCAATTCCAGACAAAACAGCTACAACACTTTTGATTCGGAATATCGTTTCATCCAATATGGCGGCAGCCTCGATTTCAGTTAAAGTACCCGGATGTAACGTGACAGTTTGATGACGTTTTACAGACGTCACTGCACGAATATGTGAATAAAACGCATCCATATATGATTCAGTAAAATTTTATTCTGAAGATGTTCTATTTAGACTCTGTGTAATAAGGAATTATTTTATTTCCCATTTTTAGAAATGTGGCAATTGAAAATTTCATATTTTATAGCTATATCTATAGTGTAACAATTAATTAATGTTAATTGTTAAATTAAGTGTTTGATTATCAGTATGTTTTTTAAAATGTAGTGCAAATTAAACGTCTACTACATTTGTTTCAAAGTCTCCACTTATCTAAAATGTCCATATGGATTTGGTTACCAATACGTACTAAAAACGCATGGCAGACGTTACCAATACGTATTAAAAACGTATGGCAGACGTCAACTGTATTTTTTCCAAAGTCTTCACTTAGTGTCCATATGGTTTTGGTTACCAATACGTATTAAAATCGCAAGGCAGACGTCAACCGTTTGTTTTTTCTTCAAAGGCTTCACTTAATGTGCACATGGTTTGGGTGAGTGTATACATATCAAAATCCCCATGGTTCAAAAATTGCATAGTACTCAAAATTCCCATGGCTAAAATGACAGGGTATTCAAATTCCCACGATGGGTAGTCAAACTCCCCATGACAAAAATAAAAGACTATTCAAAGGTGTTGAAGAGGAAAATGTATTCAATTAGAAAACCGGACGTGTCAATATGTTTTCTTTGTTGTCTGATGAAAACTTATGTATGTAGGAAAGGGAATATGCTAATATAAGCCAAGTGAAAGCCAAATGAAATAATGAGCAAATTTAATCATTTTAATTCATAAATATGCATTATTTAATTTAATTGTGCAGAAATTATTAGTCGCCGGGCAGAAGCCCGCGACTTCTATTTTTAATAGCTTTTCGGAAATCACATGGGAGGGCGGCTTATTATTAGAAAGAAACAAATCTAGATGATTTGAACATATTACAATTGTGGTTGTTTACGAACACTAATAAATGACACATCTAAATTGAAATAAATATTCAGATTTTTTAATGTTTGCAGTTTTTTTTATTTCACTCGCATTTATGTTTTTTGTCTTATTTACGAAGACAAAAGTGGTCCCTTCAAGACGTGAACCAACACCCCCTAATGCAGACTCTTATGTGTCATCATTGAGGTCAATTTCGGATTCTCCTTTTAATAGCAATTTTAACTTACTAAATGTTGTTTTCATGTTCAAAGAGATGTCTTGATTTGTGTAGAATTCATTTAATAATGTTAATCCATGAATATCTAAAGTAGGAACTGTTTCTAAGCTAAATATAGACCCTATTCTGTTGTGTAGTTTCGTGACCTTTAACATCGATTTTCGCGCATGCGCATTTCGATATGAAAAAGCGAGTGATATTATTTTATTTTAGACAAGTACAAGACGAATGTTTGACGCAAAGCGTCAAAGAGAAGATTTCGTTGTACATGTAGAAATAAGAAAAAAAGAACATTTTTAAATCCACGAACAATAGAACAATTTAAACTGTAGACGGTAATGCTGATATATTTCTCCTTTTGAAGACTTTTGTGTGTTTTCTTCAAATTACCTCCCTTTAAAGCAATATCAGGATATTTACCTTGTGATTCGAATAAGATTGACAAACATTGAAATTATATGAATGAATACTATTATTTAAATAAGTAACAACAGCAAAATTAAATTTAAGCCAGATAAATGTGTACACATTTCGTTAATTTTTTATAGATACCCTAATGTATAGGTATGAATATAAACTTTATAAGAAAATGTTTTCATTTCAACGTTCCTAATGTTTGAATAGACTAAGGAAAGTCAAGAATACATAAATAAATCAATGCAGTCTTTTCCGGCGACATTGATGCCTTGCATCAACTTTCTCTTGTAGATAATATGAAAAAGTTTAAAAACTGTTTTATCAAATAAATCATATACTGCAAGCACTAGCTGTTTTTATTCTATTTTAGCACATTTCCACATTAGCACCAGTCCACAAAATCACATGGCATTTCAAACACCGAGTTAATTTTATTCTTATCACATGTTGAATACGCGACAGAATTTCCGCAAGGAACTTGGCACCACTCACATACTGAACACATAGGTATTTTAGCCTTTGCTGATTTGCGTGTTTTGCCTTCTTAACACGTTTCATCGTCGGTTCACCAAGGTCACACCGAAGAATGTCAGCTGCCACCATAAATTGTTGTATCTTTTCCAACGCATTTCACTACATTCCAAAGAGAAGGGTTGTTATGTCCCACCAGATGTTTAAATGAATAATTGAAGAGTCGCACTGATTATTTGTGCAGTCCTGGTATTCAATGGTGGTGGCACTGTGTACATTCCAAAGTACTGGGGGAATCTAGGCGATAAGCGCCGGAACCTCATATGCCCGCTTGCTGACATTACTGCACGAAATGAGCCGTTCACACAATTTGAGTCAAAGTACTCCACCAGGCACTGCAGTTGTTGAGGGGCTTGTTCGCGAAAGACCGCCATGCCGTCTATCACGTCGTTGGATGGCAGAATTGCAAGATCATCAAGCTTTGCGCAGAATGTCCTAACCTCATCATCATTGTTAAAGTCAGACTGCAAACCCTCTGATTGAAATCTTCTCCAGCCTGCAGGCAGGTAGCCTCGGTTAGATGGTATAGAAGCATCCCTGTATATGAATGTTGTATGTGAAGACAGTTCTGACGGCTTTTTGTATCGCTACCTCGTAGTCTGCCAGGATGCGCTCTGGGTTGGGTCTAATACCTCGCTGCAGACACACATCTAGTGGGGGAAGTCAGCATCTCTTCATATAGTCTGTTGCTTAGAGGGCATGCAAGAGTACGTAGACATCTGAGGCACAAAAGTAACTGAGGGGCACACGAATCACGAACAGTTGCTGGAACTGAGAGGGGATTGTTGAATGTGTACCGTCCATGAACCAGCTTGCGCTTTCTAGAAAGCGGAGACTGTCACAGTGGCAAACATGAGGATACGGCTATCTGGCGACTCGTTGTCATATATGACATGGGTTAAAAAAAACAGGGAATAGAACAGGAATGTCACGGATTGTGGATGGATTTATTGGTGCCGTACCCTTCGAAGCACGTCGCACAGTTTGCTTCAGAAGCCTGACAGGACCAGCAGCAACGTCATCTGCATTTGTTTCAAAGTCATCATTTAGTGTCCATATGGTTTTGGTTACCAATACGTATTAAAAACGCATGGCAGACGTCAATTGTTTATTTTTACAAAGTCTTCACTAAGTGTCCATATGGCTTTGCTAACCAATATGTCTTAAAAACGTATTGCAGACGTCAACCTTTTATTTTTTAAAGTTTTCACTTAGTGTCCATGTAGTTTTGTTACCAATACGTATTGCAGACGTCATCAGTATTTGTTTCAAAATCATCACATGGTTTTGGTTACCAATACGTAATAAAAACGCATGGCAGACGTCAACTTTTTATTTTTTCAAAGTCTTCACTTATTGTCAATATCTTGTTGGTTACCAATACGTTTAAAAAACGTATGGCAGACGTGTACAGATTTTTTTTTTAAGTCTTCACTTAGTGTCCATATGGTTTTGGTTACCAATATGTATTAAAAACGCATAGCACACGTCAACTGTTTATTTCCTCAAAGTCTCCAACTAGTGTCAATATGGTTTTAGTTACCAATACGTATTAAAAATGTATGGCAGACGTCATCTGAATTCGTTTCAAAGTCATCACTAAGTGTCCATATGGTTTTGGTTACCAGAACGTATTAAAAACGTATGGCAGACGTCAACTGCTTATTTTTTCAAAGTCTTCATTTAGTGTCCATATGGTTTGGGTAACAAATACGTATTAAAATCGCATGGCAGACGTCCACTGTTTATTTTCTCAAAGTCTTAACTTAGTGTCCATATGGTTTTGGTTACCAATACGTATTAAAAACGTATTGCAGGCGTCATCTGTTTTTCTTTCTAAAGCTTCATTTTGTGTCCATATGGTTTGGGTTACCAATACGTCTTATAAACGTATGATAGACGTCTACTGATTTTTTTCAAACCCTTCACTTGGTGTCCATATGGTTTTGGTTACAATACGTATTAAAAACGCGTGGCAGACGTCAACTGTTTATTTACTCAAAGTCTTCACTTAGTGTCAATATGGTTTTGGTTACCAGTACGTATTAAAAACGTATAACAGACGTCAACTGTATTTTTTTCGAAGTCTTCATTTAGTGTCCATATGGTTTTGGTATCCATTACGTATTAAAAACGTATGGCAGACGTCTTCTGTAATTATTTGAAAGTCTTCACTTAGTGTCCATATGGTTTTGGTTACCAATACGTATTAAAACGTATTGCAGACGTCTACTATATGTCTTCACCTAGTGTCCATGTAGTTTTGGTTACCAATACGTATTAAAAACGTATTGCAGTCGTATACTATATGTCTTTACTTTGTGTCCATTTGGTTTTTGTAACCAATACGTATTAAAATCGCATGGCAGACGTCGACTGTTTATTTTCTCAAAGTCTTAACTTAGTGTCCATATGGTTTTGGTTACCAATACGTATTCAAAACGTATTGCAGGCGTCATCTGTTTTTCTTTCTAAAGCTTCATTTTGTGTCCATATGGTTTTGGTTACCAATACGTCTTAAAAACGTATGATAGACGTCTACTGATTTTTTTCAAACCCTTCACTTGGTGTCCATGTGGTTTTGGTTACAAATACGTATTAAAAACGCGTGGCAGACGTCAACTGTTTATTTACTCAAAGTCTTCACTTAGTGTCAATATGGTTTTGGTTACTAGTACGTATTAAAAACGTATGACAGACGTCAACTGTATTTTTTTCGAAGTCTTCACTTAGTGTCAATATGGTTTTGGTTACTAGTACGTATTAAAAACGTATGACAGACGTCAACTGTATTTTTTTCGAAGTCTTCATTTAGTGTCCATATGGTTTTGGTATCCATTACGTATTAAGAACGTATGGCAGACGTCGACTTGATTTTTTTCAAACCCTTCACTTGGTGTCCATATGGTTTTGGTTACAAATACGTATTAAAAACGCGTGGCAGACGTCAACTGTTTATTTACTCAAAGTCTTCACTTAGTGTCAATATGGTTTTGGTTACTAGTACGTATTAAAAACGTATGACAGACGTCAACTGTATTTTTTTCGAAGTCTTCATTTAGTGTCCATATGGTTTTGGTATCCATTACGTATTAAGAACGTATGGCAGACGTCTTCTGTAATTATTTGAAAGTCTTCACTTAGTGTCCATATGGTTTTGATTACCAATACGTATTAAAAACGTATGGTAGACGTCTACTGTATTGTTTTCAAAGTCTTCACTTAGTGTCCATCTGGTTTTGGTTACCAATACGTATTAAAAACGTATTGCAGACGTCTACTATATGTCTTCACTTAGTGTCCATGTAGTTTTGGTTACCAATACGTATTAAAAACGTATTGAAGACGTCTACTATATGTCTTTACTTTGTGTCCATTTGGTTTTTGTAACCAATACGTATTAAAAACGTATTGTAGACGTCTAGTATATGTCTTCACTTAGTGTCCATTTGGTTTTGGTTACCAATACGTCTTAAAGCCGTTTGGCAGACGTCTTGCAGACGTCTATAGTGTTCCAATTTGCTCCGAAACGTATTAAGCACGTAGTACAAACGTCTTGCATACCAACACCCATAGGAGACGTTGCTGTCACCGAAACGAATGGTTCACTGGGTATGATTGATTTGTATTCATAAGGGCGTTATTATTGACCTATAGTAGATTATTACGACAAACCGAGAAAGTTTTCTTTAGGCACAATTAATCCCTTTCACACAATGTTTCCAAATAAATTCAAACGTAAGGACATGCCCTCTATTGGCAAATATTCAACAATTATACCCATAATTGTTCAAGGTTATTCAAGTATTTTCGCATTGAAGAACCTTAATTAACCCTTTTCATAAAAATTCAAAGAAAGACAAAACCATTGACTATACTTTCTGAAATAGGTCGCATTAAACCTTTCCATATACCACACAATGTCTTCAGCTCTATTCAATAAACATGTTTTCATTTATTGAGAGTTTCCGTACGTTGGTCTACAGGTTTCAAAGCTACTTCAGAAAATATATTCCACGTATATTTTAAAATGTCTTAACTTAAATCAAATTACCAAATATTTTGATCTACATTTACATACTCTGTACATGTATGTGTATTTACAAATCTTCAGGTTTAACCCTTTCAGGAACAATGGAGATATTGAGGTTTATACAAACAATACAGATTCAAGTAAATCGACTAGTAACCAGCTGTCTCACCCGAAATCTGCCCTGTTTGCCTGTAAATATTGTATGATACCGACGTTACAGATTGTATCAAGAACATATCGAACCAGAATGTTCAGGCAGTGCAGGTATCCCGCAGATTTAGCTACATGGCCAACAGTAAATCTGTCATTGGATGGTGCTTTTATCAAGGTTTTTAGCACTTCCTTGTCTGGACCTTCGTTGAAAATCATTCTGATAAAGTCCAATGAACCTTCATATGCGGCCACATGCAAAGCATTCATTCCGTCTTTATATCTCAATGCAGTATCAACACCTGACTTAATGAGACATCTCCCAATATGTGGGTTACGTTTGGCAGTAATGTGAATCGGCATCTAATCATTGATATCAGGTTCAGACAACAAGTCGGGATATTCTTGACAAATGCACTCTATCATTTCAACACAATTGCCCATTATCGCTTTATAAAAAAGTGTGTGTTTTGTTCTTTGGATATGGATCAAGACCTTGATCAATCAGGTATCTGAGACAATCTGTGTGACCTTCTTCTGAAGCAAAGTGAACAGCTTGATTGTCATCCATATCCTGTTCCAGTAGCAGTAGGCGATCAGGGAAACTATTCTTAATGTATTTGAGAGTTGAAAGTTTACCGTGATATGCAGCATCCTGAAGTACAGAATAACTCGTGTCAGTGTCGTCGTACTTTTTTTCTGAATCATATTAGTTTTTCACCCTGTCTATGTCTTCAGGTGTAACTGGTTCTTGTTTGATGCAATTGACAGTTTCATTCATTTCACCTACTATTGGACCAGTAAGAAATATTTTCTCCTTCTCAAGGATGTTAACGATCCTTTTCCATACTGATGTACACTCTTCACTGGACATTCCTTGTTTTTGATACATTTCCATTCCTTTGTTTCTTAGTTCATATAATTCGTCCATTATCACAAGATGTGGTTTTCCAAGATCGGTGCACTGCTTTAGAAAACGCGACGAGATGGTTGCATTCCATTGACTGAGGTCTGTCGGAATAAACAGAATAGGGAAATACTCATCCAATATCCTTCTCGAATCATTCAGCTCCCCAATCTTAGTATGTATCTTGTTGTCAGCAAGGTGTTCGTCGATGTCACGGTGTTGTTGTTGTAGAATTCCCATACTTAACAGGCGGCCCCCATCAAAGTAAAAGTAAAACACTTCTCTGTATTTTTCGATATAAAAAAATTAAATTTGACGACATTATAAAAGAACAAATCCTCAGCGATGATCCAGATCAATATGCGCATTCGATCAGTTTGATCAGTGTGTCTTGATACGGTAGGAACCGCGAGATTTGGATATTAATGCATCTGCGCGAAGTGAAGGCTCGGGAGAATCTGTGCGTCCGTACACTTACCTACATATCATGTAGTCCCAGATGTATGTTTTAACCCAAAAAACAACAGAACCATAGCCCCATTAGATTTACGCGAATGTACATTATTGTGATCTCATTACGGAACACAAGTCCGATTTAGAATCAGCAGATGCGGTTCACACAAGTTGTTGTCTTGGGTTTTACATCGCTTTCAACAGCTATGATATTGGTCCCACACGTTATATTGAAATTGAGATACAAATATATAACGTATGAAACCAATACCACCCACAAGCTGGAGCCCAAGAGATGCATTGACTCCAATCGTTCAGACCCACCACACAAGTTCAACAATGGTGACAATATTGATGATTTATAACAATGAATATTTCTTATTTTACAATAGCTCTTTATCCAAACCTCACTTCCGATATTCCCAATGTTATATTTGACATCTTTGCAACAGAAGACACACGCTGGAAAAGGAGAGATTATAATAAACTAGCAATGTCACATTTTCCAACAACATTTGCAATTTTTGGATAAAACCATATCTTCAAATTATTCAGATCTTCCTATTCTTTAGACGATTATAAAACAACAATATGAGGCAAACGGATGAATGTTTTTCATAGCAGACGACTCTAAATTCATATCAGATAATACAACTGTTATCAGGAACCAAGAAAATACTGTTGTTATTGTGAAAATATTGAAAAAGTGAAATCGAAAATTGGTAGACACGGTGACTTCGTGGGAGCTCGTACACATATCCGGAAGAAAGCTATACATAGAATAAATATGTCAACACTTAGAACATAAAATAGATAACCCTGACCGCAAACCCCGGGAGATCGATAGATGTGACTTGCGTATAAATTTCCGAGAGCGTGATCCAACTCATGTATGCGCTTTTCAAAGGTCAATTAATTTTCACAATATATTGATATTAAGCTGGTTGCACTTAAAACATATCAATGTGATTATTATCTATTGTTGTTTGAATTATTTCTCTCCACTTTCAACACTATTTCCGTTATATTTCAGCTTGTTTACGCCGCTTTCAAATACTGAAACCAGTGTGTTTCCTGGAGAAGTTAATAGAAGTACTTTCGGCAACGAGTAATTCGTAATGCTACATCAACAATTCTGAGTGCCAAGAAAATGAGGAAGGAAAGCCATTACCTCTTTTTTTAAAGTAGTTTGTATAAACCTAAGACGCTCTACGAATACACCATCGAGGCGGTTCTGTTATATCACGGCGTTTCCTGTATTACCGGTATGTTTTATCTTGACACGGATAATGGTAATGCTATCCTCTCAATATTGATGTTTGTGATATAGTATGTACATGTATGTGAATGACAAAGGGGGAGATAGGTAACCAGATGTAGATAGACCAACAGAATATTGAGATATAAATAATAATGATAATAATAATACTTACTGTTTCCATGTTTGGACTTTCGAACACACCTATGGCACAAAGCAAGTCTTATATCGTCCGCAGATAGGTTCCACTACTATGTAAACTTGGGTAGATCATGTTAATCAGGTAGTAAATATATTCTTATCTTTTATTCGGGTGGGGGTGAGGGGATAAGTGCTTAGGGTTCCTGTTTACATTTAAAAAGACAAAAGAGGGTACCCATGTCTGAACTAATTATGTTAACAATCGTTAAACGTAATTCGTTCCAACCTCGAATGCATACACTTTTTTAAGAAGCTCTCCTTGTGTAGTGTAAGTGTGTGCATAACATTTTGCCAATAACATAACATATTTCGAAAACTATTTCTTTGTGATACCTTTCACCTTTATTCTGTTAACAATAGTTGGTTTAAAACTACTTTCTTAAGTCGCGTAAAATAGTAGTCAGGAATAAGTAGCAAGATGTCATTGGACATCTTTTTCAAAGAGAAAATGCTGATTAACATTAAACATGTATTCGTACATAGCGCCAAATCTGTTCTTAAAAGAGAGGGGTGGTTTTGTAGAAAGGAAATTATATCCTTGGTGGAAAGACATTGAGGAACATCATCAGAAGCATAACGTTTTCGAAAACATGGTAGGAAAAGGATTTATTGATAGTTACATGTGTACGTTTTCTCATAATGCTTTTCACTCTACTCTATCACATTTTTATAATATATTTTGTAAATATTCTTCTATTTTGTTTCATCTTTTGTACATATCAAAACTGTCTTTCAGAATAAGGGGTTCAACTGTATAATCAAGGTTTGTAGATTGTACAGGTCGTGCAATATCAAATGTCAGTTGAGTTATCGTGAGCACAATAACAACATCTTTTCAGTCATTGAATCAGTTTAATGTCATCTAAAATTTAGTAGTAACCCTTCGCGACATGCAGACCGCTTTCCGATGCAACAGCAGCGGAATACTTTTCACAGTAATGTTGCAAAAGGTTTAATTATGTTCAGCAATGTTTACTCTCATTTATGTAGGGTAAACAGATGACTTTGAAAAGTTCGAGGTATATATTTTTAATATGTTGATAAGATTGATATGTATACATGAGGGTGTTATTATTGACCTATAGTAGATTATTATGACGAACTGAGAAAGTTTACTTTATGCAAAATTAATACATTTGCCAAAATGTTTTCAAGATGAATTCGGACATTAAAACGTGCTCTCTTTTGGTAATTATTCAACATACTCAGAACTTTTCAAAGTTACTAAAGCATTTTCGCATTGAAGAACCTTTATTTTCTTTTTTATATAAATTAAAAAAAAAAAAAAAAAAAATTGAATACATTTTCTGAAATAGGTCGTATTAAACATTTCCCAGTTACAGCAAATCCGCAGACATCTTTTGGAATTATTATGGCAAAATGATGAGAAATCTTTCATTTTTGGAAAAAGTTTTTTCAACTCTTTCCACTTAAGATACTTTCATTTATTTGGAGTTTAATGCTGTCTGATGCAGATGTATTGTGTGTTGGACAGTGTTCATACGACCTTTCTTAGAAAATATATTTAATGTATTTAATGTATATTTTAAAAGTATTACACTTTAATCAAATTACCAAACATTTTGATTTACATTTACATACTCTGTAGGTATATTTTCAAATCAGGTTTAACCATTTCAGGGCCAATGTCGATATTAAGGTTTTTGTAATCAATAAAGATTCAAGTGAGTAGACCAATAACGAATTCTGTCTCTCCCGAAATCTGCAGTATTTGGCCTTAAGTTATTACAACAAGAGTCTACCTTTTGGCATTCGACGCTGGAAGAGTAAACAATAGTTATCCTATACAATCCCTTTTGACTAAGGTTTGAAATATGCTGTACACAGTAAAGGGAGGTATTGTAAAGCATAAAGTAATTATTCATTGTTCATTATTGTGTTATATCTCGTATCCATATATATCAATGTCGTATCAATAAAACAATGCAACTTCAAGTATATATATCTGTTTATCAGTAAATAATGCTGTTAAAAATAAATATTGTATCATATCGAAATAAACAAAATTTCAAGACTGAAAGTCAAATACTACGCGTTATATTAGTTGGTTTATGTGATAAACACGTTAGTATAAATTAACCACGAAGCTAACAATATATACATTAATTAATCATACATCAGGAAGTAACTCGAGCCCAGCGGTATCTCGAAGTAATTCATGGGTACCTTTTAACTTACAGTTATGGCGAGTCCATTGCAGTTGTTGTTTCAACAAATTGTTTAGTCACAACATTTAAATGAGGGGATGAATATTATTGTAGACTCTAAAAGCTAAGAAGTATAATATTAAACAAACAATTTTATACGTTTAAACTTGCGCTGAACGATTGCTAGTTCAACTTTTCTGACAATGTTTTAAAAGTCGTCTGTTGCAAAAGCACCCATGTCATCTGTAGCAGAAAAAGGTAGGGCTTTGTTATCTCGTACATATACAAATGCATTTCGGAATTTAATTGGCACTGTTTCTAAATGAAGATCAGTCGTTAGGCACGTGGGCTCTCAATCCTGGGGTTGTGAGTTAGAAACCCAGCTTCATCAACATTCTTTCCGACATTTGCCACCAGTGGGCTAACAGAGTTTTTTTAAAAGAAGCCAGTCTAATAAATGTTTGCTTAACCGATCAGTTTACGACAGTGATGCAAGAGTGTTCTGGGCGTGGCACATGTCAACAACTGGTACTGGCCAGTCACTTAGGGTTCAATAATAATTGTCCTTTCGCAGTTAATCATTGACTTAATGTTGAAAATGGTGTGATTCTCATTACAATATTGACCAACGAGCCTTGTGCAATTATTCTGACCGATTTCATGCTTAACAGTTTAATTTGTTATCGAAATCAACAGCCGGCTAAATGGGTATTAAGGGTTGGAGTCAAAGCAAATGTTGGACTCGAGCGGGTGGGGTGGTATTGGTTTCATACCTGATATATATTTTTTTTATCTCAATATACATATAAGGTGTGGGTCCAATATAATCTATCCTGTCCGCCGTTATATGACTGAAGCTGTTCAACACGGCGTAAACCCAAAACAAACAAACAAATCTTATCGTTCTAGATACGTGTCCAATTTTAGAACAATCAAACTCTAAACTAGATTAAAGTCACACAATGTAAAGGGTGACCTACATTCAGATTTGTTTTACAATTCAGCTGGAACACCAGTTATCGGCTCGGTGGTATGAAACCATTAGAGATCGGTTCTGTCTGTTATTTATATCGGATATGTACGTCACATTTGCGACGATACCGACTTCGGACGGAAATCGCCGACCCTATTGAGATATAGTGTTGATAAATACCAACCTAGTACAACAAATGCTTTACCCATTCAGGTTTTTTGTCTGCTTTAAAGGATTCGGAAAAGATTGTATTCGTACATGTATACTCCTACATACACACTTTGTGGTTTTTCTTCAATCCAGCGGTTTATGTGTTCGAACAACTGCTCGACCAACACTCTTTCCGATGCTTGAGTCTAAGTGGAAAAGCAGTCAGTTGTCTGCCTGAGAAGATAGTTGTGTGGAGAAGTGGTGTTAGTCATGTATATTTGACCATCAATATCGTATCAATATCTTATCAATATCGTATTAATAAAACAATCGAACTTCAAATATTGATATCAGTGAAAAATGTTGCTAAAAATAAATCTTGTATCATGCCGATGAAACAGAAAGATGAACGAACTGAAGTCGTAGAAGCAAATCACCTACCTTATATGACAAGTAGAAGACGTTACATACCAAATGACAAAAAATATCAAGACTGAAAGTCATATAGTACGCGTTATATTAGTTGGTTTGTATAATAATAACTTAAGTACAAATGAACCACGAAGCTAACTATATATACATTAACTAACATACATCAAGTACCTTGATCACATTGACAGCTCGAAGTAATTGATGGGTCCATTTCGTCTTATAGGTTTGGCGAGACCACTGTAATGGTTGTTGCAACATACGTTTTACTCACCATACTTAAACTAGTGGATGAATACTATTGTAGAATCTAAAAGTTAAGAAGTATTATATAAACAAAAACAAAGTTTAAACGTTTGTTAGAATGTCAGCACTTGCTTTGAACGATTGATAGCTCCGTGGAATTTCAACTTTTCCGACAATGTTTTAAAAGCCGTCTGTTGCAAATGTCATCTGTAGCAGAAAAAGGTTCCGTGTGTAAAAACCAAACAGGGCTTTGTTATGTCGGACTACAAATGAAAAACCAGCTTACTCTTTTAAATGGTGAATTTGAGATATTACTGGGCACTGTTTACAAATGTAGATTCGTCGTTAGGCACGCGGGCTCTCAATCCAGGGGTTGTAAGCAGAACTTGCGCTGAACGATTGCTAGTTCCGTGGAATTTCAACCTTTCCGACAATGTTTTAAAAGCCGTCTGTTGCAAAGACAGCCATGTCATCTGTAGCAGAAAAAGGTTCCGTGAGTTAAAACCAAACAGGTCTTTGTTATGTCGGACATTTACAAATGAATGTGGGAATTTAATGGGCACTGTTTCCAAATAAAGATCAGTCGTTAGGCACGCGGCCTCTCAATCCAGGGGTTGTGAGTTAGAAATTTAGAAATCCAGCTGCATCTACAAACTTCTCGACATTTGCCACCAGTTGCCTAACAGTGTATGTCGAAAAGAAGCCAGTCTAGTACAAATTTGCTTCACCGGTCAGTTAACGACAATCACGCAAAAGTGCCCTGGGCGTGTCACATTTCCAAGGCTGGTACTGGCCACCGTTATATAATTGACCTAACGTTGAAAATGGTGTAACCATCCTTAAAATAATGACCAACGAGCTTTGTGAAATTGTCCAGACCGATTTCATGCTTAACAGTTTGATTTGTTATCGTAATCAACAGCCGGCTAAATGGGTATTAAGGATTGGAGTCAAAGCAAATGTTGGACTCAAGCGGATGAGGTTGTATTGGTGTCATACTTTATATATTACTATACAAATATAAGGTATGGGTCTAATATAATCTATCCTGTCCGCCGATAAATGAACTTAGATGTTGAATGTGGCGTAAACCCAAAACAAACAAACAAATCTTATCTTACTTAATCCGTTCCCAATTTTCGAGAAAATTGAACTCTAAAGGAGAAGATAGCCACGCCATGCAAATGTCGACCTCCATTCGGAATTGTTAAACAATTCAGTTGAAACATCCGTTATCGGCTCGGTGATTTTCGTATGAAATCATTAGAGATCGGCTATGTCTGTTATATATATCGGATATGTACGTCACCTCTAGGACAATACCGACTTTGGACGCAAATCGCCGACCCTATTGAAATGTAGTGTTCATAAATACAGATTTTGTACGAAAAATGCTTTGCCCATTTTAAGTTTTTTGACTGTTTAAGGATTCGGAAAAAGATTGTATTCGTACATGTATACTCCTACATACACCCTTTGTGTTTTCTCAATCCAGAGGTTTTTGGTTTGAACACGAGCTCGACCAACATTAATTCCGACGCTTGAGCCTAAGTTGAAAAGCAGTCACTTGTCTACCTCGAAAGCCTGTTGTGTGGAGAAGTGGTGTTAGTCATGTATATTTGACTTTCTACATCGTATCAATATCGTATCAATATCGTATCAATATCGTATCAACAAAACAATCGAACTTAAAATATCTATATCAGTAAATAATGTTGCTAAAAATAAATCTTGTATCATACCGATGAAACCGAAAGTTGAAAGAACTGAGGTCATAAATGAATACCTCGAAAAAGCAAATCACGCACCTTATATGACAAGGGAAAGACAGTACATACCAAAAGAAACAACATATCAAGACTGAAAGTCATATACTACACGTTATATTAGTTGGTTTATATAATAAACACGTTAGTATAAATGAACCACGAAGCTAACAATAAATACATAAGCATACACCAAGTAGTTACTCGTG
>JASEVX010000002.1:7554957-7619957 GCA_031761405.1 Serripes groenlandicus | reverse complement strand
TGAAAAACAAAATAAATGAGAAAGGACAGGATGCCCTCTATATGGCTGCAAGTGGCGGGAATCTTGATTGTTTTAAATATCTGATCGATCAAGGTATGAAAACAGATACGCGTTCTAAATATGGACACACGTTACTACATGCAGCCGCATACGGAGGTAATGTAGCGATGCTAAAATATATATTTGAAACACTTTCTATGAAAAATGAGACAGATGTGAAAGGAATGGATGCCCCTTTTAGTGCTGTACGTGGAGGGAGTCTTGATTGTTTGAAATATCTGATAAGTCAAGATTTGAACACAGATACGCGATCTACGAAAGGTAACACGTTACTACATTCTGCGGCTTATGCAAGATCTGTACCGATCGTACAATACATTTGTGAAACATTTCCTGATCTGATAAGGGAGAGAAATAAGAAAAGACAAGATGCTCTTCATAGTGCTGCACTTGGGGGAAGTCTTGAATGTTTGAAATATCTGATCGGTCAAGGTTTGACACCAGACACGCGGTCTAAAACGGGAAACACCTTACTACATACAGCAGTATATGGAGGATCTGTGGCGATGGTACAATATGTTTGGGAAACATTTCCTAAGTTACATAACGAGAGAAATCAGAAAGGAAAGGATGCGTCCTTTAGTGCTGTATATGGCAACAGTCTTGACTGTTTGAAGTATCTGATCAGTCACGGTATGAACATAGATACGCGGTCTAAATATGGACGCACCTTATTTGAAGAAGCTGCATACCAAGGCATTGTTCCTATGGTACAATACATTTGTGAAACATTTCCTGATCTGATTAATGAGACAAATAAGAAAGGACAAGATGCTCTCCATAGTGCTGCACTTGGAGGAAGTCTTGACTGTCTGAAGTATCTGATCAGTCAGGGTTTGACACCAGATACACGGCATAACAAGGGAAACACATTACTACATACAGCAGTATATGGAGGATCTATTCCGATGGTACAATATATTTGGGAAACATTTCCTAAGTTGCAAAATAAGAGAAATCAGATGGGAACGGATGCTCTCGTTAATGCTGTACGTGGAGGGAATCTTGTTTGCGTGAACTATCTGATCAGTCAAGGTATGAACCCAAATACTCGAACTGAAAATGGAGATACATTACTACATGTGGCGGCCTATGCAGGATCTGTGTCGATAGTACAATATATATGTGAAACATTTCCTGAAATGAAACATGAGACAAATAAGAAAGGACAAGATGCTCTCCATAGTGCTGCACTTAGAGGGAATCTTGACTGTTTGAAATATCTGATAGATCAAGGAATGACGATAGATTCAAGGTCTAATTATGAGGATACAATACTTCATCAAGCGGCTTTTCATGGTCAAGAGGGCATTGTCCGGTACATTTGTGAAGATTATTTTAAACTACTCAGCTATAAACAGACCCATGGACAAACAGCAGCATTTTCAGCGATAAATGGTGGTCATCTCAACATACTAAAATACTTTCTCAGCCAAATCGATCCAAAACAAACAGATAAGAACGGACACACTCTACTACACGCTGCTGCTAGGAACGGAAAGACAGATATCGTGAGATTTCTGTGTACTTCTTTCAAGTTTCTTATTTATATGAAGGATTTTAAAGGCGAAGCGGCTATAGACTCAGCTCGGAGAAATAGACACGTTGATTGCATACAAATAATCCGAGAACAATTATTGTAAACCGAAATGTTTATGTTTCTGTATAGAATGTTAGATTATGATTCTATGGGACAGCAGAAATTATAAATTGATCTATGAAACGTTTTTGAATTATAGATTCGTCAAAAGGTCACAATTGGATGAACATTAAGATACAATGAACATTCTCAACTTGATGACGTTGAATGTCTTCGCATTCACCATGTATGTTTTGCGATCAAATTGTAAATGGAGGTCCAGTACATAGTATAGGTAATTATACCTGTATTGGACAAGATTGCTAGTTTGGAAACTCCGCAATCAAAAATATAAAACCGCGACAATAAGCAAAAACCATGTCAGATGGCGCGTTGCTTTGACAGCGAAAGTTGTTCTGTATCTAGCGTCACGTTAATAGGATATTAGTGCAGTCGAAATGCGTGAAATATCAAAAGTTATTGCTCCCTCTTTTATTTGTCAAACACAGTAGGAACAATTATAAAGTTTACAGTAGGAGTACATATATAACTATATGGACTTGATTAACAAAAGACGAATGTAATTCACTTGTCTAAGATGAAAACACTGTGGCCGTGAAAAACGTTCACAAACTACTGTGCCAACAAGATTATGATTGTCCATATGAATAGTGCACGCGTCATACTTTGTAAAAGTAAACCTCACTGATACATGTGACAGGGATCGTTACTGTTAAAGAACAAGTGAGTGGTGTTCCATGTAAGTCAAACTTAACGTTATTATTTCACGTGAGGAAACAGAACGATCTGTTTGCGCTTGCACAATTAATTGACCAAGAGGATACCATTTAACGGAAGTTGCTTACCATCTCCTCTGACGAATCGGAGGACAGTGTAGAGCCAGATCAGAAAGTACAGTTTGATCTTAATCTGCAATCGAGGCGAATGCCTTACGGAAGGTTTTTAAAGAGCTCCGATCAAATGATTTAGAAAATAATCAGAATATTGCTATCCTTATTAAACATCGTCATGATTCAACCAAGAAATAAAATTCCAACACTCTAGTCTTATATGTGAATATATTATAACATGTTCCCAAAGATAGCCTCTCATCATTAATACAATCATTTTATTCTTACCCGTGAACTGTCGTATAATAAATACATGGCTTGTCAGTTGACGTAGAAATATGTAAATACGGGTATACAATTGAACATGTTCTAAAGACAATAGCATAGAAATTCCCTTTCCTATATAAAGACCACATGTGAACAAAGACACTAATGTTGTCTTTCCGTCGGTGATCATTATACACAGGTTACACTGTATATATTTCCAAATAAATTCCCTAGATATTCAAATTAAATACTTAATGTATGTTGTACAATGCTTATGATTTCAATTAATGACAAATATAATTGGTGTGCAAAAGTACATTGCGCTAATACGTTGGCTGTAAATTTGGATAAAGAATGTTATGAATGCTAATAGTATAATTGATTGTATTACTTTTCTTTATATGTACACTGTCTGATACTGTGTACTCGTAGATATGCTGTCCATTGAATTACTTGTATTAATATGTATACTGTCTGATACTGTGTGTTCGTCGGCATGCTCCCAATTGTATTACTTTTTTAATATGTATACTGTCTGATACTGTTTACTCGTGGGCAAGCTGCCAATTGTATTATTTGTCGTAATATGTATACTGTCTGATACTGTGTACTCGTTGGTATGCTGCCCATTGTATTAATTGTATCAATTTTCTTAATGTGTACACTGTCGGATACTGTGTACGTGTGGGTACGCTGTCCATTGTATTATACAGTCTGATACTATGCACTTTTGGGTATGCTGCCCATTGAATTAATTGTATCAATTTTCTTAATATGTTTACTGTGCTCGTGGGTATGCTGCCCATTGTATTATTTGTCGTAATATGTATACTGTCTGACACTGTGTGCTCGTGGGTATGCTGCCCATTGTATTTATTGTATTACTTTTCTTAATATGTATACTGTCTGATACTGTGTACGCTTGGGGACGCTAGTGTGTATGCTGCCCATCGTATTACTTTTCTTAATATGTATAGAGTCTGATACTGTGTGCTAGTGTGTATGCTGCCCATCGTATTACTTTTCTTAATATGTATACAGTCTGATACTGTGCACTCCTGGGTATGCTGCCCATTGAATTATTTTTCTTAATATTTATAGAGTCTGATACTGTGTGCTCGTGGATATGCTGCCCATTGTATTACTTTTCTTAATATGTATACTGTCTGATACTGTAAACTCGTGTGTATGCTGCCCGTTGTATTACTTTTCTTAATATGTATACAGTCTTATACTGTGTACTCGTGGGCATGCTGTCAATTGTATTACTCTTCTAAATATGTATACTGTCTGATACTGTGTACGCTTGGGGACGCTGTTCATTGTATTACTTTTCTTAATATGTATACTGTCTGATACTATGTACTCGTGGATATGTTGTCCATTATATTTCTTTTCTTAATATGTATACTGTCTGATAATGTGTACTCGTGGGTATGCTGCCCATTGTATTACTTTTCTTAATGTGTATACTGTCTGATACTGTGTACACATTCCGTCTCAGGGGGATAGAGGTATAGAGTAATTATTCCTGAAACAGAAAATCCATAGAAGGCGAAAAGTGTCTATACGAGTAAGCCTGCGCGGCATGCTACGCTGATCCGAATCCACAATGTTGGTTTTCTCGCGGACGTCTCAAATTCAGAAACACTCTATAATTGAAGGTTTGGTGTGTAAGACAGAAAGAAGTGTCTTACTGGTTCTACATTGTTATAATGCATTTTTATGTATAGTGTATGGGCTCTAAATTTGGGTTATTCAGCTATATATGTCACTCGTATTGAATTGATTGTCAACCTACCATGTATTTTGTATTGGAATTATATCTTATGGTGTATGTATGCAGACCGGTTTCCAAAATAACTGTAAATAAAATTCAAAAGAGTTGAGCATAATGTGGCAAAAGGAGAAATTGCTCCTTATGAGCAATTATTTCTTATGTCTCAACTTTTTCAAAAGTCGTTTCCTGCAGGTATCTTAAATTGCGTCTATATGTGGTAAAGGATTAACCAACCTAGATATCTTTCTCTTTTGTTGTTTTTAAATAATTCATATAAAACACATTAGTTGTTGATGAGCAACAACTATTCTACTGCATAGTGGATTTGTGAACGTGAATGCTAAGCGTCAAGCTGATATGCAATCTCATTGAACTACTACTGAAATACTTAGCTGATATATATTGTATATGATGACACCGCATACAAGCTCGTCCAGAATGACCCAATACACTTAAATATGTATGAGCATGTTCTCTGTTTTACATTAAACGTTGGGTTCTAATTAACCGAAACATTCGACAACCACCACTTCTCTTTCTCGCTGTATGCCTAACGATTGTATAGGCGACAACTTGATAGGCTGATGTAAAGATTAATCGGAGAGGACCTGTATGAGCCATTCATTAAATCCATATACGAGAAAGCGAAGTTTATGTATGGTTTAAGATAGATAAGCTTAAAATGAAGACAGGTAATCTATGCATTATTTTCAACAGGGAGGCGCATTGTGACACATCTGCAGCAATCCATCTTTGGAAAACGTGTGGCAACAATAAAATTGACCTTAATTTGATCAACTTTTATTTATTGAGTATACTTTTATTTCTAGAGATCGTCTACTGACATATCTTTTCTTACACGAACGTGGAATAATAAAACGAAATAAGTGTTTGTTTGTTTTATTTACATATTTCAGATTTTTGGTAAATTTCAATGTGTGTTAGAAGTAATAAATATTCATCAAATGACTCGTAATCTTTTTTTTCCTAGTTATTGTTGTTTGGATTATTATAATTATTATTATTATTATTATTATTATGACGATGATTGTGATACTGATGGTTACAGTGATGGAAATGTAGTGATAATTAAAATGATGATTCTGCTGATGATAATAATGAAGTTGATACTGATGATGATGATCATAGTTAAGATGCGTGTGTTGCTGATGATGATGACAATGATGGCGATTATGATGATCATTATAATGATGATGGGGATGCTTTCAATAATTATGATAATGATATTGATGAAGAAGATGGTGATGAGGATGATGCTGATGATGATGATGATGGTGATGATGATGAGGAGGAGGATGAGGATGTTGTTGAAGATGATGTTGATGGTGATGCTCATGCTGATGTTCCTGCTGCGGTTGAGGAAAAGGAATCGAAATGGGACGAAAATATGTAGAATGAGATATAATTCGATTGGATAGATGTACATTTCAAACAATTATAATGTCCCCGTACTACAGGCAGCAAACACAAAAAAGTAATTAAGAGGATCGGAAACTGTTACAACTACATGTTAATTGTATGACAACGTTACACATAAGACATTTTTCTGAAAAAGAAGATGCAATATACAAATAGGAGGTGTAATATCATAGAACTCCTGGATAGACAAATTCGAATATTACTTACTTCGGCGTTGCACGTTATTTATATCGAAACGACAAATTACGTTTTTCCTTGTCGACAAACCAGTACTAGACTTGATAATGTGCTTTGCTAAAGGGTATTCCATCATGACTGCTGAGGGCCATAATGCCTGGTGCAAGAACCCCCATGCAAAGAATTCGGCTACGACACAGTTGTTTACATGTTTAATCTGAAAATTGCTAGTATAGAATAACAGGACAGCAATAAATGACAAATTTAAAGGTTAAAAGGAATTTGGACCAGGCGTTCTGGGTATGTTCCCCTCTCGCCGCGGTCATAATGGTGTGCTCATACGTAAGGCACATTTCCAAAACTAATTATTGTGTGTTACCCAGGGATCTTGAATAAGTGTTCTGTCACCGTGATATAATTGAAGAACAGTTGCAAATGGCATTAAACAACACTAGAATAATACATAAATTGCTTGGTTTAAAATATTCAAAATATATAGAGTTTTGTAAAAGACAGTCCCACATGTCTATGTCAAAAGTTTGACAGTGGGATATGGTTTTAATAACAGATTTAAAATGGAAAAAAGCAATTATTATAAGTGTAGATGGGAAGTATTTGAACGAAATGGTTGTACGTACCTTGTTGCAAATATATTCGATTGATTTTCTTAAGATAAATTGGCTAACTAGATACTGCATACAGTTAATAAATGCGATTCTAGTTATCATATACTTGTTTCTGTTCTAAAATCCTAATACATTCCATGGATCAGATAAATAAGATATTATACATGTAATTCCCCTTTCCAAAATGCAACAAATCTTGCCAGAAACCCAGTTTTAGGTACCGCTACGTGAGAATTACTCATCCAAACATGGTCTCCGGTTGTCACTAAATTAGCATCAACATGATTTCAACATGACGACAAGATGCCTATCTAATAGTGTCAATCTCATTTTTGTGCAGAGCCTGTCGTTTTATGCCAGAAAGGCGAGATTAATATGCAGTTCCACTAATAATTTGGCCAGTTAGGGGAACCGCTACGTAAATATTACTCACCCAAACATGGTCTGATTGTCACGAAATTAGCATAAAAAAAAACAACAAGATACATATCTAATACTGTCAATCTCAATGATGTGCACAGCTTGTCGCTTTATGCCAGATAGCTGATATGTATATGCGGTACCACTGATAATTTGGCCAAAAACCCAGCATGGGGTACCGCTACGTGAATATTACTCTTCCAAATATGGTCCCATTGTCACCAAATTATCATCAACATGACAACAAGATGCATATCTTATAGACATCAACATGACGACAAGATGCATATATAATAATGTCAATCTCATTTGTGTGCACAGCCTGTCGTTTTATGCCAGATAAATTGAGATTAATATGCAGTATTACTGTTAATTTGGCCAGAAACCCAGTTTGGGGTACCGCTACATTACTCATCCAAACATTGTCCAATTATCACGAAATTAGCATACACATGACAAAAAGATGCATATCTAATAGAGTCAATCTCAATTACGTGCACATCCTGTCGTTTTATGACCAAAAATCGAGATACCGCTGTTAATTTGGCCAGAAACCCAGCTTGGGGTACCGCGACGAGAACATTACTCATTCGAACATGGTCCGATTGTCACTTAATTGGCATCAATCTTAACATCAATATGGAGACAAGATGCATATATAATAGAGTCAATCTTAAGTATGTGCCCAGCTTGTCGTTTTATGCCAGAAAATTTAGATTAATATGCAGAACCACTGCTAATTTGGCGAACCCAGTTTGGGGTACCGCGACGTGAACATTACTCATCTAAATATGGTCCGTTTGTTTCGAAATTAGAATAAAAATGACAACAAGATGCATATCTAATAGATTCAATATCATTTGTTTGCTTGTCTTGTCGTTTTATGTCAATGAATTGAGATAGTTTGCAGAACCACTGATAATTTGGCCGGACACCAAGTTTGGGTTACCGCGAAAGGAACAGTACTCCTTTAAAAAACACCAAATTTCCACAAACTTTGCATTAAATTGACGACCATACTCATATATTGTAAATTAAATCTCATTGTATTGCATATTCGGTCGTTTGATACCCGAAAAATGCAAGCATTGACACATTTCCGGTGTCTGTCCAACCACTTATCGACCACATCTCTTTACCAAGCCAGATCGTATCACCGGATGTACATCCTACAAGCAATCGCTAGTGGTTGTACTCCTTTCCTCGAAGCTCCCCCTTGAACCTTGAGAGTAACGCAAATTCATTGGAGCCAAGTCGGGACTATATGGATGAGGCTGAAAACATATTTTTACCAAGCCAGATCGTATCACCGTATTTGCGTCCTTGCGGTCAACGCTAGTTGTTGTTCTTCTTTTTCGAACTCTCCCTTTAACCTTGAAAGTAACGCTTACTTCATCAGCGCCTGGACTATATGGAGGATGCTGAAGACGCTCGTATCGAAGGCAGTCCAATGTCATACATGTATTGGACGAACTTCTAATTGGAAGTCACCAGGATGGTATCAATTTTACCACAAAGGGACGACTAGGCTTAGTGTGGTATTTCTTTTTCAGAATCCGATTTGTTAACAAAGGTGAAATGCAAATATTTGGCGAATCGAGAGAGTTATTTTGAATGATCGCTCGCGGAATTAATAGACATTTCTACTGTACCAACACATTGGACTATCTTGATTTATTTTGGAAATGTGTTGATTAAAGGAAAAATCATTTAAGTACAATGCCCTGTCTATAGCAACCACACTTTTAATTTCCTATTTAACTACTTATTTTCAGCATACATGACCCTGTCCTTATAGACCACCTGTGAACAGAGACCATATTGTCTCTTCCTTGAATATGTATGTTTTGCGTCTCTTTCTAAATCAGGGGAAAGTCGTATTGCATATGGACTAAACAGTATGTTTATCCAATATACATATATTCGACTAGCAATATAATAGTTTTAAACCATTCCACTGATTATGGTAATCTGCTTCATTCTCTTAGAAACTCAGTTCATATGTCAAATAAAAGGCGCGATAAATGAGCAAATGAAATGTTCACGTTTGTTCATCTACGCCACTATGTGCAAAAAAATATATTTATTGTTTACGTTCTTTGCAGATAAAACTCAGTCCGATTTCAAATTAGAATTGATCAATCAGATTACGGCAGAGAAGTATCTGCATTTATTTTTTAACTTGTTCCACCTGCATTTACTTACCTGTGTTCATGAGATCATGACCTAAAAGCACAAGGCAAAACAGAGGTTCTGTGTGTCATGCATTATGTGCCAGCATATTTAACATGGCAGGGCTTGGATACGATACCAATATTTGCATGTTGACTATAAGTTACAAGCTAGTACAAATTGAAGTCAGTCGTGAGGATTTGTCCATTCAAATATACTTGTATTAGATTTTCAATGAACAGTACTAAATCATGACATTTATTAAAGAGCTTTTGACTGTACGTAGGTTCAATACAACCATAATCGCCGACTCATTAGACATCAATGTCGGAAATATGTCATGTAAAACATAATCTTGCAAAACAGCAAAACAATTCATATTTGAATAACAGATTGATATCGTCTGAAAGAAAACCAATATCTAAATAACCATTATAAGATGAACATAGACGCAAAAGGAAAATTTGTTTTGTTGCAAGGTCCCTTTCAAGGCGACACAGATGACCAAACAAGGTAAGTTTTCCCTTTTAATTTCAGCTTGAATCGGTAACGCACATATAAGGCCGAGGACAGCATCTGTCCTTGACCTAATATGTAATCCCTGCATTTGTTTCAGACATAACCGATGTTGAGGATTTAATCCATGCCTGTGTCAACACTCCTTAATTACCCCCAAAATATGTACAACTTTTTAATGTGTTTTACAGACGTAGAAGCATTAGAGTATTTGCTACAGATTAAACCTAAATGCACAACCTCCTCTTTTTCTTGAAATTCCTGAAACCCAACATAACAAGACCGAGAATAAGGTAAATATGACCGTTTAGATTCAACGGCACGTTTACTAGAAGTATACTGGTACCACCAGAGTCATGAATATTGGTAGCAAATATTGATCATGCTTTGTAAAGTCGAGAACTAGTCAGAATAAAATCCGTTATACATAACCCAGCTGTACATACATGTATACATAGAAACAACAGATTTTAACAGATGAGAACATATACCTAGTTTATGTAATTTATAGTAAAGATCATCATGCCACACACGGTAAAACGCTTGACAGGCATCTAAAAAGCAGGCAAACAATTTACTACCATTTTCTTTACAGTAAATTACTCTCTCCTTTAAAATAAATGATGTCATAAGGCTTCCCATACCTAGTTGACCGCCCCCCCCCCCCCCCCCCCCCACACACACACCCACCCACACTCTCTTTTAAAACAAATGATGTCATAAGGCTTCTCATACCTAGTTGAGCTCTCTTCCCCACCCCCCCCCCCCCCCCCCTCCCCCTCTGAAGTGAGTGTAACAGTGTATTAACGTCGTAATAAAACCTTTTCATACAGCTTTAAAATAGACGAGGAAAGGGTTATAACCCTGTAGCTATTATAATCATGTTTCGGTTTACAACCTCCCTTATACAAAGTTAAAATAACAATACTGGAGTCGTCCAATTGGTAACCGGGGTTAACTTATAGTTTAAGATCCTGATGATGGCTGATATACGGTATGCAAACGCTTATCTGTGACCAATAATACGACTCGAAGTTACCAAAGTAACTCGGAGTCCATGTCGAACACTCAGCTATCCATTTTAGTTTGAGATATGCTGTCAGTCTCAGTCTTTCTTGTCCGGCGTTCACTTCATTAAGTGCAAGTAGGTGTAAATTAACTCACATTCCTGTAAAATACGTATTTTGTAAATATGAATGATGTCAACTAAATCCATTAAATATGGATGACAGGTGTATTTTAAAACTTGATTTATCAATAATGGAAGGCAAAGTTTTTCCATTTATTACATCGTGCTTTATGTCGCTTTCTAGAGTGTATCAGTCATTTCAAAGCGTTTTTTGTGTATTCATGAATTGTGTCACATGAATTATGTCACAGAATGCCAACGTGTACCCATTACCACGTACTGGCTTAATTATAACTATAACATGAGTCAAGCTCCAGATAGAATAGCATGGGGTAAAACAACTGCTTTTTGTTTTGAGGTGATCCAAATAAACAATGTGTTTTCCCAAAGTTTGTTACGATCTTCCGTAGCCAAATGGCGAACAATGTACGTAACGAGCTGTCTCACCTGTACTCAGCATTGTTTGCTCTTAAGCTATCACACTTGAACAATTAAGACGCCCAATTTTGAACATGGACTAGTCTACTGCAGGCAAATTGGCTCTGATCGAGCTACAGGGTAAGAAAATCAAAACATTTAGCAAGGTTTTTTGTTCCTACAAAGATTGCTGTATGTGGAATGCATTTTCTACTGAAATTAAAACTACAAATTTACTACACAAGTTCAAAGAAGTTGCCGTTAATAACTACACTGCAATGAATGTCAACTTGTGTAGATTACGACAAGACTAAACAGATAGACAGGGTAATCTGGAACTACACTGTAATGAATGTCAACTTGTGTAGATTCCCATAAGACTGAACAGATAGACAGGGTAATCTGGAACTACACTGCAATGAATGTCAACTTCTGTAGATTCCCATAAGACTGAACAGATAGACAGGGTAATCTGGAACTACACTGTAATGAATGTCAACTTCTGTAGATTCCCATAAGACTGAACAGATAGACAGGGTAATCTGGAACTACACTGCAATGCATGTCAACTTGTGTAGATTCCCATAAGACGGAACAGATAGACAGGGTAATCTGGAACTACACTGCAATGAATGTCAACTTGTGTAGATTCCCATAAGACTGAACAGATAGACAGGGTAATCTAGAACTACACTGCAATGAATGTCAACTTGTGTAGATTCCGATAATACTGAGTAGATAGACAGTGTAATCTGGAACTACACTGTAACGAATGTCAACTTGTGTAGATTCCCATAAGACTGAACAGATAGACAGGGTAATCGAGAACTACACTGTAATGAATGTCAACTTGTGTAGATTCCGATAATACTGAGTAGATAGACAGGGTAATCTAGAACTACACTGTAATGAATGTCAACTTGTGTAGATTCCGATAATACTGAGTAGATAGACAGTGTAATCTGGAACTACACTGTAACGAATGTCAACTTGTGTAGATTCCCATAAGACTGAACAGATAGACAGTGGAATCGAGAACTACACTGCAATGAATGTCAACTTGTGTAGATTCCGATAATACTGAGTAGATAGACAGGGTAATCTAGAACTACACTGTAATGAATGTCAACTTGTGTAGATTCCGATAATACTGAACATATAGACAGGGTAATCTGGAACTACACTGCAATGAATGTCAACTTGTGTAGATTCCGATTGATTGGGGTTGAACGCCGTTTTCAACAATTGTTCAGTCATATCACGGCGGCCAGTTTTCCCACACCAGTACTCCGCAATACATACATTCCAAGCAACTGGTTGCTTTTCCACATAGACTGTTATCCCATTGGTGAAAGACGAATGACGCTTGTCACAGTGATATTTGTCAAACGTCAAAAAGATTGTTGGCCGAGCTGGGGTTCGAACTCTCAACCCCTGGATTGACAGCCCGCGTCAATACCGATTGAGCTACCGGGGATCTCGGTCGTGAAAATGTGTAAATTAGATTTTGGAATTCAAAAATATTTGTGTTGTAAATAATTTGTCTTGAATCATTTCAATGTGATATTAAATGCGTGATAACCCTTTCAGATGTGCAGACGCGAAAAGAGTCGAACAGATTATAACAAACGGGGAAATTGTTCTTTAAATCACAATTTATCCCTTTGAAAGCATTATTTTAAAAAGCAATCTGTTGCGGATTCGTCAAAATCTGTTTATATTTAGGAAAAGAGATTTAAAAAACATCTGATAAAATCATTATCTGATATAAAATTTCAAACTCTGCTTTCGGTAGAATCAGACCCACATAAATTCCGTTTATATTTGTATATGTGTGTGCTGTAAAGTGTTTTTACACTGTTTTCAACATCATTTCAATTATATCAATAGGACAGTTTTCTATTTATGATCCCTGCGTAAGCAAACCAGTACTAGTCTAGAAAATGGGCCTTCTTGCCAATGGCCCCTTCTTCTAGACCGCCGCGACTAGGGTTCGAACTGCGAACGTCCGGTTCAAAATATCCGATCCTATTCTCACTGCCACGGCGGTTTCGCTATTAAATAAGTGGCGTAATCTTTGTTGTTTTTTTTTAGACTGATTTTTTGACTTAGCGACTTCTTAACATCATATATACGAGTTTCGACATCAATGCAGCAGACGACAGTTTGTAAACACTGTGACTCATAAATCGTGGCGTGGGAAGTCTATTAAATTTTTTCTCGCATACAGCAAATCTGCAGCAGATTAGTTTGAAAACATTCTGTCAAATGGAGAAAGTTTTTTTCGGCCATAGCTGACTTACCTCATTTTTAACCCAGATGTTAAACAAATGATCTAGATTGTAGACTAATCAAATGTTGTATTTAATGAATATAGTCGAAGAAATAAAGGAAATGAAACGTTTTGATTAGTTCATAGTTCAGTTGGCGATCCTACGAGAGGAACGAATATGGTAAAGTTTTAAAATGAAATGTTCTGCTTACTAACTTTTAATTGTTTTCCTTAAGAAGTGAAAGAAATCAGTGAAAACTTATGAAATATAATATTTAATACTTTTGAAACATGATAATTTCAGTTATTTATCATCAATTGAAACTTATACACATCTTGGGAGCCTCGTGTAATCTCCAGTCATGTGGCGTATACTCGGCCTTGATAATCTATTCATAGAAACTGAAGCTAGATGCCTTTGGTAAGCACATCGATTATTGTTATGATTAGTAGTTGATACTGGGATAAAGATATAAACAAATTTATTCCATCTTTTCCGTTTACTATTTAATAATTTCTGAGAGTTTACATACTTTTGGCTGACACGTGGTTCTAAAAATAAACAAAAATAAACAAAAAACGCGTAACCTACACTCGTTACCGATTATATATTTTTTAAAGAACAATGTTCTAATCAAACAATGTTCCAACTGGTTCACGAGTAAAATGCATTACCAATTCAAGGAGCTGTCGAATTTTTAGATATACAACAACAAAAAGGAAATTTGTCCCTAAATTAACAAGATATGTTTCCTTGAATGGTAGGTCACCTGTTGGAATTGGAAACAGAAATATACAACATACTGACATGTTGGCCTTATCAGATTTTCACACAAAAGCATACATGACCGAGGTTGACGAACCCAAGGACGACAGACAAACACAAATATAAGCAGGCCAGCATTTCAGCAGTAATATATTTATTTAAGTAGAATTATTAATATTCATGATTGCTATGAACCGATTCTATATATTTTAAAGCACATCCAAACATCTAGTAATGCAGACGGGAATCGAACATATAGCTACTGCATGAATGCCATAACCAGTTGACCTAGGAAAATCTACACATTCAAAGTATTAAAACAGTGTTGTCTGTTTAAATATCAAGAAGCTTTTGCTCGTAATAGGAGTTGACCATATTTCAACAATAATTTTCAATCAATAATATTTGATCAGAAATACCTCTTTTTTCATTTGTCTCAAAATAGGAAGAGTTTGAATCTACACTTTATGAGCATGAGCTGATTATTAAAATATATATATTAGGGTCGTCTTAGTTAAATTATGTGTAAATGTATAATCTATGTACATGACCAGAAAGATAACATTACTGAAACAAATACTTGAAGTGTACATACATTAAATATATCCCTTATATGTGTTACCGCTATTTATTAGCCGAAATTATCTTTGACACCTAATTGAATAGATGTCCGATTGTGTTTATATTTTTTATTATAAAGGAAGTATTAAACATTATATGGTAACGACGGGTCTATCAATCACATACCCTGGTATAAATAAAAAAACACATTCTTTAAAAGAATACATCATTTACAATTGTGCAGATCGATCCGTTTATCATGTTTATATACTTATGATCGTTTCGTCGAAACAAAGGCTAGTATAAAACTCACATAAATGATCTGTTATATTTAAGAATTAAACAAATAAATATCGATCTAAATATGAGCATAATTTGAAAAGATAACTTCCAAAACCATTTTCTACAATGTGATTAAAAAAGATGTCCCTACAGTGCTCATATGAGTTAAAATAAGTGTATTTTGTTATAGAATAACAATTTATTGGGGGGTCTCATTTTTGAAGAGCAGTACATTTTATCTTATTTGATAGAAGGTCACCAGATGCTCATTCCTACCATACACGTTTGCATTGATCATTCTTACCTTACAAGTTTGAATTGATCATTGGTACCATACAAGTTTGAATTGATCATTGGTACCATACAAGTTTGAATTGATCATTCGTACCTTACACGTTTGAATTGATCATTCGTACCTTACACGTTTGAATTGATCATTCGTACCATACACGCTTGAATTGATCATTCGTACTATACAAGTTTGAATTGATCATTCGTACCATACAAGTTTGAATTGATAATTTGTACCATACAAGTTTGAATTGATCATTCGTACCATACAAGTTTGAATAGATCATTCGTACAATACAAGTTTGAATTGATCATTCGTACCATACAAGTGTGAATTGATCATTCGTACCATACACGTTTGAATTGATCATTCTTACCATACAAGTTTGAATTGATCATTCATACCATACAAGTTTGAATTGATCATTCGTACCTTGCACGTTTGAATTGATAATTCATATATTACACGTTTGAATTGATCATTCGTACCATACACATTTGAATTAATCATTCGTACCTTACACGTTTGAATTGAGCATTCGTACCTTACACGTTTGAATTGATCATTCGTACCTTACGCGTTTGAATTGATCATTCGTACCTTACACGTTTGAATTGAGCATTCGTACCTTACACGTTTGAATTGATCATTCGTATCATACAAGTTTGAATTGATCATTTGTACCTTACACGTTTGAATTGATCATTCGTATCATACAAGTTTGAATTGATCATTTGTACCTTACACGTTTGAATTGATCATTCGTACCATACACGTTTGAATTGATCATTCGAACCATACAAGTTTGAATTGATCATTCGTATCATACAAGTTTGAATTGATCACTCGTATCATACACGTTTGAAATGATTATTCGTACCATACAAGTTTGAATTGAGCATTCGTACCATACAAGTTTGAATGGATCATTCTTACCATACAAGTTTGAATTGATCATTCGTACATTACACGTTTGAATTGATCATTCGTACCATACAAGTTTTAATTGATTATTCGTACCTTACAAGTTTGAATTGATCATTCATATCATACAAGTTTGAATTATAACAGTTCCTTAAAAATACGAAGAGTTTTAAAGTTTCTATAACGCCACTATAAGGAAGTACTACGCCATCCTCTGGCGGCCTCTTTTATTGAAGGGCAGTCATCGTTGTAGTTGTTTTAGTGGTCACCAGATGAGCATTTGTGCCAAACTGTACGTACAGAAGAGAATATTTATACAGTCTAACGAATTAAAACTAAACCCCTAGGGTCTAAGGACAGCCTTCATTTAATCTATTTCGGTGGTGGGGACGACTTGTACCAATAAACTCTGAATTCTGACAGTTGATTTAAAAGGAGAAGAATTTTCTGGAGAAAAAGATTTGCACCTTGGTTGCCATGGATCACATTTATATTAGCAATTTTGGCAGACTACTATAATTATTATTCATGCGAAGTTTAATAGAAAATGACTGCGGTATAGGAGGAGATGTCTTTTGGATGATTGAGGGTTGTGTAGTTGTAGAGCGTCCGCCTCGGGTACAGGAGGTCGCTGGTTTAATCCTCGGTCGTATCATATTAATTACAAAATGGTAGAAATGGCTGCCGTCCTTGGCGCTCAGGGTTGCGGGGTTAGGATTGCGTCTGACTGACTGGGGGTAGGATAAATTGATCAGTAGTACTGGTAACTTACTCAGGAAACGCCGTGATATAACTAAAATAATTGTTGAAAGCGACGTTAAACAACAATCAATCAATCAATCAATCAACGGATGACGGGAGGTAAGTGATCAGAAAATATCACATTTTGTACAATGTGCTCATATGACTTAAAAATCAACAATTTCTGATCCTTCTTCCGAAGAACCTGTTATACGTGATTTCAACTGTAGGATAAGGGATATTAAGTGAATTCGGATTACCTTTATAGCGTAATACTATGTGTTATGAAACATAACCAATACATATATACAAGAGTTGCTGCAAGATGCAGCAGTTCAATGTAAGCGCATGCGCGTCCTTTTTTCCTTAATTTATTCTTAAATCGCAAAATATAGCAGAATTACTTGTTGACATATATCTCCCAAAATTATTGTAAACATTTGTCTGCGCATGCGCGTCATTTTTCCCCCTCGATATATTCTTAAAATCGCAAAGTGTAGCACACTAGTGTAACGGGAACGGGGTATAGGTATATATATCACTTCTACAGCCTTGCTGTGGAAGCCGGCTTTTATAGCGGCGTTGGTAGAGTGGTTGACCTTTTCTTAAAGTTAAGCAACGTTCATCGCGGTTAGTGCCTGGATGGGTGACCCGCAATGGCTTAACGCCGGTACACGTTACAATGACTTTGCAGTTATGAAAATATTCCGATTTTCCTGTCATTAAAAAACTATGGTTTTAATTTGCATTTTATCATAAAAAAAAAAAAATCGCATATAAATAGACTGGTTCACTAATCTTAATCTTCTATTGCAAACTCGAACAAGAACCAACTAATCTAGTGACGAACTGCTACGGAAATGTGCGAGAGCTGACGGTAAAATACGGCGCATGCGCGATCAAGACGATTAACACGGCGCATGCGCAAGCACATTGCACCATGGGTAGTTCTAAACACAACCAATATATGCACTGGTGCTGATGCACCAGGGCAATAATACTTCTACGTTCCGGAGTCATTGCTTCATTTAGTCATAGGAGTAATCAGAACGGATGCATTGCTTTTTAGATCACATGAGCCGAAGGCTCAAGGTGATCTATTCTCATCACTTTTTGTCCGTCGTCCGTCGTCGTCCGTCGTTAACTTTTAGATTTAAACATCATCTCCTCCTAAACCACAAAACCAATTTCATCCAAACTTCACAGGAATGTTCCATGTGTAGCCTTCTTCCAAAATTGTTCAACAATTTAAATTCCATTGAAAACTTTTGTTGCTGTGGCATCAGAAAGGAGGAAAAATGTCCAAACTTTAAAAATCTTCTTCTCTGAATCTGCCGATACCGATATATTCGAATTATCATGTATACGAGTTAACAATATATTCGAATTATCATGTATACGAGTTATCATGAGTCCATTGTATATCGATTACTCATTTCAGCTGGCGCATACAATCATGATTTACCATATCTCTCAGTTCGAGCAGAAAACGAAAAACATATAATTTCAGTTTAAACAGAAAAAAGGGAAACTGGTCTAAAACCGTTCCTCAAGTACTTGTACACAATCGAATTGTCCATTTCTAAAAGCTAATGCTATAGCTGTTTCGCCGTTGATAGCCTTCAAAGGAATAAGAAACTTGTAAGTAGAACACAGATAACGCACGATATCTGTCTTACCATTTCTAGCAGCAGCGTGTAGTATTGTATGTCCTTTCTTGTTTGTTAACTCAGGGTGAGGTTCCTGACTGAGAAGGTATTGGAGTATGTCAAGATGACCACCACATACAGCCGAAAACATTGCTGTTTGACCATCAGCCTGTGTATAGCCGGGATGTTGATTATAATGTTCGCACAAGTACCGGACCACACTTGCATGACCTCCATACACCGCTTGATGAAGAATTGATTGTCCATATTTAGATTGTGTATCTATCTTCATACCTTGACCGATCAGATATATCAAACAGTCTAGACTCCCTCCACATGCAGCGCTATAAAGAGCATCCTGTCCTTTCCCATTTCTCACCTTCTTGAGCTCAGGAAATGTTTCCCAAATATATTGTACCATCCGCACAGATCCTTCATATGCCGCTACATGTAGTAATGTGTACTCTTGTTTGCACCGTGTATCTATTTTCATGCCTTGACCGATCAGATATATCACACAATCAACATTCCCTCCACGTACAGCAGTAAGGAGGGCATCCTTTCCTTTCTTGTCCGTCTCGTATTGTAAGTCGGGAAATGTTTCCCAAATGTATTGAACCATCGACACAGAACCCCCTAATGCAGCTTCGTGTAGTATCGTGCGTCCTTTTACGCAACGTGTATCATCTTTCATACCTTGACTGATCAGATATATCAAACAGTCAAGACTCCCTCCAAATGCAGCAAAATGGATAGCATACTGCCTTTTCGTGTTTGTCTTCTTTTTCAGGTCTGGCAATGTTTTCAAAATATATCTTACCATCGACACAGACCCGGCATAGGCCGCGGCATGTAGTAACGTGTTTCCGATTTTGGATCGCGTACCAGTTTTCATTCCCTGACCGATCAAATAATTCAAACATTCAAGACTCCTTCCAAGTGCAGCGCTATAGAGAGCATCCTGTCCTTTCGCATTTCTCTCTTTTTTCATCTCAGGGTATTTTTCCCAAATATATCGTACCATCGACACAGATCCTCCATAGGCCGCAGCATGTAAACACGTGTCTTCATTTTCGGACAGCGTATTTGTTTTCATACCTTGACTGATCAAATATTTCAAACATTCAAGACTCTTTCCATGTGCAGCACAATGGATAGCATCCTGTCCTTTCGCATTTCTCTCCTTTTTCAGCTCAGGTAATGTTCTCAAAATATATCGTACCATAGACACAGATCCTTCATAGGCCGCGGCATGTAATAGCGTGTCTCCGTCTTCGGACCGCGTATCAGTATTCATTCCTTGACTGCTCAGATATTTGAAACTGTCGAGATTCCTTCCAAGAGTAGCACAATAGAGAGCATCATGTCCTTTCATGTTTTTCTCATTTTTCAGCTCAGGGAATGTTTTCCAAATATATCGTACCATCGACACAGATCCTCCTCCATGGGCCGCGGCATGTAATAACGTGTCTCCGTTTTTGGACCGCGTGTCTGTGTTCATACCTTGATCGATTAGATATCTCAAACAGTCAAGTCTCCCTCCACCTGCAGCACTATAGAGAGCATCCCGTCCAATCTCATTTCTCTCTTTTTTCAGCTGAGGAAATGTTTCACAAATATAACGTACCATCGACACAGATCCTCCATATGCAGCTTCTTGAAGTATCGTGTTTCCAGTTTGTGATTGCAAATCTAGTTTCATACCTTGACTGATAAGATATTTCAAACAATCAAGACTCCCTCCAACTGCAGCACTATGGTGAGCATACTGTCTTTTTTCATTTCTCTCCTGTTTTAGCTCAGGAAATGTTTCACAGAGATAACGTACCATCGACACAGATCCTCCATAGGCCGCTTCGTGTAGTAAAGTGTCTCCGTTTTCGGACCGCGTATCTATGTTCATGCCTTGACTGATAAAATATTTCAAACATTCAAGACTCCCGCCAAGTGCAGTATAATGGATAGCATCTTGTCCTTTCGTATCTCTAACATTTATCAGCTCAGGGAATGTCTCATATATGTACCTTACCATCGAAACATGTCTTCCATAGGCTGCTTCATGTAGAATTGTTGCGCCATATTTACACCGTGTGTCGGGTTGCATACCTTGGACGATCAGATATTTCACGCAGTCAAGACTCCCTCCACGTACAGCAGTATGAAGGGCATCCATTCCTTTCTTGTCTCTCTCATATTCAAACTCTGGAAATGTTTCCCAAATATAACGTACCATCGGCACAGAACCAGTAAAGGTTGCTTCATGTAGTAAGGTACCTCCATATTTAGATCGCGTATCTGTATTTAAACCTTGACTGATCAAATATTTCAAACATCCAGGACTCTTGCCATGAACAGCACTAAATAGTGCACCCATACCTATGTCATCTGGCTCATACTTCAACTCAGGATACGTCTCGGAGAGATAATGTACGATGTAAAGAAATCCTGCACGGGCCGCCGTGTGTAGTAAAGTACATCCTATATCAGACTTTGCCATTGGATTAAGTCCATATTCAATCAGAATGTTCAGGCAGTGCAGGTATCCCGCAGATACAGCTACATGGCCAACATTTAATCCGTCATTGGATCGTGCTTTTATCAAGGCTTTTAGAACTTCCTTGTCTTGACCTTCGTTAAAAATCATTCTAATAAAGTCCACTGAACCTTCATTGGCGGCTACATGAAAAGCATTCATTCCATCTTTATTTCTCAATGCAATATCAACTCCTGACTTGATGAGACATCTCCCAATCTGTGGGTTACGTGTGGCAGCAATGTGAATCGGCATCCAATCATTGATATCAGGTTCAAACAACAAGTCGGGATACTCCTGACAAATGTACTCTACTATTTCAACACAATTGCCCATTATCGCTTTATATAAAATTGTGTGTCCGTGTGTTTTGTTCTTTTGATATGGATCAAGACCTTGACCAATTAAGTATCTCAGACAATCTTTATGACCTCCTTCTGCAGCAAAGTGGACAGCCTGATTGCCATCCTTATCCTGTTCCAGTAGTAGATCAGGGAAATTATTTTTAATGCTTTTGAGTGTTAAAAGTTTACCGTGATATGCAGCATCGTGAAGTACAGGATAGCTCGTGTCTGTGCCTTCGTACTTTGTTTCTAAATCGTACCAATTCTTCACCCTGTCCATGTCTTCAGGTGTAACTGGTTCTTGTTTGATGCGCTTGACAGTTTCATCGATTTCACCTACTTTTGGACCAGTAAGAAATGTTTTCCCCTTCTCAAGGATATTAACTATCCTTTTCCATACTGATGTACACTCTTCATTGGACATTCCTTGCTGTTGATACATTTCCATTCCTTTGTTTCTTAGTTCATGTAATTCGTCCATAATAGTACGCTGTGGTTCTTCAAGATCGGTACAATGCTTAAGAAAACGTGACGTGATGGTTGCATCCCATTGACTGAGGTCTGTCGGAGGAAACAGAAGATGGAAATGCTCGTCCGATATCCTTCCCGAATCCTTAAGTTCCCTTATCTTAGTATGTATCTGGTTGTCAGCAAGGAGTTCGTCAATGTGACGGTGTTGTTGTTGTAGAATTCCCATACTTAACAGGCGGCCCCCATCCATGAGAAGTAAAACACTTCTCTGTATTGTTCTGTCCATCTGTTCATATAAAAATAATAAATTTAACAAAATTATGAAAGGACCGATCTTTAGCGAAGATCCAGATCAATATGCGCATTAGATCAATCTGATCCGTGTGTCTCGATACAGTAGGAGCCGCCTCTAGCGAGATTGGTATATTAATGCATCTGCGAGAAGTGAAGGCTCGGGATAATCTGTGCGTCCGTGCACTTTCAGAAAAACCTACATATCATGTAGTCCCAGATGTATGCTTTGACCCAAAAGACAACAGAACCATAGCTCCATTAGATTTACGCGAATGTACATTAATGAGATCTCGTTACGGAACACAAATCCGAAATAGAATCGCCAGACGCGGCTCACACAACAGGGGCGTAGCTTTGGAATAATCAGTGTGTAGCCCGTCTCGTGAGAAAATCAACAGTGTGGACTCTGCGTAAAGTATCGACCCGGATCAGCCTAAGCATGCCACACAGGCCTACCCGGATAGACACTTTTCGCCTCCTGTGGATTTCCTGTTTCAGGACTCACTACGCTATACATCTATCCCCCTAAGTCGGAATGTGTCGGACGGATCAGTCTGCACGGACAGCGCAGGCTGATCTGGTCGATACATTACGAAGATGTTTTACACCGCTTTCAACGACTATGGTCATATCACGGCTGAAAGGTAGGTTGATATTGGTCCCACACGTTATTAAAGGGACTGAACACCATAATGGTCCAAAATCGTTATATTTTATACTTATTCTAATTAATCCAAAATACATCGATATATATGTAACGGAATGTTGTAGAAGGTCGTACAAGTCTTGTTTTTCATTATTTCATAGGAAATAAGCCGTTTAAAAAACGTCCGCTCCGTGTTTTCCTGTTTAAAAATACCGTGGAATTTTCTCTTGCTCATTTGAATTTGTGGATTCAATTCGGCATTCTCTAACACTATCGACTCATTACATTCATGTATTCTAGAGTGTAAGGAACGACAACTCTGCGAAGGAGATTGTCAATTCGGTTGTAGTGATCACGCGATAAATATACAGCGATATTTTTAGATTTACTGGGTTACTAACCCAGTAGATTTTACAATGCAAAATAACGAAAAATCTATATGCATATATTGTAGTACATCAGTCAGCAAATCTCAATGCCTTATAGGCAAAAACATCAAGGTAATAGCAATTTTTAACAATTTTCTTTTTTTTTCGCTTTTTTCTCATATGGTTTTCAGTCCCTTTAACATTGAGATACAAATACATAAGGTATGAAACCAATACCACCCACATGCTGGAGTCCAAGAGATGCATTGACTCCAATCGTTCAGACCCACCACACAAGTTCAACAATGTTGACAATATTGATGATTTATAACAATGAATATTTCTTATTTTACAACAATTTTTTATCCAAACTGCACTTCCGTTATTTCCAATGTTATATTTGACATCTTTGCAACAGAAGACACCCGACAACTGTTTCAATTGTGGATGGAGATTAACAATTATTCAGATGCTCCTTATTGATTAGACGATTATAGAACAATAATATGAGGCAAACGGATGAATGAGTTCATAGAGACGACTCTAAATTCATATTTGATAATACGAGTGTTATCAGGAACCAAGAAAATACTGTCGGTATTGTGAAAATATATTGAAAGTAAAATCGAAAATAGGTAGACCGGGTGACTTCGTGGAAGGTCGTATACATATTCGGATAAAATCTATATATAGAATAAATATGTTAACAATTAGAACATTAGGATAGATAACACTAACCGCAAACCCCCTGAGATCGATAGAGGTGACCTACGTATTGCCGAGAGCGTGATCCAACTCCTGTATGCGCTTTACAAAGGTCAATTAATGTTCACAGTATAATAATATTATACTGGTTTCACTTAAAACATTTCAATATGATTACTATTGCTTGTTTAAATTGTTTGCAACGCTTTAAAAGTCTCTATGACGGTTTATCTGGGTAAGTTACCAGCACTACTTCAATTATCATTTCATCAGCGAGTCAGTCGTTATTCTAAACACACAATCCTGAGCGCCAAGGAATAACATCCATTACATTCTTTTATAAATCATTGTTTATGACCCGACCGCGTTGCAAATTCGCAACCTTCCGCATCTAAAGCGGACGCTCTACGACTACACTATCGAGGCGGTTCAGTTATATCACGGCGTTTCCTGTGTAAATTACCAGTACTACCGGTATTATTCATACTGACACGGATGCATCAGTGGTAATGATATCTTCTCAATATTGGTGTTTGTTATATATATATGTATATGTGAATGATAGAGGAGGAGACGGGTAGCCAGATATAGATAGACCAACAGAGGATTGAGATATAAATAACAATAGTTATAATAATAACAATAATACTTACTGTTTCAATGTTTCGACTTTTGAATACACCTATGGCAAAAAGCAAGTCCTATATCGACCTCAGATAGATTCTACAAGAATGTTTAAACTTGGGTAGATATTGTTAAACGGGTGATCAATATTTTCTTATCTTTTAAGAGGGGGGGGGGGGGGGGGGGGGGAATTTCTTAAGGTTTCTGTTAACATTTCAGAATACAAAAAAAGGAACCCATGTCTGAATGTATTTTGTCAATAACCGGTAACCTTAATTCGAATTCGTTCCAACTTTGATTGCATACACTTATTAAAGTTCAACTGAGGCATAGTTGACTCGGAGGGCGAGTTGGTTACAGGCCGAGATGACTCGGGGCCGAGTTGGTTACAGGCCGAGATGACTCGGGGGCGATTTGGTTACAGGCCGAGCTTATTCTGGGGGTGGGGGCGAGTTGGTTACAGGCTGAGTTAACTCGGGGGGCGTTTTGGTTACAGGCCGAGCTGACTCGATGAGCCAGTTGGTTACAGGCCGAGTTAACTCGGGGGGGGGGGGGGGGGGGCGTTTTGGTTTCAGGCCGAGCTGACTCGGGAGGCTAGTTGGTTACAGGACGAGCTGACCCGATACCCATGTAAGAATCACTCTGCTTGTGTTTTGTAAGTGTGGGTATTACATTTTGTCAAAAATATTGTGGAATCCGACAATACTTTTTCTCATACATTTTGCCTTTTGTTCTGTTAAAAAAAATTGTTTTAAAACTAGTTTGCAGATGTGCGTAGAGTTATTAGTCAGCAAAACGTAGCACAATGTCATTGAACATCTCTTTAGAAGAGAACATGCTGGAATACATTAAATGTGTATTCGTACATAGTGCCAAATCTGTTCGAATGTTAATTATATCCTTGGTATAAAGACATTTGGGAACAGGATCAGAAGCAGAGAGTTTTCGTAAACATGGTAGGAAAAAGATAAATTGATAGTTACATGTGTACGTTTTCTCATAATGCATTTTACTCTACTCTATCCCAAAATTATATTATTATTTGTAAATATTATTCAGCTTTTGTACATATAAAAACTGTCCTTCATTATGAGGAGTTCAACTGTATAATCAAGGTTTGTAGATTGTATAGGTCATGCAATATCAAATGTAAGTTGAGTTATCGTAAGCACAATAACAACATATTTTCAGGCATTGAATCATTTCAATGTTAACTTCATGTTTACCATTCCCGACGTGCAGACGTTTTTTGATGCAACTGTAGCGTAATACTTTTCACAATTATGTTGCAAAAGGTTAATTTGCAGTGGCACAATGCGTTCAATTGTGTTGAGCAATTATACTCTCATTTATGAATGGTTAAGTAGATGACTTTGAAAAGTTAGAGGTATATATTTTTAATATGTTGATATGATTGATTTGTATAAATGAGGTTGTTATTATTTACCTATAGTCTATCATAACGACACACTAAGAAAGCACAATAATGCAAAAAAATGCAATTTTCAAAATGAATTCAGATATTAGAACGTGCCATTTACTTGCAAAGTTTCAAACTTAGAAGTTTACAAAGTTATTAAATCATTTTCGCATTGAAGAACCTTTATTTTCCCATTTCTATAAATTACCAAAAAAATAAATAAATATTTAAATTGAATATATTTTCTTATATAGGTCGTATTAAAGTTTTCCTAATAACATAGGTTGGTTAACGGTTCGATCCCCGACTGGGTCATACCAAAGAATCGTAGTATTGGCTGTCCTTTTTGATGCTAAGCATTTCGGGGTAAGCATTACGATTGACTGGCTGGTGTCAGGATAAATGGACCAGTAGTACTGGTAACTTACCAAATGAATACCATGGACCAGTAGTTCTGGTAACTTACCAATGAAACACCGTGATATTACTTAACAATTGTTGAAAGCGGTGTAAAACACCACTTAATCAATTAGTTTCCTATACAACCACTTTTGACACATCTACTTCAGACTAATGTATTAAAATAGCCTATGCACGACAAAAGGAGAAATACATAGAGTAACTTCGACACCTTCTTCAATGATTTTTCATTGATTGTTATGTTTTTTCTTCTCTCAAATGACTGTTGAACAAATTAAAATATAACTTATTATGACTACACTTTATTTTGCAAAGCTGTTTGTCATTCAAACGGGGGGATATTACATACATTTTTATAGATTATGTTTTTCCCTTTGTTCTCCCCTTATTTTTACTATTAGTCTGCTATTTATCATTGTTAAAACTAAAGTGTTATATGTAAGTGGTATGTTGGTAAAAACTTGTCTGTATTACTATGATGTAAATACTGTTCTCACTTCTAATGCTATGTAATATTGCTGTATCATGTGTATGGGCGGTGGCCTAAAATATCACATTAAATAAAACTAAACTTGCTCTTTCCTGAGTATTTACAAATATATATTTGTATATCCTATGCCCGGTAAAGGGAGAAATTGCCAAACAAAAAGCAAATATTTATTTTCAGTAAATTAGCGCCAATTTTCAAGATGATAAATATTGTATTTATATATGTAAGCTCTTTTTCTCACATACAAAACCTATGCAGACGACGACTTTTAAAACATCAAAACAAGACTGCAGGTATGAACACTCAATCTTAATTTAGCTATGGCTATCGAAAACTGTTGAAAACATTATTAAAACATACACAAGTGTTCGTTAAATTTGTCACAATCTGTTTCATTAATCATAGCAAATAGTTGGTCATGTCAGTAGATAAGGTTGCTAATAATAGATATTGTATCATACCGACGAAACCGAAAGTTGAACGAAGTGAGGTCATAAATGAATTCCTTGAAAAAGTAAAACCACGTATCTTATATGACAAGTGAAAGACAGTTCATACCAAACGAAACAAAATATAAAGACTGAAAGTCATTCGCTTTATATTATATTATTGGTTTATATAATAAACACGTTAGTATAAACGAACCACGAGGCTAACAATAAATACATTAATTAAGCAAACACCAAGTAGTTACTCGAGCACATCGATAGCTCGAAGTAATTTATGAGTCCCTTTCGACGAATAGTAACATGTATGGCGAGTCCAGTGCAGTTGTTACTTCAATATACATTTCACTATACATATTTAAAACAATGGATTGGATGAATAATATTGCAGCACCTTAAAGTTGAAACGTTCGTGAGAAAAGCAGAACGTGCTGTGAACGATTGCTAGTTCCGTGGAAATGCATCTTTTCAGAAAATGGCATGTGATAGTAGTCTGTTGCAAAGTGTCACATGTCGTCTGTAGTTGATAAAGGTTCTGTGTGTTAAAACCTAACGGGGCGTTGTTATGTCGGTCATTTGATCTTCAACATGGTAAATTTGGGAATTTAATTGGCACTGTTTCCAAATGTTTAAGACTGAGCCAAATTCACGCTTAATAGCTTAATTTTAAATCGTAATAAACAGCCGACTAAATTGGTATGAACGATTGAAGTCAATGCAATTGTTTAACTCCAGCCGGTGGGTTGATATTGGTTTTATACATAATATTTTTTTAATCTCGATGTAACTTTAAGGTGTGGGTCCAATATCATCTATCCTGTCCGCCGATATATATTTAACTGTTGAAAGCGGCGTAACCCCTCCCCTTATAAAAAAAACCCACAAAAAACAATCAAATCTTATCGTACTAGCTTATCGTACTTACCCCCCCCCCCCCCCCCCCCCCCCCCCAAACAAAAAATTATAGTACTAAATCCGTGCCCAATTATCGAAAATGTGAACTCTGAACGGGATGATAGCCATGCCATGCAAAGGTTGACCTCCATTCGGATTTGTTTTATAATTAACTTGGAACACCCATTAGAGATCGGGTATGTTTGTAATTTCATCGTCGCGACAATATCGAATTTGTTCGGAACTCGCCGACCCTATTGTAGATAACACCGACCTAGTACGAAAAGTACTTTGCCCATTTAAGGTGTTTTGCTATCTTTTAAAGATTCGAAAAAAATATTGTATTCGTACATGTATATAGCATACTCTTACATACACCCATGGAGTTATCTCAATCGAGAGGTTCTGTGTTCGAACACTAGCTCGACCAACATTATTTCCGACTATTTTGAGCCTAAGTGTAAATGAAGTCAGTTACCTGCCTGGAAAGACTGTTGTGTGGAGAAGTGGTGTTAGTCATGTAAATTTGATTATCTATATCGTATCAATTTCTTATCAATATCGTATCAACAAAACACTCGAACTTCAAATATCTATATCAGTAAATAATGTTGCTAAAAATAAATCTTGTATCATACCGATGAAACCGAAAGTTGAACGAACTAAGGTCATAAATGAATTCCCCGTAAAGGCAAATCAGGTACCTTATATGACAAGTGAAAGACAGTACATAACAAAAGACACAAACTATCAAGACTGAAAGTCATATACTACGCATTATATTAGTTGGTTTATATAATAAATGATCCACGAAGCTAACAATATATACATTACTGAAGCATACATCAAGTAGTTACTCGAGCACATCGATAGCTCGAAGTAATTGATGGGTCCCTTTCGACATATAGTTATAGCAAATCCACTGTAGTTGTTGTTTCAAGAAACATTTTACTAAAAAGTTAAGAAGTATAATATTTAAAAAAAAAAGTTTAAACGTTTGTGAGAAAAGCAGAACTTGCTTTGAACGATTGCTAGTTCCATGAAATTTCAACTTTCCCGACGTTGTTTTTAAAAGCCGTCTATTGCAAAGGCACCACATGTCATCTGTAGCAGAAAAGGTTCCGTCTGTAAAAAACAAACGGGGCTTTGTTATGTCGTACATTTACAAAGTATACACCCTCTTACTCTTCTAATTGGTGAATTTGGAAATTTAATTGGCACTTTAAGAAGAAGAACGATCTGCGAAAATTGTGAATTGTTTTAATACCTCGCGTATATTTACGAGTCTATTATTATAGGCATTGTGTGGACAGCACAAAATGTCGATTTAAAACAAAGAATGGCTATATATGAATATTTTTTATTATTTTATTCTTAAATTGTGTTTATAAGTTTCAATATATGCGAGAAAATATTGATTTTAAAGATAAATGAAAGAATGTGTATTTTTAGTACCACATATAATTTGAATGTTAACAACTTTTAAAACTGTTGTCAAGTTCATCCAAGATGGCGGCAATGCCATACGGGAAGCGAATGGTAAGAATAAATTTAACATTATATATATCCATGCATGGTTTGTTTTACTCCTAATAAGAATCAGTTCTATTTCTTAATTATTAGCATTATAATCTTCCGCATATATCGGTGTTTCCGCTGGTTTATTTTTTCCTGGAAGCTTCGTCTACTGATCAATGAAAAAGTGGAATTTATTTTCACAACGAGCCAAATAGTGAAATACAGAAATAGGTTTGATAAGAATTCCGTCACATTGTTTAACCCAATAATGTATTTTAAACTTATTCATAGTCATACTAAACAAGAGGTTACATAATTATAACAATTTATTTCATTATAAACTTGCTTTTTATTGATCAATAATTTATTTACCCCACCCACAAAATATTTTGATTTATTGATGTTTTCTGCTTGTGTAATCAATAAGAAACCAGTTCGGAATGCTTAAAAATGAAATAAAAAAATAATACTGATCAATGATTGTGTGTCACAGGTGTTTGTATCAATTGATGATTGTACGCCCCTATAGTGTATCCTTAACAATACTTTACAACCATTTCTTGGGGACCGGCAAACCCGATGTGTTCCAAAAGTTGAGGCTCATTTTATAAATTTTGGGGTTACAGCTTAGAACTTTATAAGTTGATTGATATAAAGAAACATGGAAAATCAAGTGTTTTTATTATTTGTTATTAATAATGTTAACATTTTGTGAACAAATAATTAATTAATATTAAATATTTGTATCTGTAATTTTGACTTCAAGGTTTTATTTGCTACAAATTGTGAATATGTGGACAATGTTATTCCTCCATCATGCATGTGATATTTTAACCAGATACAGATGTACAGGTGGAGTTGCTTATCCCTCTTATCTATGTCCCTATTTAGATTGTAAATATTTTGACCTCATGCAAACATCTGCGTTTAATCCTAATTATTGATTGATTGGGCTTTAAAGCCGTTTTTAACATTATCTCATAGTCATATCACGGCGGGCCGCGGCCAGTTCACCGTAACTACATAATGTGTTTTCTGGTTTTCTCGCACAAGTACTCCACACAATAATCTTCCCAAGCAACTGGCTGCTTTTCCACATAGACTTAGCCCATTGGTAAAAGACAAATGATGCATTGATTTTTGTCAAACGTCGGAAAGAAAGTTGGCCGAGCTGGGATTCAAACTCACAACCCCTGAATTGACAGCCTGCGTTGCTACCTGGATTAGATATATGTATTATATCAATTCAACCATTTTTACTGTTTCAGTTGAAGGCTGGTTTGCAGAAATGTGGATCTTTAAAGATATGAATTTCTGCAATATTAAATTTTCTCTAAATGCAGCATGCCCATACATTCAACGCATTGCGTGAAACACATTAAATAATCAGCATGCATGCAACATTTCTGATGTTCAAGGGTACATGCATGTACAATTAACATGAACAAATAAGACACTTCTCTATTTCTCTGTTTGTTGTTGCCTTTTTAGATCGACTATTCAAAGAATATGAGAGCTATACTACTCATCCTGGCGTTGGCGTCCGCGTCACACCTTGTTTAAGGTTTTACGTGAAACTAAGTCCATATCTCTGTATTTACTTGATGCATTGCATTGAAACTTTATACCACCCTTACCCACTATTACACCTATGTTGAGTATCAAGTTAGATAACTCTATCTTGTATTTTATGCAAGTTATGGCAATTTTTTTATTTAGAAATTCTGGTTAAGATCTTGCGTGCAACTAAATTAAGAGTCCATATCTCAGTATTTACTTAATTCATTGCATTGAAACTCTCTACACCCTAGCCCCACTATCCCACCTTTGTAGATTATCAAGTTAGATAACTCTTTATGCAAGTTATTGCCCTTTTTTGACTTAGAAATTCTGGTTAAGATTTTGCGTGCAACTACATTAAGAGTCCATATATCTCAATATTTACTTGATTCATTGCATTGGAACTTTCTACAACCCTACCCCACTATCACATCTTTGTAGATTATCCAGTTAGATAACTTTATCCTGCATTTAATGCAAGTTATGACCCTTTTTGTACTGGAAAGTCTGGCTAAAGTTGTGCATGCAATTAAATTAAGAGTTTATATCTCAGTATTTACTTGATTCATTGCATTGAAACTTTATACAGCCCTACCCAACTATCACACCTATGTTGATTATTAAGTTGGATCACTCTATGACCTGCATTTTATGCAAGTAATAGCCCTTTTTTAACTTACAAATTATGGTTAAAGTTTGTGTGCAACTACATTTAGAGACCATATCTTGGTAACTACTTGATAGATTGTATTGAATTTATATACACTCCTTCCCAACCATCACACCTATGTTAACAATCAAGAATGGTAACTCGATCCAGAGCAAATTATGGCCCTTTCTTTACCTAGAAACTTGGTTAAAATTGTGCATGCAACTAAATCAAAAGTCGATATCTTAGTATTTACTTGATGCATTGCTTTGAAACTTTATACAACCCTTCCCAACTATTGCACCTATGTTGATTTTCAAGTGAAATAACTCTATCCTGCATTTTATGAAAGTTATTGTCCTTTTTTCTGGTTAAAGTTGTGCATGCAACTACATTAAGAGACTCTTAGTAATTACTTAATGCATTGCATAGAAACTTTATACAGCCCTTCCCAACCATCACATATATGTAAACAATCAAGTATGATAAATCTATCCAGCTTTAAATGCAAGTTATGAGTCTTATGACCCTTTTTGGACTCCATATCTCAGTAACTTAAAAAGCAGTGGTATAGTCGAGCGCGCTGTCCTCCGACAGCTCTTGTTAATTTTCCGCTTCAATTCTTTCAACTATGAAAATATGAAATCGGCCTGAATCGGCCATTTGTAGATGGGAAAACCCATCTTTATCGGCAACGCATCAGATAGTTAACTCCCTTCTCAACTGTTCTAGATATTATTATGTGGAATTATTCGATTGAATGATCAGTAGTCATCGTTCAATTTCGATAACCCAATTATCAATGAACAAACTGGTCGCATGATCAGCAAGTCACATATGACGTTATCAGCTAATCATTGTACAGCTCATTATCGAGAAATTGCGATTTGGGAATGGCGATTACATGTTACACCGTCTGTGCAGGAAAAATGGACAAGGTAAAACAGACAATAACAATCTTCCAACTGATAAACATTAAGTGAAAATATCCAAATCAGGTTCGTATTTTAGGATTATTTACACACCAGTATCTAGAATTGAAACCCTCCGCCATTTTGTAACTCTTGCTTCAAGCAGGGTTGCAAATAGTCGTGTTCAGCAGGTCATATGACGTAACTAAGTGTGTACACACCGGTCACATGATCAGCATAATCCCAGATGACAAGATCAGCTTTATATAAACATTCATGGTTCCTTATCGAGACGTTGCAGTTTTAGTTGATGGAAAAGTGATTACTCTATTACATCTACTGCGCCAACCACTTCAAGGGCGAAATGGACAAAATTCAAAAGTTTAATGAGCTTTTGCCTACCGCTAGACAGTAAGTTTGGATATTGAAACAAAAGATAATATTTACTAAAAAAGAGCTCTCCTAGTCATTATATTGTCCCATCACCATTAAAAGTAAAAGAAGAGGGCCATGATGGCCCTGGATTGCTCACCTGATTTTATTGTTTTTACTTTAGCCATATAAGCCCCGGCCCATGGCGGCTATAGTTTTCTACCAATCAACATGGCTTGGTGAAATCTGATAGAGGGTCACCGTACAAAATTATTTGAAAATAGGCCCGCCACTTTTTGAGAAGAATTTTTTTTAAATTGTTCACTTTAGCTATATAAGGCAAAATAGCCCCGACCTGTGGCAGCCATGTTTTCCAACCAATCAACATGGCTTAAAGGACTCTGATAGGTCACTTAAGGAACATTTCTGCATTTTCTTTGAAAATCGGCCTTTCACTTTCGTCGGAGAAGATTTCTTTTAGTTTTCTCTATAGCCATGCAAGGCAAAATAGCCCCCAGCCTGATGGAATGAATACTAAATATTTACTTCATTGGCTGCCTAATGCAGGTTTTACTGTAAACAATCGGTCACTTGTGGTCGATGGCTTTAAATGGTCACTTTATATCCATCCCACCCAATTATACACTATAGACAGCTTTAATCAGTTGTCCCCTTTGAAATACCGTCAATGCCCACCCTCATGATCTGTAATCTGCTTGTGTACAGCGGTCAATCAACATGCGAAACACATGTCAGGTGTAAATTATCGGTGTTACATACATAACAGGTAATCAAACATACTGTGACAAACACATTATCAGATTTTTTTATGCGTAATAACTTGTACTGAAATACTCCAATGAATGCCAAAAGATCATTGGACGATTCATCAACAAGAAGTTGCGATTTTGGTTTGTTTACTATAAAATTTACGTCACAGACAGAATTGACATGTTTTATGAGCGTAATAGACACTAAATTTAGATATTGAAAAGAAAGTTAATGTCCACTTAGAATCCCCTTGTCATTATATAGTCCCATTCATCATCGGATAAAACTTGCGCAAAAGGTCAAATTACTCTAAATACATCCGCGGGCCCCTTTGATCTACAGTAGTGCGTAAACAAAACTTTGTTTGCCAAGAAATGGTTGTACATCTGGCCTAGACTGCATTGGATATGTGACAATGGGTGTAAATTCTTTGTAAATATGTAAAGGATGAACTGGAACTGTTTTATTTGATCATTTGAGGTATTTTGACCTTGTGTGAACGTGAAAGTAGAGTATGTGGAAACCCAGTTACAGCCTAGCTTGATTGTGGTAAAAAGGACGGTCCCCATCTTCACAGAGCGAGTTCTTTCTTGCGTAATGCATGACCCCGCATTTTCTATGGATTATTTAAAAGGTAAGAAGTATCTCTTTTCAATGATATATGGTGTTCTACAAGGGAAACGCTTAGAAAATGTGACAAACGAGGGTTGAAGCTGGTTGATTTACATGTAAACAAAGAAGAAATTTATTTGGTGTATTGTGACCTAAAGCACTTTCGGGTCAAATTATGAAAGGTCACTTTTGTATCGTCTGTAATAATGGACAACTTCTGGAATACAGTACGAGACCGACTACACTCAAAATGCATAGTAAATGTAGAAACTGGTTGCCTGGAGTGGACAGGGGGCTCATGTGGGCATTCAGTTATTAGGTACGTCAGAATGCGTGTTAAATTTCCACCCTGACTGTGTCATACTGACCTAGATTTAAAGGTAAACAAAGCTGAAGGTTTCTTATGTATGGCACTATCTTTTGAACTGTTGATAAATAAATATGACCAAATATGGTTATTAGACAGTCATATACTACAAATATAGCTGTGAAATGTGGAAAATGTGGGGTTGGTTGGTAAATGTTTGTACAATACTTTCACACACACAATATCCTATCAGTGAATTAATATAGTCAATCAACTAATCAGTGCATTATTTATATATAACTATGGTCACTGAGATGGGCTAAGCCCTGAATATTCAACTTTGAGTCAGTCATTCCCTTCCTGGGGCCCGTTTTATCAACAGTCGTAACTCGGTCTTAGCTAAGATTGTCGTAAGTTTGGGCGTAAGTCCGGAATTACGTCCGATAACCGTTTTATCAAACTATCGTAGCTAAGATAGTCGTACTTTTCGGGTCGGTGAAAAGTCGCGAATATGGCGGCAATCAGAACAAAATCCGTCGACTCAAAACCATTTTCGTCTCGACTGAATTACAAATTATGGAGGTTTTGTGTGGTGCCGTGGTGTTTTTTCGACATACAAATCCGAGTCGGCGTATTTCAATGATCGAAAACACACTGGTTAGTCAAAAGACGACGACATTCGACTAGCTACCAGCAGCCACACAAATGTCATCTGAGAATTGTTTTTAAATGTACGTTTGTGTTGAAATAAAATCACAAATTTAATAACTTGTGTATAGGTTGTGTTTAGAACATACAGTCAAGTTACCCTTAATGGATCAGTAACGAAACAAAGTAGTGCATAAAAGAAACGGTCAATGTTTCGGAACTTGTTTGTTTATAGTCCACAATTGAAATCATTTTCCATTAAATTGACAAACACTTTTAGTGTAGAAGCAGCTGTACAGACCGTTGTTTACCAGTTTGAGTTATTGATGCATTAACGGATCAATTGTAGCAATAGGGGATCACGTGACTTTCTGATATCAGGGGGGGGGGGGGGGCATCTCAAGCAACATTTTAGCTGTCAAAACTTCTGCTGTTATGTTTTATCTAACTGCATATTTGTATTGATAGATTTCCAATTTAATCACTAGCATCATTGGGAATGGCTAAATTGTCGAAAATAAAATTTTGAGAAAACCCCTCAGACTCAGTCATGGAAACAAAAAGGCGATCCGCTAATAGTAACTTACCTAACTATTCTATTATCGCTTCAGTGTAAACATGCAAAGACAAATAAGAATGATTGGTTACATTTCAATAGGTGTATGTATTTGTCTTTCATAAAATGTCAAAATAAATGACTAACATAATTAAGATCGCTAGCTGTTGCCGCGAAAAACACATGTTCTCTTCAAAACAAGGTAGTAATAACTGGGTCACGTAAACACTTGCATCATACGTTCAGATGATACGGATGAATTTGAAGTCCGACAAGCATCATTTTTATTGTGTATTTAAATAATACCATGAAGTACTTACCTGCCAATTTATACACAATAATTATGTCTAATAAATAAGTTAGCGTGTCTTGAACATTAAAGTGATCCGTTATTGGTTATGATCCGCTAAGGGTTACTTGACTGTATCTAGGTCAAATCATCTAAGGGACGATGCTCTCAGTTTACAGACTACAGTTGTTGGCCAATCAAATACCGAGTTCAAAACGCTAATGCTGCGACAAGATCAGTATTAACTACAGATAAGTTTAAATGATTTCTGTAGGATTCTTTAATAATATGAAATCATCAATTAGTGTTTGTTCATTTTAACATGCTTAATTTGTTTAAACGACACAGGTATGTTTTGTTTAGGAAACTATACGATCCGTACCCAAGATTAAACGTACCGAATGTCTCATGAGTAAGACTGTTCACCAACTCTGTCAGTCATCTTAATTCAATTTGTCATGGCATACTACAAATGTCACAAATAAAGACATATATACTTTTTTCATTCTTTCAATTGCTCTAGATGCATTGAAAATGTTGGTCAATTTAAATAAACACTCTGTGTGAGAGGTTGTTATTTATTAATAATAATATTATGATTATGAAGTTCTAGTTGGCATGCTTATGTGTGTTACAAGGCATACAGTTAGCACAGAATACAGACAAACTAAATAAATTGTGAACACATTTAATCGTGTGAATTTCATAGGCTTTCAATTTGACAACTACTTGATCACACACACATGAATACATCATTCGAACCACTACCCTTGAAAATGAGTAGAAATACATACAGAATCTCAGATGTTATCAGTGTACCCGTCTCACACAAGTCTGATGTATTCAGTATATCCGTTATGAACATAGCAAAACTCAGTCGGTAGAGTATCCGCTTTGAAAACTAGGGATCCCAGGTTTGAGCTCCAGACTGGCTGCATGTTTTTCTCTCTGTGTGTCATATTAATACAGCAATGGTCCTGTTACCAATTTAATATCTCACAATTATTTTACTTACATACTGACTAGTTAATTGGTCTATTATACCATAACAAAGAGACATGTTAGCTATTTGACAGATCTGATTCCAGACTCCCAGAGGCAGTTGCATACTTGCAAGGTATGACTTTTGGTGGCTGTTTAAAGTCTTTCCCCACATGTATACAAACACTTTATTACACCTCTGCAGCAAGCAACTTTTGAAATCATTGTGGTAAAAGAAGAATTTGCTCACAATGAACAATTTCTCATTTTGCCACAATGTTTTAAACTTTATTCAACAAGTGTTCTATCAGTTCTTGTGAGTTTCCATATTTTTTAGATGATTTCAAAGTCGTCTGGTATATATTTTTAGCTCTACTGGCCAAAGGCCAGAAGAGCTTATGCCGTGGTGTGATGTCCGTCGTCCGTGCGTCCGTAAACATATGCTTATGAACGCGATACAGTCTTCAGTTTTGATTGTATCTCAATCAAACTTATAGAGTAGTTAGATATCCATGAAAGCTCGGTTCCTTTCGCAAACCAGCTAGATCCGCACATGCAAGACTGGATTATGGACCTTGGAATTGTCGAAATTGCTATAATAGAGGTTGTGAACACAATAGAGGCTCCATTTACTATCTGATCTTCACCAAACTTACACAGTAGTTAGGTATCCATAAGAGCTTATTTTTTTGGCAAACCAGCCAGATCCGGCCATGCAAGACTGGATTATGATTGTATCTCAATTAAACTTTTACAGTAGTTAGATATTTATGAGAGCTCGGTTCCTTTCGCAAACCAGCCAGATCCGCCCATGGAAGACAGGATTATGGCCCTTGAAATTGTCAAAATTGCTATAATTAAGCTTGTGAAAACACTACAGGCTCCATTTACTAACTTATCTTCACCAAACTCAGAAAGTAGTTAAATATTGATGAGAGCTCGGTTCCTTTCGAAAACCAGCCAGATGTGCTCTTGCATGACTGGATGATGGCCCTTGAAATTGTCAAAATTGCTATAATACAGCTTATGAACACAATAGAGCCTCTATTTACTATCCGATCTTCACCAAACTTAGATCGTAGTTAAATATTGATGAAAGTTCGATTCCTTTCGCAAACCAGCCAGATCCGCATATGCAAGACTGGATTATGGCCCTTGGAATTGTCAAAATTGCTATAATACAGCTTGTGAACACAATAGAGCCTCGATTTACTATCCGATCTTCACCAAACTTAGGTAGTATTTGAATATTGATGAGAGCTCGGTTCCTTTCACAAACCAGCCAGATCCGCCAATGCAAGACTGGATTATGGCCCTTGAAATTGTCAAAATTGATATAATAGAGCTTGTGAACACAAAAGAGGCTCCATTTACTATACGATCTTCATTATACATACATGCTCTGGATTGAAAATGACCAAAGAACCATGCCAGTAGAGCATAGGCCCTCATGGGCCTCTTGTTTGTATATGGGAAAGGGTTGAACTTTATAAAGCTGTATATATATCTTCAAATTCTATGACTGTCATGCCTTGATTATTGAATTAAATTGATTAGTTGTTTGATTTTTAGTTGATAAACATATACAGGGAGTATACATCATGTTTTACCTCCTTCCCAACTTACCCGGCCGGGTAGCTCAGTTGGTAGCGTATCTGACTTGTGATCTGTAGGTCACGGGTTCGATACCCGGTTGAGGCGAACATTCTTTTGGGCGATTTTTCCCATTGCTTCTCACCTCTGATTTATGTGAGAAAGTAGTCAGTGGCTTCGAAAGAATGTTGTGTAAGTACTGGTGTAGGAAAGCCAGGAAAACATGGGTAGGTGCACTGACCGCCGTGATATGACCAAAGCTGTTGAAAGCGGTGTTAAACTCCAAACAAACAAACAAAACAAAATCCTTCCCAACTATAGACTATTAAATTTGCTGTCACAATGATGCATTGCATTGAATGTTTATACAACTCTTCCCAACTACCGCATCTCTTCAAATTATTAAGTAAGATAACTCTATTCTGCATTTAATGCAAGTTATGGCCCTTGTTAGCTCCTCAATGCACGAAGTGCAAGGTGACCTTTTGTGATCGCTCACCGTCCGTCGTCGTCCGTCCGTTCACATTTTCATACAAATGACTTCTTCTACACCAATTAACCAAATTCAAAATAATTTTACAGAAATGTTTCTTGGGTGGATCTCTTTCAGACATGTTCAAAAAATTTTAGCTGCCACGGCAACAAAAAAAGGAGAAATTAACCAAAACTTAAAAAATCTTCTTGTCTGAAAGTAGAGGGCCCATGCCTTTGATATTTGGTATGTAGCATCATCTAGTGAACCTCTACCAAGATTGTTCAAATTATAGCACCTGGGATCTAAAATGACCCATCCCCGGGGGTCACTTGTTTAACATGGACACATATAGGGGAAAATCTAAAAAAAGCTTCTTGTCTATAAGTAAAAAAAAAGGGAAATTAACCAAAACTTAAAAAATCTTCTTGTCTGAAAGTAGAAAGCCCATGCCTTTGATATTTAGTATGTAGCATCATCTAGTAAACCTCTACCAAGATTGTTCAAATTATAGCCCTGGGCTCAAAACTTACCCCTCTCCGGGGGTCACTTGTTTAACATAGACTAATATAGGGGGAAAACTTTAAAAATCTTCTTTTCTAAAAGTAGAAGGCCCATGCCTTTGATATTTGATATGTAGCATCATCTAGTGAACCTCTACCAAGATTGTTCAAATTATAGCCCTGGGGTCAAAAATGACCCCTCCCCGGGGGTCACTTGTTTATCATGCACTCATATAGGGGAAAAACTTTAAAAATCTTCTTGTCTATAAGTTGAAGGCCCATGCCTTTGATATTTGGTATGTAGCATCATCTAGTGGACCTTTACCAAGATTGTTCAAACTATAGCCCTGAGGTCAAAATTTACCCCTCCCCAGGGGTGACTTGTTTTACATAGACTCATATAGGGAAAAAACTTAAAAAGTATTCTTGTCTAAAATATATTTGGTATGTAGCATCATCTAGTGGACCTCTACCAAGCTTGTTCAAATTATAGCCCTGGAGTCAAAATGACCCCACTCTGGGGGTCACTTGTTTTTCGTAGACTCATATACGGAAAAAACTTTAAAAATTTTCTTGTCTAAAAGTAGAATAGCCATGGGTTCAAAAATGACCCCATCCCGGGGGTCCCTTGTTTTACATAGACTCATTTAGGGGAAAAACTGTAAAAAAGTAGAGGGGCCTGGCCTTTGATATTTTGTATGTAGCATCATCTAGTGGAATTCATCCAAGATTGTTCAAATTATAGCCCTGGGGTCAAAAATGACCCCTCCCCTTGTTTTTCATAGACTCATATAGAGGAAAGAAACACTTTTTAAATTTGATTAAATCAGGTGAGCGATATAGGACCATCATGGTCCTCTTGTTCATAGACTCATATAGGGGAAAGAACACTGAAAACTGTTTAAGTTTGATTAAATCAGGCGAGCGATATAGGACCATCATGGTCCTCTTGTTTTATATACAAGTTATGGGTAAACTACATTAAGAGTCCATATCTCAGTAATTGCTTAATGCATTGCATTGAAACTTTATACAACGCTTCCCAACCATCACACCTATTTAATTAATTGAAAAGTATAACACACTCCTGCATTTAATGCAAATTATGGCCCTTTTTTTACTTAGAAATTCTGGTTAAAGTTTTGCTTACAACTACATTATTAGTCCATATCTTAGTAACTAGTCAATGCATTGTATTGAAACTTTATACAGCCCTTCGTAACTATCATACCTTGTATGAAAATAATTAAATTATATAAATCTCTTCTGCATATAATGAAAATTATCCCCTTTTAAGAAATTCTGGTTAATGTTTTGCACGCAACTGCATTATAGTCCATATCTCTGTAGCTAATAAGCGTTAGCATAGTCGAGCGAGCTGTCTTCTGGACAGCTCTTGTTTTGTGTCTTGTTATAAGACTCAATTATTCTGATGTTTGTTTTAAAGCAGATAAATCTCCGAATACTAATTCAAACACATACTAGAATGAGATTTGATCTGATTTTTCAAATGATTTTCATTAACTTTTGCAGCTACCAACTTCTGAAAACATTATGAGAAAGGAGGGGATTTTATAACATGAGCAGGCTATCCTTTGCCTACAATAATTTCAGCAGTTTTACTTTGCCTTTTCATATGCTGATAACTGTTCATGCGTTATGCAATCATTGTGGCAATTATTGTGTGCAAATTTCTCCTAAAAAAGGGTTAAAATGCCTACAGTTTGTAAAACACCAACATATTTTATTTCATTTTATTTTATTTTTATACTTCTATCTTTTTCAGCCTGGAAAATTTCCCAAGATGAATGATCACTCTGTTTTCTACTTTTGGTTCCATTTTTCATTTATTATTGGAAATAAGTAAATATTAGGAAAACATGGTTATATTCCATCTATTTGAACTTTTTCAAATATTTAGACAATTTCAATGCATTTGCAGCAGACAACTTTTGAAAATATTGTGGCGACAAGAGAAATTGCTCAATTTGTGTAGATTCTGATTTGAGCAGAAAACCAGACAGATTTGAACAATACTGTTCAGAAATGGTAAAAAGTGTACATTTTCTCATAAACAAAATAAATGACTCTATGATTAGCTTTATTATCAATGGTTTCTTATGAGAAGTAATATTTTGATTCATTTAATTGATGTTATATAACCCTTTCCCACATATATTTATATATTTATACTTTCTTATATTAGGGGTAATTTCAATCTCATTAAAACCAGACCTACTCTTCACAATGTTCTCAACTATTTTCAGTAATAATACCTTCATACAAAGAGATTTTCAATTTTATTTTACTAATTGTCTTCAGACTGATCTGCTACAGATTTGCTGTATGTGGGAAAGGATAAACTTAGATGCCTTTGAGGTGTTGACGAGTCTGCTGCAGATATATTGTACTTAAATTGGACAAGGTTAATCATAATATATATTTTAAATTTGTCATAAATTATTGAAGAAAAAGTAATCTGATTTTTAGCTCTACTGGCCAAAGGCCAGAAGAGCTTATGCCGGGGTGTGGTGTCCTTCGTCCGTCCGTGCATCCGTCCGTAAACAATTGCTTGTGAACGCGATACAGTCTTCAGTTTTGATTGTATCTCAATCAAACTTATACAGTAGTTAGATATCTATGAGAGCTCGGTTCCTTTCGCAAACCAGCCAGATCCGCCAATGCGATATTGGATTATGGCCCTTGGAATTGTCAAAATTGCTAAAATAGAGCTTGTGAACACAATAGAGGCTCCATTTACTATCTGATCTTCACCAAACCTACAGATTAGTTAGGTATCGATGAGAGCTTGGTTCCTTTTGCAAACCAGTCAGATCCGGCCATGCAAGACTGGATTATGGTCCTTGAAATTGTCAGAATTGCTATAATAGAGCTTGTGAACGCGATAAAGTCTTCAGTTTTAATTGTATCTCAATCAAACTTATACAGTAGTTAGATATACATGAGAGCTCGGTTCCTTTTGCAATACACCTTAGCCTAAAACCTGTACATAGTAGCTGTTTAACGAGAAAACAGCCCTAGGATATATTTTAGGCATCTGCAGCAGACGAAATTTTAAACAGGTAGACAAAAGAGAAATATTTTACATAATCTAGAATAGGGAAATGACCCGATAGTAATTAAAATTAGCGCACTAATGTTTCCCACTCTGTCAGCACAGAATTTCATAAGAAGAATATTCGATGACCAATATCGAAGATAACATTTGTCATCTTTCAAAAGTTACACTATTTTCATAACTATAATTTAAGAAAACGGAATGTTGAGTTAATTACGTACTCCATATATTATTTCACGGATTTAATTGAGAATGACAAAATGTATGTTAATGTTAATTAACTTGATACACACCATAGGTAAACTGAATGTAATTATCTGGATGCATTGAAGACGTATTTTGATACAGATGTGAAACCGTTGTTTTATTAGGTTTATATGCCGTTTTCAACATTATTCCAGTTATATCGCGGCGACAGTTCGCATATTCATGTTCCCTGGGCAAACAAACAAGTTCTAGGCCAGGAAATGTGCCTTGCATAAAAGCACTCCAACGCTCCCGACGCTTAACATGTCGGTCACGTGGATTAAGGAGAACTTGTTCATCTAGAACAATTTCTCGTGTTTTTCCCTACACATGTTTCATAATACCGCCTGCTGTAGACACGTCAATTGTCGACTATATAAAGGCAAGGGTTTTGAAAACATTGTGGCAAAAGGAGAAATTGCTCGAGATGAGCAATATCTCCCATTGCAAAATTGTTTTAACTCTATTAAACAATTATACAGAGTGTCAATATTTTTGCCTAGATATTTGCAGTCATCTACTGCAGATGTGTTGTGTGTATGAAAGGGTCAAATAACATCGGTCTATTAAGGATACATCATATAACCCGGTCTCTTTGTAATTTCTTCTATCGTATATGGCTCTGGCTTTCTTAAATGCAGACGTTGTTCAGGTATCTGCAGTAGACGACTTTTGAAATATGTTTGAACAAAAAGAAATTAAACATACTTATGTCCAGGAAACAGATTCGAGAGTGACACATATCAGCATTCTAAGAAAATGACCATTTCTAGAACATCATCACGGCTTTAATCCTTTTTCCACATACAAACGCTTTATGGCGCCTTTGCAGCAGACGACAATTGAAAACAATATGACAAAAGATGAAATTTCCCTAAACGAGCAAGTTCTCCTTTTCCCACAATATTTCAACTTAATTATGTAACAATGTTTCATTTATAGTCATTTTTCACACCCGTCTGCTGTAGACACGTCAGTTGTGAACAGTATAATGGTAAAGGACAAACCGCACCTGCCTGCCTAGGACATAAACACATCCTGTTACCCAATCTCTTTCTAATTTCATCTATGTAATACGGCCGACTTTTCACAAAAGTCGACTGCTGCAGATGGAGAGGGCTAAATCGTGCCATTAAATAGCTACATGGTATGGATTGTAAAAGCCTTCACCACAGTGGTCAGTACAATAAACGTAGTTTGCCGTTTTTATTCGTATTATCTTAAGGGACATCCTTCCCTCCATAGAGAGTTTCCCAATTAGCAAAGTTTCAGATTATATCACTGTATAATCCTTCTAAAAATGGACTCGAATATGCTTTATTGTAATACCAATGTACATTGTACAACAACTAACAGTTAATAGCGTTGAAGAAAATAAATGAGGGTAAAGAATGATATACAAGTCATACGTGAAACCTTTCACACAAGTAGATTGCTTCTGCAATTTTTGAAAACATTGTGTCAACAGAAGAACTTGCGTATACTGTGTTTTCAACTGATGCGAATGATAATACTTTGATTCAAAAATAACTAAAACAAATATTCAAAACTACTAATTTCTCCCCGTTCCCCAAAATATAGACCTTATAACTGCTGTTCTCAGATGTTTTAAAAGAGATTAATTAACACAAATATATGAAGGTTATCGGATCGTACTTCACCCAATCCCTATAAAATCAATCTACAATAGGCGACACTGAGAACACATTGACAATGCTATGGACAATCTCTATAAATGAGCTTTTACTTATGTAATAAAGTTAAAAACGTGTCGGCTAAATCGGAGGGGGTTTATCAATTCCCCCTTGAGTCATTTGTGTCTTCTGAAGTATTTTTCTCTGGATATTTCAAATCAATATGCACGTTGGAAAGGATAAGTTTGCTGTTCAATGGGTCTTTGAAAAACTATGACCTTCATATAAATAAATATAAATTACGGTTTACTCGGATACTTTTCTTGATATTAATGTTATATTCTCAGGCAAACCAGAATATCGAAAGAAAGTTCGACAGCAAAAAATGAATATAAGTGTTCGGTAAGCCATCAGTCAAAAGTGTCAAAAGTGTGTTATAATTCATCATGAAAACGCAAGAGCTCCAGGAAAACAAACCATAACGTAATGAATATACATGTGGAACAACGCCTGTCTGCTAAGTATCCAAATGGATACAGCTTTATAAAAGTTTATTCTATGTCGTATTGACGAACTGTCCATAGTAAGATCAGGTTGCGCAGAAACGCGGACAAATCGGGATATACACTTTTCGCAAATGAGTCTTCCACAAATGGGATAACAGTCTACGTAGAAAAGCAGCCAGTTGCTTATATATAATGTTGTATGGAATGCTGGTGTGCGAAAGCCATGACAACGTATGGTAGGGGGAACTGATCTCCGTGATATAACTGAACAATTGTTGTAAACGGCGCAATTACTGAAAAATGACTCTAATTCAGTAAAATATATTTATGATATTAAAGTTTGTGTTTACACTGGTTGCTTTCTAAACACGGAAGTGAAGTAAATAAGAAAAGATTGAAAAGAAAAAAATATTGAAACCTATTGCAGTTATTTATATTAATAATAAATGTTTGCAGGATATGTGTATTTATCGAGTAAACTGTGTTTCCAACAGATGTCAATAATATTACTTTAATTCATAGATAGTTTATGAAGCTTTGCTTATATGATTACATAGTCGTCTCTTGAAGATTGACTGTATGTGATACATATTTATTTTTATACTCCCTTCACATGATATCGAATGTCAAAACTTGATATTTTTCGTCTGCTTTTAGTATTGCCTATAATGCTCTTGATAACTATTTATAGAAGCTGAGAAAGAATCGATCTGGGTGTCAAACAGTATGAATATCAGATCATCTTAAATACGATGTGGGTTTGATTAAAGACGTATTACTGTCCAAAATATTCGTAAGGTTCAATACGAATGACGAATCTTAAATGTATTTAGTCATCAACTTAGTGAATCAGTATCTATTTCCCTCATACATAAGTGTTTTGACGAATTGTTAGTTCCAGATGAACGTATTAATTTCCAGTTTCCTTTTTAGAAAACTATGCGCATGTATATACAACTTATGTGATTCAAATTGTGTAGTTAAAGACCAAGGCATCATATATTAATGATTTTCACTGTCAATTGATTATTGCAGATAATACATTTTTACCTTGTTCATTTTAAGTATTTGTTAATACGTACGTATTTTCTCCAAAATATAGATAAACAGTAACGACCTACAGTAATAGCGCCATCAACATTCGTTGATTTCGGGAGATTCACACCAGAAGCTGTTTTTAAGTCATTCAATATCTTTCAATCGGTTTAATACATCATACAATACTGGGAAATTTCCCAGAAAGCTTCCAGGTTAAGCATTGATTCATCTTGTATGACCTATTTATTTTGTGATGGTAAAGCGTATTTTATATTGATCTAGTTTTATATGATCTGTACCAGTATATTTTAGCAAGGTGGATATATTGAATGTATTGAGTGTATTCAGTTAGATAAACCTTGATTCTAGCTCAGGAACTTTTTCAAATATCGCATCCTTTTACTTATAGTTTAAATTGTATAGGATACTTTCTTTCAATATCAATCAAAATCATTTAAATTATTTGATAACACCTATATTAATAAACCATTCTAGCATGTAAACATCGAGCTTGACCAATGGAGGCTGAATGCTTGTTTTGCAATCACTGTAAAATAAACATGTGTTATCTTAAACAATTGTTCAACAATATCAATTTCTCCCCGTTTCGAGTTACCCAAAAAAAAATTCAACTCTGCATTGTAATTGAAGATTTACAAAAGTATACACCTTGTAATTGTTGTCATCAGATGTTTTAAAAGAAACGACTTAACGCGAATATATGAGATTATGTTAATTTTAAAGGTGATCGGATTGCCCTTAATCCAATCCAGTATACAACACATTTACAGCAGACAGCTTTGAGAACAAATGTCAATAATAGGGACACTCGCTATACATGAACTTTTAGTTAATAAATAAAGTTGAAAACGTTGCGGCTTATTGAGAAATAGTTCATCAATTACTTCTATAGTCACTTTTGTTTTCAAAAGAATTATTCTGTGGGTGTTTCAAAAAGATATGCAAGTGGGAAAGGGTAAATATATTGTTCAATGCTTTTTTTAAAATTATGAACTTAATATTTATAAATATATAAACCCTTAACGGTTTTTTTCGGATCTTTTTTTTTTTGTCATTACTGTTGTATTCTCAAGCAAACCAAAACGTTTTTATCGAAATTGATTGCAAAAAGGGATGTAGTGTTCGGTAAGCCATTATTCGATAGGTTGTAATCATTTATCATTAAACAAGCAATGACTCGTTTAAGGCAATGACCTGTTTATCAGGTACTCCAGGAAAAAAATGATTGTTCGTGTGGAGCAACGCCTGTCTGCTAAGAATCCAAATGGATAATGTATTAAAAAATTCATCTACGACTTATTGACGAACAGTACATAGCCAGATCAGGTTGCGCAGATACACGGGATGACCTGTATCTACACATTTTGCAAATGTGCTTCCACAATAGAGAATAGCAGCTGCTTGGAAATAATGTTGTGTTGAGTGATGGTGTGAGAAAGCCAGGAAAGACATGGGTTGGTGAACTGGCCCCCGTAATTTCTAAACACGGAAGTAAATAAGGAAAAATGAAAAGTTAACATATTGAAGTCTAATGCATTTGAAATAACTCTACGTATTTATTATTTAACAATGCAGGCATACGAGGTGTGTTAAAAAAGTACGTGGACTTTTGTAATATTTCAATTATTAAATAGTGCACAAGAATAAAACGTATATTGCTATGACAAGTACCTTTTCCGCTATATGATTTCCAAATTTCGTGGTGTTATCATATTCTGTTTAGTAGCAACAGCGCTAACAAATATACAGGTGATGCTTACCCGTAGCAGTCCGATAACGTCAACGACGTTACGTTTTTGGATAACGTTTCAGTGACTAATCTGATCTGCTGATAATATTCGCGGATCCATCTAGCAGAGACTTTATTCATTCCAAATTTGTCTGATAAAATGATGTGAACCGTCCCGACACTTATACCGATCTTCTGTGATATATCTCGGACAGTAAGGCGCCGATCTCAATCAATAATTTCTTTAACGGATGACGTTAACGCTGCATTAATTTTTAGTTTTCGTCCTATTCTAGGGTCATCTTTTACTGATTATCTTCCTTCACGAAACAATTTATGCCATTTAAAAACTTAAGATCTACAGACCCGTGGTTTATGTTTGGATTCTTCTAACATTTTCATGGTTTCCGTTGGTGTTTTGCTCAAATTCGCGCAAAATTTAATGACTACGCGGATTTCCGTGTTTTCGGATGACGACATTTTACGTGCGTTCCCAGCCGACGCTTGTTATTAAAGTTGTTATTGTTTCAAACAAAAACGGAAATGACGTCATTTAACGGTATAAACCGTTGTCCATAACGTCACGTAATCAGCAGGTGAAATTTCGCGAAAGTAGGATAATTTTATCTTTTAAAATATATTAAATGAAATGAGTTAAAAGCATTATGATTTGGCGTGCTCCGGGTGCGTGTTAACTGCGAATGTTTCCATAGTGATCGTTTTTTATACAAAATATGGAATTCCTACATAGATCAATGCGGCACATATTTTGATAAATGGAGGTAAAATTTAATTGAAATCACGCCGAAAGTTTTCAAATTATTGAAAAAGTCCACGTAATTTTTGAACACACCTCGTACATGTATTAACACTATAGAATATGATAATAATAAATTCTTACTTCGTTGTTTTCGGTATATGAATCTTCAGTGTTGTAGCTACTGTTCCACTACGTATCAAAGTTTTTCAATCTTGTTTGTAAACGACTATTCAAAATGGCAATAGTCGAGAGTACCCTCGTGATGCGCATGTGCAATGTTCTGTTAACCTTTTCCCATATATCCTAAATATGCAGCAAATGACTATGAAAACAACTAGGCAAATATGGCAACAAATTGTCTTTCATCATTAGGCGTTCTATTAACACAGGGATATATACCACTGCATAGGTCCATGTCGAATTGAAACTGACTATTTTAGATTTAACTATTAATGTATATTGTTCTAAATCTATCAGTAACAAACGTTGATGAAATTAAATAAGAGTAAAGATTGATATACGTTAACCCTTTCCAACAAGTAGACACATTTTGACGCTTCTGCAGCTTTTGAATACAATGTATCAAAAGAAGTAACCGCTCATAATGTCTATCTTTTCCCTGTACCACAATTTGTCAACTCATGTGCATAAGTAAATTTTAATTCAAACAAAGTCAACATACTTTGCTTATATGATTTCATAGTCGTCTGCTAAAGATTGACTGTATGTGGGAAGGATTCATATTATGCATTATTCTAAGCATATCGAATGTCAACACGTGTTATGTTTCGTCTGCTTTATTGTGGTTTACTTCACTCCCTAAAAACTCGTTTAAAATGCTGGAATAGATTTAATCCGGGTGTCAAACAGTGTGAATCACATATTAGCCAAAACTTGTCATATGGTCCGATCTGGATGCAAACTGGACATTGGTTATCAATGATTGGCGACATCTAGCGTTAGCGAGCATAAGAGAAGTTATGAGTTTGTTAAGAGACGTTTTAATTTAAAATGGATCTATTAGTAAGGTTTAATAATCATATCCACTGGCAAATCTTTGTCTGCTTTGCACGCTACATTAATGTTATCTGCTCAATGGTCGTCTGCAACCACGTAGCATCATATGATTTTCCATAAAAATGCTTACTAAATAAAACCAATCTAAATGTTAAACAGTTTAGATGTCGGATCAGTTGCAACATTTTGTAGGTTTCGTTCTGGATGCAAACTCAACGTTTTGCATAGGTTATCAACTGTTGGCGATATTCATCGCTATGGGGCAAAGAGTTACATTGTGAGTTTGTTTAGAGACGATTAAATTTCTTTAGTGTTAATACAAGTAAGGTTCAACAATCAAATCCACTGGCGAACCTTACGATAATAATTTACATAGTAGGTAAATACGTACTTGTCTAGCATCTTTAGGAAGACAAATAAAACACACACTCATAGTTTTCCATCTGAGCGAGGATAGTGTATATTTTGGGTACGTATGGCATCTTTGCAAAGACGTAAAACTCTCACTCAAACGTTTTTCCATCTAAGTAAGGACAACTGCTTAATACGATAAATGTCTTTGAAAGTTGTAAGCTTAACATCTTGACTGGAGGACAAATAAGTATATGTATCTAACCTTGGTTTAAACAATATTGTATTCAGTAGTATTTACATATCAATCATATCATATTGACTTTAAAAAGGATGGTTCAGAACTCATTAAGCTTACATAGGCTTTGATCAGATGGTGGATCGCAATGTTATGTGTTTTGCCTTAACCCTTTGCCACCTGCAGATGCTTTCTGACGCATATGAAGCAAACGACTTTTGGAAGCATTGTGGCGCATTTGCCACACTGTTTTCAAACCTAAGTAGTAAATATATTTTTATTTACGTAGGTTTCCTACTTTAGTGCCATATTGGATTCAAAATCGTATGCCGCAATTGTGTTACATCTGGGAAGGGAGTCACTATTGCAGGTAAATGGGGGAAAAACCTTAATACTGATCAGCAAATGGATTTCCAATCGCCATATTGAATAGAGTTAGCTCAAGTAGATCCTGGATTTAAACTTAAAACCTCTTAATTGGAGAATAAAAACATCCCTCGGATCTGGAGTGATGCCGCTGTGACAGACAGCATCCTTCAAATAATATTCACTTTATTCCAATATACAAGACATCTACGACATATGACGTCGAAAACATATTGCTTACAATATGGCAAACCTCTAGCAAAGATGTTTTGATTATGAATAGAGTTTAAAACATTGTGACAAAAAATGCCAAGTTTCAGCAGTTTCTCCATTTGCCACAAAACTTATGTAGAGGCACCATAATGCGTCTGTGTGTGGGAAAGCGTAAATTAAATGCAGAAAGACGTCCGATTGACAAGTGGTTGGTGATACGATTTTACATAAAAATTATAATACAACGTTTTTTTCGTTTAGCAGCTTTCATATCATTTGTAAATACACCTTAGCCTTAAACCTGTACATATTAGCTGTTTAACGAGAAAACAGCCCTAGGATATATTTTAGGCACCTGCAGCAGATGAAATTTGAAACAGATAGACAAAAGAGAAATATATTACATAATCTAGAATAGGGAAATGACCCGATAGTGATGCAAATCAGCGTAATAATGTTCATCACTCTGTCAGCACATACTTTCATAAGAAGACGTTCAATATCGACAATAGCATTTGTCATCTTTCAAAAGTTTTATTATTTTCATAACTATAATTTAAGAAAACGGAATGTTGAGTTAATTACGTTCTCTATATATTATTTCACGGATTTCATTCAGTATGACAAAACAATGTTAATGTTTAGTAACTTAATACATACCTTAGACAAAACTGAATGTAATTATCTGGAAGAGTTGAAGAGGTGTTTTTATACAGATGTGAAACCGTCGTTTTATTGGGTTTATATGACGTTTTCAACATTATTCCATTTATATCGCGTCGACAGTTCACATATTCATGATCTCTGGGCAAACAAACAAGTTCTAGGCTAAACATTGTGTCTTGCCCAAAGGCACTCCAACGCTCCCCGACGCTTAACCAGTCGGACACGTTGAATTCCTTATAAATACATAAGGCAATACTGAATGTTATTATTTGGAAGCTTTGAAGACGTGTTTTTATACATACCTAAAACCATCGTGGATTAGGGAGAACTTGTTCATCTAAAGCAATATCTCGTGTTTTTCCCTATACAGGGTTTATAATACCGCCTACTGTAGACACGTCAAATGTCGACTTTTAAAAGCAAGGGTTAACCCTTTCCCACACACTGAAGCCTCTGCAGCATATTGCTTTTTGAAAACATTGTGGCAAAAGGAGAAATTGCTCGCTATGAGCAATATCTACCATTGCCACATTGTTTAAACTCTATTAAACAATTATACTTTTATATAAATGCAAAAAATATTTTTGCCTAGATGTTTGCATAGTCATCTACTGCAGATGTGCTTCGTGTGGGTGAGGGTCAAATAATATCAGTTTATCAAGGATACATCATAAAACCGAGTCTCTTTGTAATTTCTTCTATCTTATATGGCTCTGGCTTTCTTAAATGCAGACGTTGTTCAGGTATTTGCAGCAGACGACTTTTGAAATATGTTTGAACAAAAAGAAATTAAACATAGTCATGTCCAGGTCCGAGAGTGACACATATCAGCATTCTAAGAAAATGACCATTACTAGAACAGTATCACAGCTTGAACCCTTTGTCACATACAAAAGCTATCTGACGCCTTTGCAGCAGACGACGATTGAAAACATTGTGTCAAAAGATAGAATTGCTGAAAACGAGCAAGTTCTCCTTTTCCCATACTATTTCAACTTGATTAGGTAACAATGTTTCATTTATAGTCATTTTTCACACCCGTCTGCTATAGACACGTCAGTTGTGGACAGTATAATGGAAAGGGACAAACAGCACCTGCCTGTCTAGGACATAAACACATCCTGTAACCCAATCTCCTTGTAATTTCATCTGTATAATACGGCCGACTTTTCACAAAAGTCCAGTGCTGCTCATGGAAAGGGCTATACGTGCCGTTAAATAGCTTCATGGTATGGATCGTAAAACCCTTCACCGCAGTGGTCAGCTCAATAAACGTAGTTTGCCTTTCTCATTGGTATTATCTTAAAGACATCCTTCCCTCCATAAAGTTGTTCTCAATTAGTTTAGGGTCTGAGATTATATCACTGTAGAATCCTTGTAGAAATATCAATGTACATTGTACAACAACTAACAGTTAATAGCGTTGAAAAAAAAGATTAGAGTAAAGAATGATATACAAGTCATACGTTAAACCTTTCACACACGTAGACATATTTTGCACTTCTGCAATTTTTGAAAACATTGTGTCAAAAGAAGAAATTGCGTATACATGTTCTGTGTTTTTAACTGATGCCAATAATAATACTTTAATTCAAAAATAACTAAAAAAAATGTTCTCCCCGTTTCCCAAAATATAGACCTTATAACTGTTGTTCTCAGATGTTTTTAAAAGAGTCGAATTAGCACAAATAGATGAAGGTAATCGGATTATACTTCACCCAATCCCTTATACAATCAATCTACAGTAGGTGACACTGGGAACATAGTGACAATGCTATGGACAAAATCTATAAATAACGTTTACTTATGGAATAAAGTTATTAAAAACGTTTCGGCATTATCAATTCCCCCTTGTGTCTTCTGGAGTATTCTTCTCTGGTTATTGCAAATACATATGCAAGTTGGAAAGGATAAGTTTGATGTACAAGGGGTGTTTGAAAAACTATGACCTTCATATAAATAAATATATAAACCCGTTACGGTTTACTCGGATACTTATTGTGATATTAATGTTATATTCTCAGGCAAACCAAACAGTTTTTAAATATCGAAAGAAAATTAGACAGCAAAAAATAAATGTCGTGTTCGGTAAGCCATCAGTCAATAGTGTGCAATAATTCATCATGAAAAAGCAAAGACTCATTCAAGATAATGAACGTTTTTCAGGAGCTCCAGGAAAGCAAACGTTAACGTAATGATTATACATGTGGTACAACGCTTGTCTGATAAGTATCCAAATGGATACAGCTTTATAAAAGTTTCTTCTACGTTTTATTGACGAACTGTCCATAGTGAGATAAGGTCGCGCGGAAAGCCAGTTGCTTATACATAATGCTGTATGGAATGCTGGTGTGCGAAAGCCATGAAAACCTATGGGATGGGGAACTGATCTCCGTCATATAACTGAACAATTGTTGTAAAAGGCGCAAGACCCCCAATCAACGCTATTACTGAAAAATGACTTTAATTCAGTAAGATATCTTTATGATATTAAATATTGTGTTTACACTGGTTGCTTTCTAAACACGAAAGTAAATAAGAAAAAATGAAAAAAAAAAAAAAAAAATTGAAACCTCTTGCAGTTAAATTAACTAATGTTTGCAGACTATATGTATTTATAGCGTAAACTGTGTTTCCAACAGATGTCAGTAATATTACTTTAATTCATAGATAGTTTATGAAGCTTTGCTTATACGATTACATAGTCGTCTCCTGAAGATTGACTGTATGTGAGAAATATGTATTTTTATACACCCTTCACATGATAGCGAATGTCAAAACTTGATATTTTTCGTCTGCTGTTAGTATTGCCTACAATGCTCTTGATAACTATTTATAGAAACTGAGAAAGAATCGATTTGGGTGTCAAACAGTGTGAATATCAGATCATCCTGAAACCGATGTGGGTTTGATAAAAGACGTATTACTGTCCAAAATATTCGTAAGGTTAATGTCGAATCTTAAATGTATTTAGTCATCAACTTAGTGAATCAGTATCTATTTCCCTCATACATAAGTGTTTTGACGAATTCCAGATGAACGTATTCATTTCCAGTTGCCTTATATTAGAAAACTATGCGCATGTTTATACAACTTATGTGATTCCAATTGAGTAGTTAAAGACCAAGGCAATATATTTTAATGTTTTTTACTGTCAATTGATTATTGCAGATAATACCTTTTCTACCCTATTCATTTTAAGTATTTGTACATGAACGACCTACCATTATTGCGCCATCAAAATTAAAATTCGATGATTTTGGGAGATTCACACAAGAAGCTGTTTTTGAGTCATTCAATAACTTTCAATCGATTTAATGCATCATACAATATTGGGAAATGTCCCAGAAAGCACCCAGGTTAAGCATTGCTCCATATTGTATGACCTATTTATGTTGTGATGATAAAGCGTATTTTATATTGATCTATTTGTATATACTCTTTACCAGTTTATTCTAGCAGGGTGAGTATATTGAACGTATTGAGTGTATTCAATTAGATAAACCTTGATTTTAGCTAAGGATCTTTTTCATATATCGCATTATTTTACTTATAGTTTGGATTGTATAGGATACTTTTTTTCAATATCAATCAAAACCATTTGAATACTTCGATAACATCTACATTAACAAAACATTCCAACATGCACATATCGAGCTTGATCAATGTAAGATGGAAGCTTGTTTTGCAATCACTGTAAAATAACTATTTTTTACCAAAACTTATTGTTCCTAACATGTTTTCAAATCTGCATTGTGATTGAACTATGAGCTAACAGTCTATGTGGAAAAGCAGCAAGTTGCTTGAACAGTTTGCTGCGTGGAGTACGTGTGAGAGAACGCTAGGAAACACTCGAGTAGGTGAACTGGCCGACGTGATATAACTGAAACATTGTTGAAAATGGCGTTAAACCCCAAACAATGTAATTGAAATCTAAAATGTATAGACCTTATAACAGTTGTCCTCAGTTGTTTTAAAAGAGACGACTCTACACAAATATATGATATTATGTTAACGTCAAAATGATCGGATTGTCCTTAACCCAATCCGGTATACAACAAATATACAGCAGGGGTTGTGAGTTCGCACCCCAGCTCGGCAAACATTCATTCCGAGGTTTGACAACAGTCATTCCAACAAGCGTTATTCGTCTTCCACCCATTGTCTAACAGTATAGGAGGAAAGGCAGCCGGTTGCATAGAGAGAATGTTGTGCGGAGTACTAGTGTGAGAAAGGAAACACATGAGTAGGTGAACCGACCCCCGTAATATAAATGAACGGCGTAAAATCCCAATTAATCAATCAATTCCTAAGAGGAATTAAAAAAAATACCATTATCAGATGCTTTCTCGCGTGTATGCAGATGTGGAATTGAATATGAAAACAGTGTGGTAAATGGAAATAGTGGTTTTAATTAGCAATTCTGCTTATGTCATAATTGTTTTATAATCTGTTCTAAAATTGTACTTTCATTTACCCAGATTTTCATAATTTTGCTTTAATGTTGTCAATCTCGTTCGCTGAAGATTTGTTTTATGTGGGGAAGGGTTACATAATTACAGCAGAAGATATTTCGAGATCTGATTTGAAAACATTTTATTTTCAGCATTTCAGTCAATCTGCTCCTCGTGTACACTTCTTTTTCTTGATTTGTTCAGCGATCTATCTGTCATACTCGTAATTTTCCGAAAAATAATTCCGTTGAACTCATTGTGGCAAATTGAAAAATTTCTCAAGATGAGCAACTTATCCTTTTACCGAAATGATTTCAGGAATTGTCTGCTTCAGGCCTCAAAGTGCGTTTTCATTGACGGCATTCTACACCTCGTATATTCTGAAAATGTGTACACTTCGACTATAGATTGTTTTTTAAAGTGGACTCGACGGTATTGATGTTAATCTCTATCTGTCATACGCGGTATTGTCCGTAAATTACCGGAGGATGCCGAAAAGTATGATCAACCACAATGGAAATGCACAGCATATACAGGTACAACTACTGTATACAATCAAAATAGCTCCACATGTATCGACTGCATATGTGGTTTGTATAGCATATGACGTTGTTTGCACAACATATAATGGTTATTCTACTGCACTAACACAATTTTAAATAACCACCATATTGTATAGAAAATTCAATGCATATCATGAACAAGTACCATGTCAACTGAAATATGTACCTCGTATACATGAAAGTGTACTGCGTATAATACAATACAACATACTAAGGCAGTAAAGGCGTTTCATATGGATGCAAACTGAACATTGGTTATCAATGGCTGGCGATTTCTGACTTGAGCGAGAATAAGATAATTTGAGTTGTTTTAGAGACGTTTTAATTTAAAAAGGATCTTTTAGTGAGGTTTAATAATCATATCAACTGGCGAATGTTTGTCTGCTTGCACGCTACACTAATAGTATCTGCTTAAATATCTTTTGCATCATATGGTTTCTGCTTAACAATTATTGCTTAAATAAAACCAATCTGAATGTCAAACAGTTAAGATCAGTCCCAACAGTGTATAGTCCTCAATCTGAATGAAAACTCAACGTTTTGCATAGGTTATTAACTGTTGGCAATATTCATCGCTATGGCGCAAAGGGTTACATTGTGAGTTTGTTAGAGACGTTTTAATTTCCTTAATTTGTATACAAGTAATATCAACAATCATGTCGACTGGCGAACCTATACTATATTTCATTTACATATGAAGTGAAGATGTACTTGTCTACCCTCATACATCAGTGGTCTGACGAATGTTTAGTCTCAAGTGAACATATAACTCTTCTTTGCATTATATCCTATTGTAAAGTGTTTTCAATCTGAGCGAGGACAGTGTCTATTTTGTCTATGTATAGCATTTTTAGGAAGGCAAATAAAACACACACTCATAGTTTTCCATCTGAGCGAAGAGAGTGTATATTGTGTCTATACATGGTATATTTGGGAAGACATATAACTCACACACAAGGGTTTTGTTTCCATCTGAGGGAGGACAACTGCTTAATACGATAAATGCGTTTGGAAGTTGTAAGCTTAACATCTTGACTGGTAGACAAATAAGTATATGTATCTAACCGTAGTTTTATCACTATTTTATTCAGTCGTATTTACATTTATATTATAAAACATATCATATTGACTTTAATAAGGATTGTGCAGAAATCATTAAGCTTAAATAGGCTTTGATCAGATGGTGTGACGCAATGTTATGTGTTTTGCCTTAACATGTTCCCACCTGCAGACACTTTCTGACGCATATGTAGCAAACGACTTTTGGAAGCATTGTGTCGCATTTATTTTCAACTATATGTAGTAAATATATTTTTATTTACATAGGGTTCCCATGTTGATGTCAAATTGGATTCAAAGTCGCCCGCTGCAATTGTGTTACATCTGGGTCACCATTGCAGATAAATGGGCAAAAACCTTGATACCGATTAGCAAATGGTTTTCCACTCGCTACATGGAATGGAGTTAGATCAAGTAGATCCTCGATTCTAACTTAAAACCTCTTGATTTGAATATACGTACATCCCTCGGATCTAAACCGCTGCCGCTGTGACAGACAGCAGCCTTTAAATATTCAACCTATTGCAACATACACGAAATCTACAACAAATGAAATCTGGTTTACAATATGATAAACCTCCAGCAAAGATCGTTTGATTATTAAATAAAGTTTAAAACATTGCGACAATAAATGCTAAGTTTCAACAGTTTTTCCATTTGCCTCAAAACTTTGAAATAAATCGTCTGCTGCAGAGGAACCATAAAGCGTATGTATGTGTGAAAGGGTAAATTAAATGTGGAAAGGCGTCCCATTTGCCAGTGGTTTGTGATACGATTTTACACAAATATTATAAAACAATGTATTTTTGATTAGCAGCTTTCATATCATTCGTAAATACACCTGAGCCTAAACCCTGTACGTATTGGCTGCTTAACGAGAACTAGCCATAGGATATATTTTATATATCATACCGCCTGCTTTAGACACGTCAATTGTCAACTATATAAAGGTAAGGGTTAATACCTTTCGCACAAACAGACGATCACTGACGCCTCTGCAGCAAAGGATTTTTGAACTTATTGTGGCAATAGGAGAAAGTGCTCGAGATTAGCAATATCTCCCATTGCCACATTTTTTTAAACTCTATTCAACAATTATATATTTATAGGTACATAGTGTCAATATTTGTGTCTAAATGTTTGCATTGTCGTCTGTTGCAGATACATAATATAACATTCCAAGAAAATGACAATTACTAATACATCATCACGGTTTTAACCCTCTTCAACAAACAAACAAAGGCTTTCTGACACCTTTGCAACAGACGACAATTGAAAACAATGTGACAAAAGATGAATTTGCTCAAAACGAACAAGTTTTCTCACAATACTTCAACTTGATTAGGTAACAATGTTTCAATTATAGACATTTTCCACACCGTCTGATGTAGACAAGTCAGTTGTGGACAGTATAAAGAAAAGGGACAAACAGCACCTGCCTGCCAATGACATAAACACAATCCTGTAACCCAATCTATATGTAATTTTATCTATTTGATACGGCCCACTTTTCACGGAGTTAAAACACATGAGCCGTGTTTATCGATTTTGGCTCTTAGTGCACCGTCTCACCAGTGACTTCACTTTTGGCCAAAATGTTGTATAGACATACGAACTTTCCAACATACAACAAATCTGTCGCTGAATACTTTGAAAACTTGTGGTGGACAAATTGGAAAGTCTCTTTCTATAAACGTTTAGTTTTAGAATAGTTGAGATCATTGTGGAAAAAAGTTATTTCTCCTTTTGTCAAAAAGTTTTCAGAGTCGTTTGCTGCAGAGGCAATGATTTTATTAATGTAACTTTTGATAAAAAAAATATAGAAGCCTTGACCAACTAGCTGTACGTAAATGTGATCTAAAATCATTTCACGTCGGAATGTCAATAAGGCCCCAAGTTGCCTGACGCGGTTCATACTAAAGTAAAAATAGACTGCGTGTGCCTAAGCACGAGAAAATCTGTAATAAATTATAATCATAACTGTAACTTTCGGTAAGTTCAGTAATCCGGACGTCTTATAAAGTAAGCTTAAAGTCCGTCGATTATCTGTTTCGAACGTAAACTGTCTGATCAAACTGTGCGTCTACACAGGCTGATATGAATCTTTGTTGAGGATTGATGTGGTTTCGTCAGGAGAGCTCGTCGGAGTATTGTTACGGTGGTGCGCTATGCACCTAAACATTGTTGTGTATTAAATCTTTATCATTTATCTAAATTTAAAAAAAGTCGTATCCGAAACATGAGAATGACACTGAAATATGAACTGTTTGATCATACAGAGCTCCTAAGGTTTGTGATGTTTAACTTCTTCTTTCCCTTATATATAATCATCAGAAACATTGACATATGTGAATGTATTTGGATATGACCTATGTGAATGTATTTGGATATGACCTATGTGAATGTATTTGGATATATTATTGAATAAGCTATCAATAGGTATGTTTGATTTGTCATGTCGTTTTGAAATAAGGTAGACATCGGCCGTTACAAGAGCGCACACAATCTGTGTGCAAATGTCTCATATTTGTTTCGTGATGTAATTGTATGCGATCAATCAAAATATAAAATCGCATCCCGAGTGAATGAGTATTTAACCCATTCCGGTATTTCTTATAGAACGTTTTGTACATTGCGGTGTTTCATTATCCGGTATTTCTTATAGAACGTTTTGTACATTGCGGTGTTTCATTATCCGGTATTTCCCAGTTCCCGATTGGTCGTCAACACAAGGCTCGGAAACAAATTGACTTATCATTTCATATACATAAATTATCGGTAGGTAGGATAGTTTTGCATAGTGTATATAGAGCACATTGCATGGGTGATTCAGCGCGCAATACTCTTACTAAATGTGACGAAGGCTAATATTAACAGTTTTTAACTCAATTTAAGTCCGATATTTCTCAAATCCAAGTAGATTTATTATCAATCTAGTAACAAAATAGCACTGATATTATTATTGGTTAGTACGTCTCAGCAAAGTTATGGAAGCTGTTATTTGGTTAGCAGTATTGCATAACCTTAAACAGATTGCCGAAAACTGCCTATGCAACATTCGAGTTGTTGTTGTTTTTTTCCTTGACTCTATGGGGGTTGTCAAATCAACCGCCACAAAAAGGGTTAAATATATTTCAAAATTAAACAGATGAAAGAGGGCCTTTTCATTCGCATATAATCGCATACTACTAGACGCTTCTAATTTAAAACCATTAAGTAGAACGATGAGAAAAAGAAACAATCACTCTCTTTGTATTAAACAGTTTTTGCGAAACCTGGTTGACACATGCACTGAAACTCTGATAGCGTTGCTTTTGTTCTCCTTTTGACAATGTTCATTGTTCATTCCACTTCTGCAGAGTTTTTTCATTCCAATCTTGCAGAGGCGTCAGATGGCGGTTTTGTGTGCAACATGATCTTAAGTTATATTTCAAATACATGTAATTGTTTAAAAGAGTAATGTCTTACCTTCCGAAGACTCAATGCTTGCGTCTTAGAAACCTTACACAAAGTAAAAATACGCAGATTGATGTACTTGTCAAAGGAAGACAGATGGCTGTTTATTTAAAACATGTTAATAACTTCTTCGGAACTAATTTGTTTTTTAAAACAACAAACATGGTGTATAGTAGGATGCTATTGGACCAATAAACACCATTTCAGCTATTCCACGAACAAACCAGCATCATGGACTCTACGTAATGTATCGATCCAGATCAGCTTGCGCAGTCCGCACATGCTGAAACAGGCCAACACATTTCGTCTAAGGGGATAAGTATAGAGTAATGATTCCTGAAACAGAAAAAAACACAGGAGGCAAAACGTGTCTTTCCTAGTAAGCCTGCGCGGCATATATGTTACGCATAGTCCACAATGTTGGTTTTTCTCGTGGGACGGCTCATATGTCTTTTGTTTATTTTTAAACTTATAACAACGAGTATCGACATGAATGCAGTAGACGGACGACAGTTTGTAAACAATGTGGCCTGGGACAGTCTCGTCAACCCTTTCCAACATACAGCAAATCTACAGCCCAGTACTTTTGAAATATGTCTAATGTTAACTTTTAAACTTACACAAACGAGTATCGATATCAATGAAGCAGACGACAGTTTGTAAACATTGTGGCTCCTAAATCGTGTCATGAGACTGTCCCTTAAAGGCTTTCTCACATACAGCAAATATGCATCAGTTTAATTTTTATAAAAGGTCTACAGACATACAGATGGAAATTCACTTTCGTGTAAATGAAAGTGTTATTATCGGAGAGAGTTGAAAACATTGTGACACCTTCTTTAATGATTTTGTATTAATTGTTATCTTTTCTTTTCTCTCAAATGACTGTTATACAAATGGAAATATTTCTAGTAACTTATTATATCTACACTTGATTGTGCAAAGCCGTTTGTCATTTAAACGAGGGGATAATATGTAAATGTTCTAGATTATGTTTTCCCCTTTCTTCTCACCATTTGTTACCATTAGTTTGGTATTTATTATTGTTAAAACTGAAATGTTATATATGTGAGTGGTACGTTGGATAAACTTGCTTTTTCCTGAATATTTAAAATATATATATAGCCTATGCACGGTAAAGGTAGAAATTGCCATACAAAAAGCCAATGCTATTTTTCCGTAAATGAGCTCTAATTTTGAAGATGTTAAATATTGTATTTATATATATTAGCTCTTTTTCCAACATACAAAAACTATATAGATGACGAATTTTAAAAAATCAAGACAAAACAACAGGTATGAACAAACAAACTTAATGGGGATATGGTTATCGAAAATTGTTGAAAACATTATTAAATCATAAGCAATTGTTTGTTAAATTTGTCACAATCTTTTTTTATATTAATCAGAGGAAATTGTTGGTCATATCAGTAGATAAGGTTGCTAATAATAGATATTGTATAATACCGACGAAACCGAAAGTTGAACTAACTGATGTCATGAATGAATTCCTTGAAAAAGCAAACCACGAACCTTATATGACAACTGAAAGACTGTACATAACAAAAGAAACAAATTATCCAGACTAAAAGACATATACTACGCGTTATATTAATTGGTTTATATAATAAACACGTAAGTATAAATGAACCACGAAGCTAACAATACATACATTAATTAAGCAAACATCAAGGTGTTACTCGAGCACATCGATAGCTCGAAGTCATATATGAGTCCCTTTCGACGAATAGTAACATGTATGGTGAGTCCAGTGCAGTTGTTATTTCAATACACATTTCACTATACATATTTAAAACAATGGATTGGGTGAATACTATTACAGCATCTTAAAGTTGAAAAGCAGAATTTGCTGTGAACGATTGCTAGTTCCGTGGAAATATATCTTTTCGGAAAATGACATGTGATAGTCGTTTGTTGCAAAGTGTCACATGTTGTCTGTAGTTGATAATGGTTCCGTGTGTAAAAACCTAACGGGGCTTTGTTATGTCGGTAATTTACCAATGAAACACACTCATGGTAAATTTGGGATTTTATTTGGCACTGTTTCCAAATGTTTATCAGTTGTTATGCACGCGGGCTATCAATCCAGGGGTTGTGAGTTAGAACCCAGCTGCGTCAACATTCTTTCCAACAGTTGCACCGGTAGACTAACAGTATATGTTGAAAAGCAGCTAGCTGCTTGTAAAGACGATTGTGTGAAGTGGTGTTGTGAGCAAATCAGAGAACACTAAGTGAGCTGCCATCGTGGTATGACTGAAACATTAAACCAAATGTTTCATTTTTACAAATAGTTGATTTATAGATATCTTACCCCATGCGTATGTTGTAAAAAGTCGCGTAAACTGATTAGATAATATAATACGTATTGTGTCAAGATTTACGTTACTGGCCCTAGATATCACTATTCAAACATACGATCGGTCGATTGCTTGCTGTGAGCTTTATGCAGTTTTCAATAATATTTCAATTATATCACGACGGTGAGTTCAACTGCCAATGTATTTGCAAACGTTTTTTGTGTAGATATGCCAGGTAACAGTTGTTTGGGCAACTAGATCAAATAACAAGTAGACATACTAGCATCGAAGGTAGTCAGTAGTCTGAGAAGACTAGCATGTGTACAATGTAATACTCGTATAGGGCAATCAGGAACCTTTCCGCCATGACATATCTGAAACAATATTAAAACGGTAAACACATTTTGTCTTGACCTTTGCTGTTGAACGCGGCGTTTATCCAAAACAAACAAACACATCTTATCGTACTCAACCTATGCCCAATTTCGAAAAATTGAACTCTAAACGAGATGATAGCCGCGCCATGCAAAGATCGACCTACATTCGGATTTGTTTTTATAATTAACTTTAAACACCCGTTATCGGCTCGGTGAGTTCCGTTTTAAATCATTAGAGATCTGTTCTGTCTGTTATTTTCATCGGGAATGTACGTCACATTCGAGACAATACCGACTTCGGACGGAAATCGCCGACCCTGTCGAGATAGAGTGTTGATAAATACCAACCTAGTACAATAAATGCTGTGCCCATTTAGGGTTTTTGCCTGCTTTTAAGGATTCTGTAAATATTTTATTCGTACATGTATATAGCATACTCCTACATACACCCTTCGTGTTATCTCAATCCAGAGGTTCTGTGTTCGAACACTAGCTCGACCAACCTTATTTCCGACGCTTGAATCTATGTGGAATAGTAGTCAGTTTCTTGCCTGGAAAGACTGTTGTGTTGAAAAGTGGTGTTAGTAAATT
>JASEVX010000002.1:7402457-7547457 GCA_031761405.1 Serripes groenlandicus | reverse complement strand
TCCTTTAGTGCTGTACATGGCAACAGTCTTGGCTGTTTAAAGTATTTGATCAGTCATGGTATGAACATAAATACGCGGTCTACAAATGGACACACATTATTTGAAGAAGCTGCATACAAAGGCATTGTTCCGATAGTAAAATACCTTTGCGAAACATTTGGTAAGTTGAAAAATGGGAGTAATCAAAAGGGAACGAATGCTCTCTTTAGTGCTGTACGTGGAGGGAGTCTTGTTTGCGTGAAATATCTGATAAGTTATGGTATGAACACGAATAATCGAACTAAGGAAGGAGATACATTACTACATGTAGCTGCCTATGGAGGACCTCTTTCGATGGTACAATATATGTATGAAACATTTCCTATGCTGAAAAACAAAAGAAATGAGAAAGGACATGATGCCCTCTATAGGGCTGCACTTGGCGGGAATCTTGATTGTTTGAAATATCTGATCGTTCAAGGTATGAATACAGATACGAGGTCTAAATATGGACACACGGTACTACATGCAGCCATATACCGAGGAAACCTATCGATGGTAAAATATATTTTTGAAACATCTTCTATGAAAAATGAGACAGATGAGAAAGGAATGGCTGCTCTCTTTAGTGCTGTACGTTATGAGAGCTTTGATTGTTTAATATATCTGATCAGTCAATATATGAAAAGTGATACACTGTTCAAATATGGCTCAACAGTTCTACATGAGGCAGCTTTCAAAGGGTGGTTGTCGATGGTACAGCATATTTGCAAAACATTTCCTGATTTGAAAAATGAAAGAAATCAAAAGGGAATGGATATTCTCCTTAGTGCTGTGGGTGGAGGGAGTCTTGATTGTTTGAAATATCTGATAAGTCAAGGTTTGAACACAGATACGCGATCTACGAACGGAAACACGTTACTACATATTGCCGCAAATTGTGGATTTGTACCGATCGTACAATACCTTTGTGAAACATTTCCTGATCTGATTAAGGAGAGAAATATGAAGGGACAAGATGCTCTTCATAGTGCTGCACTTGGGGGGAGTCTTGACTGTTTGAAATATCTGATCGGTCAAGGTTTGAGACCAGAAACGCGGTCTAAAACGGGAAACACGTTATTACATACAGCAGTATATGGAGGATCTGTACCGATGGTGCAGTTTGTTTGGGAGACATTTCCTACGTTACATAATAAGAGAAATCAGGAGGGAAAGAATGCTTCCTTTAGTGCTGTATATGGCAAAAGTCTTGACTGTTTGAAGTATCTGATCAGTCATGGTATGAACACACATACGCGGTCTAAAAATGGACCAACAATATTTGAAGAAGCTGCATACGAAGGCATTGTTCCGATGTTAGAATATCTTTGTCAAGCATTTGCTGGTTGGAAACATTTGGAAAATCAGAAGGGAACGAATGCTCTTTTTAGAGCTGTACGTGGAGGGAGTCTTGTTTGCTTGAAGTATCTGATAAGTCAAGGTATGAAAACAAATACTCGAACTAAATATGGAGAGACAATACTACATGTAGCGGCATATGCAGGATCTGAGTCGATAGTACAACATATATGTGAAACATTTCCAGAAATGAAATATGAGGTAAATACGAAAGGGGAAGATTCTCTACATAGTGCTACACGTGGAGGGAGTCTTTCTTGTTTGATATATCTCATCGATCAAGAAATGACGATATTTTCGTTGTCTAAAAATGAGGAAACAATTCTTCATCAAGCGGCGTATCACGGTCACGAGGGCATTGTCCGGTACATTTGTGAAAATTATGTTCAACTACTCATCTATAAACAGAATCGTGGAAGAACAGCACTATATTCAGCGGTAAATGGTGGTCATCTCGACATGCTAAAATACCTTCTCAGCCAAATAGACCCGAAACAAACAGATAAGAGAGGACAAACAATACTACACGCTGCGGCTTGGACAGGAAAGCCAGCTATCGTGAGATATCTGTGTACTACGTTCAAGTTTCTTATTTCTGTAAATGGTTATAAAGGCGAAACGGCTATAGATTTAGCTCAGAGAAATGGTCACTTGGATTGTATGAAAATAATACAAGAACAATTGTAAACCAACATTGTTTTGTTAGTGTATAAAATATCAGATTATGATTTAACGGGACAGTAGAAATGATAAATTGATCTATGCAAAGCAGACATTTCTGAATTATAGATTCGTCAAAAGGTCACATTTGGATGAACATTTAGATACAATGAACATATTCAACTCGTTGACGTTGACTGTTTTTGCACTCACCATGCATGATTTGCTATCACTTTTTAAATGGCTGTCCAGTTCATAATATAGATAATTGTACGAATAGTACATGCAACTGATACATATGACAAGGTTCATAACTATTGAAGAACAAATGAGCGGTGTTCCATGTAAATGTAACTTAACGTTATTATTTCACGTGAGGAAAAAGACCAATCTGCATGCGCTTCCACAGTTAAGTGACCTTGAGGATACCATTTAACAGATGTTGCTTAAAAACTCCTCTGACTAATTGGCAAATAGTGCATAGCCAGATCTGAAAGTGCTGGCTGGTCTTAATCTACACTCTAGGCGAATGCCTTAGGATATGTTTTCAAAGAGCTCCGATCAAATGATTTCGGAAATAATCAGAAAATTGGTATCTTTATTAAATATTGTCATGATCAACAAGATAAACAATTCCAACACTCAAGTCATATATGTGCATAAATTATTACATGTTCAAAAAGAGAGCGGTTCTTCATGTTTGCTTCTCACTCAAAAAAACAAATTAATCGCACTGGTAATTGTTTATTCTAACCCACTAACCCACTAATTCTCAGTTGAACATGACGAGGCATTGCTACGTTTTTTATACAATCATCTTATTCTTATCCGTGAACTGTCGTATAATAAATACATTGACTTATGTTAATACGGGTATATGGTTGAACATGTGCTAAAGACAATATTTGAATAGCATTTCCCTTTCTAAAGCAACCACACATTTATTTTCCAAAATTACTCATATATAAACACATGTGAACAAAGGTCATAGTGTTGTCTTACTGTCGTTGGACTTTATACACAGGTTGTACTCTATATATCTCAAAACCACTTTCATAGATATGTAAATTAAATATTTAATGTATGTTGTACAATGCTTATAATTTCAGTTAATGACAAATCAAATTGGTGAGCAAAATTACATATGCTCATAAAGTGGCTATGAATTTTGATAAAGAATGTTATGAATGCTAATAGGTTTATTGTTTGTATTACCTTTCTTAAAATGTATACTGGCTTATACTGTGTACTCGTGGGTACGCTGCCAATTATATTTCTCAATGATGTAAGCTTTATTACTTCACTGTGCTATAAGTATTGTCCGTGTAAGTTGAACTGTCGTATGATGGGTACATATACATGATAGGGAAAGTGTGTATACTAATAATTGTAATTGTTGTATGTCTTTTAATTAATTAATATGAATACAGTCTAATACTGTACACTCATCGGTATGCTGCCCATTGCATTTCTCAATAAACGTGTAAGCTTGTATGACATTCACAGAGCTATAAGTATTGTCCGTGTAAGTTGAACTGTCGTACGATGAATACATGACAATATCAGTTTACCGAGAAATATATAAGATCCAATGACCTATCAATCACAAGACGGCGACAGTTTAATGCACACGACCATTACAATAATATTATATTATGTTATTTTATGAAGATAACATATATTTGATTATAAACGCATTATAATCCTTAACCGTAACATACCTTTACATAAAATAAATATGCAGCAGGCAACTTTGAAATTAGCTAGGCTTAAATGAGCCGTCCCGCGAGAAAACCAGCATTATGGCCTCTGCGTTATGTATCGACCCATGTAAAAACACATTATTTGCTGATAAGTCTCGTGCATTCTACTGCATTCTACTGAAATGTGTTTGTTTTGCATTGTCAAGCTGATATGCAATCTCATGAAAATACGATTGAATTACCCTAAACAAAAACATATTTATGAGCAGGTGCTCGTTTTTACATTTAACGTTTGGTTCTATATAACCGAAATATTTGACAATCACCGCTTCCCTTTTCGCTATATACCTAACGATTATATAGGCGACAATTTGATAGGCTTACGCAGGGGTCAATCTGAGAGGACCTGTATGCGGCAGTCATTAACTATATATACGAGAACGTAAAGTTTAGGTCTGGTTTTGGTTAGATAAGCTACACTGAAGACATGTTATATATGAATCATTTTCCACACGGAGGCGCATTGTCACACATATGCAGCACACCAACTTTTGAAAATTTGTGGCAACATTCAAATTGGCCCATGTTCCTACATGTGTTCAACTCTTATTCATTGAGTACACTTTCATTTCTAGAGATTGTCTGCTGCAGACCCGTTGTTTCTAGAAAGGAATGCACGTATAAGGAATATTAATACGTAACTTCTGTAAATTTTAATGTGTGTAAGAAGTAATAAATATTAATTAAATGACTCGTAAATTAATTATTTTTCTAGTCACATGTAGTGTTGTTTGAATTATTGTCATTATTTGTTTACACTAACGATGATGGTAATTATGGTGATGGTGATAGTGATGATGATGATGATAAACATGATGATGCTACTGTTGACAATGATGAAGTTGATACTGATGATGGTAAAGTTGATTGTGCAGCTGCTGCTGATGATGATGATGACAATGATGGCGATCATGATGATCACTGTAATGATGATGGTGATGCTTTCAATAATTATAATAATTGTGATGATGATAATGATGACTATGATGATGAGGAGGATCGGAAACTCTTACAACTACATGTTTAATGTATGAAAACGTTACACATAAGACATTTTTGTTAAAATGAAGATGTAATATATAAATAGGAGGTGAAATATAATAGAACTCCTGGATAGACAAATTCGAGTATAATTTTATTTCGGTGTTGCACGTTATTTAAATCACACCGACTGAATATGTTTCACCTTGCCGACAAACCAGTACTATACTTGGAAATGTGCTTTGCCAAAGTTCACTCCATCATGACTGACGAGAGCGCGTGGTGCAAGAACCCCAATGTAATCCATTCGGCTACGACATAATTGTGTTACATGTTAAATCTGAAAATTGCCAGGTTAGGTAAACAAGACAGCAACAAATGGCAATTTATATTTAGATTATAAGAGCTTTGTGACCAGGCGTTCAGGATATGATCCCCGCTTGCCGCGGCCATAGTGGTGTGCTCATACGTAAGTCACATTTCCAGATATAATTAGTGTGTGCTACGCAGGGATCTTGAATAAGTGTTCTGTCACCGTGATATAATTAAAGAACAGTTGAAAATGGCATTAAACCACAATAGAATAATAAATAAATTGCTTTGTTTAAACATATTCAACATGTATAGAGTCTTGTGAAAAATAGTCACACATGTCTATGTCAAAGTTTTGACAGTAGTAGATGGGTTTAATAGCAGATTTAAAAAGGAAAACAGCAATTAGTATAAGTGTAGAGGGAAAATATTTGAACTAAATGGATTTATGTCCTTTGTGGCAAATACATTCGATTCTTCTTCTTAAAAGGAAATGGCTTACCAGATACTTCATACAGTTAATAATTGCGATTACAACAGAAATCTAGTTGTCAAAGGCTTGTTGCTGATCTAAAATCTAAAATCTTAATACATTCCATGGATCACATGAATAAGATATTATACATGTATTTCCCCTTTCCAAAATGCAACAACACACCCATGGCTCAGGCTGTCGAATCAGCCAAGTCAGAGGTAGCCAGGAAAAGACAACATATCCGGATTGAAAATGCGAGAAAGAGGTATCGAATGCACGAACCACCGGGACTACGTGACTAAATTAACGGAAAGAAAATGCCGAGGGGAGCACTAAATTAACCACGATTACAAGATAACGGAACGGTGGACAGTTATTCATAGACGTCATGGATGGAGTATTAGACGAATTGACGATTTTCATCTCGTAATGAATCGTGATTTGTGAATACTGTGTTCAATAAATAGTGTTAGTTATTTTGATTCTGCGAACAACAATACTTGATTATATAATACAATTGTGGAAATTGTATTAATTTCTTTTTTTTTCTTTTACCCTGCATAGTAACTGTCATGAAAACATTGATCGGATATCTTTCAAATTCGGATATACTCATATCTCGATGAGAGCTTTCGGATGATATACAAATTAAATACATCGGTTCCGAACTAAAGAAGATATTGCCATTTAAATATATAATGACGTCACTTCCGGTATAACCTCCTCAATATATCGAGATTACGAAACTCTTTTCAACGAGTCCAAACACGACTACAATCGGTCAATGAATAAGGGAGACAGCTTTATTTTAAGATTTGAGTGCCAGGATGACCTATCTGAAAGTTAACGCTATAACGTACTAACAGACTTTAAACTGCAATAACTAAAGAACCCTTTGTCGTAAGGCCATAATGTTTTTACATATGAAAAGGGGGCAACGGGATCTTTCCAACGCTATATCTAACCGTATCTATCGGAGCAAGTTTATTTTTGGAGTTTAAAAATGTCTCATATTACATAGCTCGAAAACGGCTGAAAATGTTATGACAACCTCGGGTTTAAATTAAAGGTTTTAGTGTCCTCTATCATTTGATAGCATAAAACAAAAAAGGTAAAGCGTAAACAGTGTCACACATTATCAAAAACTGATTTGACGACTTTAATGGGCTACTTTTTCCCGTATATTTGAAATTTGATCAAATTGGTAAAGTCGTGTATACATACCTACAGTGACACTATTCAAGTGCAAATTTAGACATAAGAAAAACTTTCATCATGAGAGGTAAAGTGTTATTCTCAGGCAAATTAAAACACATCCGGTCCTATATCAACAGACGTAGAAAGTATTACGACGTTTGAGGAGATCAATTCTGATATTTTTAAGGAGTATTGTACACACATCTTGATAAGGAGATTACCTTTTGACATGTCAAAGGTGACATTGTTCACATATCCGGTCCTATATCAACAGACGTAGACAGTATGATGTCTGATAAGGAGATTACCTGTTGACATGTCAAGGGGATATTGTTCGTACATCCGGTCTTATATCAACAGACGCAGACTGTTAAGGAGATTAATTATGACACATTCGGTGTGTTTCTGATAAAATATCCGACGGTTAAATAACGAGTCTAAAAATAGATCGGAACATCTGTCATTTGAACTCTGGACGTTATAGAGGTAAGACTTTAAATGTATTGCTTTGCCATACATGTTTGACTGTGTGCTTCGGTTCGACTATACGACATACTAGAGGGATATATCGTGTCGTATATATGTCTCATGTCAGGTTTCCCGAAACAATGAATTTCGGTCGAATTTCTCCACTATTATTTTCTATGGTTCCAACAACATACCCGCTAGAATCTATTGGTAGACATATCGTTGGTGGTCTCGCCTGAAGGGTGCTGCTGAACACTTGCTCCATTGTTAAAGGTTTTTAAACAATAACAACCTATGATGTCATTATAAAGATGGCCGACACGCATGAGCAGTCATTATATTCAAATGAGTAACTATAACGAGGTCAACAAATTGGCTCTCTCTCTTGTGTCAATCCTTATATGAAAATGAGATACTGTAAATAGTTATTAGGTCAACAAAATGGCGCCCGATTACATCATCTCTGTTACACCTAAACCGTCCTCATAATACCTTTGATACATAAACCTTTCTGACTTGTTTGCTTGGTGCTTGCAAGATGTAAACAATGAATTGATATTGTAACGATCATGCACTGGTACGAACAATATTACCAAAATTACTCAACTTGTTTCGGACAAAGCTATAATAAACTAGTCCAGGTTTCAGTACTCGGAATCTGATTTTATATGTTAACTGTTCGCATCATGTTACCACAATGAAATATGTAACGTCGATATTGAGACTACCAGCAAACACAAAAATATCCTTTATCTTCCATATTTTCATTATGTTCAATCGTAGACATTTTCAGTATGTCATTTTATTAAACAGTCAAAGCCTGCTCTGTCTGATAAAATATGGATATCAGTATTTAATTTAGGCTTCGAAAACAAGAGGGGTGGGGATTTCTTGACAACACATTTTTTCCTTCTTTGTATTTTTAAAAAATCAAATGTTAAAAACAGTCAGAGAATTACCACTACATGTGGACCCTCCCCTATCAGATCAATGATAACAGTGGCATAGGAAGGGCCTTTAAAATGAATTCTTATGATTTTAAAACAGCCACATCATTTACAACATAACTATGGCAAGATAAGTTAAATAGTGAATTATGTGACATTTAAAACTTTAGCAAAAGCTCACATGAAACAATTCGGCCAATCTGGGGTAAAATTACACTTCTACACGTACATGGTTTAGACGCAAATTACAGTTACTTAAAGTATTTGATAACTGTTAAAAGTTCTTTGATAATGATTCACTAATTGATGTCGCTTTCATTGACATAAGGACAATGTTTGTCCTTGTTCCATATAAGCATTTAATGACGAAGCTTAAATCACTAGCAGTTGTAGGAAATGTATTACATTGGATAGAAAACCTGTTAAAAAGACCGCAAACAGAGATTTATAATGAACGGCCAACAGTGGGACTGAACAAATGTAACTAGTGGAGTATCCCACGGCTACAATTAAGAACATCATGAAATTGACAATCTAAGCGGAGCGTGATTAGATCGTGGGCGTGATTGGAACGAGTTAGGAACGTTTTAAGAGCGGAACGGAATTTTTCGCTAAGAACGAAACAATCATAATGAATTATCTATCCAATCACATGAATGCTTCGCTCTTTAAGCAGATTATAAAAATTTACTCGATAATTAATTTACTAAACTACTTTTGATTGGAACAAAAGTATTCTCAGTTAGTGTAAACAAGCGATGAATTTGATCGGAACGGGAAAAAGCAATCTCAATGATTTGAACAACTCAACGCTTTAAGAACGGATTGGAACGTGAGCAGAGCGGAACTGATTGTAACGGAGCATAGCGTGAATGATAAATCTGTCAATTTCATAATGGTCTTAATTGTACAAAAGTCGTTTATTATGGATGCGTCAAAATCCGTCCTTTAGTTAGAAAGGGGTTTTCACTCAAATGCATTTTTTTTATTAAAGTATTGTTAAAAGTATAATTGAACGCAGACACCCAAATACAGAATTCTAACCAACATATGTATATATGGCATTTTGGTTTACGTTCATATATATTGGCGAAGCCTGATATTATAGAAACATGGGTTGCTGTACATAGAAAGTCTGGATTTAACAAGTTTTAGCAACCTGTATCTACCTATTTCCAAGTACAGTAGTATGATTTTTTTCTTTTTCCATTAGTTCAATACTAAATTGACACTCATGAATGCCTACAGATATTGGTGAACATATCATTACAAATATGTGCTGATTCCTGATTCATTCCCACTACCCGTAATTTCGTGTTCATAAATGTTAAACCTCTCCATCTGATCTAATCATTAACAATGTACACATTGATTCCTCGACCATTTTGTAGGAGAAATGTACCCGTTAGCTTTTGTGAACAGTGTACATCCACATTAACCTTTTCATCTACAGAGTTGATCAATATGTGTACATTTCCTATATGAATTAAACAAATGTATTAGAAGCTTCTGCCAACATGTGTAGACTGTGATACGATCTGAAGCTACACTGGGCAGAAATGAACCTTTTCCCGTGGACTAGTTCGTAATATCTTAGCTCAAAGTATTACCTCATATCGAGGGCTTGGCGTGAAACGGTTGTAACTTAAATTTGTATTTTTTTACCAAGGTTAATCACCTCGCCATAAAGTCTTTATAAGCGTTAAATCATTTTCCTTGGTAAACGATGTAAATTTAGTGCCATTGCTCGTTCTGAACAATGGCACCTAAATTTGCATTGTTTACAAAGGGGTCAAAATTGCCCATATACCAGGGTTTTCAAGATAGGTTTTTAGTTACAACCGTTTCACGTCAATCCCTCGATATGTTAGTTTGATCCACGATTAAATTCAAACGTATCACGAAAGAAAAACGCAATTGATTAAATAAATAGCCGAATATTAAGGCAGATGTGAAATATGACCACGAAAGTAAGATAGTGTCTGTTTATGATATTAAACTTGAAATATCGTCTTCTTCAGCGATCATATAACTCAGTTATTTATGGTATAATAAAAACATTGACGGAAAAGAAGATTCTCGTTAGACACTAGAACATTTTAAACTGATATCAATGTGCCAATGAATTTTTGTTTGTTTTCAGAGTAAGTTTAGACAAAAGGGAGACATTGTCCATTATAAAACATTATATTCAAAATTCGTCTGCTGTAAACATGACAAAACCCAATGTATTGCGTATGAAGTGATTTAAGAAAATGATTGTTTCAGATTTTCTTCAAAACTTTTGTTACGATATACAACGTGTTTAAATGAGTAAGTCTTTCTGAGCCGGCTCTGTAAACCAGTCTAAAATGTGTGCATCTATCGTTGAGTGACTCAGACTAGTTTACTGTAGATTAAACTTCTATATCTATGTTATCGACCCGTTTTCTTCATATATACAATGATATCTATAGCCAGGTTAAACGACAACCGTACCATCGAGGTTATGACATTAATTTTAGTTGCGATCAAATTGGTTATTTTTGTAGTCATAGATATTTGGTCATATTGATATATTTACGACTATATTGCGAACAGGCAATATCCTGATCAGACTGTACGGATGCCCTAACTGATCTGGACCTTCACTTGTATCAAGTTATGAAGGTCAGTGTTCACGGATCGTGGCGGCCGTTTTTTCCCAATATTTACCTCATAAACTCGTGTATTTACTACTATATGACTACCAAACTGAGACTGTGTCTGTTTATGATATTAAACTTGATTTATCGTCTTCTTCAGCGATCATATAACGCAGTTCCCTATGATATAATAACAAAATTGACGGAAAAGAAGATTCTCGATAGACTGTAGCTAATTTAAAAAACTGATATCAATGGGCCAATGAAGTTCTTTTTTTTTTTCAGAGTAAGTTGAGAGAAAAGGGAGACATTGTCCATTATAAAACATTATATTCAAAATTCGTCTGCTGTAAACATGACAAAACGCAATGTATTGCGTAGGAAGTGATTTAAGTAAATGATTGTTTCAGATTTTCTTCAAAACTTTTGTTACGATATACAACGTGTTTAAATGAGTAAGTCTTTCTAAGCCGGCTCTGTAAACCAGTCTAAAATGTGTGCATCTATCGTTGAGTTACTCAGACTAGTTTACTATATATTAAACTTCTATATCTATGTTATCGACCCGTTTTCTTCATATATACAATGATATCTATAGCCAGGTTAAACGTCAACCGTACCACGGAGATTATGACATTTAATTTTAGTTACGATCGAATTGGACATTTTTGTAGTCATAGATATCTGGTAATATTGATTTAATTTTCACCTATATTGCGAACAGGCTGATCAGACTTTGTGGTTGGCCTGACTGATATGGACCTTCACTTGTATCCAAGTTATGACGGTCAATGCTCACGTGTCGTGGTGGCCCTTTTATCTCAATCATTACCTCATGCAACTCGTTTATTTACTACTATATGGTGAACAGGAAATATCTTCATCAGACTGTACATATACCCTGATTGATCTGAACCTTTACTTGTATCAATATTCTGAAGGTCTACGCTCAAGTGTCGTGGTGGCCCATTTTATCTCAATTGATTAACTCCTTTATTTTCGACTAGAAGGCTAACATTGACGATCCTGATCATACCGTACAGATGCTCTGACTGATCTTGACCTTCACCGATAGCTAAGTTCTGATGGTCTACTCTCAAGTGTCATAGCGGCCCATTTTATCTCAATAATTCCCTAGTTAACACGTTCATTTATTACTAGATGGAGAACAGGCAATATTCCGGTCAGACTGTACAGATGCCCTTACTGATCTGCATCTTTATTTGTATCATAGTTTTGAAGGTCAGTGTTAACGTTTCGTGGTGGCCCTTTTTATCTCAACCAATTTACTCCTTTATTTTCGACTAGAATACGAACAATGACTATCCTGATCAGACTGTACGGATGCACTAACGTATCTTGACCTTCACCGATAGCAAAGTCCTGAAGGTCAGTGTTCAAGTTATATGGCGGCCCTTTTTTTATCATCTTAACCCATTACCTAGTAAACTCGTTTATTTACTATTAGAAAGCGATATCATAGATAGTTTGTCATATTGATATATTTACTACTGGACGATGAACAGGGAAATACTGATAAGTCTGTACGATGAAGTAATCTGTCTAATCTCCACCTGCACTGGTAACACAGTCCTGAAGGTCAGTATCCACGGTACCTGGTGGCCCTTGTTTGTTTACATCTCAACCTATCACTTGATTACTCGTTTTAGAAGCGTACACTTTAAAAACAAGCGCAACTTGTTGATAATAAAATGCTTATGCTAAGGTAAAGAGTGCTATATCATATAACCCATTCCTTTCGATAAACAACCCAAACTTTATGTTAAATCATGACCGATAACAGGTATCTAACCCTTTACCACATACATACAATCTTCAGTTGACAACACCTCGATGCATACACATGGAAACTCACAGTAAATGAAAGAACACTTATTGAATAAAGTCATCTTCTTCAGAGGTGTCAAAAGGCGTCTGTATGTGTGAAACTGTTGAACTTAAATTGACCATTTTAACGTTTTGTTGCAGGTTATGTTCAAAATTAGACCAAGTCCTCTCATAAGATAAAGTGTTTGATAATAGTACATGTAGCTATATATAATTCTAAATTTATACCTTGATATGTCATACGATTACAATCGGTAACCCTCGTACATTTACGTAAGCAGATTTTGTTATTCTAAAAATATATAGAATTAATCTTAAGAATAAAGATATTTTGAAATCGACAAGAGTGAAGTTAAGAAACATTGTCATGCGTTAATTATTGTTTGGTGTTTCAGTACTAATTACCTACATTAATTATACAAGTTATGTCATCTTAACGATTAGATCCGAATTAAACCGAGTAAGGCATTCTATCACATGCTCAGCTACAACTTCAGACATAAACAAATACGCCCCCTTATTTACGGAGGAGAAAGGAGAAATGTTCAAATACGATGACTAGCTATTAGACAAGGTAAATGAATTATACTTATATGCATACTTCCTTTTATTAATGTGATAATATCATTTATTGGTTACAAACTGCTATTTTTCGAGTATAGACAAGATGACCAAGTCTTGAACGATCACATGTCGTTCAGTTAATTGAAATTTGTCTGCTTGAAGTTTCCATTACAAATATGTGTCGACTTCATATACACTCCTACACATTACGAAGTTCATCTGACTGGATTTACGTCGCCTTCAACGAATGTTCAGTTACTTACCATCCCTCCTTAAGTTCATAACCAGCAATTACGCTTCTTTTAAAACTAATGTATCATTCATTATGCTTTCCAACAATGTTGATCGTAAATAAGAAAAGGCAAAAATTGTCCAATATGTAACCCTTTTTTGTTTTACCTGTTCGAGCTCTTCTTGCTTTCTTGTCAATGCGAAAAGCCAAAACTGATGTTTTATTGATAATATTATCCACATAACGATGATCGAGAAATACAGAAAATCATTTGGTATTACCCTACACGAACCCTTATTTCCATCTCGTTAATGCAGAAACAGCAATATGTACATTTAAACTGATTTATCATTCAAAATGGTGAACATGAATTAGGGAAACACAGAAATATTCCATGTTAAACCCTTTGGTATTACCCAGTACGAATTCTAGTAAATGCGGAAAGCCAAATCTACCATTTTCTAAATTATTTGATAATAACTAACTGGAGATGAATCCTTGATCTGACCAAGGAGACCCTCTCTCACGGTCGACGTCCACCACTATATAACTGAGTCTATCCGTTCTGTAATTAAACCAGAATTTGTATTATTCTAAATAATACAGACCAACCAACCTACGTGATTCCGGATCGACATTGATAGAAGAGATATATTTCGGTTTAATTGAAGCGCCAATATTAAAGTTAGGAACTATGCAGTTTGTATTATAGATTCGACTGTTTAGCATAACCTTACAAATATCAAATGCTGCAATAGTTCTTTTATGACTGTATAACTAGTGACCGTTGAATACTCAGATAAAATTGTTCTGACAGAACTAAATATGGCCGATCGCTGATCGTAATGACCTGATAGTCGATTATCGCATTGCGGCTTTCATGTTATAGTTTTGTTTCTGGTTAGTGATTCAATAGTACACCTAGTTATATTTTATTGAGACCGCTAATGAAAAGTAACTGTTCATATATAAAAGGGGTAATATCCAATGTTCCGCTCACAATTATCAAATCCAGAAAGGTTTAAATAGTATTTATCATATAAAGCCTTCTATAGGAGTGTAAAACTGGAACATTTCATGTACATTACTTTCGAAAAACGTCTCATAAATCATTTTATGTGACAAATAGAATATCTCATTTGTGTTTATTTAAGATCGCGTTTAATAAACGCGTTACCTAAGCTTAACGTGACGCTCACCGAGGCTCGCGGCATATCATCTTTGTAGACTCGATTATTAAATGTGATAATAAGTCAACTCGAATGAAATATCCTCTATTTAAATGATATTCCTGCGACACATTTGCATTCCTGCATTTATCCAACCAATAATTTATACAACTTTATACCATTAACTACATATCTGATGGAGATAAGTTCAATGACCCTCTCATATATATTAAGTATGGATGAATTGATATAACTCCCATTTAAACAGTATTTAAGTTTCATCGAGGAGACAAGTTCATATATCAATGTGCTACAGCTTTCTTTCGTTTGGTTTATCTTGTTACGCATTGATGTTATGCCATTTATAATATTATTTTAGTTATATCATGACGACAGTCACTCATGCATGATCGCTGAGAAATAAAACCAGTACTAGGCTAGGAAATATGCCTTGCGCATGGGCACTCCACCATGACCGCTGAGAAATAAAACTGGGACTCGGCTAGGAAATATGCCTTGCCCATGAGCACTCTACCATGATCGCTGAGAAATAAAACTAGTACTAGGCAAGGAAATATGCCTTGCGCATGGGCACTCCACAGCGACCGTAGCGGGTGCTTTACAATACACTATGTTACCTTTCTAATCTGACGGACCTGTCTACCAACAATTGATAGATGACTTGGGTAGTTTATAATGACTTTTGTTACGCGTCCTAAATAAATGAATACAACATATTTTAAATATAAACAATCACAAGTAGAATATAACGTAATATCACGTCATCACGTCGTTCACAATTTCACAATCAGTGTATTAATCATCCAAATTAATGAATTCAAACTATTTTAAATGAAAACATTCTCACGAAAAATATAAAATAATCTCCTGTTAAAATAAATGATCAGCGTTCTAATTACAGAATGACAGACCAATTACATGAAAACAATAAAGGGATGTCCGACGAATATGATAAAGACACCGACGTCAACAATGTACTGCATTGTGATCCATGTAAAGATGCGGACATACAGTTAGAAGTTGTTACAGACAACATTCCAAAATCCAAGCCAAAGAAAGAGAAGGAGTCAGAACAATGCGAAGAGTACCAGAATGTACTCCATTGTGATCTATGTCAAGATGCGGGCATACAGTTAGAAGCTGTTACAGACAACATTCCAAAATCCAAGCCAAAAAAAGAAAAGAAGTCAGAACAATGTCAAGAGCACCAGATTGAACCGATTACGTGGTACTGTAAGTCCCATGATATATGTATATGTGATATTTGTAAACATGTTGACCACAGAAACTGTACGGACGTAAAATCAATAATAGACGTCAGTCAGGACTTTCTGTCGTCCGCCAAACTAAAGGAAGTCAAGGATCGACTTATGAACTTACTGAAGGCATTTGATGAAAAGCTTCTTAGAATAACAGAGAACACCGAATCAGTTAACAAGGGTTATGCGACTGCCATTGAAGAGCTAACAAGAAGTATTTCTAAAATGAGGAATGAAGATCTGGAATTAATGAAAGCACTTGAAGTGACCTGCGACACTTCTATTCAGACGATACGATCCGTGTTGAAAGATATAGACACACGGCAACAAAATGACGAAGTCGATCAGGTGTTTGTAGCTTCAAGAAAAGCAGAATCGCAGTTACAAGCATTTGGTGAGAGACTTGAGTCAGTAGCAAATGACAACAAAATTACGAAGTACCGATATGTGTGTGAACCGATGGACAATGCAGACGGGATAATAGGTCGAATGTTTGCAATGAAAGAGAAACATGCCTTAAATATTGGTGACTGTAACGTGAAAACAACAACTGACACATCAAACTGTTGGATTTCAGGTATGGAGAGACTTTCTGATAACAGACTTGTTATCGCTGACCACAACAATTATAAGATCAAACTAGTTGATATGATCAGTAAGACCGTTATATCAGAGTTAAAGTTAGACTGGACACCATTTGACCTGACTAGGATTGATGATAACACGATTGCGGTTACAACCTATGGCAAGAAGAAGATTATATTTGTGTCTATTTCTGACACACTGAATGTTCAGAAAACGATAGAAAAACCTGAATATTCACGATGCCAGGGTACAGTATGTATTAACAATACACTGATTGTGTCCTATTATCGTCCAAATCAAATACAAATAATGAACTTAGATGGAACTGTAAAACACGTCATAGAAGACAAAGACACGCAAGGTGCTGTTAGGTTTGGTCATGTAGAATACCTGACACAAGGTCCTGATGCTAACATTCTCTACTTATCTGATTATTCAAGTAACAAAGTATCAAGTATGACACTGGATGGTCAGGTTACATCAAGTTTTAAGCACGAACACATGAAATATCCAAACGGTATTACTGTTGGTAAAGATGGTCGAATATTTGTTTGTAGCTATAATACTACCAAGATATTTGAGATCTCATCTGACCTTTCTGAAGGTCAAGTCATACTGGTTGGAAAAGATGGTCTTATTAAACCATACAGCGTACTATACGACGATGACGAATGTTTACTCTATGTTGGTAGTTACAATAGCAACTCAATACAAGTATTTCAGCTGTGAGAATGTAATAGGCTATGAAACAATCTTCGCTTGTATGTAGCTAGGCTGAAAGAGATGATCGTGTTTTTATAATACGAATATTCAATCATTTACGACATTTGACATATTTCGCTTCCTTTGTCTTCAAAATTCTGATTTGCTTTGTTTTGATTCATATACCTTTTCTTTTAATGTTTAATAACATTTATAAGTTAGTCTACGAAAGAACATAACTACTAATCAAATACGTACCCATCATTAACAGTAATAAACACAAATTTGAGAGTTTATATTATAATGTCTACTGCTATTCACTTCGGACAGTCTCCCACGAAAGCGTTCAGTAGTAAATGTGGTATTGGTTTGAATCCTGAAGCTTAGAGTAGCGATAACCATTACACTTCCCTCAGTATTGTTCTACTTAATTTTCAGAATAATTTTCAACCTTATCATTTCAATTTGTTTTTCCATTCCGATACATTTGGAAAAGTCTATCTGACGAGGTTATTAGAAACATAGCTCAGTATCCTCTACAATTTGACTTGTCTAACTTGTATACCCAACCCAATCACTTTCTCATTTCGGCTATCACATATGTATAATTGGGGGTACGGAAAATACCCCCACGGGATATTTACCACATAGGTTAAAACCCCATAGAATATTTACGCACTGGACAAAACCCCTTTTCCCTTACTGACCAAAGGATAATAACCACTTGGTGTTTGATATTAATACATGTATATATATTTATTTATAAGCCGTATATCAATTATATTGAAGATGATACAACTAAATTTTAGTGATCCGTGAACAATTTGGGAATATGATGTGAAATTAAATGTAAGTAAATATTAGATAATTTACATCATTCATTTCTTGACCCAAATTTAGTATTTTGACGTTGTCATAACGTCACAATTTAATGATTGATGTTAAGGTCTTAATTAAATGTAAGTAAAAATTAGATAAACAATAAACCACACGTAACAGAATCGTTATAAAAAGAAGTGAATAGAGTCAAAAGACTTCACAAAAACTCGAACAAACAGACGGACAGTTTTATATAGATAGGCTTGTATCTGTCGTGATAGCTCTATCGGTTCAATGACTTGAAGCATTCCGTCAGGGGTAAAACGAACAACAGCACAGATTCCTTGGATGTTAATGTCGTCTGCATCCCTATCTGTCTTGACAAAAACAACACCGGGGTTCGCCGACGTCATCCGGAAGTATTTGTTCTTTCAAGAGATAAAGATAAACACCTACACAATATACTGAATTATCTACGAAGCTCGGAAAAGTCAACCTTCAGACTTTTACTATCTGTGTAGATTCCGATATATCTACATTATCTGACAGTTTAATCTGTATTTCCACTGTTTGCCAATTGATCTCGTTAGCTCTCAAGAATAATCTGACAATAATTTCAAGCCCTTATAAAAACCCTTCACAAATGTCATTATGGTTTTTTTCCTGAAGCAGATTGTGCCATGTAAAAACATTAAATTAAAGTAGTGACAAATATACGTTTACCCATTTTGATCTACTTTCGAATTATATTTTGTAACAGTGAATGCTATTTAGATATGTATGTTGGTAAGGAAATGTAATGGCAAATTGTTTCTTGATAAGTAATACAGATTTTCAACATATTGACCAAAAATGCATTATTTGCCTTATTAAATTCAGATTAAGTAGTTGTGCACAGCTATGCTGTATAACACATACCTTTTGTTGCACTCAAAGACTGTTTTAAATAATTCTACCTACTTTATTCCGGTCACTGATCTGATGAATGTTCCACACAAAGTCCAGTCTCTTCACTGTAAAGTCGGGTAACGACAGCCTCGTTTGTAGATGATGACTAGCTTGTTTACCACATCCTACTATTTACTAAAACAATCATTTTGAAACGACAACATCGATGTGTACGCATCTCGGATTTGGTACTGGGCGTCCCGGGTTTGATACCCAGGCGCAGCGGTCATAATGGAGTGCCCTCTGGCAATGCATATTGTCTAGCCCAGTACTGGTTTGTTTATCCAGGGATCATGAATAAATGAACAGTCGCACTAATATAAATGAACTAATGTTAAAAAAGCGCTAAAAGCCGAATAAAAAGATAAGACTGAATACATGCATTAACTGATTAAATAATGAAGTATGTAGCGTAACAAGAGTACTGTAAAAACCTTTAAAGAGGTAAATATGGAGGATAATTGGAAGTTTATATTTTAAATGCTTGTGAGCATTATTGGAAACGGAGAGGTTTAATAACATAAGCAACCTCTGCTTCTTTCACGATGTTTCCAAAAGACTGCAATGTAAAGAATCGTCAACAGTCGTATTTAGAGAAATGTCAAATGTAATAGCCCTTTCAATGTATAATCAGTGATACAGTATTTGACATTGCAATCGTACTTAGTACATTTTCTTTCGCCGATATGGTATGTCTCCATAGCCCAGTGTATCATGGAAATCACAGCGTTTGGGCCATGCGTTAATGTGCTGTCTGATCTTATTGTTAGATGCTCGTAAATGAGAAAATTCAGCACACCGGGTACTCCGCCAATTCGTAAACTCAAAACCTACACGTTTCTTAGAGAAGTTAAGTAGGCTGGTCACATTTGTCTGGAATGATGGGGATAGGGACACATTCTGGCCGAAGTCAAACGTATAATCCACGTAAGGATCAGCCTCTCCCCTGCATCGTGACTCCTTTGCGTGCTTGACACAGGCATTGTTAATGTCCTTTTGCCTCTGAGCAGAGAGAACATGTTCCTCAAGGAAATGAGCAGATTCTAACTTTTCTTTCTCAGTTAAGGACTCCTGCTCCTTTTTCTTAATTTATCACAGATGGCACACACGTCGTCACGTGGCGTCGCAATTCCTATATGAGATAACAATGTCTTTGAATGTTGTTGAACGTTTTGTATTTGACAGCACGACACGGAGGATCTGATGCTAAACAACTGTCCAAATATGTCTCGTAAAATTTAACCTTAGTTGCATCACTGGAAAGATACAGAGTTCCAGTATTGTCACGTCGACGTGGGGAAGCAGGCTGTTGGATGCCAAACTGATCTGCAAGATTTGAGACAAACTGCACGAATTGCCGTATATCCTCAAAGTGATGCGTCTTAAATGGTCGTCTGTTAGTGCTACTATGACAGCGGGGAACAACACCATTCTCGCTTATATGTTGCATTATACTTTGCAGGCTGTGTGTGCCGACATCGAAAAGGAGCATGAATGCCCACTTACAAACACGACTCCCTCGATAATTAAAATCGTGGCTAAGCCTCTGCCAATTCTTACCCCGTTTTGATTTTTCTCTGTATCATTAGTTTCTGTAAAGGATGACAATGTATACATTTCTTTCAATGAACGGCTCATTTCACGCACATGTGAATATATGTCACTTTCGCAGAGAACTGAGATACAGTTTCTCTGGCAGCCACAACCAGAAAGCTTCATAGTCGGAATATTATTTAAGTCTGGATCATCACCAAGTGTTAATACCTCGTCGTCATCATCAATGTGGTCATCGGAGTCGTGGATTGTTTCAAAGAACCTGAGCGACCGTATGTCCACCTCATCTACTACAGAGTTCTGTCTTGGTCCCTATTCCTCCTCATCCAGAATAACCTCGTCCTCAGCTTTTTCTGTAAATCCACTGTCCAGTGACGTTGTTGGTCTTCACCAAAAATACTCAGAGAACAGACTCTTCAGTTCCTAAAAAGTTAAAACAGCACTTGATAAGAATGTGGCAAGAATTAGTTTATATGCACAAGTAATTCACAATTGATGCATTTATTTTTTTATTTCTTAATTTAAATTGACCACGAAGAAAGATTATGACTGTATAAAGCGTTTGATAATATATTATGTTTAATGTGTCAGTAGTATTTTTAAAGTGTTAAAACGTCAACAGTATAGGAATAACAAAGTGCTACGTATAAAGTAACATAGATGAACTAGAGCTAATACCATAAGCTGAAACTATTTATTTGATTAACATGCATTTTTTTTAATATAATTTATTCAAAAATAATAATTATCATGAGAATGACAAAGCTCGATAAGGTAAAACAATAAAATAAGGATCCACTGGTATACGAACTCGGATCGTACGCTTTATATAACATTAAATTAACCACTGGACTAACTTATGCATATATATATACATTTGCCTTTCCTGTAATTTGACTAAACCGAACGTTAACTTCATTTTGTCTACCAATATGTTAGTGTCATTCATACAACCGTTACTTTTGTCCAGGCAACGGTTTCATTCGAGTGTTTTGTTAACTATGTATTAGGATCGAAAAATGAATAATTGACATTTTCCCAAATAATTCTCTCTCTCTCTCCCTCTCTCCCTCTCTCCCTCTCTCCCTCTCTCTTTCTCTCTCACTCTCTCTCTCTCTCTCTCTCTCTTTCTCTCTTTCTCTGTCTCTGTCTCTGTCTCTCTTTATCTCTCTCTCTCTCTGTCTCTCTCTCTCTGTCTGTCTGTCTCTCTCTCTCTCTCTCTCTCTCTCTCTCTCTCTCTCTCTCTCTCTCTCTCTCTCTCTCTCTCTCTCTCTCTCTCTCTCTCTCTCTCTCTCTCTCTCTCTCTCTCTCTCTCCCTCTATCCCTCTCTCTGTAAAAGTAATGATATCTTTGTTATCTAATAGCAAAATTATCCTTTTGAATTAAAACAAAATACATATCGTGTAAAGCCTAGTGGATGGGGAGCAGTAGCATCCTTGACAACCAATACTTTGTTTTGTGTTTCTAGTAAGGGAAACACTTTAATGGATCAAAAACTGTTACTCTCTAATTCAAACGTGTTACATGTATATCAATGATAAGACGAGTGTCTATCAAATACAATAGAAACTTGTCGGCTTGAGCTGTACGGTCCCGACTGATCGCAACGTGTAGCAAACAAACAACAACATATTCTGATTTCACGAATACAAAGTGTTAAATGTATACGTTAAAATACCTCAAATCAATATCGTGTTCAATGGCAACTTCTGTTTGTATAACATATGTGTTTTAAGACACAAATTGTTTTTTTGTTACTTGCTTGTTTGTTTAAAAACTTCTGCAATTTCTTAATTACGTGAAGTCATTTAATCGCAATTTGTCAACGTCATCGATAATGTCATTATGCCCGGTATTCCTGGAGCGGTGCTCATATGTACCGTACAGCTCAAGGGGTTTTTCCCAAAAAACTCTCACCCCTGGGTTGAGGGGATATCGATAAAATGATAAACCGCCGGCGTAAAGTCGCTCCCCCGGCTTAACCCGGAGTTTTCCAGGTATTTCAGATATGTGCCCGCTTAAGAGGGATTGCACGGTTCTCTCCGCAGAAAATGTTAAATGGGAGTGGCCTATATTTTTTCCGTGCCCCTGCGGAAAAATGCGAGTGGGTGTGTTTCAATTTTATCCAATTATACATTATGTAAACTATTCTACATTGTTTACTCTGCTTCCCAAATACTTTGAACGTCGAGTTATCTGAGCTCTATTGCGATGAAATCTGCATGTGCATATTACAAACATTTATAATCAAATTCAATGTTCTACAGCATTATTGAGAAATAAAGCCTTACCTCTGAGAATAATTATCCTATTTCTATATTCACATGCAATTAAGATCAACACGATTATGATAACTCCATAAAAGAAATTATTTTGATTTACCAAATCAAACAAAAATCACTTTTTATACGACACTACATTGAAGACAAATGAATCGCAAAACAATTTTCAATATAAACATTACTGTTTGCGAGTACAGGGGTTAGCACTTTATAAAGCACGTGACAGATGAACAACGTGTGATATGTTTTGTGTTGGTCGTTGGGCTGATTGAAGAAGGTTGATCAGAGGGCATTGTTTTTATTGACCCGACTAACATCGTTATTTTGCAAGCAAATTACGTACATATATACATACATTTTATAATATTCGGCTTAAAACTTGCGTTTTGCTATTTTCAATAGAAATATGTAAAAGAAATATATCTTTATCACATGACAATGCTTGTATCCAATGTAATATAACCATTACGTATTTCTTTATATACAACGTGTGTAATATAACATGACCTAATACTAGGAAAAAATGACGTCACGTCATCGTTTTGACGTCATACGTTAGTCACTTTGGCGCCAAAACCCGTACATTTTATCTAGAAATATTGTAAACATTAAGTACATTTTTATCGAAATACGCCTCATAAGTCACTTTATGTGATAGATACAATATCTCATGAGTGTTATTTATTATTACTTTTAATAAACTAAGCTGAATATGACATCGGAATAATTATTTGTGGCATTGTTATACGGTTTATTGACGAAATTAAAATAGCTTTGGAAAACCCGATTTTCTTTGTGTGTTTCGTCATGTGATAAAAAGAATCTGACATTCGTTGTCATTTCATAAACAGTTTTATTAAACTCGTCCAAGATATTTGTTATTAAGCTCGCCACAGGCTCGCTTAATAACAAAAAATCTTGAACTCGTTTAATAAAACTTTATATGAAATGACAACTCATGTCAGATCCTATATATATCCCCTAAAAAACACAGAATATATTAGAACAATGTTAAACGACAACATGAAGTATATATGATCTAAGTTATATATGTACAACTACATTGGATAGCATAAATGTGCGTGCTGATCTCTATATATACATTTTGCAAATGTCATAACGTTGGGTGTCTTTAATCATGATTGTCTGCAGTGTTGAGATATGTGAATTGGCCGCCATAATTTGACAGAACAATTGTTCAAAACGACGTTTTATCCTAATTAATCAACAGTGAGCATTGTTAAAAGCATATGATAAAATGCTCATTTGAAAAATAAACGGAAACTGTTATGAAATCATTTAATTCGGAGTAGGGATTTCAAATATATACCAATAGTCTGCGTGTTTAAAATAATTGTATCGGAGCAGAATATAGGTCCTGTTTGTTTACCAATATATGCCTGTATCATAAGCCTCGAACATAGGACCTGTCCCGGAGAAAGCTCATCGGATAGCATTGGTTCAAATACCGTTTAAACTGACTCGGAATCGGAGCAATTATTTAATGACTTTTCATATACTCTAACTGATGTATACTTGTGTAATACTTTGTCCCATGTATACTTTTGTTATTCTCTGACCCATGTATCACTAGGATATGGTCTAATCTCAATCCAGTCTAGCATTGAGGTAACAATAGTTCAGTCTGTGTTGGCAGCAATCTAGAGTATGCATTCTACATTCCTGGTTTTGGGTACAAAATCATAACCAATTTATTGTATATTATCATATTGCTAGTGTATATTTCATTCGATCTTCATTGACACATTGTACAAATATTACTTCATGCAATTGTATTGTCACCACACATACACTACTTACATGTTTAAAGTTATTTTTCAGAATTTAGATATATAATTGATGTTTGGTACTACTTTTATGTGATGTTCTTAGGTGTATTCTTATTTGGAATCTGGTTCTCCATTTAAATCTTTATTTATTTTTAAAATTAAGGAGCCAATTGATGTATGTTTTAACACTTCAAGAGATGGTACCGTCAAGATATGCGTAACAGTGAGCAATTTCTTCTTAATTTATAATAAATAATAAATACATTATTATGTCCATATCTTCTAACGTTTCATAATACATTGTATGTTGGATGAGATATTGCTGTTCTACAGTTGTGTAGTAATGAGAGGCTACACTGTATTATAAGTATCAACAGGTGCGTTGCACAATTAAACAGTCATAGCAGGGGGAATATGAACGCATTATACAAGCAAACTGTGTATGAGTAATCAAAATGTCCATTGTACAAATCTACTGAAGATAAGCAACCGAAGAATATGAGAAATAACAAGTTAAAAGAAAATAGATTTACAAGCAAAAAGTAGAATATGACTCTTGACATTCGTATTTCACAGAGAACACACACAACACAACGGAATGGCACGAAAAGGACGAGAGTTGTTAAATGTAAAAGTGGTATCAAAGGTTAACACAGGTTGGACAAATATCATGTTCTGATGAAACTTCGTGTGAAAAGAGTATAGCTCGTGACATTTCAACTCTCTTTGGACAGTCGCATGTTGTCAGAATAATAGTTTGTGTACAGGCGTACTTCGTTTTGTATATAGTTCCTTTTAAATGTAGTACCAAACGTACTATGATTATGTTATGATTAGGTTGATAAAACACAAATTGCTGATTTTTAACTGTTTTATTATTATAAAAATTTTAGTTTCATGTTTTATAGATATTAAAAGGTTAATTTAATATATAAAATGGCATATATGAAAGTGTGGTATCGAAAGTGGTTTCATTCGATTTTTATCTTTAAATGAGTATTAAATTAGATTCAGTCATAGTCCTTATTGAACGTTTTATAAGACTAATATAATTAGTGCATATTTCGGGATTTTTTAGAGATACGCTACGCTATCGTTTTACACGAAATACTGCGATTTCTCCATCAATGCTTTAAACGTCTATTTGACATAAATAGATCACTCTACCAGAGGAGTATCAGCTGAAATACGCTACATCGGTTGAGCAGTTCGAACCTACATATACGTGGTTCGGCATCGGTTCAGCACTAGGATATTTCACACAGTGTGCTCAGAGTTTGAGTTGGTCCGGAACAGAAGTTTCCAAACAGACGTTGAACAGATAGGTTCAACACCGTCTCAGAGCTTGAGTTAGTTCGGAAAAGACGTTTCCAAACAGACGCTGAACGGATAGGTTTAACACCGTTCCAAACAGTTGAATCCACATACCCAAGGTTGTTTGAGACGAGGAACATTCTACATACCGTCCACATTGTACACAGTCTCAGTTAAGACATTGCCACCTGCGAAACAACCCGAAAAACGTCAACTTATCTCTTGACACATGTCGAATGTGTAACAAGGTCATATAACTATATTGTGTTCGCAGACAGTCACGTGGTATATTACGCAAACGATGTGCTAATACTTATTAAAAAGAACCGCTTTGGACGGTAGCGTGGTGAATGTGAAAAAATGTCATAGAACTTAATTGTGTTCGAAGACAGTCACGTGATAACGCGACAGTGCAACATTCAGTCGTCAAAGCAGGGCAGAAACATGACAATGTTTACACAAATGTGACGTATATAATGTAAATTATGTGCCGATAAGAACTAAAAAAGACCGTAGCAGCCGATATTTTCCAAATAGTATATTTGTAGAAAATAATTGTTCCTACTTGTATATAAACATAACATTCACCATCGTAAAAGTGAGACTAGGGGCGTATTCAGTTAGTTCTAACCCGATCAGTCAGGCGAGCAAAGCCAAGCCATCCAATCACATTACAGCTTGTAACTAGCACACGCCCCCGAGTGCTCTTTGTGTTACAAGCAGAAGAATCAGAATACACACCTGAACCTTAGATATAAACATCCTATAATTATATCAGTCTTCATTTTCGTAATGAATATAGAACGGTTTACTAATAACTTTTAATGGCTAAAGTCAACCTATTGAAACCTTCAACAGATTGAGAATAGACCAGACCGACTCGTAAATGTGTCACATATTCACATTTTGCTGTGACTCCTTGGCTGTTTTGATAATGTTATCTTCGTGACCTCGCTATAGAAAATTATTTATACCTCATTTACTAAACATCAGGGAATGTAACACAACTTATATACGGTACTGCCGATTTCGATACAGTTGGTAAGTAATATAGGTTATTACATCTGTATTGGAAAATATTGAGTTCGACAAATCATTTTGGATAAGCTCGGGCAGAACACAACTCCACCGAAAGCACGAATCTAGACAAAATATGTGTCGTTATTCGTGCAATAACTTTTTTATTGTTTATTTTTATATTTTGGATTTAAATGTGTATTTTGTATGTGTTTTAAAAACTGAATCAACACTGTTCGTTAATGCCTTACTATTGGATAACGCTGAGCACCCCCACCCATTAACTCGTTCACTGCCGAATTTCAAAACGTCGACATTTCCATGATGACAATTGGACCACCCCATTTTTTGACCCACAGGAAATTTGGTAAAATATAATGTCTAATTGGCGAACAATGCAGATTTTCGGAGAGACAGCTCGTTTTAAAAATCCTTGAATTGCCATTGGCAGCTAAAGAGTTATTTTAAAAGTGTATTTCCTGAGCTATTTGATGACTTCATGACAATCAGACGATGTGTATTTTTTTAAATAAATGTAGTAATTTTGCATGGCACCATCATGATTTAACGTTAAACTTAATATATTGGAACCACAAATTGGATTATATACCTTTCGTGCAGACGATACCTATAACTAAATGATTTCCACTTGCAAAAACATGCATTTTGACACTTCGTCAGCTAGCCACAGGCTCAATGTGAAATAGTATGATCACTCTCCTTCCGTCGTCCGTCTTCAACTCTTAGCTTTAAACAGCATCCACTACTAAACCACAGGACCAATTTCAACAATACTTCACATAAATGTTTCTTTTGTGGTCTACTTTCAAAATTATTTACAGATTTAAATACCATGTAGAACCTTAGTTGCTGGTGCATCAGACAGTGGGCAAAATGTCCAAACTTAAACTTTCTTCTCCACTGAATCGGCTTGTCAGATTCCAATATGATTTGCTAGAAATGTTTCTTGAGTAACACTTTACACAAACTGTTCAAGCCATATTGATTAGTTGAAAAATATGGCAAATGCCGCATCAGAAAAGAGGCTAATGCACAAAACTTGAATTATCCATCCTTATGAAAGTGCTTGTCTGATTTCAAGATAAATGTATAGAATGTTCTTTCATTGATCTTCTACTTGATTTGCTTAAGCTATATGACAAATCCTACAATTCTACTGGACCAATTTCAACTTAATTTCACTTGAATGTTCATTTGTTGCTCCTCTTTCAAAGACTTACATTCTGTGTAAAACTTTGGTTGCTGCGGCATCATAAAGTGAGAACAATGCCCAAACTTTAAAATCTGTTTCCTTCATATTCTGCTTGTCTCATTCCAAGATAATTTGGAAGAAATGTTTCTTGAGTGACCCTCTACAAAAACTGAAAATCAGGACCACAAGGCGGCTCCAGGAAAGGCGCAAAATGACAATACTTTACAATTCCATTCTTATTTAAATCATTATTCAGATTTCAATAAACAAATGGCCATTATCGATTATCTATTTCTTTAATAGTGTCCACTCCTTGCACTTTTATTTGCACACCTGATCAAATTTATCAAGATATTTGCAGTTAAATATTTGCTACTAATTTACCATCAGTTATGTGATCGATTTATGGCCATCTTGGCCCTCTTGTTTATATTGAGCATGCTTTTCCTTTTTCTAAATGTATTCAAAAAATGTATTTTCATATAAAGATATTTTCATTACTTTAACCAAAATATGTTGGAATTCGTCTGATACAGATTAGTTGTATGTTGGAAAGGGTGGGTTAAAGAATAACAACGTTCTAAGAATATAGTGACACATGTATTGTTTAGTTGTATGGTAATTATATCAATAAAGGTTATAATTTCTTCTTTTTTCCAGTGTTTAAATTCAATCACTTAATTGTCATACTCCCGCAAAATGGACACACGAAAGCTGACATCGGTTTTTTACGCGATTTACACAGTGTTGTTATGTACACCAACATGTAAGAAATATAACAATTATTTACCAAATACGCAAGTTCTAATTGTCCCATTGATTAACATATATGTCTAGATGAATGGAAGTTAACAGGAGCATCATCATAGTGTCCTTACAAAACGGGAGCTTGGACGTGTGGTAGCCGAATCAAAGTCAATTTACAGTTTTTGACGTGCACCGTTTTAATGCATACAAATCTATTGTATTAGTCAAAATGGAACAAACAAAAATGGTACAGAAAATAATCCTCGTAACGATACAATTCTTCTGAGTAAAAACACATTGTGTTTTGAGATAAAATACTATCATTAAACATGCAATTCACACTTGATATAAGTTCCGCAATACACCGAGCGATACTCAGTATACATAATATATGAACAGTTTTATAAATGATAGATATATTATAAGTATTGTAAAGAAACACATGTTTGCAAAATCCTTCCTCACATTTTTATTCCAAAGATAAATAAATATTTGACACACTTTTCGCTGTCAAAAGGATCAACAATATAAATAAATCGGCCAGTGTCAGCATTCTCAATGAAAATGTCGAGTAGAAACTAAGCTAAATCTAGTTATTCAATTTTGAAATTAATTCCACAAATTTAGATTTGACAATACAATCTAGTCTTAATTAGAAACTATAAGGTCGCAATCTTAAAATTCTTTTTTTTGATTTGTTTAACTAGATTGTCTGGATTGTTACCACTGCACCAACATACAAAACGTTTCTGGCTGCCATAGTTTTACACAGTGCAATCAAGATGAGGTATGAGGTTTTCATTTTTAAAGAGGGTATTATGTTTGTCGATTCTTTAAAGTTCGGTACATTTAGTTTCATGTGTGATGCAGCAAATATATAGTATCCGCTTTAAACACATGAAATAAAATTTGCCCATGCAACGTTTTTTAAATACAGCTACTTTACCTACATACAAATACGAACCTTGCTATGTTAACGATATACATCTGAGCAAAGACAGAACACGTGTATTTGCTTCTACGCCCACGTTCGCGTTTAAGATTTTACACGTGAACTTCACTTTGCGAGTACCACATGTGATACTCTCTAAGCGCCGAAACTACTTATTGTTCATTTTAATGTTCACACAACTTTGTTCATCTTTATATTTGTACATTATATGATTTGTTTTGTTTACAGTTTTGTTATACGGACACAACTGTAGCTGGTACTGAGAGGCGGTTTACCATGGGATGTAGACCTATTCAGGTTCATTTTATTTTACTTATCCAGTGTTCGCATGTCCAATTGACGGTCCGGCCATTAATGTCATCAAACATTCTTTCCGATAGTTTACATAATTAATTGCAACAAGTATAATTCGACATCCTCCTATGAGTTTAAAATGTCAATTTCGGTAGGTAGCCAATTGTCAGGGAATAACGATGTGCTGAGTACTGTTGCGATACAGCCAAGAAATACATAAACAGTTGAACTGGCTCTCATGATGTATATGAAAAAAAGCTAAAACGGCGTTTCCAATATCTTATTTCAATTAAATCCACTGTTATTGTCGCCTTTTGTAGCCAAGTATATCTTTGAAAAATCATAGTATTTGGAATATTGCCAATATATTTGCGGAATTGTTAAAACCAATAAAACGAAAACATTATGGAGAAATATTTCTGAATGAATGGAATTTACAAATTACGATAATAGCCGTTACAGATAGTTGACATTTGGGCAATCTGATGAATGGAAAATTGAAAACGCAAATTGATTAATTAATGCAATACTTATCAAACTAGTCATAGAAGTATTCAAGAAAAATAAACAAAATAGTATCTATTTGAATCCGATAGCATGGATACACATGCACATTCTTGAATAATTGTATGGTAATTACGTTAGGTTTGGTTTTCATGGAGCACCGCTCAATTATACATGTAGTAGCTGGATTCACACAGTCCCATAAAACTGAAAATGAAGAACAATTCTGAAATGCGCAAATTAAAACACTGCAATTAATGAACCTTTGGCCTACATAATAAATACATATATCAATATTAAAACATATTGGTGCTTAACATCCTTTTATTCTAAATAGCCTTCATGCCCAATATAATAAGGGTACTAATATCGCAAGATATGAACAGCATAAACTCATTAAAACTCATGAGATATTATTTCTATATTTCCAAGGTTTGCCAAGCAACAGCAGCAACCCCGATACCATCACTTTCTCTTATCGGTAGAGACGTATCAAACACATTTGGCTGCAGTCAGTGTTGCAATCAGTGTTGTAATACAGATGCCTGCAACAAGCACATCTGTGTGCAAGGTATACAATTCATGTATAAAAACTGTATTGAGTTTTCTGTAATGATTTTGACAGATTCACTATGTCATTAAATGCAAACCGTCAATAGCGTGTTTAATATCTTCGGGTATACTTTACACGCTCAAAAAAAGTGTCTTAAGTTATGTTGGTTTTGTTATCATCCATTAGGTATGCTCATTTGCCTTTCACATTTGAAAACAATACAGAGTTAACTGAATGTTTTCCCCTTGTATTAGCTGTATAGTTTTTGACGAATGCAATGATATATTTGTTAACGTAAAGTTCATTTATTATAGGTTTTGTTTTACTAATCCTGCATTTAGGAGCTGATCATTATGGTAATCAATATAACTATGTTGCCTCATATTGAGGATTTTATTGTTATTGCTTTTATCATATCAATTTACCATTATCATTTATATTATCAAACGTCATTTATTTCTAACTACGTCGACGTCCATCAACCCATTCATTCGCAAATCGTAATAATTATAAAGTATATACATATATGTATACATATATTTATAATTTAAAACGAAGAAATATATTTCGTTAATTCTACTCATCAATAGAATAACCAAACCGATAGGAACGTTTCAAACTAATGTAGTTTCAGTTTTTTTCTTTTTGAATATATATTGACATGTCTTAATACAATTTTACGCAGTGGACGGAAAATGGTCAGCATGGCAGCCTTGGTCTCATTGTGGAGTGACATGTGGTAAAGGCATTAAGACAAGGGAAAGACTTTGCAATAATCCAGCCCCGACGAATGGCGGAGAAGACTGTCCATGGAATGGAGACGAGACCGATATTTGTTATCTAAGGAAATGTCACAGTAATTAAGAACGGGACTTTTCTTTTTGATAGCAAGCTTTTGCTATAATGACCGAAACTATTTTTGAACGACTGTATATTTTGCGGAATCAGTATCTAAAATATCTTTTCTAAAAGTTAGGCCTCTGATATTGTACAAACGAGTTTGAAGTTGGTAACACATTCTCAAATGGCGGATTTAACAACTCGATTGTTTTTTGATAATCAAATACTACGTTGTATTTACTTATATAATTTATTCTAGTATTATAATTTATTCAACTTTTGTCTAGATTTAAATTTCACACAAACAATATCTGGAATATAGTTACCAAAGTCATGATAAGTGTTTATTTTCAAAATACTTCCTTAAAGGTTTTTAAAAACTTTTTATCGCTGTGTATAATATATGTCAATACATACTCTTGTTTTTTCATATTTATTCATTATGATAAATACCAGTTTGTTATATTGGGTGAACAAATATATGCATTCACTTGATACTTTTATCCAGATAATCTGCACCATTAGTAAACATTCTTGATGTTTTAACGTTATAATAGGTGTAAATTGTGAATTGACGATCTGCTTAATCTATGTTTCTTGTAAGTCATCGCTTAAAGATCACTAAAGCAATGATTTCATTGTAAAGTGGATGACATTATTTCGTTATCCAAGCACATCTATAGTTTCCCTGACATTAAGAGTATGTTGGAATAATCACGTTCGTGTCCTCACGTTATTTAACATAGATGACTATTATTATGTCAAAGAATACACACAATACTTTTTTGCTAGATACAAAACAAAGAGAGCAACCAAAACAATGTCTGTTTGAGTTTATTTGTTAAAACGGCAATGTTATTTGTTTGATGGTAGACCTATTAGCTCAACTTTTGACAGAACGTTCTAATAATTATTACGTATTGAACTCAAAACATAACAAATATAACATCGAATACTGACATATAACCACACAAAAATATACTTAATTATGAAACATACAACGTACATGTACATACACAACATTTTAAATATGAAATATAAATTTATTCCAGTACAGTACACAATATATTTATATGTTTCAGTCAAAGGTCAATGGAGTAGATGGTCAAAATGGGGACTGTGCAGTGTCTCGTGTGGTGTTGGTCTCGAACGCAGAGACAGGACGTGTTCAAATCCTTATCCTGGACCCGATGGCGACCCTTGTTTGGGGGATTATCATGAAGATCGTGTGTGTTTAACAAGGGCTTGCTCGGGTAAGTTATAATTGTTGTGGATTGTATATCCGTCACTCATACATATTAAGTGTTTTCTGATACATGTACACATGTTTGAAGCATAACTGGATTGTGTCCAGTTGAATGAAATAAGGTACATGCTAAATATAGTTTTGTTTGCACATTGATAGCTTTGTCAACTAAGTTTTAAAAAGTTTGTATTTTATTCCTATCTATAACTACTGAGGGGCATGCATATAACTATATTATTGCATAAAATCTATGTTTTACGCCCGCTTAAGGGATACAGAAACATTTCAAAAAACCGGGCGTAAACGGCGAGAAAACGTGTATAAACAAAGCGATTCTCGCGCGTACGTGCCGTTTCAGACCGGTTAGATGTTTTACATATGCATTACCCGGACACCGTTAGTAAACAAAACATGGACGCTCCATCTCCCCTAGAATAGGAACAATTGTTGGGTTAACAATAACATCAGCTTCTTTAACTCGATAATCGGTAACATGCAATAGACTCACAGTTAAAGAGCATAACATAATCCAAAACCATTTGAGTCAGCGATGGCAACCTTGATGTAGGACCGGTTCGTGGATATATAAAACATAACTTGTTTACTTTATGACGTCACATGTGTCAATCCTTATTGCGTCATTTTCATCGGCGGTTATCGTACAACTGAACGTTACATGGACTATTTGTTGGATGTTTGCACTTAATATTTGCAATAATAGCGAAAATACACATTTTCTCGGGCGTGAACATCTGCGGGCGTCCGCAGATGTTCACGCCCTCGAAAATATGTATTATCCCTATATAGGTATCTTAAAGACTTTTAGCAATACACTTGAACCCATGGTACATCAATATATCTCAAAAGAGCTAACGATCAGCGTTTATTGTTCCTTTTCCCGGAGAAGGCACGGTGAAGAGTCCCAGTGGCCATCACGGGGTCGTACTCACTAACATGTTTAGGCGAGCTGAAGATAAGTAAACGAACAAACGAAGATGTGACAAGCATCAAACCGAAAGTTCTTGATAGGGATTATGTTGGAATAAACACGTTCGTGTGTTCACGTTATTTAACATAGATGACTATTATTATGTCAAAGTATACACATAATACTTTTTTGCTAGATACAAAACAAACAGAGCAACCAAAACAATGTCTGTTTGAGTTTATTTGTTAAAACGGCCATGTTATTTGTTTGATGGTAGACCTATTAGCTTAACTTTTAACAGAACGTTCTAATAATTATTACGTATTGAACTCAAAACATAACAAATATAACATCGAATACTGACATATAACCACAAAAAAATATACTTTATTATGAAACATACAACGTATATTTACATGCACAACATTTTAAATATGAAATATAAATTTATTCCAGTACAGTACACAATATATTTATATGTTTCAGTCAAAGGTCAATGGAGTAGATGGTCAGAATGGGGACTGTGCAGTGTCTCGTGTGGTGTTGGTCTCGAACGCAGAGACAGGACGTGTTCAAATCCTTATCCTGGACCCGATGACGACCCTTGTTTGGGGGATTATCATGAAGATCGTGTGTGTTTAACAAGGGCTTGCTCGGGTAAGTTATAATTGTTGTGGATTGTATATCCGTCACTCATACATATTAAGTGTTTTCTGATACATGTACACATGTTTGAAGCATAAATGGATTGTGTCCAGTTGAATGAAATAAGGTACATGTTAAATATAGTTTTGTTTGCACATTGATGGCTTTGTCAACTAAGTTTTAAAAAGTTTGTATTTTATTCCTATCTATAACTACTGAGGGGCATGCATATAACTATATAAGTATCTTAAAGACTTTTAGCAATACATTTGAACCCATGGTACATCAATATATCTCAAAGGAGCTAACGATCAGCGTGTATTGTTCCTTTTCCCGTGGAAGGCACGGTGAAGAGTCCCAGTGGCCATCATGGGGTCGTGCTCACGAACATGTTTAGGCGAGCTGAAGAAAAGTAAACGAACAAACGATCATGTGACAAGCATCAAACCGAAAGTTCTTGAAAGGGATTATGTTGGAAATGACGTTGCTTGTTCAGATAAAATACCGGTTCATGTTAAATACGTTTACATATATTTACATCAGTTGTTTTCATGAATGTTTTCTTCATTGTTTAGATGCATCCGAGTTTGATTGGATAAAAATCAATCGTGTGAACAACATTATTGCATAATTTTGCTGAATTGTCACAAAAAGGCTTTTTCGATAACCCTCATACCAACAATTTAGTCACAAATATTAGAATAAACCTACTGATGATTATATTGTTCAAAGACGTATGTTTCACGAAAATACATGAAACGTATACACTTGGAGAACAGAATAATTCGTTACATTAGTTACGGTTCCTTGTTTGGCAATGAAGATAGAGATGGTACAAATTTTCGTAAATAATGATACCACTGCCCAACGTTCGGTCACCAGTCGCCAGCAGAAGAAGAAGCCGGACAAGATATTTGAAATCTTTGATCATATTTCAGATTTGATTTTAGGAAAACTAAATGTAAAAACCTCGAAAAGGGTACGGTTGCGATTGTTTAAAAACACTTAGTTATGAAACATTTGAACACAAATTCATTTTTCCTATGATTAACGTTTGTGTTTTATTTACATCTTATTTCATTTTGTTCACGCTTTTTACGATTATTTACCCGTATCTGATTAGACTTGCAACAAACGCTAATATCAAAGTTCCATTAAAATAGCAGCATTGAATAACGTTGATTTTTCTTTTGTACAGTAACTCTACTTTACTGAAGGTTCTTTCAGATTTAAAGAGATGTCTTGATTTGTGTATATTTAATAACATGTTATTGCTTATTATACACTACTAAAATTGGTTAATAATGTGTGATTAAGATGTTTAAATGTTAATCCTGTACATGCTAATCGTCGTCTATTACCAAGTCATTTTGTTTCAGTGAAGATGTGAGGAAAATGATAATAAATGACTGTATATATACAAGGTCAATTTGAATTGTGATGATAACATATATATACAATTAGCAAACTATTACACATTTCAAGATTTACCGTGGACACGGCTTTAACCGAATTTAAAATGTTTTAGAACACTAGAAAACAAAGTTAGCGAGTACTATCAGTGCTTCTAATAATACTACAACCAGAACAACTACTACCAATACTACAACTGGTTATACTATTACTCTTACTTTTACTACTATTACAACACCATCAACAAGTTCTTCTAATAATATATATACTACTACAGCAACTACTACTTCTACTACTATTACTACTTCTACTACTATTTTTATTGTTATTACTACTACTTTTACTATTAATTTGTTACTACTACTACTACTACTACTACTACTATTACCACTACTACTATTAATACTACTACTACTAGTTCTACTACATCTACTAATATAACTAATAATAATACTTATACTTCTGCTACTACTACTACTACTACTACTACTACTACTACTACTACTATTACTAATACTACTACTACTACTATTACTACTTCTTCTACAACTAATACTAATACTACTACTACTACTACTACTGCTACTACTACTACTATTAATACTACTACGTATTCTACTAATAATTTTACTACATGTACTACTACTTCTGCTATTAGTACTAGTATTTCATGTAAAAATTACAGATGGCCATTGGTCTAGTTGGGGCAGCTGGTCATCATGCTCACTCACGTGTAACACCGGACTAAAGAGACGAATACGTACATGTACAAATCCAACACCCACGATCGGTGGTCTCCAATGTCCTGGAAATGGTGAACAAGTTAACACTTGCAACAATCAAGACTGCTCAAGTAAGTAGAATGCTGTGGTCAGGCATATCCTTCACCGGTTTGTCAATCAAACAAGACTTGTTACTTAAATTAACAAAGTGAATAAAAGAAAACTGTCAAAAAGAGATAATTTTTTTGTATTTGCTGATATAGGTATGAGCTATGATGCTTTAAAACCAATAACATCAATTAAGCATTTTACAGTTTAATTGTAGTAACAGTTTTATACGTTGGTGAACTCCTTTACTGAGATGTCAAAGTGTGACACAAATAGAGTATACAAGGTACACCACTATATTGTAAAGTAAATAAACGGTTTTAAAGCTAGATCGAAATCACATATGTTTCAATTTATGGTCGGCATTTAATGGCTATCGTCAATAAATAATATGTTCTGTGTAAACTGATCAGTCTTAATATATAATTATCAAGTTCAAGAATATCTTCAACAGATGCTTGACTTACATGCACAATCCATTATAGGTCAGAAGAGGATACACTTTGTTATTACCAATATATTGAACAATCCAGCATAGGTCAGAAGAGGATACACTTTGTTATTACCAATATATTGAACAATCCATCATAGGTCAGAAGAGGATACACTTTGTTATTACCAATATATTGAACAACGGTCTCTTGCATCTATTGTATACATATATTTACAATTAAGCTATTTTTCCGACTGCATTTTGTTGGAAATCGACTCTTAAAAGGGTCGTGAACGCTGATGAAAAACTTGATTGGATATCAAGGGCAAGTACTGTCTCGGATGTTATAATTGGTCAATACCTGAATATGTCAATAAACCCATGCTTACCGTATGATAATATACAATTGCATACCAATTTCTGTAAAGTATATATTGAAAGAACCACTAAAACGTAATTCCCAAGTAGAAATGCATAGGGTATTTTAGCTCAAGAGCTACACGAAACATTAATGACAAAATACCTCTGTATGAATGTAGTAACTACCATGACCACACAAACACCAACAATTATAACACAATCAACAACAACCACTAAAGCCACAACGATTACGCAAGCTACAATGCCAACAACGAAAGCACCGACTATAACTTCAAGAACTCCATCAACGAACACACCAACCACGACGACAGCATCTACGACTAAAACGTCGACCTTAGTAGCAACAAAAAAGACTTTGAAACCGCCGGCATACACTATTCCTCCGAAAACTAGTAAGTATATACTGTACAAGCCGTAATCTAGGAAAACAATCCTAAACAAGGGTAGATAATATCGACCTACACATTCACGCAACCTGCTCAAAATGGACGAAGTAAAAAGTAGGATATTCTGTCAGTGACTAAATGGCCAATAGTGTAACGAAAGTGAATTTCAAAAAAAATGATTAATGAAATTTGGGAATGTTTGTACATGCTCTGGTTAGTCTTTGTTGTAGTCATATTATTTAAGGATTCACGATCAACTTCAACAAATTACCTCCGGAATTTTCAGCGATATTGTTGCCTAGTGCCAAATTGGTCTTGCAGGTTTAAATCTAAATGTCATTGATTATGTAGTGTCTAATAGTCGTGTATTACCTGCTTACTATGTAATGTTACATTGATTTTTATGGGAAGGAAATTATTATGAAAAAGTTCGCTGTCATCGAATTTTGGAAGGTAAAATATTTTTTATAAAGTAAGCAGAATATTACTAATTCTAAGATCTACCATGGACTCTACTTCTACTACTACTACTACGACTACTTCTATTAATTTAATACTCATATCTTATGTACACATTACAGATGGTCAGTGGTCTAGTTGGGGCGGCTGGTCATCGTGCTCCGCCACATGTAACACAGGAATAAAGAGACGAACACGTACATGTTCCAATCCAGCACCGACAGTCGGTGGTCTCCAATGTCCCGAAAATAGTGAACAATTTGACATTTGTTACAATCTAGACTGCTCAAGTAAGTAGAATGCTGTGTTAAGGCATATACTTTATCGTTTTGACAATAAAATATCTTGAAGACTATGTCTATCCTAATCTAATAATATCTTGAAAATCTCAAAAAGGGATTGAAAGAAACATATTAGCATTTGTTTGGAAAGAAAATTACATCTTTCACCCGGATGTTATAAATCCAACACTTTACATTAATCGAAAAATCCAACGTTATATTTTGAATGTATGATTGAATATTATTTGGTATAAAAACCAATATTTGTATTTGTGTTTGAAGATATAACTTTCAAGGTAGAAAATGTTTCAAACGGTTTCTCTGATTTTATCAAAGATGCCTTCAAATTCCGCCATAATGTTAATAATCGAAAAAAAAAAATACAGACCAATTAGATGCATTGCTTAAAAAAAGTTAGTGCTATAAGACATTCAAAAAAGGACACCTAATGATACATTTTAAGCAACGGGTAAACGTTTATCAGAATTGGTTAATTGTTTTTAAAACCAATAGCGTATTCCAGAAGACTGATTTTAAAGGAAATTGAAAACAATGAAACAATTGTCAAGCTATATACCTATATCGTTAATCCGTGCCTTAGTACACTATTTGAAAAACTACTATTTTGTATACAGGTAATCGTTATGTCTAAGAACATAACTTTCTCATGCTTTCAACAATAACGTTTCAAAAAATATATAAGTTGCATTACAGCTGCCTTAAATTTACAGGAAAACATTTACGACATATCCGAAACGATACGTCGGGTATACATCGTATTTCACGATTGTAAAGCCACGTTCGACTCTGTTGGAATAAAGGTTTTTACTTTCAACTCATGAGAGAAGTTTACGTGTCCTATCTGTTTAAACGGAACTACATAACTTCCTCCAAAAATACAAAACGACAGGGAGGTTAGTACACATTCTAAACAGTCTTATATGGGTAAGTACTCCCGAACGAATTGCCAAATGTTGACTAGTACTAGAAGGAGATCAGATATGTGTAAATAAATGGTCGGCAAATATCCTCTGTCGTAAAGGATTGACATCAAATATATCATGTTTTTGTCTTAAAAACGGATCGTTGGGTAAAACTATTATTCCTCAACAGATCCGTCAAAAGTCAATTTAACCCGAATAGTATCAACATATTAAATACGTACGGTATCCTGCATATATTACATGAATATTAAAATAATAAATTAACAATTCAGCAGTTTATTCGTCACATATAAGTTGGACTGTTAAAAGTGTCTCTAACGCATGTGAAACACACACTTGGAGATCTTTGATGAGTGTCGATCCGGATTGTACAATATGTTAGCCGCTACAAACGTCAATGAACTGCAGTCTTCTTTGTGATATGTATTTCGATCTGAGCTCAACATTTAATCATAAACAGCTATAATGGGTAATTCAAACCAGCATTTAAATGGATGAACGGCGTTCACGACCAATGGTATTAAACATTCTCTCTGCGAGACATACGATTTAGCATACACTTCGAGTAAGCAGAGGTATTACACATGTTCTCTGCGAGACATAATGTGCATTACAACAGCCTTAAATGTACGAGAAAGCATATACGACATATCCGAAAAGAAAATCGCGTTCCTCGATTTTAAATCCGCGTTCGACTCTGTGTGGCACAAAGGTCTTTATTTTGACTCATGTGAGGAGTTAACGTCTCCTATCCGTTTAAACAATGTTACGTCACTTCCCGTAAAGATTAAAAGGGACAGGGAGGAGCTGTGTCACCGTTTTATTATCCCCAATATATGAATGCATATAACTTGTAGACTAGGAATAAAGATAAAATCGAAGAAATAATCTGATATGCGGAAACCCTTCTTTCACCGTTGATCTTTCCCTAATTTCCCAGACTCCAAATAGGCTACAACTCCTATTAGGTATTGTCTTCCATTAGACAAACAGATCGAAATTCGATATGTTATGCGAGCAAATCAAGTATAGTCGTTTCTAACAGACTTTAAGATGACACGACCATTTCACTTCTTAATAGTGATACGAACATTTCCGAAACTGACCATTTGATACACCAAGCAATAAGTCAAGACTCCTTATTTGAATTAACGAAGCGAATAAAAGAAAACTGTCAAAAATCGATAACTTATTTGTATTTGCTGATATAGGTATGATCTATGATGCTTTAAAACGAACAACATCAATTAAGCTTGTTAACAGTTGTATTGTAGTAACAGTCTTATACGTTGGTGAACTCCTTAACTGAGATGTCAAAGAGTGACACAAATACAGTAAACAAGGTACACCACTATATTGTTAAGCAATTAAACGGTTTTAAAACTAGATCGAGATCAGATATATTTCAATTTATGATCGGCATTTAATGGCTATCGTCAATAAATAGTATGATCAGTCTTAATATATATTTATCAAGTGCAAGAATATCATAAACAGATGCATGACTTACATGAACAATCCATCATAGGTCAGAAGAGTATTCACTTTGTTATTTCGAATATATTGAACAAGTACGGTCTCTTGCATTTATGTTATACACACATAACCATTAAGCTATTTCTCCGACTGAATTTTGTTGGAAATGGACTCTTAAAAGTGTCGTGAACGCAGATGAAACACTTGATTTGAGATCAAGGACGAGTACTGACTCGGATGTTTTAATAGGTCAACAGCTGAATACGTCAATAAACCCATGCTCACCATATGATAGTATACAATAACATACCAATTTCTGTAAAGCATATATTGAAAGAACCACTAAAAAGTAATTCCCAAGTAAAAATGCATAGAGTATTTTAGCTCAAGAATTACGCGAAACACTAATGACAAAACACCTCTGTATGAATGTAGTAACTACCATGACCACACAAACACCAACAACTATAACACAATCAACAACAACAACTAAAGCCACAACGATTGTACAAGCCACAACGCCAACAACGAAAGCACCGACTATGACTTCAAGAACTCCATCAACGAATACACCAACCACGACGACAGCCTCTACGACTAAAACGTCGACCGTAGCAGCAACAACAATGGCTTTGAAACCGCCTGCATACACTATTCCTCCGAACCCTAGTTAGTATATACTGCACAAGCCGTAATCTAGGAAAACAAGCCTAAATGTTCAACCTGCTCAAAATTGACAATGTGAAAAGTAGTATATTCTGTCAGTGACTAATTGGCTAATGGTGTATCGAAAGTGAATTTCAGAAAATCAAATGAATGAAATTTGGGAAAGTGTGTACATGCTTTGGATACTCTTTGTTATAGCCATATTATTGAATGATTCATCGATCAACTTAAACAAATTACAGCCTGATTTTTTTCGGCGACATTGGTGCCTTGTGCCAAATTGCTATTGTATGTTTAAATAAAAATGTTGTTGATTCTGTACTTTCTAATAGTCGTGTACTACCAGCTAACTGTGTAATGTTTCATTTTTTTAATTGGGAAGGAAATGAATATAAAAATGTTCGTTGTCATCAAATTTTGGAAGGTAATTTTTTTATTTTAAATTAGCAGAATATTACTAATTCTAAGATGTACCATGGACTCAGTTTTAATTAAATTTAAAAAAAGAGAAGCACATTGAACAAACTAAGCGACTACTTTTAACACTTCTAATGCTTCTATATATTATAACTACTACTTCTACTACTACGACGACGACGACTATTACTATGAATACTCATAGTACAACTTCTACTTCTACTACTACTACTACTACTACTACTACTACTACTACTACTACTACTACTACTACTAATACTACTAGTAGTACTTCAACTATTAATCATTCTATCTTATGTACACATTACAGATGGTCAGTGGTCTAGTTGGGGCGGCTGGTCATCGTGTTCGGCAACATGTAACACTGGAATAAAGAGACGAACACGTACATGTTCCAATCCAGCACCGACAGTCGGTAGTCTCCAATGTCCCGAAAATAGTGAACAATTTGACATTTGTTACAATCTAGACTGCCCAAGTAAGTAAAATGCTGTGTTAAGGCATGTCCTTTATCGTTTTGTCAATCAAATATCTTGAAGACTATGTATGTTTTTCCGAATCTAATCAAATTCTTAAAATCTCAAAAAGGGATTAAAGGAAACATATAAGCATTTCTTTGGACAAAGTTAACATCTTTAATAGCACGGATGTTATTAATCCAACACTTTACATTAATCGAAAATCCAACGTTATAGTCGGTGTTGTGTATGTATAAACAATGCTAGCATTTTGAAAGTATGATTGCATATTATTTGGTACAAAAACAGTATTTGTATTTGAGTTTAGATATATAACTTTCACGGAAGAAGATCTTTCAAACGGTTCATCTGACTGTATCAAAGATGCATTCAAATTCCGCCATAATGTAAATAATTGAAACAAATTTACAGATCAATTAGAAACATTGATTAAAAATTGTTAGTGCGATAAGTCATTCGAAAATAGAGACCCTATTGATACAGTTAAAGCAACGGGTAAAAGTTAATCAGAATTGGTAATTAGGTTTAATACCAATATAGTATTCCAGAAGACTGTTTGCAAAGGAAATTGAAAAGATAGAAACAATTTTCAACCTATAAACGTATATCGTTGATCCCGTGCCTTAGTAAACTATTGTTAAATCTACTGTTAGGTTAAAAACAAGCAATCGTTATGTCTCAGAACATAACTACCTCAAGGGTTCATTTATAAGGTTTCAAAAAAGATATAAGTTACATTACAATTGCTTTTAATTTACAAAAAAGACATATACGACATATCCGAAAGGATAAGTTGGGTATAGATCGCATTTCTCGATTCTAAAGGCGCATTCGACTCTGTTAGCATAATGGTCTTTACTTTCAACTTATGAGAGACGTTAACGTGTCTTGTCTATTTAAACAGAGCTACGTAACTTCTTGCAACGTTACAAAACGACAGGGAGTGGCTGCGTCAATTGTTATTAGCTCCTATATGGGCCGAATAGGCTAAACTCCCTATTATATATTGTCTTCCGATAAACCAACAGATGGAAAGTCGAAGTTAATGCTTCGTGTTGGTGATACGTTTATTTTTCGAAACTGATCATGTGATACACCAATGAATAAGACAAGAAAAGTTACTGAAATTATCAAAGCAAATAAAAGAAAAGTGTCAAAAAGCAATACAGTATTTTGTACTTGCTGATACAGGTATGACGTATGTTGCTATATAAGTTTAAAAGACCCAATAACATCGATAAAGCTATATAACAGCATAATTGTACAAACAGTAGTATACGGATGTGAATTCTAGAACGAGATGCCAAAGGGTTGGTAGTACTAGAACGAGATCAGATATATTATGTTTTTTACACAAACTGCTCAGGCTTAAAAATGGATCCTTGGGTAAAACTATTATTCCTCGTAGATCCGTCAACAGTCAATTTAACCCGAATATTACATACATATTGAATAAGTACGGTGTCCTGCGTATACATAAATATATACATTAACACTTCAGTAGCGTATTCGTCACACAAACGTTGGACTGTTAAAGGTGTCTTTAGCGCATGTGAAACACAAACTTGGAGATCTGGGATGAGTGCCGATCCGGATCGTACAATATGTCAGCAACTACATACGTCAATAAATCCCAGTCTCCTTTATGATATGAATTCCGATCTGAGTTCAACATTTAGCGAAGTCATGAACAGCTATAATGGGTAATTCAAACCAGCATTGTAATGGATGATCGGCGTTCACGACCGATGGTATTAAACATTCTCTCTGCGAGACATACGATGTAGCATACACTTCGAGTAAGCAGAGGAATTAGACTCCGATCCTCCTTATACGTTCATGTTCAGTACCTGATATATATCCTGATGATGAAACAAGAGCTTTACTTCGTACACGTTCATTTACATATGCTTACAACTGTTTAAAACATAAGGAATAACACTCACTTATGCTTTCACTGATTGTTGATTTACTGAAAAGTTCGCAAACATACTTCAAGCTTAAATGCAGTGCATGTTTGTATACAATTACATTTGTATATATAGACCCAGTACTATCATTTCTTTATACTGTTTATTACTAATTTAGGAAAACTTTGTTATTAAATTTAGAAATCTCCATCAGGAGGAATTGAAAAGAATAAATAAATAAATAAATAATGAATTTATGTTTAATTGTGTGATTGATTGGTTGACTGGGTATAACGCCGTTGTCAACAACGTTTCAGTCATACCATGGCGGCCAGTTCACCTACACTTGTGCTTCCTGGCTTTCCCACAGCGATACTCTACCCAACAGTCTTACCAAGTAACTCTCCTTTTCCCCCAAATAGACTTCTAGCTATTGCTGGAAGACGAATGACGCTTTTCACAATGATTTTTGTCAAACATCTGAAAAAATGTTCGCCGAACTCCGGTCTGAACTCTAACTACCAGGATTGCCCTGCGTCGCTTCCGGCTGAGTTACAGAGGCTCGGCTTATTATGAATCTTCTATTATTTGCATTGTTACTATTACTTTTGGTATTATAATTATAAGTTGTATTATTATTATTAATACTATTTTTGTCATTTTATTTCCTGTTGATGTTTAAACGCTTTTTTAATATTGCTTTTTCTTAAACATAATATTTAATATGTTATTTTTAAATCGTTTCTCTACTGAATTATCGTTATAGTATGTGTTGCCTTTGTATTATAATTGCAATTTGCAGATAGATGCAGTGTACACTGAAAGTACCAATAAGAAGTAATAAGGTCATTTTGAGCTAGAAAGTTACAGGAGACATTACTGACAAAATACCTTTGTTTGAATGTAGTAACTACCATGATCTCACAAACTCCAACAATGACAACTAAGGCCACAACGTCTACACAAGCCAAAACGATAACAACGAAAGCCACGACTATGACTTCATCAACGACAACAGCGAAAACTCAAACGACTCCAGATCCTACTACTAGAACGACGACCTTGGCAGCACCAATAAAGGCTTTGTCGTCTTTTTAATAAAAAAATTTATATCGATATTTAAGATCATTAAAGTGCTGTGTTATGTGGGAATTAACATGTATACGAAAAGTTAAAAATAAATGGAAATCTGTAAGAAATATGTTTTCCCGTTCGTCAAAAAAACGACAGCATTAGCCTTCTACGCCCGAAACTAACTTTTGACTGTATCGTAGCCAAAGAAGAACGTGACGTCATTTCCGGTACACTTCATCTTGGCGTAACGTCAGTGGAGCGACGTCGTTTCCCTAAAAATAGTGGTAACAACATGAAAGACCCCAAATTCCTATACATGAGCTATTGACTCACTCATTCAAAGTATAAGTATTTATCAAACCTTGTGGCAAAAGGATAACTTTCTCATAAGGAGCAATTGTTCTTGTGGCGACAATCTTTTCCTAAATCGTCTGTTGCATAGGCCTCAGAAACCGTCTCTAATAGGGAAAGGGTTTAGCAGAAATGTGACCCCTTACATAATGTGTTATAGTCATATTGACTGGTTGAAAAAGGCAGTTGCCAGGTGGCATCAGAAAAGGGCTGATCTAGTTGCTTCTTTACTATAATGCAGGTGATCGATTAAGGATCATCTTGGCCCTCATGTTTTAACCTCGTTCATTATAAATGTATTCCTTGATTTTCTGAAAGTCTTTTTTTCTGTTCAAATAATAGTCAACAGCCATACGAATTCCAAATATGTTTTGATAATGCAAGAAACATGACATTAACATTATTATTGTCTAGTCAATTACTTATAAATCCTTTTTTTATGGCCAAAGTATGCTCTTTAATTTTTGTTTATAATTATCTTGCGTTTTTTTCGTAAATAGGTAGCACCTATAGATATATTAGTGTTACATTATTTTACAATCAAATACTTAAATGTCTTGTAAAACAAAGGTTTAGTATACAATGAGCAAAGCATTCATGTGAATGCATTTTTTCATTCCTGATGATTCTTTTGTTCAAAGCGCGAAATTCCGTTCCGATCTTAAAGCGGTCCAACTTAGTTCCAATCACACCCACGATCCAATCACGTTCCACTCAGATTGTCAATTCCGTGATGTTAAAAAAATTGCACGTTATTTGCCACTGTTTCGAAATTAAACAGTTTTCATTTAAAAAAAAAAGGTCTCTTATAATGGCACGACATCACATAATGTGAACTGTAAAGAAAATCCATTTTGTCCATGGTTCACGAGCACCTAATGGATTGCGTGCCAATTATGTGTCACAAAGGGAAAACAGCATTCTTTATATTCTAGGTATTCGCGTTGTGATGTTCTACATTTCATTTATTACTGAATATATGTGCCAAGTTTTCTTAACGTTACGCTTCTCTCACGTCCCTCCATAACATTTTGAACGTCCCTCAGAACAATACTCCACTCTTACCTCTCTACTCTCAAAGTAACCTTTGCTATGTGCTCCATCTCACACTGCTGCCCACCTCGCTTTGACGTCCCTTGAAAGCCGTCTACAGTTTCCAAAACTTATTGGCTCAAGTACACATATTGTTTGCTTTGTAACATTGTGACTAAATGCTTAGGTATTGATGTTATCGCGTTTCTGACATCTACACACACGTATATAGAGATCATAATATTACATATGTATAGGACGTGTAAGTTAAATGGTACAATCGAGCTATAGTTCACTGAAAAAATCGAATAGTGGCGCAGCTATAATTGCAAGTAACTACTTTTGGTCAATGTTTCACCTTAACAAACAATGGTTTCTATTGTTCGTTCATTTTATCAAGCTTAAACAGATGTAAATTGAAATATAGCTCAGAATGCCAGGAATCCATCTATGACAAGTTCTCACTGCGCGATATTTTAGACCGGGTGTCCAAGGTTCAACCCGTGTTCACTAAGGTCAAAGTGGACTGCCTCTTGGGCAAGGAACACTGTATAGCCTTGCACTTGTGTGTATCCCAGGAATCCAGAGTAAGTGAAATGTAGCCTAGGCATGATGTCTGTTTATGGTTATTGCTTAGCCATCTATAACGTTCCGATGTAGCTAGAACTTGTATCGAAATGCGTCTATCCTTCTTGTATTACTAATTGACGAAAATAGAAGAAGGCTGATCCGGATCGTTGCTGGCCGTAGATCCCAGAGATCGGTCACGTGTTCTAATGAATAGCTTCATTTTCTGTTTCTCTATTCAATCAGCGACTTGCTACGTGTGTATGGATGACGCACCTGATATGTGCGATTTCCTGTATGCTGAAAACACATGTGCGCCACCAAACAATTACTGCATCAACCAAATCATTAACACAGTTAACGGAGAGAAAACGATCAACAGAACGTGAGTGTTTTCGGATTATATTATTTTGATGATATCATAAGCCACTTCAATGACTTAATATACATTTAAGGTGAAGTATCGATAACTATTATTTCATTTTTAAAGACACGTTTGCTTTTACATGCGGACTCCATCATTGTTCTTTTTTAGGTGCGGAAACTTTGACCGTTGCTATAAAGACTGGTATCTGGGTTCCTCTGACAAGGACGTGTGTGGAACGTTCGACGATAACTATATCTATACTCTCGACTTCGAGTGTGTATATTGTTGCGTGGAGGACCGATGTAATGAGAACATGAAACCTCCCGTTAGAACCCTTTATAACGATAACTAACGCTTTGAAACCTTCTGCCGACACCCTAGCAGAGAACACACATAGGGTTTGCAAGTCTTCGTATATTTTTGTAATCAATAATTATATTAAAGATTATAAAATAGACGCAACATTGTTAACCATAACACCCAATTTGCGCAGTCTGGTTCCATTATAAACGTGACACAATGTCCGTATAGACATGTACACGATACATTTTATTGCGTCGAAGCTCAATGTATATTACCTGCGTCGTTTCAAGTTTCATACTACTAATGTATTGGTCATTTGTTGCGAAAAACTGACATTTGGAGCTATTGCAATTAATTTTATGGTGGACCTGTACTTGAACAGAACTAATACAGTACTACGATACTATAAGTGTTCTCGGGAGGCGTCTATGATGTTTAATCAAATATATGGCGAACGGGGGAAAAACCAGATCCGAATGCGTAGCAGCGCAGGCTAATTAAGATATTTCCTAGTCACGAAATCCATAAAAATATCAAACAGTGTTCGTCTGGAGCGTCCGATATCTCTCGCGACGGATCCTCAAAAACTATTCCACCGTAGAAGTGGATTTTTAATGACTTTAGCCAGGATTGTGGACCAAGGACCTTCGGATTGATAGCAAGATTGGTGCAAGCAAAGACATCGGCCGGCGAGAGTCACATTCTTTAATAGTCAGGAGCCCGTTTTATTAACGGTCGTAACTCGGTCTGTACTAAGATTGTCGTTATTCCGGACTAAAGTAAATCTGGAATGAACCATGAATGGCAACTAGATTTGTCATTTACCCTGATATATCGCATAATATCTATATAGTAAATTAGTTAATAAACCGATTTTGTCAACTTTTTTGCCCATTAATATTGGCTTCCCCACATCAGTACTACACAAAACATATCGTTCAAGCAACAGACACTCTTTTCAATGCTTTTTAATCAAATTGTGTTAATAAATAAATGTGCTAGAACGATGACCTTGACCTTTAACCTTTGACCTATATCGATAAAACGCGATGGAAGTATGATGGAAGTTAGTTACAAATGACCTTAACTTTTGACCTTAGTCGGGGAAAATCAAACCCTAATTCCAATATCTCATCACATGAAAGTATATATATATATTTAAAGTATGAATAAATTCCGTCTATAAATTAAAGTGCTAGAGCAATAACATATCTGTGTACATACATCTATCATAATCACTTTGGCCCAGACCTTTGACTTAAGTTGGTAAAACGCAACCCCATCTAAGCTATGATTACACTGAACCTATGCATGCAGTATGAATGAATTCTCAGACCTTCTTGAGTCACTGTGACCTTGACCTGTGACCAAAGTGAACGAAATACAAACTCGTACACGTCACATTGCTTGTAAACATATATGTAACTTGACCTTTGGCACAGGTCAGTGAAAAGCTAAATCGTACAAGACTCGATGCTTTTGAACAAATATTTGAAGTGTCAAAACACTCGGATAACAACTGAAGTCGCTAGAGCAATGTCATCTTTGGGACACGTACATGTAAATACGTCTGTTCGTACATGTACATACAGGCAGCAAACTACAATCAGAGTTGAAAGATAACCAGTTGGAACATAAACACGTTGCCTCTATAGCATTTTGCTTGCTGCATCATTTCCAACGGGCATCGCCATAGTTGGTGTATGCATGACCCTTTAATGTAATAAAGGGGCAGGTTACTCGAGGCTTATCTTTTAAAAGAACATATTTATGTTCGTTTGGTGTTAAGTAAGTTAACTGTCTAAATGTGTCATTTCGGTCACATCTGCCGAGATAACAAAACCTATTTCGGAAATTTCATCAAAAGGTAAGTAAGTAACGTCATTTTAACAGTTTACTTAGATTAACTATACTTTTATTGTGACGAGTGCATTGACCGGGATATACATTTGGATCCTCGCCGTTTGTCCGTCTATTCGTCCTCTTTCAATTAACGTCATATGGACAGGCGACACATTTTCATAAAAACTGACTTTTTTTCAGTAATCCTGTATATATTCTCGTAGTTAGCTTAAAGCTCAGTTTGAGTAATTGCTTTTTCTGTGTTAAAACGCTCAAAACCAATAACTGAATCAATAACTGAAATGTGGACATTGATTGAACGCGGACTTTGGAATTCATCATTCAGTCCACTGCACTCGCCATTATGTAGACACGGCACGGTACCTTCGTGACAATTTGTATGACCATATATTTCTATATAAACAAAAACACTAACTTTAACAGTTAAAGATCAATTTCGCTTCATCAAAACATGACACAAACAGTAAAGCTCAATCAGACGTGAAATCTGAACCTTATCATAACGAAACGCGAAATGGAGCATGTATTTATTTCGATACAGTCGTTTAAAAGTGTGTACTACAAATAGTGATTCATATCGAATGATTGATTGATTGGGTTTTAACGCCGTTTTTAACAATTTCTCAGTCATATCACGGCGGCCAGTTCACCTACTCATGTGTTTTCTGGTTTTCTCAAGCCAGTTCTCCAAACAACAATCTTCCCCAGCAATTTTCTGCTTTTCCAAGGAGACTTAGCCCATTGGTGGAAGACGAATGTCGCAATGACTGTTTCAAACGTCGGAAAGAAAGTTGGCCGAGCCGGGATTCGAACTCACAACCCCTGGATTGACAGCCCGCGTCGTTACCGACTGAGCTACCGGGACTCGACGATTCATGTCGAAAAAAAAAATCCTTAAACTTGATAATGCAACTTGTATGGAATGTTTTTGATTCAAATGCATTACTACCTACATGTACTATTACAGAGTTCTGTTATCATTAACATAACGATGTCGTTAGTGTAGTGGTAAAGCGATCTCCAGGGAAGAAGAAACGCCATGAATTAAATAAAAAAGTATTGAAAGCTGCGTAAAACACCAAACAATCAATCGATCTCATAAACATGGCTTTTTCTGGCTGTTTTGCAGCTAAATAGATTTGACAGGAAGTACGCATCAATGTTATGATAATGGGGAAGGTCGAGAGGATATTAGCCATCTTTACAATACAAATGACACTTCTTTTGATGCCAACATGTAAGTAAAGTTATCTAGCCCATCCTCTCAAACCCTACTTTTGTCGGCCCTATGAAGATAAGGATTTAAGCACACGAAGTAGACATTGTTGATGATTGAACTTCTTATTTGGTTCCTAAAACGAAATTTGTACTGTTTTTAAGAAAGGGAAAAAAATCATATATTCGAAACATGATTTTAGATCATGCTAAATCTCTTTCCCACATACAACAAATCTGTAACAGATGAATTCGAAAATATCTCGGAATAGATATGGAAAGTCCCATTTTTTCATAGAATTGTTGTTAAATAGAGTTGAGAAGTCTAAAAATGATTTCAAACGGCATATACTGCCTTTGCATTAAAACACGTCTGCAAATAGGAAAGGGTTAAGAACATATTTCAAGCTCAACCCTTATCTGGCTGTATTGCGGCAATAGGTACATGTAACGGGTCACGTGTATAGTGTGAGAAGGACATTTTGTTTATAGGCGTACATAGTACGATAAGAAAACATTCTCATAAGTCGTGTACAGTACGATTATCATATTTGGTTTCAAAGTCGTTCGTAGTACGATAAGCACATGTTTAAAGTCATCCGTAGTACGATAATCATATTTTATATGAAGTCGTGTATAGTACGATTATCATATTTTGTTTAAAGTCATCCGTAGTACGATAAGCACATTTTATATCAAGTCGTGTATAGTACGATTATCATATTTTGTTTAAAGTCATCCGTAGTACGATAAGCACATTTTATACTAAGTCGTGTATAGTACGATTATCATATTTTGTTTATAGTCATTCGTAGTACCATAAACATATTTTATATAAAGTCGTGAATAGTACGATTATCATATTGTGTTAAAAGTTGTTCGTAGTATGATAAGCATACTCTATATCAAGTCGTAACTAGTATTATTATCATATTCTGTTCAAAGTCGTCCGTAGAATGATAAGCATAATATATATTAATTCGTAAATAGTATGTTAAGCATATTATATTTGAAGTCGTAAATAGTAGGATAAACTAAATGTTAAATGTGTGTATATAACGATACGATCCCATGACGAGCGGGTTCTGCCTTTGGGATTTTTCAACAGAAGCCGCGCGAGTACTGGTTATGTCGCCAGAAAGCAGACATCGAGCGTGATTGATATAAACTTAAAGCATGTTTCGCAATCAACACAAAATAAATAACTTTAAATTAATTATACATACGTATTGTTTAAGTAGCAATCCTGTATAGCAAGATAACCCTAATTTGTTTACCTTTGATAAGCAAATATTTTTAAATTCATAAATAGTACAATAATAAATACTGTGTACAGACATGTAAAGTAAATACTCATAAGGTATTGTATAATACGATAACAAATACTGTTTTAAGCCAAGCCTAGTACACTAGGTAAATTCTGATTTTTAGTACGATGTGTGTATATTGTTTAATGACGTGTATATTACGATAAGTAAATACTGATTGAATTGATCGATTGATGTATTACGCAACTTTCAACAATTGTTCAGTTATATCTTGGCGTTTCCTGAGTAACTCACCAGTACTACTTGTCAATCTACCCAGATACCAGTCAGTCAGTCATAATGCTAACTCCGCAACCCTGAGCGCCTACGAGGGCAGCCATTAATACAATTTTTAAAGTCTTTGGTATGACCCGGCCGGGGATCGAACCCGTGACTCCTGCTTCCGAGGCAGACTCTCTAACACCACTCCAACGAGGCGGTAACTACTGATTTTTAAGTCGTGTGTATTACGAATAGTAAATATTGTTTAAAATTGCATTTAGTACGATAAATATATATTGTTTAAAAACGTTCACATTATGATAAGTAAATATTACTAGTTGGTGTACTGATATAGCATACACCTCGGGTGCGGGAGGTCACGGTTTCGAACCCCGACCGGGTCATACCATCGATTTTGCAAATGGTTATAAACAGCAGGGTAGCAGTTATTTATTATCATTCAGTGCAACATTTCTCTTTACGTCTTTTTGAGGAACGTATTATAATGCAACATCCTCCCTTTAGTGTAATCATCGTACTGTGATATTTAGACTATAGTTATTTCTTAAATAAGCTGCAGCAACTGAGCCATTATATGTATGACTAAATAGTATAACCACATACGATTTTAATAAACAATTGAAATACATATGGTATGATGTTTGTTATCAACAATGTTAATAAACAAACAATCCTTCCATTAATTGCTATTCAAATTCAATTTTAAAAAAACAAAATACAAATAAATATGTATATAATAAATACATTGATAAATAACCAAGAAGTACCGCCCAGTCAGAATAAATGGTCATCTTTGTATCCAAATTCCAACATTAAATAGAAAATAGCATATGCTAATGTTTTAGATGTACAAAAGACACTTATATTCAATGGTTGTAAACAAGAACAATTCGTAGAATGATAGCGCCAAATTCTCTCTTCTTAATAATGAAATTAGTCAATACAACCATGTGTCCTTTTTGTATAACAAACTAAGAAAATATAATACATCAATTCTATTAATGCGAAAAAGTTAAATCTTTACTTATTATTACATACAATTAGGAAACTAGATCCAATAAATAACTAGCTCAGACATGTTTTAGGATTTTGTAAAAAACAACTTTAAACAGGACATTTTATTTTTAGAAATAATACGTTATATATATTCCTGTAAAACAAAACTAATTGCCCCTTCAAATAATGGTCTAAGAAACCGACTAGGTTTAGCCTCGAACATTTATAATTCAACAAGACAAGTCGCATCAGAAAAATAAATCTGGACAATTGTAGGATATGCGTTCCAAACCAATCTTAAATTCTGATATTGATTTATTTACGTATTACAAACAGAAAAATGCATGTTTTATTTATATATTTGTGTTTGTCTTCTTCTTAAAATTGTTTGTTTGTCTGTTTTTTCTCAGCCTCCTTTTCGCATCATATAAACGTATAAATTCATTGACACTTATGAAACTATAAAACCTTTTTTGCTATTTGGCAAGACACAGTTCATAGTCTAGTACTGGTTTATTTACCCTCGAAGGATGAATAAGTGATATAACTGACAATAATGTTGAAAACGGTGTTAAACAGGATTAAAATAATTTACCATAGGAAAATCCTTAGAAATTGTAAATTCTTTTCACATCACTGGAAAATATAAAATGTGTATTAAAAACTTTATATACTAACACACATTTACTAATAACATATGTATTGTAAGGTCTGAGGGAGGATGGCCATGTATATGCACGTGGCTAATAAAGTTATAAATTTGAAAAACAACACAAAAAAAAAAAAAAAAAAATATTATGATATTTAGTCCAGATTAATTATTCTGTCGCATGGTGGATATATTACAATATCAGGTTACTTTAGAATGTAAGTATAAAATGTTCATTGACCCAGCAGTCACGTGCCGGTGTCAGTTCAATGTACACATATAATTCTAATATGGGAACACTTACTTTTAAACAGATTGTTTAGACTGTTATCAATGCGACAACATAAATAATGCGTCATCATGTTACAACATAATAAAGTGTAGTCAGGACGAGGTAAGTATTGGTGAACCCCTTATTTACTGTTTCGATAATACACTGGTTTACTTTTAATCAACAATGTTGACCTGATCCTAACGCTTGTGTTATTGTGTATGTTATAAGGACGTGTATTTGGTGTACCACTTCGTTACTGTTTAAATTATACACTGGTTTACTATTAATCAACAATGTTGGCCTGATCATAACGCTTGTGTCATAATGTATGTTAATAGGACGTGTATTTAGTGTACCACTTATTTACTGTTTCGATAACCTGATTCTAACGATTGTGTCATTGTGTATATCTATAGGACGTATATTTGGTGAATCTGTATTTACTGTTTTGATAATTACATTGGTTTACTATTACTCAACAATGTTGACCCGATCCTAAGGCTTGTGTCATTGTGTATGTTATTAGGACGTGTATTTGGTCACCCCTTTTTAACTGTTTCGATAAAACGTTGGTTTACTATTACTTAACAATGTTGACCCGATCCTAAGGATTGTGTCATTGTGTATGTTATTAGGACGTGTATTCGGTTACCCCTTATTAACTGTTTCGATAAAACGTTGGTTCACTATTACCAAACAATGTTGACCTGATCCTTACGGTTGTGTCATTGTGTATGTTATAAGGACGTGTACCCCTTCTTTACTCTTTCGATAATACCCTGGTTCACTATTACCAAACAATGTTGACCTGATCATTACGGTTGTGTCATTGTGTATGTTATTAGGACGTGTATTTGGTGTACCCCTTCATTACCGTTCCGATAATACGCTGGTTCACTATAACTTAACAATGTTGACCAGATCCTTACGAGTGTATCATTGTGTATGTGTATAGGAGGTGTATTTGGTGTACCCCATATTTACTGTTTCGATAATACACTGGTTCACTATTACTCAACAATGTAGACCTGATCCTAACGCTTGTGTCATTTTGTAAGTTATTAGGACGTGTATTTGGTGAACTTCTTATTTACTGTTTCGACAACGCTTGTTCATTATAACTCAACGATGTAGACCTGGTCCTAACGATTGTGTAATTATGTATGTTATTAGGACGTGTATGTGTTCTACCGCATATTTACTGTTTCGATAATACTTTGTTTTACTATTACACAAATATGTTGACCTGATAATATCGCTTGTGTTATTGTGTATGTTATTGTGTATGTTATTGTGTATGTTATTTGGACGTGTATTTGGTATACCCCTTCTTTACTGTTTCGATAGTACGCTGGTTTGCTATTACTTAGCAATGCCGACCTGATCCTAACGGTTTTGTCATTATGTATGTTATTAGAACGTGTATTTGGTATATCCCTTATTTACTCTTTCGATAATACGCAGGATCACTATTAGTCAACAATTTTGACCTGATCCTAACGATTGTGTCATAATGTATGTTATTTGGACGTGTATATAGTGAACCCCTTATTTACTGTTTCAATAATACTTTGTTTTACTATTACCCAACAATGTTGACCTTTTAATAACGCTTGTGTTATTGTGTATGTTATTTGGACGTGTATTTAACATAACATAACATAACATACAGTTTATTAGCATTAAATTTACAAAATATGTAGCAATAATAGTGTATTTGGTATACCCCTTCCGTACTGTTTCGATAATATTACTTAGCAATGTTGACCTGATCCTAACGTTTGTGTTATTGGGTTTGTTAATATGACGTGTCATGGTTGATTGATTGATTGTGTTGGTGTTTAACGCTGCTTTCAACAATTGTTCTGGTATATCACTGCGTTCCTTGGTCAGTTACCAGTACTACTGTACCATCTAGCCTGACAAGCCAATCAGTAGTAATGCTATATCAGGAACTCTGAGCGGACGCTCTATCACCACCCCATCGAGGTTGTTCTTGTGTCATGGTGTTTCCTATAAGAACGTGTATTTAGGCATCCATTCTTTTCATGAAATTTAACCCGTGCACAAGTTATCTTACCATGAACATGTTTTCAAACAATAAACAAATTTGATGAAACTTCATATAGTTAAGCTTACTTGTACTAAGGCTAGTACCAGGTTGACTAATACAAAGAAATAAAAGACGCGTATCGAGTCATTCCCTTACGGACATTGCTTCAACTTACTTAAGCTAATACGTACCACGGCTTTAAGTTGCATTTCAATGGCAGTAATTGATATTTACCTGAATGTGTTGATGGTCATTGTGGTAAACAGTTTTAATTTCAGCGGTATCCGACATTGTATTGTGAAGCTGTGGGCTGATGCCCAAGGGTTGCACCATTCTTGGCAGAAACGTCCAAAGTAGTTTAATTAGATTTTTGTGCCATGGATGACCGATATATTTCTATTAAATTAAAATTATACTTATATCAACTATCATTGTACTACAAAGACGCGAGAGGTAGTTTTGAAATATCAAATTATACGTGTTGAACTATTGGTAAATCTCCAACAAAGGCAACAACAAACTACTAATTTCAGTTTGGCACTTACGAAGTGTGATCCAAATGAAATGTGATTGTTTCTTCATATTTTGCGTAATTGTTGATATACAAAAGCAATATTTTCTTTCGAATATATATGTCTGTTGAATTAACTAGAGATGTATACAATTGTACATGGTTAGAAGCGACGTGAGCGTAAAAGTAATGCTAGTTGGCAACATAACATATTTACTTATGATGTTAATATGTGTCATTGTCGTGTTTGTTATAGCAGTGGTATAGAGAGGTATTATAGCAGCGGATACTGGTAGAAGTTAAAGTGTAATGTTTGAAGATATAATTGTAATGACGTCAATATCGAGCTTCACGCCTCATGAACCCATATAGTTCTTGATGTAAACAAATTATTCTATTATATGTTATGTATCTAGGAGAAAATGTGCATTTTAATAAAATCATGTTTATTTCTTAAAATTATGATTTTATTAATAGTTCTATTACTTTCGGATCATCCCTCGTCTATGTTTGTAGTTCATATATGTTAACTTCTCTTTAAAGTTTTGCTTCACCGAGACGACAGGTGTTGGGGTACTGACAAGATTCACCATGGGTTGTCGATCTATCCAGGTAACAGTCATCATTTACAATTGACCAATCCGTAAATAAATTATTCTAAACATCCTTAACCCATTCGTCAATAAACTATTTCATGAACCACGATAGTAAATTCGGTTACGACAAGGGATATCATTTAAAAGGTCGTCAGTTCGAATTTCGTCGAAACATTTCATTCTTGTTTTGTATGTTTGACACGGAAAGTCATATATCTTCCACTACTGTATTGGTTTCTATGATGGAAGATATCTTAGTGTTAATTTCTCTGAATGAAGTTGCGTTGTGTACTGGCGAGACAGAGTCGTGAAACACATGTTGGTCTGATTGTCTACAAGCCGTGATATAAAGGAAAGTGGGGAAATGATGTCAAATATTTGTTTACATCACGTGACTTCGTTCGTAGAATGTCAAGCGCAGCTGAGTAACTTAGAAATTATGCAGCACACTCAACCTAATTTGACCGTTCGTATAAACGTGTTTATTTTTCATGACGAACTCGTTTTTTGACATAACTATATTTCTTTTAATAAGACATAATTCAACTGGGAAAGTGAATGTTTCATTGTTAATGATCATCTTAATTGAACATTCTTCAATTCAATGTTTTCGAGTTATATGCATAATAGGGTCGGTTTAAGGATTTCATAGTTCATAACTAGTTGTTTAGTTTATACTTGTGACAAGAACAGATCATGTAAACTTCATTCACGTTAGGTGTGCCGTGCAGCTCCATCGACAACTACAATGGCATCATTGTCAATCATCGGAAGAGCCGTATCGAATTCATCACAGTCAACTGTTGGTCGAGCCGTAACAGACGCACTAGATTGCAGTCAGTGCTGTAGCACAGATGCGTGCAACAAGCATATCTGCACTACCGGGATACCAGGTTTATCTACATTTTTAAGCGGTTATTCATGAAAACCAAACTTTTCATAATTAATACATGTGAAGTTAAATATCGGCCTGTGCATCCATTTTATCGGATGTTAATACATGTAGTATATGTCTTATTGGCGAAATGTAAAAAGCACGAGATGAAGCGCATATTAGCTGTATGTGCACTTTTCGAAAATACCCTAAATTTTGCCCCTAATATTGGTTTTCTCAAAGCGCCGATTAAATTTGTTAAGCAATAACCAATATTTCTTTTATCTTTTAGAATTAATGGATTCAAAAGTTCTTTTGTGCGTATGAAGTTATCAAAAAAGTGAATGCTAATATGTGCAAGATGTTAATCATTCTAAAGGTTAAATTTTAATTTCATCGACAAATCATGTGTTTTCAACTGTATTTGCCAACTGTATGTCCATAAATAAACCAGTTGTCTCTCCGCTGTAGCAACTAATTCGGCGACCTGCGAAGACGATCCAGATTTCAACTGCCAGACCATCAGTAGTGTGTTTAACATCTGCAGCGACACCTATCACGCCCAAATTAAGTGTCCAAAGCTATGTGGGTTTTGTGATCATCCAATAGGTATGCTCACTATCTTACACGTTTAAGAAATACGTACACATCCTCAAATAGACCGAACTGCATTCGTTGTTTATTTTTAGTCGCCTGCTTGACAGGGGGACTGAATGCAGTAACTTTTTCCTAGTGTCTGCGTAACATTTTTAGTAAATAACACATTGTTAATAATACATGAAAAATATTTTAAGACGTATTTTTGTAAATTTTGCAAAATAGAGCTAATCAAAATGAATATCGATATTTGTTATCAGTTTCAATATTATAGGTTACTGCATCTATATGCGAACATATTGTGTTGGACGAATTCCTTTGGCTGAGTTGACCGAGCTTGCGAGGGCAGAACTTCGCCAAAGGAACGAGTCCCAACACAATAGATTCCTATAATCATGCAATAATCGATGCTCTAATCCCTAGGCAGTAACAAAGAAGTAGTTAAAGATAGCTGTTCTCTAAATCTTCAAAGGTTGGATGAGAGCGCTTTATAACGTTACTTTATTGAAATAGTTCCGGTCTAAGCAAACGATCTGAGTGCAATACCAATGCGTGCAATATCAACCCGTGCAATATCGACGGATACTGCATCATTTTTCCAAATGGAATATCAAAGTATACAATAATGTAACAAGACTATCGCCGACTGATACAAATCCCCTCGCAGTGTCCTTTTGTACAGATGTTTTTTTCTAACTATGTAGATGATCTTAAACCTATCCAATTGTAAAGTTGTAATGAATAATAAGGAGATATATAATTTATCGATATTGATATATCTTGATATCCTTAACTCAGTTCATGGACAATGGTCAACATGGCAGCCTTGGTCTAATTGTGGAGTGACCTGTGGAAATGGCACAAAGACAAGAATTAGACATTGCAATGATCCAGTCCCGCAGAATGGTGGACTAGACTGTCAAGGGAAAGGAGACGAAACCGATATCTGTTTTCCAAGAAAGTGTCCAAGTAATTATAAACACACTGGCATAATTAAAACAAATTATAGTAAACAACTGCAGAAACGTATACCAGAATATCACGTAGCTCAAATAGATCCTAGAGTATTAACTTTCTTGACATGAGTAGTAATACATATCAAGAACGGTTTAACTTATCGAAATATCAAACATACCGTATATACGGTTTTTTCTGTCATGGTAGCAATTTATCAAGAATATGAAATGAGTACGTAATCTCAAGAACAGACAATGTTTAGGCTTATCCCTAAATGTAAGACTTGTCTCAGGGAATAACTATCTTATAAATTCAAGATGAAATTACTTTTTCAATAAGTTTATAAATTGTCGGTGATTTTATAACTTTTTCGGTAAATTTGTAACTTTTCAAGAGTGGGATTTTTTACTCCTTGTTGCTTATATTAATTATGCAAGAATACATCATATGTAAAAAAGTAGATTCGTGTGCAACTAAAATTGATATACCAATGGTAAAAGGCTTTGTACATATAATGACAGGAATTGATTGTTTGTAAAATTACCGTGTAATTGCACAGAGCTTCGATAAATGGCGCAATTCGTGTCATAAAAGCCCCCCATTTTTCGCTATTTTACAAAGGAAAGTTAAAAAGACAAGGTTTCAACAATATCATATCAGAATGAATGATATTCAGAAAAGAAAAAGCATGCAATATTGTTATTTACAATAGGTGCATTTAGATTTAAAATCGGTTTCTGTCACTGGTATAAGAACGTTATCCGACTCCCTAGGAAATCCATGTGGGTCAACGTACTGTTGAAATAATAACAAAAAGGATTAAGAGGAAATAGGTTTTGTCAAATCCAGCAAGGCTAATATGAATTACATCCGCGCAATTACCACGAAAGAAGTTCCGTAGATATGTTTCGCCCCAATATAAAGTTAAGCTGTATGGCCCCTCATTTTCTTTAGATAGCTTGCATGCCTTTTTTTTATCAATATTACCAATTTAAAAGTATAAAGTAATACCTCATTTGGCGACCACCGCATAACGCCATTTATCCTGTCTTTTTACGTTTGTACAATGTATGTATCCATTTGTACCTCATAATAATCAATTTCATTTAAAACAAACAAGAAATAGAATAAGAATAAGCAATCGAAACACTTTCAGCTAACTTGTTAAAACGGAAACTTTACTTGTTTGATGGTAGTCCGGTTAAAAGTACTTTTTTTGTATCATCACTCACAATTATAACTTAACATATTGACATATAACCATAAAGACACTATATCTTTCATTAAACATACAATATACGTACACAACATATTAAATATATAATAAAGATTTCTTCCAAAGAACGTACACAGTTTATTTACATGTTTCAGTCCATGGTCAATGGAGTAGATGGTCGGTATGGGGAATTTGCAGTGTCTCTTGTGGTATTGGACTCGAGCGCAGAGACAGAACATGTTCGAATCCTTATCCTGGACCCGATGGTGACCCTTGTTGGGGAGATTATCGTGACGACCGTGCGTGTTTTACAAGGGCTTGTTCAGGTTGGTTATACTTTGTGAGGGTAGTTTCTCGTTTCTTATACATGTACACATCGAAGCATTACGGAAGATGTATAAGAAGAAGAGTTGAATTAAACTCCGTCTACGTCAACAGTTGTTCTGTTTATTCAATTATATACCAATACAACATGCAAACTAAGTTTAATTAAGTTGCAGTTTTACTTCCCATCGGAAGTATTGAGGTATATCTATACTTTAAAGCTGTCACCATACATTGTTTATTGTTTCATTAGGGCGAGTTGTTTTTGGCGAGTTGCCCTACAATCATGACTCTTCTTACGACACTATTTTCAGCAATTTAAGAGTTTAAATGTTAACTCAATACTTAGATGACTTATATTTTGGTTTTAACAAGATGGCGGCTGGTCCAAGTGGTCCTCATGGGGTTCGTGCTCACGAACATGTTTAGGAGGACTGAATAAACGTACACGAACCTGTGACAATCCTCAACCGTCTGTGTTTGGTAGGGACTGTGTTGGAAATAACGTGGACACTGGTGTGTGTAACAACGTAGAATGTCCAGGTAAACTGTTGATGTAGAGTTTATTAACTATGATTAGGTACTTCAATCCTGAGTTATAATTATGGAGGTAGGTCGGACGAGTGCGTCATCGGAAATTGTGTTGTTGGCCGGTTAGTATCACCAGGGAAATAATTAGTTTCAAAAAGACAATTTTGTCGTCTGGTAAAAATGTTCTCGTTCAAAATGGCAAACATATATAATCGAGTATGTTAATGTATGTAATATTTTTCACTGCCGTAGTATTTGATAAGGACAGCAGGGGATGTTTTGGTCTTATAAATGCGCATATACATGTATGTATCACATGATATTATGTTATTGAAGGTATTTGCAAATGAGAATTTAGGGTTTTCCTTCTCATTTGATATATTTCGTAATAGTTTAGGAATGATTTGAGGCATTTGATTCAACATAAAAACCTACAATGTGGAATGTGCTTTAATCATTGAGCCTGATCATTCTACGCATGCCGCGCAGGCTTACCAGGATAGACAAGTTTCGCCTCCTGTTGATTTTCTGTTTCAGGAATCATTACTCTCTACATCTATCCCCCTGCGACGAAATGTGTCGGCTCGGATCAGTCTGTACGGACTGCGCAGGCTGATCTGGGTCGATACAATACGCAGAGGCCATAATGTTTGTTTTCTCGCGAGATGGCTCATTTTATAAAGGTGAAAGGGTACAACTTTAACTATTGACATAATAATGACACGTATTAGAACATTCTGTAGATTTTATAAGATTGAGCAGATCAATAGGTTAATCTGAAACTAATTGTACCCTTTACACGTGAACGTGCTTAAATATCTAAACGTATACCTGCTATGTTAATGGCAGTTGATTTCTGGTAAGTACAATGATTTATACTATGAATATGATTATACTATGATGGCTTACCTGGCCAAGTTAGAAATCGTTCGTTATCAGGGTTGATCCCCAGAGGAGCGAAAACAAAGTGTGAGTTTGTGCAGACTCATTTACGTGTTCACTGTTGACTTGATAGCAGTACAGTGCTACTAATCTGGGCTGGTCTCATGCGTCACCAATTTTAAACACTTGATAAATCTGTGTCTGTACCATCGGCCATATGCAATATATGAATTAATCATTTTTTCAAACCTGTAAAGAATATGCATATGATTTTGTAATATATATATATATATATATATATACATAGTTACACATGGAAGGTGGTCTAGTTGGGGCAGCTGGTTAGCATGCTCTCGAAGTTGTAATGCTGGAGTAAAGAGAAGAACACGAACTTGTTCAAACCCTGCGCCATCAACCCACGGTCATGAATGTCCTGGAAATGATGAACAAGTCGATACTTGCAACAACTTCGATTGTTTATGTAAGTGCAAGGCTTTCTTCAAATACATCTTAATTTTGTTGCTGTCAAAATTAGTAAAAGATAGTAATCGAATCAGATCATATAAACATGTTTAATTTGAAACTATTTATAGACAAGCAATGGGAACATATATTACACCGATTATACTTTAAGCCTTTAGTGAACTCCGATCAATGTCATGACACACTCGTCGTTTGTAGCAACCTCTGCGTCAAGTATTAGCTTGTTATGTCTAATGGTAACTCAACTATTTGCATCAAACACTTCCATTGTTTGCATAACGCATGGATGTTGCAACTGTAACAATGTATATTGTATTGTTTTGACGTGTGGTTATGCATACAGTAAGAAAGCATTGAAAGACAAACATTAGTTTGCTAAATAAAAATCCTTTTTTTGTAACAGTCGCAGAAATTGTTCGGCTGAATAGAACTCGACTAGAAGTACTTGTACACGGTGTATGGGGAACCGTATGTGATGATCTATTTACTATTTACAACGCCAAAGTTGCATGCAGGATGCTTGGTCATACTACATTGTACGTATGTCTTGTTAAATTAATTTGTTTTTATTACACCTAACCATTGACTCGAGTATTTGATTGAGGAAATATAGCCTTTTGAAGACATCGTAAATTGATAGCACTGTTAACGAATTATTTTCACCGTATTATCCTTTTCTATTAAGAACGTTGTTTGTTAAATCTAGCATGTAATTGTTATGGTCTAGCAGGAAAAAATATTGTATCGCCAACGACGTCGCTCTTAAACATGTCAGTGGCGGAAATGAAGGATGTTACTATCCTACCACTGACCTCTTGTATTTGAAAGTCAGTGTCTTCAATTCATATATATATCTAACCGTCTTGAAGTACACTTTTTAAATAATCACTCGAGATAAGTATATACAATTACTTAATAGTTAATGTATAAGAATTAGAAGCGGAAGCCCTTACTGCAATAGTTGAACCCGGAATAACTTAAGATAATGTGAAAACTAGATGCTCAACATACATCCGACGTTTTGGTGATTATACTATGTTAAAATAAGTAAAAATGTGTTACCGACTTTAATTGATATAATGTATTTGTTTTTTAATTATGTTTATCAATAGTTCATAACAAGTCAAATTACATATCTAAATATGTTCCTTATATGTCATCATAATCCAAGTTATTATTGTCATTACACACAGGGACAATGCCAGGGTTATCCCAGCTAACCAGGTTCCTGATGGCAGTGGACCGATTTGGCTTACAAATGTTGAATGTTCCGACACAGAGTTGTCTATTTTTAATTGTCATCACACACCTATTGTAGCTCAAACAGGAGTAACAACCTGTGCTCATAGTGAGGATGTTGGTGTTTCATGTTGAATAATGACTAATAAATAAATTACAATAGAAAAACACCGTTGTTCATGTTCAATGTGTTGTCATTACAGCGCAACCTCTTCAGAACAACATCAGCTCAAAGCCGAGAAAGTTGAAAAGTTATTACTCTAGTGAGGTGTTACTCTGGTGAGGTTTTGTAAAGAGGTGTTTCTCTACATATGCGTTGCTCTATAGAAGTGTTGCCATAAACATATGTTGTCCACAGATATGTTGCTCTAGATAGGGCATGTCAAAGATAGGTGTTATTTACAAAAGTGTAGCTCCGGAAAGGTTTTACTCTAGAGATGTGCCGCTCCAGAGAGGTTAATTGAGATTAATACTATTACTTTGAAAACAAATGAGTTAATATAATGATGAGTTGTATCATGGTGAACCGCATCTCAATAAGTAAATTGCAACAGATAAACACACATCTTATATAAGGTTTCACTATGAGTAACACTCCGTACCGATGTCAGGATCCACTATCCTGCTGAACTATTACAACTCACATTATACATTTCAACAAGATCTTACATATTTACCGAGAAGTATTTTCCACATATACTTCAATGCGTGACAAACAGTGTAAACCATGCTTAGACAGTCCGAATTTGCAGGCTGCCATTGGTGTACAAATGTAGTCTGAAGAATGTTATAGTGGGACAAGGGAAAGTTTATCAAAATTTGCATATTGTCAAAATTTAAAATAGAAGATATATTTTGTAGCAGTTTAGTTATTCCAGAAGATTTAGGTCAATTACTTAAACTGCTACACCTTAGCCTATACTACAATAATAAGCATTAATTCTCTAAATAAAATGTTAACTGGTTATAACGGTTATGTCGCCATTCAGCGGTAAGGGCGCCGACCGTTCATTTCCAATGATAAGCATTAGTTTCAATCGTGTCAGTTATATCACGGCCAGTGGCGTAACAAGGACTCAACACATATTTGTAGGCCTTACTCATTTGACAGGGGGCCTTGGGTCATGCCTTTAGGCATCCTCCTTCCGAAATCCTTCTTAAAATAGCCTATATGAAGCTACGCCAATAATGGCAGTTTACCTGTCCTGTTTTTCCTGGCTTTCTCGAACCTGTACTACTTCACTTAAAAATATTCCCAGGTAACTGGCTACCTCTACCTGGCTACCTTCGCCTAGGCAAATGTTAAATTAAGTGTTAGATTCTTTCTAAAAACATATCAAAGACGTGCCCTATCAATTACTTGAATTTGGCAAGATCTGTTGTTTGCTAGTTTGAAAGCTGTTTACTCCGCCTTCGACAATATTTCAGATATGTCATGGCGTTTCCTGAGTAAATTACCAGAACTTCAAGTATTATTCATTCTGAAATCGACGGATCTAACGTTTTGCATTACCCGCGAACCTGAACACGTACACATATTTTATATTACCTGATCCGGGATAGAACCCGCTAACAAGGCAGAAGTTCTAACTACATTGGAAATGCCAAGATTTTGGTCACTGTTACTTAAACAACGACAATTAGTTACCGTTAAATAACTGTTTGTTTGCAAGACAATATACGCATACAGACTAGCTTTGGATTGTATTTGGGATTATTCGGGTCAAGGTCATTGCTACTTAATTTAGAACATTAATTTCTATTCATTAGCTCGATATTTACCGTAACAGTGTATTATGCGTCAACGTCATTTCAATCAGGCATTGATTTCAGTTTGAATCGAACCTCAACTTACGTAAAGCATGCGGGCTCTTTCTGACATTAATCGACGTCAGCATCACGGGTGTTTAACACAACCGACAAACGATTCACTGTTCATGAACGACGGCCGATGTCCTTACGAGTAAAGTCAAAGAGGTCCGATTATTTAAACATAGTTAACTGGCAACTTTACGATACCTGACCCTGTTAAATGTCATTAAAACTTTCCCACATACACAACATAAGCGACTTACGACTTTGAAGACATTTAGCCAAAAATGAATGGATTATCACTACAAGGAAATGTTTGATGATTGAAATTATTTGAAAACATAGTGAAAAAAGGAGACTTTACTCATAATGATAATTTTCCTTTTGTCACAATGTTTTCAGAAGTAGTCAAAATGTGTTTTAAAGTGGGAAAGGATAGAACATTTTCCAAATGCGTCAAATACACAGCAGACGACTTTGAAATAATATGCTAACAAATATGGAAAATCTTCAAAAATAAATATTACAGTATAATTCTAGGAAATGTAAAAAACAAAGTTAACCCAACTATGCAATTGGCATGGCCGTAACGTGACCCGTTCTATTATTTGTAAATGCAGCATGTCATCGCTTGGCGATTTTGGTCATTCTTATTTAATAGACGACAAGCTGTCATCGGTTCCCATAGAGTAATTAAGTTGTCTCTGCTTCCTTCCGTTATGAATACTTCGCTGTTTTCACGATGTCATCAGATTTATAAAATTAATTTGATTCGTACCCGGTTTTTCATGTTTCGTTCGAGATGAACGATTCGTACCAACTGGTTGTCGCTCTTTGCTCTTGGGGAACTGACTTGACCATTTTCTTTTGTTTATTTTTCAGTTTTCTACTAGCATGTTCAAACGATTAAAGTGGCATTACAAACAAACAAAGCAGACTTAATAATTATTGCTATATGTTGACTATACATGTGAACTTTCATAATGCTCAATATCTTCTTCTTTTTTTTTAATTACTTCGTACTTTTTGTTTATATACTCCCGTTGTTGCTATCATACTTCCGCTAAACTGGAAGGAGAATCGACTTCCCACTCTCCTTCCAAAGCTTGTTTCACACTTAACTTATAACTAGAGGCAATAAACCTTAATATATGGTAATGTTTAAGCACCTATGTGTTTTGTTTATCTAATGTATCTAGTTAGAGGATTTAAAACAGTTTATTGGTAAAAAAAACACTTGAGAAACTTCAGCTTGTATGACACATTATAGTTGCAGATGGTTTCAGGACTAAACTTGTCATTTCAGGACTAAACTTCACATGCTGAATATCACATAGATCGTAGCATATACAACGTTTAATACCTACGTCAATATTGACCCTTTCTACTCTTGGTAACCTTTTTATATAGGCTATGGTAGCCAGGTGAGCAATATAGGGACATCTCGGCCTTCTTTCTTAAAATAAAGGGACATTTGGCCTTCTTGTTCGAAATATTTACATCCTGTCTGCTTGCACAGGTTATTTAAATGTACTGAACTGCATCTGCTTCCTTTAAGTCATCCTCCAAATTTATTCTTGTACAATAACTGAAAAGGAGAAAACATTGTAGCAAACGCTGAAATTGCTCGTTTTGAGCAATATTTTCCTCTTGCTACGACGTTTACAGATCCACCAAGATGCGTCTACATGTGGGCAAGAGAACACATGATCTGAAACTATGTAAAGGTAGAACTTATGGTTGGAAATCCAATGTACAGTACAAATGTAAGAATGAATTATCACCATTGAGGTAGACATATGAAATATCACTTTACAGTAACATTTAATAATCGAAAGGAGTTAAAAATATTGTGGCAAATGGAGAAACTACTCATCATGAGCAATGTTTCGTTTTGCAACAATGCTATCATAATTTGTCTGGTACATATGCGTCAAAATGTAGGATAAGGATAAGGAAATTATCTGAAGCGATGTGAAGGTAGAACTAGTGGTAAAGAATGGATTTTCACCACGGAGATTTTCAAATCGATGAATGTAAATATACGTCATGAGTATAACAGCGGGTTTCAGATAATTTATATCACCCTTTCCCATATGTAGTCGCATTTTGGTTCGTCTGTAGCATACGACTCATGAAATCGTCGTAGCGAACGGAGAATTTGCTCATAACGTGCACTAAAGGTCAGGATAAGTCCAAAACTGTCGAGTTATAACCCATTTTAGAAATTAATACTTTACAATATCATACGTAGTTTCGACTTTTACATCTTGCATCGATTGCAACACGAGATTTCAGCTTATATTAACCACGCTCTATGTCTGCTTCCTAGGGACTAAATAAGTAATTGCGCCGTTCTTTTAAAACCAAAACATAATAATGAACTCGCTTTCAACGCAATCCAGGACCTTTGATGCCGGGGGCAGACGATTCACCACTGAATTTATGAATTTTGTAGCAGACGACTTTGAAAATATCTGGAAAAAATATGGAAGAGCGCTGGGAAAGAAATATAAAGTAGTATAAAGTCAGACATGGCTGGATCTTTCGTTTGCGGTTGCGAGAAACATATGAACTCTTTATATGCGGCTTTACTCATAAACCTGATATGAGCCGTCCCGCGAGAACACCAACATTATGGACTCTGCGAAATGTATCGATCTAGATCAGTCTGCGCAGTCCGCGCATGCTAATCTGGACCGACACATTTCGTCTTAGGTGAATAGAGGTATAGAGTAATGATTCCTGTAACAGAAAGTCAACGGGAGGCGAAACGTGTTAGTCCGGATTCGCCGGTGCGGCTTGCTTAGGCTGATCCGGGTCGACACTTAACGCAGTCCACAATGTCGGTTTTCTCGCGGGACGGCTCATATAAATTAAATAGAAAGTGAACCCATAGATGAAGCACCGTCATTCTATACAGACCCGCCTGTGCCGGTTCCTACCGCTTACACAACACGTGTTATAAGATTATGATGTCGGTGAGTTTACTCTGGATTAATTAAATGCGTATGATACACGACAGGCGATTTCTAGCCTCATTGCTTCATCACGTTGATATCTCATAAGCGTATGTATGCATACCAATCATGGGACTACATTACACTTGTAACATTTCAGTGAACATTTACACCTGGGTCTGTCTTGCAATACTGTTCGTTAGCATAAACTCCACGGAGTGAGTCCTCACTGAAAGCGTCTGTATCAACATTCAATTTCGCCTATTTGGTGTCATCGTTTATCTTAAATTTGAGTTACAGATATTCAAAACTGAAAACCTATTCTTCTGAAATAATATTTTCAAACTTAAAGTCATACACGCTGGAATATAAATGGGTACTTGTAATGAAAAAAAGCCAACGTGTCGTGACTACAGGTTTTACGCTCGAGAGTTCGTTTCCCGATCGGGTCAAACCATATACTAATAAAAATGGAAGCCATGGCTTCCCGCCTTTCATCATTTACAGTTGTTAACGAATTTTAATAAGCGCCCAAAATGACCTTAGATGTCGACGAGCCTTAAATTCCCATTCATTCATTAACCTTGCAGTCAGGTTATCAAACAATTGATTGATTGGGGTTTAACGCCGTTTTTAACAATTTCTCAGTTATATCACGGCGGCCAGTTTACCTACTCATGCATTTCTGGTTTTCTCACACCAGTACTCCACACAACAATCTTTCCAAGCAACTGGCTGCTTTCCCACATAGACTTAGCCCAATGGTGGAAGACGAATAACGCATGTCGCATTGACTTTTGTCAATCGTCGTAAAGAAAGTTTTCCGCGCCGGGATTCGAACGCACAACCCCTGGATTGACAGCCCGCGTCGCTACCGACTGAGCTACCGGGGCTCGGCTAGATTATCAAACAAGAGAGTTCCATTTAATTTAGCCTAGTGAACATGTTTTTGATACAACATGACCCATATGTTCGAATTCGGCCTAGATATCATCATAAGACAATCCTTCTGAAAACATTTCAATTCAAGTTGAAAATGTGGCCTACAGTGTTAACAAGAAATTCCTTGAATTTGACATTGTGACATAGGTTTCCTCCCGACGTGACCCATATTCGAACATGCTCTAGATATCATCAACACATACATCCTGACAAAGTGGGAAGCTGCTGAAGCAAAACATGCCGTCTCTATAGAGTGTTGATAAGATCATTCTCAAATTTGCCTAGTGACCAAGTTTTGAGCGGGTATAACCTATATTAAAATGTAGCCTAGATATCATCAAGACATTTATTCTGCCAACGTTTCAATATGCTTAAGTTAAAAATGCGGCTTCTAGAGTGTTAACAAGATTTTCCTTCCTTATGAACAAACAAGTTTTACGTAGATTGGATGAACATAGTGGCATCTAAAGTGTTATTAAGCAAATTATTGACGACGAACGACGAACAAAATGCGAGCTAAACATGTTGAATTTGGTATAAATCCCCGACCAATCAATCATTAATGTACCAATTGTGTAAAGGCGCACGTAGGAGTAACTTCTACCTCTTAATCTGAAAGCAGACAAGCACTTTCATTACAATGAAATGTTGTAGTTTACCCCATTTCCTGAACCTGCACGGCTACCATATTGTTTGATCAATCAATATGGCTCGGACAATTTTGTAGAGGGTTACCAAAAGAACATTTCTACTTAATTATCTTGGAATTAAGAAAGCGGATTTAGAAGAGAAGAAGTATTTCAATTTTCACCCCTTTCTTACCACCTGTATATATTATTAAGTCATTGAACAATTTTTGATGAGGGTTACAAAGAGAATATCTATGCGGTTAATATCCGCACAACCAGTTGCAGTGGAAAACATGTGACGTACGCCGTACAGTAAATGATCACAATAGATAACATTAAGCCTTTGGCTTGAAGTAGATCTAACAATAAGTAAAGAGTGTAACAATAAAGGTAAAATCTTAACTTTTATTGTTGATGATATTATATGTATTATCAAATTCTCACATACATGAAATTTGAATCAGATAACTTTGAAAGTGGCAGAATCTGGAGGAAAGCAGGACAAATTTTATGGTAAGGAAGTACAATTATGAGATTAAATGCAAAATTAATCTCAGTGGTAAAAGTAGAAACTAATCATCATGATACATTTCTGTTTTCCCTCACTACATGTTTACATTTCACCTGCTTCCGATACCTCAGTAGTAATCTGTAAGTGGTAAAGGGTTAACCCTTTCAACATGTAGATTATATGTGATGCCTCTGCATCATACACGTTTTATCAACCGTGTGACAAAAGGAAATATTGTTCATAATGAGCAATTTTCCCTTTTGACAAAATGTGTTCAACTAAATTCAATAATAAGACTTTTGAAAATGGATATTTTCTAACGTTTGCCTGAATGTTTTCATGTTAAGAAACTAAATTTACTTTAACATGTTTGTACAAAATTATTCTCTTATTGTCAGTTCAGCCTACTGTTCTGTTTTATATTTGATGTGGATATGTTTTGAAACATCTGAAGCATTGTTGTGTAAAACATTGTGAGAAAAAAAAAAAAATGCTTTTATTGAACAATTTCTTATTTTCTTTTAGTATATTCTACACTTTCTCAACATTAAATTGTCTACTGTATAAACTATTCATATATTTCCCGCATTCAACAAATCTGCAGCAACCCTTTGAAAAACCTCTGGGCAAAAATACTGAAAATCTCATTTTGAGCATCTTCCACACTTATATTTTCAGAAGCCAACAGAAACCATATGTATGTGGGAAAGGGTTACATAAGAAAGAATTTAAAAACTATTTACATTGAAGTTTTATTGCCAGAGATTTCATAAAGAGAGTCATTCAAAATTTCTATATGGATGTTGAGCAGATTGTTGCTGAGTTGTTTCCAAATAAGTCTGGTGTAGTCTGATTTATGTGTGAAAATGATAACTTATGCTACAATTTATATAAGAACTTGCTTATTTCTCAGATTATTTGCTCCATGTGTGAAATAATAACAGCTAGTATTGGATTTAGGTCATACAACTCACAAGTCAATGAATAAAACAAAAAAAAACACTTTCAGTGTTTATCAAAATTATCTTATTTAAAGTGACCTCTTCAATCATTGACTCTTTGAAGATGCACTATACTGCTGTCCACAATACACATGTATTTATTCTTCCGCATTCCATGGGGGGAATTAACGTCTCTTCATCTTTTTCTGTATCGACCTGTACAGCGAAATTGAGTTCAACTGCCCGTCTTACAAGAGGTATCCTTGCTGGTGCTGTCTCCTGTATAGAATAACCAATATTAGGGACAGCAAATGTTTTTTTCCTTGCTTGGTCGACAACAAATAAAGAAGACTGTACATACCTGAAATATTAATAAAAATATAACTAGAAACAAATGTTTGTCATTTTGGTACAAGTATAACAAGTTTCGTGTGTGATTACAAAATTTTGAATCGTAACTTTCATTATGGGAAAACATCTAACAATTGAAATACTACACTCATGTGATAACATGTGAAGTTGGGAACAATTCACAAGCCCCTTGATGGATTTTGATACATAAAGAATGTGATATGAACATATGGAATGAGAGAAATTGTTGATTTTCCAATCATATCTTCATTTTTTGTATATAAGTTTCAAATGTTAATAGATCGAATACTTAAAGACAATTTGAAAAAGACTGGGATCCTACCATCCGTCTGTATAGGTGTGAACATTGTCTCAGATTCAATGTATTTTATCAAACCACATACTTTTAATTATGATGCTACTTCTACGCCTTAAGGTGTGATGAATTGTAAATATATAGCTGTTTCAGTATTAAAAGGCATAATAACAATACGTTTAGTTATAATGATTTTATAAAGACATTTGGTACAGAACTTGTGATATAATAACTATTATTTCATTGTTTAACTATTTGGTTACCAGGCTACTGTGATGTACCACACACATTGGTAAGAGACACAGGGATTCGCTGTGGATTAGCGTCGGTGATTTGGAACCGGGCATCCCGTGTTCGATCCTTAGATACGATGTTGTGGTCATGGTGGAATGCTCTTTTGGCAAGGCACATTTCCTAGCCTAGTACTGGGTTGTTCACCCAGGGATCGTGAGTAACTGAACAATCGCCGTGATATAACTGAAATAATGTTGAAAACGGCATAAAAACCCAACAAAGATAACAAAGAAGGAGACACTGTCACACACTTATTAATAAAATCACATTTGTTTATTTTGAATAACCAACAACAAGCAGAATTTGTCTATTTATTGTATTGCAATGAAAACCCGATATTTTAACAATACATATCATGTATTGTGTTGTGCGAAATAGAAGTGCTGCGAAGTTAACGACTTCACAATATCTTTTAAAACATATCAGTCCGAAAGCTATTTTTTTTATCTATTTCCTTCTAAGTTCAACCAGGAATCTAAAGTATTCATTCTAGGTTCCTGGTTCAACAGAGACGTGTACATAAATGTTTGTAAATGTCTCTGGTTCGAAGGAATTGTTGTCAGTCAGGAATGAAGGACTGGCTTCTTTTGTGAAGACTGCCATTCGCCGGCTATACTAATGGATGTGTTATAAACGTATGTAAGGCCTACTTACCAACACTTTACAAATAGCTCAACCAGATACGCATCTCAAGTCGTCATTAAATGGAATAAGTTCAATGAAACGGATTTTTTTCCGTTGTTTATGTAAAGAGCTTTACTGTAAAGTGACGTGCGTCTACGTAACATTAGCGAGACGCTCCAATGAATAAGTTTTACTGTCGTCTACCTTTACGAATGGGAAAACATATTACATACTCAGCTCTATCTATTTTTTACTTTTTCATAACAAATGTTAGTTCACACAAAGATGACTAAGAACTTTAATGATCTTAAATATAGATTTAAAAAATAAAATAAAGATAGACTAAACGACATAAATCTTCAATCCGTTTGACAGACTGCTGTGTATACATAACCAAAATAACGACCCCCATTGATTTAGCAATTTAATTTCAGAAAGTTTCATGGGTTATTGAAACAAAAAACATATATCTCACACATTTTCTCGCTAGGTCTGGTTATAAATATGTGACATTTGATGTTACCGTTTTCATTCTTACAAATTAATAAGTAAGTTTTAGAACTTAAAAAATATATTGATTATACTATAAGCTACCAGGTCTGTATCAATATTCTGATTCATACAGGATCAATCATAGACACTGATGAATACAACCTACAAAGATAAATATTCGCGCAAACGCAAATTAATAGTTTATGATTAATTTCTGTTTCGTGCAGTACTTACGACTCTTTTTTACGATAGTTGAAACGGTTGCATGTCCATTTTAAGTCGTGTATAGTACGATTATCATATTTGATTCAATGTCGTAAATATTACGCTAAGCATACTTTGTTAAAGATGTGTATGGTACGATACGAACACACGTTGTATAGATAGTATTGTATACTGTAGTACGATAAACACATTATGTTTATAATCGTGAATAGTACGCTAAGCATATTTTGTTAAAGTTGTGATAATACCGTCCGGTATTATGGGTTATAATTGGGATTGACCCAGCTCGTCTTGTAAATAGTGCGCATAATGTGTATTTGATAAGAACGTTGCGTATTTAAACCGTTTTATTATTTCATACGCTAATCTATATTGTGGTCAATAAAAAGTAAAATAAATATTTTGGTTTGTTGTTCTTTCTATACTGTATCGTCTGTTAATAATAAACCTTCGGTACAGTTCGTGATCTCCGGGAACTCAATTAGGAGAGCATCTAGCGCATTGAGGAGCTCCTGAAACTCGTTAAGGAGCACCGCGCGCGTATCTGAGAGATCCAAGAGCTTATTTTGGAACGCCGCGAGCGCATATGGGATCTCTGGTAGCTTATTCCTGATTGCCGCGCGCGCAAATTGTATCTTCGGGAGCTCATTTAAGAGCGCACATAGGAGTTCCGAGAGCTCATTTAGGAGACTCATGCGCACATTTAAGAGCTCCGGGAGCTTTATCGGGAAGGCCGTGCGCGCATACAGGATCTCCGTGACCTCGTTTAGGATCCCCGCGAGGTCATTCCGGAGAAGTTAAACCATTCTTAAATAAATGAACTTGTGGTGGACACAAACAAAAAAATTTGTTTGGCCTTAATTAAAACCCAACGAGGAACATTAGTAATTTACCAAGTCAACACCGTGATATAACTGAATACATGTAGAAAGCGGCGTAAAACACCATGCAAATTAAATACCTTACAACGTATAATGATTTAAAAAAGGGTCGTTAGTAAGATTGCTCGAGAGCTTTAAGTGGCTAATCAAGTGATTATCCTTACCTTTATTGGGTCTCAGCGTTTAATGTTTTAGTACGTGATACAAACTTGATATTAAAACGGTTTTATAAAACAAAACTGTGATGAAAAACTTTTTGATTTACGAACTTTACATCGATTAATACTTTTCGTTAAAAACACCGCCTTTACCCTATACCTTTTAGTCGAATCAATAGGCGTGGGAAAACCGTATAACCCTTTCCCGCATACACGGACATATCCATACGTATTGAAATAATAGCTCCAATAAGCATGATATGCGTTTGTTCCGATGTTTTTCGATGCAGTCTACGAACAAATAATTTCATACTCAGCTATATTTATTTTTTTACTTTTTCATAAAAATATTAGTTCACACGAAGATGACTAAGAACTTTAATGACCTTAAATATCGATTTAAAGATAAATAAAGACAGACTAAATGACACAAATCTTCAATCCGTTTGCCAGACAGCTTTGTATACATAACCAAAGTAACGTTGTAATTTTCAATAAATAAGGTAGGACTGTATCCGGTACTGACGTCAGCGTATGATTGCTGATGACGTCAACAACCACTTAAAAACACACTTAAGTCATTTCCTGAAATGACTCTAAATCGGCGCAACTGTAGACACGAGTTGAGGCATATATATGATCCTATATGCGCTCCCGGCGTTCCGAAATAAGTTCTCGGAGCTCTTAGATACGCGCGCATCTACATTTATTCAGTTATATCACGGTCATTCCTTGGTAAGTTACTAATATGTATTTTTAATTTCCATATGCTTTGATTTAAAAACAATATGATCAGTGCAGGACATTTTATCGGTCGCAAGATCATAAATGAATGATGGAATATTTAGAGTCCAAGGTGGAGAAACTAAAATCTCCTGTCTCGCGATGTCGTCAAGATCAACATCAAGCTTAGCGACTTCCGGACCGGTACGGATACCAAAAGGCGGTATTTCCCGTTCCTTTTTTAAAATAACGATTAAACTGTGAGACAATTGAATTGGTGTACTATGGCGGATATTCGTAATATCATCATCTACAAACGAAACCCATTTTTGAAAATTCAGTTTTCGCGAAAATTGAACATGTTGTTATACCATAGCGTTATATAATACGAATGACGCACTGCGCGTGATGCATGTCTTATATTCTGTGCTCACTAAATATGGCATTAATATTTTCGGTGCTGACGTCAGCGTATGATTGCTGATGACGTCAACAACCACTTAAAACCCCTACTTAAGCCATTTCTTGAAATGCCTTCAAACCGGCGCAACTGTAGTGTTATATGTTATGCTTAATTTCTGATTCGTGCAGTATTTACTATTGGTTTTTACAACAGTTCAAACGGTTGCATGTCCACTTTAAGTCGTGTATAGTACATATATCATATTTGATTCAATGTCGTAAATAGTACGCTAAGCATACTTTGTTAAAGATGTGTATGGTACGATACGAACACACGTTGTGTATGTAAAGTATGGTATACTGTAGCACGATAAACACATTGTGTTTATAATCCTGATTAGTACGCTTAGCATATTGTTTTAAAGTTGTGTATAACACGAAGGTATTTGTTGAAGCAGACATGAACAGAACAATGAAAAAGAAAAGAACTTTCATATATAAAGAGGATTGCTTTAAACAAAAGCAGACTGTCCAGTCTAAACTCAAATACTCAAATTAAATCGGAAGATACATAAGATCAAAGCTGTGTGATTTACTATTTCAAGCTTATCTGTCCTAACAATCTCGATAAGGCGAGCCGGGCTGTGCCATCACAACAGCCAATAAGCACATACAGATAATACAAATTACTGTGAATATATACTTAGCTTATATAGTTTTGTTGTTATTTAAGTCTATTTTCTCTCGTGAACCAAACTACAGGCTATATGTCTGCCAACTATATACTTGTCTGCATCCATGCGATCTAATCCGAGTTCTTATGAGAATGAGCCTTTCCTTTAACAGTGTTTAAACTAATGATTGAACAGTACATATTCGAATCAAACTATGCGAATTCCAAGAGTGATCTGAATCTATACTATGCCACAGACCCTAAAATAACAGGTCTTTATTATTTTAGGTATCTGGCTGCGCAAATGTTCTGTGATTCTATTTCTTGCTAACACACTTATTAACTGAACGGAATTACAATTAGCTGCATTTCAATTAAGGTGTACACTCTCAAACATAAAGACAGTCGCCTTTAGACGCAGCAGAGTAATTTTGAAAAATATGTGACAAACAGAGAAGTTGATCATAATCATCTACATGACACAGTAATTGTATTTCCACTTATAAAGAGTTTCCATATTTCTGGCCAGATGTTATAAAAGTCGCCTGCTGTGGGAAAGAGTTTTATCATTTAATAGAATAAGTAGGCGAACTACACTAGTATTGTTCGGGCCGATTTCTGGTAGCTCTAACGGTCCAGGGTTTTATGTTAAAGCCAACTTCGGCCAACAATAATTTCGTCATTTGAAAAAAGTCAATGATACGAGCGTCATTCGTCTGTCACCAAAGGGCCCCGGATCTATGTGGAAAAGCAGCCAGTAGCGTAATCGATATATGACTGATAATGGCTTTTAACCCCAAACAATCTATCATCAAAGTATTATTAACACTCTAATTGATACAGTCTGGTGTTATACCAATTATGACCACATCAGGTATCGCAACGAGTAATTTATAGTTTTCCAAATATATGTGGGTCTAATTGAGTACGACGCATTTTAACACCGAAATATAAATATAACCCGGTTACAGCTCAGGGCTCTCTGTCGCCGTGTCCATCGAACCACAATAGTTCTGTAAATAGCAGCGAGGACGTTCAACAAGGGGTCGTGGCTCGATAATTCATTATTTCCGACGAGTTGTGGACGAAGTTATCTTCACGCTCGACGTCCGCCTGCTACCACTCTTCAAACACGCCTATATGGAAACATAGACAGTTGCCTCTGGAGAACAATGTTTACTGGTGCGAAAAAGACCGGTTATTAACCAGCCGCCGTAATTTAACTGAAATAACGTTGAAATTCCATCAATTGAAAAGCGCGTGTTTGAACCTTAACAGCATAAACATAATATATTAACTTGACCTTTGCGCAACACAATATATCATAATCCGTCTGCAAATCTGCGCAATATTATCAAGTTCTACACTGTTCTCGAATGCCATACGAACGCATTTTAGAAGCAACGCGTGGTAAATTGTGTATAGTCTGTTAAGACGTCGACGATATGGATGTACTAAATATACACAATTACCAGATGCCATCATGAACTATGTAACATGTAACGGGATAGATAAATTAAGCGGGAACCACGTTCACTGAACCCCCTGATACTACTGAAATAGGATTTAAAGGCATACTAGAGCTTAAAAAGTACAAAAAACAATACATCATATAAGTAAACACAGGAGGTTTTTTTATACTTTTTAAGCGCTAGTATGCCTTTAACACTTTCATACACATCTTGAGTCATCTACAGAAGACGACAATTAAACTACCACATAGTCTGCAGTTTCTCTTGTTGTCACATTGTTAACTATATTCGATTATAATATTTAATTTGTAGACAGTATTTAAGTATTGTTTTCTAAGTAGCCTGCTGAAGATATATTGTATGTTTAAACGATTTAAAGATACGTAAACCAATACGCATGCACTTAAACTAATCGCACACTAATATAAATGTATATTTCTTTATCATGGAGGGGTTTGTAAACTAGTTCATTGATTACAACACTAACCCTTTGCCCTTAACATAATATTTCTATACCAGTCGCCCTGATAAAAATAAAGACCTATCAATACATTTACACATCTTTAAATGCTCAGAATATATCGATAATCACAGTACAGTGCCCACTCTCCAGATCAACATGTACCGAAGGTAAAACAAATGCCGCTGTTTAAGAGAGGTGTTGCTCTATAGAGGTTAACATAAGAGACGTCCCGCGAGAAAACCAACATTGTGGACTGTGCGTAAAGTATCGACCCGGTCGGCCTAAGCATACCGCGCAGGCTAATCCGGACATACACTTTTCGCCTCCTGTGGATTTTCTGATACAATAATTATTACTCTATACCCCTGATACGAAATGCATTGGCCCGGATCAGTCTACGCGGGTCGAACTCACAACCCCTGGACTGACAGACCGCGTCGCTACCGACTGAGATACCGGCGCTCGGCAACATTCAGTCATCAAAGCAGGGCAGAAACATGACCATGTTTACACACAATTGGAGTATATAATGTATATGATGTGCTGATAAGAATTAAAAGGAACCGTTTTTGTAAATAGATATAACGTTCACCGTCGTAATAGTCAGAATAGGGCCGTTCTCAGTTTGTCCTTACACCCACTCAGTCAGGCGAGCAAAGCCGAACCACCCAATCATATTACAGCATGTAACTAGCACACGCCCCCGAGTGTTCGTTGTGGTACATCTGAGCCTATTAAAACCTTCACCAGACTGACTCGTCGATTTGTCACATATTCGCATTTTGCTGTGACTCCTTGGCTGTTTTAATCATGTTATCTACGTGACCTCGCTATAGAAAATCATTCATACCTCATTTACTGAAATCAGGGAATGTACCGCAACTTATTTACTGTCCTGCCAATGTCTATACGGTTGGTAAGTAATATAGGTTATTACATCTGTATTGGAACATATTGAGTTGGACATGTTCTTTTGGTTCAGCTCGGGCAGAGCACAACTCTACCAAAAGAACGAATCTAGACAAACTATTTTTCGATATTCATACGATAACTTTTTTATTGTTTATTTTTAATATTGTGGATTTAAATGTGTCATTTGTATGTGTTTTAAAAGCTGGATCTACACTGTTCGTTTATGCCTTACGATTGAATGACTCTGAGCGCCCCTCAGCTATTAACTATTTCACTGCCGAATTTCAAAAGGTCGACTCTTCTAAGATGAGAATTGGACCACTCCATTTTTTGTCAAACAGGTAATTTGGTAAAATATAATGTCTAAGTTGCGAACAATGCAGATTTCGGGCGAGACAGCTCGTTTGAAAAAGCCTTGAAAGAGTTAAGAAAACAGTTTATTACCTATTTGATGACTTCTTGACAATCAGACGATGTATGTTTTTCAGAAATAAATGTACAGTCATTTTGCATGGCAACATCATGTTTTAATGTTAAACTTAATCTATTGGAACCGCAAATTGGATTATATACCTTTCGTGCAGACAATACATACAACTAAACGATTTCCACTTGCAAACACGTGCATGTTGACGTTATCTTTTAGATTAAAACATCATCACCTCCTAAACCACAGGACTAATTCAACCAAACCTCACAGGAATTTTTCTTTGGTGATCATCTTTCAAAAGTGTTCAATAATTCAAATTCCATGAACAACTTTGGTTGCTGCGGCATTAGACAGGGGGCAAAATGTCCAAAATTTAAAAATTCTTCTCCACTTAATCTCCTTGGCAGATTTCAATATAATTTGGTAGAAATATTTCTTGAGTGACCCTATATACGAATTGTTCAAGTCATATTAATTGGTTGAAGAAAATAGCAACCAGACCGCATCAGAAAATGGCCAAAAAGGATAAAACTTTAATAATCCATCCTTATGAATGTGCTTGTCTGATTTCAAGATAACTTTGTAGAAATGTGCTTGTCTGATTTCAAGATAACTTTGTAGAAATGTGCTTGCATTGATCTTCTAATAAATTCGTTCAAGCCATACTGATTGGTTTACAAATCAAAACAACCAGGCGTCATCACGAAAGGGGAAATTGAACTTTTATCTACCAATGACAACTTCTACAATTCCACTGGACCAATTTCAACTTAACTTTACAGAAATGTTCCTGTGTTGGTCCTCTTTCAATTATTTTCAAATACTTACATTCTGGTTAAAACGTTGGTTGATGCGGATTCGAAAAGTGAGAAAAATACTAAACTTTAAAATTCTATTCATCCATATTCCGTTTGTCCCATTCCAGGATAATTTGGTAGAAATGTTCATTGAATGACCTTCTACAAAAAACTGTTCAAGCCATATTGATATCGATGAAAAACAGGTCCGCAAGGTGACATTAGAAAAGGCGCAAAATGACAATACTTTATAATTCCATTATTATTAAAGTTCCTGTTAGATTTCAAGATACAAATGCCCTTTACTGATAGGCATTTTCTTTAATAGTGTATATTCCTTGCAGTTTCATTTGCACACCTGATCAAATTTTCCAAGATGTTTGCACTTAGATATTTGCTACCAATTTACTATCACTTAGGTGATCGATTTATGGCCATCTTGGTTGGCCCTCTTGTTTATATTGAGCATGTTTCTCTTTTTCCGAACCCTATTCAACAACGTTCTAAGAATATAGTGACACATGTATCGATTAGTGTTTTGGTAACTTATGAATAATGGTTATATTTTCTTCTTTCTTCCAGTGTTTAAATTGAATCACTTAATGTTCATACACCTGCAAAATGGACACACCAAAGCTGACATTGGTTTTCTACACTGTTTACACAGTGTTGCTATGTACACCAACATGTAAGAAATATAACAATTAAGTACTAAGTACTCAAGTTCTAATTGTCCCATTGCTTAACATATATGTCTAGATGAATGGGAGTTAACGGGAGCGTCATCAGATTGTCCTAACAAAACGATAACTTGGGCCTGTATTAGCCGAATCAAAGTCAAAATACAGCAAAAGCACTCGCTGAGGACTTGGTCTGTTAGGACAACCTGAATGCCTACACATCTGTTTAATAAGTCGAACTTGAACAAAATAAGTTGGTACAAAAAATAATTGTCATAACAATACAATTATTTTGAGTAAAAGTATATTGTGTTTTGAGATGAAATACGATCATTAAATATGCAATTCACCTGTTATATAGGTTCCGAAACAGCGAGCGATATTTCGTATACATATGGAAAAGTTATATAAATGATAGATTTATTATAAGTATTGTAAAAGGATGAACACATGTTTTCAAAATCCTTCCTTACATTCCTTACATTTTTATTCCAAAGATAAATACATATTTGACACACTTTTCGCTGTCAGAATGATCAACAATATATATAAATCGGTGAATTTTCAGCATGCTCAATTTGAATGTCGAGTAGAAACTTAGCTCAAATAAGTCATTCAATTTTGAAATTAATTCGACAAATGAAGATTTGTCAATTTTGTTTAATCTAAATTAGAAAATATAAAGAACGTAAGCTGACAATTCTGTTTTTGATTTTGTTAACTAGATTGTCTGGATTGTTACCAATGTACAAACAAACAGAACGTTTCTGACTGCAATAGTTTTACACAGTGTTATCAAGATGAGGTATGAGGTCTTAATGTTTAAAGGGGTATAATGTACATGGCAAAGGATTTTGTCGTTTTTTAAAGTCCGGTACATTTAGTTTCAGGCGTTTTGAGATGCACTCTCCGCCTTAAACACATAAAATAAAATGTTCTGATGCAGTTTTGTTTAAATACAGCTACTGTACATACAACTACTAATCTAAGCGCTTAGTACCAGAACACGAGTTTTTGCTTCGACGCCCACGCAAGCGCCGAAACAACAAGTACTTCTTCTTGTCAGTGTTCACAAAACTTATTTTATCTTTAACTTTCAACTAAATTGCTAACGCGCTTCAATTTTGTTACTGCATTCTGCATCAATGTTTATACTTGTAAAGTATATGTTTTGTTTTGTTTACAGTTTTGTTATACGGACTTAACCGTAGCTGGTACGAATACGCGGTTTACCATGGGATGTAGACCACATCAGGTTCATTTTATTTTACTGTTCTAGTGTTCGCATGTCCGATTGACGGTTCGGCCGTTAAAGCTATCTAATATATGGACTAGACTTGTGGCTTATCGATTAAGTGGCCGTGAGTTCGAATAAAACATTGTTTCCAATATTTAAAAAAAAATTCAACCAGTTATATTCGTCTTCCTCCTATGGGTTTAAAAGGTCTATTTGGGAAGGTAGCCAATTATCAGGGGGTAAACGATGTGTAGAGTACTGTTGCGAGAAAGCTAAGACACATTGAACAGTTGAACTGACTGACGAGATATATCTGAAAAACAGTTGAAACGGAAGTTCTTATTAACCTTTTCTTCAATTGAATTCACTTCCATTGCTGCCTTTTGTAGCTCAGTATATACTCAATTAATCATTGTTTTGGATTTATTGACATTTGTATGCGGAATTATAATCAATAATACGATCACATTATGACAAACTATTTCTGAATGAACGGAATTTTACAAATAACAGCCAAAGCAGTTACATACAGTTGACATTTGGTCAATCTGGTAAATGGGTTTGGGAAAACAAATCAAACTAAGCCATTAATGAAATACTTATACAATTAGTAATAAAAGTGTTCAAGATACATCAGAAAGAAAGTATATATTTGGATCCGATAGCTTGGGTGCGCATGCAAATATTTGTTTTTAAGGAATGGAGTGCTTTTTTTTCGTTTTCATGGGGGTATGAACAAAAAAACCTGATCACTCTCTATGAAATCGCGAAGCGGTTTCATAGAATATGTGATCAGGTTTTTTTGTTCATACCACCATGAAAACGAAAAAAAAACGCTCCAATCCTTATATTTTAGCATTAATATGGCTATTTCAGTGAGTAATAAAACATTTTATCACATAACTTGCACTCCAGGAGTGACATAAAGCAGTGACATAAATAGCATATGTAACTAGTTACATAAATGACTCACAGCTCGTACGTGACGTCATATTGTTTACAATTGTTCTGAATTTGGGCATTTATTAAAAATATTGTTTAAAGAGAATAAATCTTGATAAATGAAATGTTATAAGTGCCTTGTTGCTAATTTTGTTTTTATGAAACTCGTCGACTGAAACGAATATGACGCTCGGCAACTTTATTTTCCATAATACAGCACGTACAGCACGTCGCCAATGTTATTTTTTGTTTTGTTCATGAGGTTATGAACAAAATATTTCAGCCAATCACAGACGAGCAAAAGTGATGAACACAAAAAAAACTAAAATATAAATGTATAATAATAATGTTAAGTTTAGCTTTCATGGAGCATCGCTCAATTATACATGTAGTAGCTGGATTGACAAACTCCCATTTAACTGAGAACGAAGAGCAATTCTTAAAATCACAAATTGAAACATATTTGCGAGAGAGTATGGATTCGTGTTGTTTAGACAGAATACAATTCACACAGTGCATATATCAATTATTGGCCTACATAATACATTGTAAATTTATATAGAATTATTAAAGCATATTGATGCTCCACATTCTGTTGATGAAAAGCCTTTCATGCCCAGTATATTAAGGGTACTAATATCACAAAATCGATACATCTTTGAAGTATTAACATTCATGAGATGTTATTTCTACATCCAAGGTTTGCCAAGCAACATCAACGACCACTATACCATCACTTGCACTTGTCGGTAGAGACGTATCAAACACGTTTGGCTGCAGTCAGTGTTGCACTGCAGATGCTTGCAACAAACACATTTGTGTGCCAGGTATACAATTTGTGAACACAAATTTTATTTAATAATCCTCATTGGTTTTGACAGATTCAAAAAGTCCTATCTTGTATAGAATGGAATAGAAAAAAGTGAGAGAACAAATAACTACATTTATGACAACTGTCCATTTACAACGAAAATTTGTTAGGAGTCAAAGGAATTTGAATAGCTGTAACAACGGCATTGAACGGGTTTCTCTCCCGACTGAATCACAAACTTGGAAGATGATCCCGATTTTAACTGTCAAGGTGTCAGTAGCGCGTTTAATATCTGCGGGTACATTGTTCGCTCTCAAATAAGGTGTCTGAAGTTGTGTGCACGTGGGTTGTGTTATCATCCAAAAGGTATGCTTATTTGCCTTTATCTTTCGATGCCAAATATATAACAAGAAGATGACAAACTATACGTAGCTGCAGACAAGACCACCAATTTCTCTAAAGTAAAACCAGAAGATTATAACAAACTACTAGAAAAGACGATTACTAAAGACTACAAGTTAGCCACCGCTTCATCTGAGAACAAATGACAATTGAAGACACTACAGCTAAAAGCCAGACATGTATCACTCTCAAAGACCACGATGCGAATTTCAGTAACAACCTATCGTGCGGACCTATCAACCCCTGCAATCAAATCTACCAAACTCAATCAATGGATATACCTATGATATAATATACTGGTACAACAATGTACAAAACAAACAGAAGATCTCATTTATTTGCTTGGACGTCTGTAAGTTCTACCCTTCCATCATTGATAAATTACTAATCAAAACCCTGGCGTTCGCATCCAAATATGCAAATATCTCAGACGACGAGAAAAATATAATTCTCCATGCTAAAAAATCCATGTTATACAACAAAGGAACCTCGTAATGTAAACGTCAACATTCTGATTTCGTTGTAACTATGGGACGCTTCAACGGCGCCGAGACATGTGAACTAATCGGACCATATATTCTATCGCAGTTGCAGCACCTTGGCATACATGTGGGATTATACAGAGACGACGGCCTGGTAACATGCCACACAACACCTAGGTAAACTGATTGTTTAAAAAAAGAAATATGTACAATATTTGCGAAAAATAATCTACAAATCACAATCGAGTTTAACAAAAAACAGTGGACTACCTTGACATCATACTAAACTTGGCAACCAGCACATAAAAACCATATATGAAGCTGAATAACATACCATTGTTTGTCCACAAATACAGTAACCATCCGCTGTCAATTTTAAATAACATACCTGACAGCCTCAATAAGACACTTTTCAACATCTCGTCCAACGAATCGATTTTCAACGAAAAATCGCCACCGTACCAAGAAGCATTACAAAAGAGCGGATATGAATACCAACTCAAATACGCCCCACATTAACAACTGGCCAATGATAGTAAGCGAAAACGTAGCAGAAATATAACTTGGTTCAATCCCACCTACAGTGCCAATGTCTCTTTTAGCATAGGAAAAAAGTGCTTTAACCTCTTGGAGACATGCTTCCCACAGGGCCACAAACTTCATAAACTACTGAACAGAAACACCATAAAACTCAGCTACGGTTGTATGCAAAACAATCAAAGGATCATAACTACCCACAACAAATCTGCGCTATCAAAACTCAAGCCGCAGCTAGAAGATAACCAAGACAACTGTAACTTCAGATCTAACCTAAAGAGCCCCCTAGGCGGAAAATGCCTCACTACTAGCGTGATATACCAGGCCACAGTTACCCGTCACGATAACATTGACCTGGATACGTATATAGGCCTTACATGTAATAGTTTTAAATCACGCTATTCTGGTCATAGCTTCAGCTTCATGAACAAAGAAAAGAGGAATGCCACAACATTAAGTGAGCATATTTGGGGCCTAAAAGAGAACAATGAGATATACTCAATAAAGTGGAAAATCTAAAGCAGAGCTAAGCCTTATTCACCATCTAACAAAATATGCAACCTTTGTCTAGAAGAAAAATACATTATTATCCACAGACCAGAAATGTCTTCTTTGATCAAAGGAAACGATATCACAAGTGCATGTCGCCATAGGAAAAAACACCTATTGCGCAACTTTAAACATGAAATATAAATAGTTATAATCTCTGAGTGACACTTTTCATTATTTAAACTCCCAGCCTTTGTGTATAAAATACATCATGCGCGCTAAAATGATCACATTGGTATAGTAATTGAAATAACACTATGTTCTTTGTTTCCGATGAGTGAGGACATACATTGTCCTTATGAAACAAATTTGAAAAACTATGTAAATATAACCAAGTCCAAATTTCATATTGTATATATACATATATATATATTTATAATTTGAAACGAAGAAATATACCGGAACAAAAAATATAGTCAGAAAGAAAAATCGGACACTGCATTGGTTTTAAACGTGCCAACCGGTTTCGTTTATTCTACTCATCAGTAGAATAAACGAAACCGGTTGGCTGGTTTAAAACCAATTTAGTTTCGTTTGTCTTTTTTGCTATATATTTATATATATATAGTTGTGACATTGACATGTCTTAATACAATTTATGCAGTAGACGGAAAATGGTCAGCATGGCAGGCTTGGTCTAATTGTGGAGTGACGTGTGGTAGAGGCACAAAGACAAGATACAGATTGTGTAACAACCCAGCCCCGACGAATGGTGGAGAAGACTGTTCATGGAATGGAGACGAGACCGATACTTGTGTTCCAAGAAAATGTCACAGTAATTAAGAACGGGACTTTTCTTTTTAATAGCAACCTTTTGCGATAATGACAGGAAATCATTTTAGAAGGCTAGCGAATTTTAAGTTGATTAGAATTCGTCAAATACTGGACAACTCTTTCCGTTTTCTTTCTGATAATCAATAACTATTGATATCAACAAATATGTTGTATCAACTACTAGCATGTCTTCAATTCCTAAAATTTCTTTAAATTTTACGTATCAGACAGGCAATATTTCGAAAGTAGTTACCATTGTCCTGCGAAGTGTTTAGATACGTTTCATCGCTTTTTACAAAATATGTTAATACATACTTGTGTGATCATTATAACAAATACAATTTGTTTATGTTTGGCAGAAATATATATTTTACGTCTTATATATTTTATTCTAAATAATCTTCACATTTAATCATAATTCTTGATGTCTTAATAATATGTGAACGTTGCGATTTTCCGATCTGCTTAATGAAAGTTCCTTGTAAGTGATCTTTCAAAGATCATTTGATGATTTTTTTAAGTGTCAAGGAGATGAAATTAGTGTTATCCAAAGAATATCCATAGTCTCCTTAACAATAGAGATTATGTTAGAGTAGACACTTTCGTGTGTATATTTTATTAAATACAGAATAATATTGCAAGATATAGTTTATGCCAAAGAATACAAAAACAATACGGCGTCAAAATTGATTTTGATTAATTTTTTGCTTGACCAAACAAAAGCAGCATCCCAAACAACGTCTTTCCGAGTTGATTTGTTAGAATGGCAATTGTATTTGTTTAATTGTAGCCCGTGTAGCTTAGCTTTAAAAAGACAATTCTAGTCATTCTTACGTATCTGAATTCAAAATAATAACATATATAACATTAATACTGACATATAATTATAAAGAAAAATGTTTTATTATTAAACACACAGTGTACATGTACATACAAATCATTTTAAATATAAAATATAAATTTATTCCAGTACAGCAGACAATACGATTATATGTTTCAGTTCAAGGTCAATGGAGTAGATGGTCCGAATGGGGACCTTGCAGTGTCTCTTGTGGTATTGGACTCGAGCGCAGAGACAGAACATGCTCAAATCCTTATCTTGTATCCGATGGTAACTCTTGTTCGGGAGATTTTCATGACGATCGTGCATGTTTTATAAGGGCTTGCTCTGGTAAGTTATAATATGTGTTGATAGCATATCCATCATCAGTGCATCTTAAGTTGTTCCTGATAAAATTAATTATTTCTAGAAGCATACCGGTAGATGTATGAGAAGTGGAGTTGAATAAAAAAAGGTACATGGCCAATACTTGTTGTATTTGCACATACTACGGAGGGACGTGCATATAGTTAAGTCCCTTAAGACATTTAAGCACTATACTGCACTAAACCAATGGTACGTCAATATCGAAGGAGATAACGATCAGCATGTATTGTTCTTTTTCCCGGAGAAGGCACTGTTTAAGTGTCCAAACGATTATTCAATAATTTGGTAATGGATATATTGGTTTTAAGAAAATGATAGCTCGTCCCAGTGATCATCGTGCGTGTCGTGTCCACAAACATGTTTAGGGTAACTGAAGAAACATAACGAGAACACGAACATATGACAATCACAACCGTATGATCTTGGTTGAGATTATGTTTGAAATGATGTGAACTATGAGGTGATCATGGGTGTTTTCCCCAAAGGTTATGTTGGTTAAAGATCAACCGCGTGAACAACGGCATTGCATTGTTTTCCCCAATAAATTGTCATGGTCACTCTTTTCGGTAACCCTCTGAAAAATATATCAACAAAATAGTCTCAAACGTTGAATTCATCCTAACTGCATTTACTCTCAATGGATAATATAACTTAATAATAAAGCATTCTCTGTTGATGATCAAAGACGTCAGTTTCACAAACACATACTAGGCATATATAGTTAGAGGACAAACGAATTCGTTAGATTATTTATGTTTTTTGTTCTGCAATGAAGATGGTATAGTGGGAAACATGTATACGTTCTCAAATATTGATATCACTATCCACAGTGTGTTAACTTGTCGGCAGATGTCTGTAATTGTATTCTTTTTTTTTCAGATTTCAATACCCAATGTAAATGCCTCAATATAATACGGTTGCGATTGCTTAAAAACACTCAGTTATGATACATTTGAAATTAAAATCATGTTTCCAATGTTTTAAGTTTGTGTTTGATTAACAACGTATTTTATTTCATTTCACGCTTTGTTCAATTATGTACTCGTTCCTGATAAGACATACAGCAGACGTTGATGTTAAAGCTGCATTTCAATAACACCATTAAATAACGTCTTTTTCTCTTCTTTCCAGGTTAAAAGATTCAAATGTCATAAAATGATAATGCAAGTTATACACTACATAAATTGGTTAACTATGGTGAATTAAAATGTGTGTTTGGCTCGGAACAAATAAAGAAAAGAACAAACTAAGATTATACTATGTTGAAAGAATTAGGCTGTCAATGAAATCAGTTATTTAATACCCATTAAGTGTTGTACCTGACACTGTTAAAGGTGTCGTTAAATTCAATAAGGCATTTGTCTTGCTCTCTGTATAAGTTATATGCATCAATGACACAAGGGCGCTCATCTTAATATAATTTTAAAAACATGTGAAAGGGAATAAAAGCATGCCTTCAGTAATATTACATATTGATCAATGTTTTAAAAGTTGATTGTCAAATGCTGCCTTAAACGGGAAAAAGTATGAATTACTATTTATTACATTTTAATCCAAATTTGTCTTTTCGTGGTTTTATTGACAGGTACAGACAGAACTTCCAATATTTTAACCAATTACCCTGAAATTTGTATTGAATTTCACAGGCCCTTGATTTTTTCCTTAATAGATTAACTATATACATATGTAGACTATCGCATGTCAGGGTGACTTCATTTCATTACTGTTTATGATTTATAACTGTTCAACAACTCGCTGTATGTGTGGTCAACCAAAGTAAGATTGTCGATCTACCTCGAACTCATTACAACTACTACTACTACAACTACTACTACTACTACTACTACTACTTCTACTACTACTATTTATATTACCACTTCTACTTCTACTACTACTACTACTACTACCAGTACTATTACTACTACTACTACTACTAATACGGCTACTACAACTACTATTTATACCACTGATACTACTACTACTAGTACTACTACTACTACTACTACTACTACTACTACTACTACTACTACTACTACTACTACTACTACTACTACTACTAATACTACTACTTCTACTACTACTACTACTACTACTACTACTACTACTTATACTACTACTAAAGTTACTACTTCAACCACTACTACTACTATCAATACTTCTAACATATGTACAAATTCAGATGGTCAGTGGTCTAGGTGGGGGGGCTGGTCATCGTGCTCCGCCACATGTAACACCGGAATAAGGAGAAGAACACGTACATGTACCAATCCAACACCGACAGTCGGTGGTCTCCAATGTCCCGGAAATAATGAACAAGTTGATATTTGTAACAATCTGGACTGCTCAAGTAAGTCAACGGCTGTGTTAAGGCATATCCTTTATCGTTTTGTCAATCAAGTATCTTGAAGACTATGTTTCTCCGAATCGAATCATATCTTTAAAATCTATATAAGGTATTGAAAGAAAAATATGAGCATTGTTGTAGACGAAGTTTACAGCTTTGGCATGGCTGTTATTAATCCGACAGTTTACATATATATATATATATATATATATATGTAAAATTCCAACGTTATAGTTGATGTTTTGTGTGTAAAAACAATGATAATAATTATAACGTATGATGAAATATGTTTGGTACAATTATGAAAGACGCATTTAAATTCCGCAATAATGTTGTTAATCGAAATAAATTTACAGACCATTTAGAAGCATTGCTTAAGAATATTAAGTGCTATAAGTCATTCGAAAATATACACACTAATGATACATTTAAAGGAACGGGTAAATGATTATCATGATTGGTTAATTGTGTATAAGACCAATAGCGTATTCCAGAAGACTGTTTTCAAAGGAAATGGGAAAAATAGAAACAATTGTCAAGCTATATACATATATCGTTGATCCGTGCCTTAGTACACTATTTGAAAAGCTATTATTTTGTATACAGGCAATCGTTATGTCTAAGAACATAACTTTCGCATGCTTTTTAACAATAACCTTTCAAAAAATACATAAGTTGCATTACAGCTGCCTTAAATTTACAGAAAACTTTTACGTCATATCCGAAAAGATAAGTCGGTATACATCGTATTTCACGATTGTAAAGCCACGTTCGACTCTGTTGGCATAAAGGTTTTTACTTTCAACTCATGAGAGAAGTTAACGTGTCCTATCTGCTTAAACGGAACTTCATAACTTCCTCCGAAAATACAAAACGACAGGGAGGGACTGCATCAATTGTTATTAGTTCGTATATATGCCGAACAGGCTAACATCCCTAGTATAAAGTGTCCACCGATAAATTAACAGATGGACATTGGCGAAGTAAATGCGAGCAAATCAATTCATGTCGTTTCTAATAAATCTCAAGATGACACGCCCATTTCACTTCTTATTAGTGATACGTACATTTTCGAAACTGATCATGTGATACGCTAATGAATAAGACGAAACAAATTCAAATTATCAAAGCGAATAAAAGAAAGGTGTAAAAAGGTGATGCGGTATTTGTACTTGCTGATATAGGTATGAGGTATGATGTTATAAACCCAATAACACCAATAAAGCTATATAGCAGCATAATTGTACAAATCGTTCTATACGGGTAAGAACTCCCGAACGAAATGCCAAATGGTGACAAGTACTAGAAGAAGATCCGATATGTGAAAATATTTGGTCGGCATATATCCTCTGTCGTAAAGGATTGACATCAAATATATTATGTTTTGGCACAAACTGCTCTTTCTTAAAAACGGATCGTTTGGTAAAACTATTATTCCTCAACAGATCCGTTACAAGTCAATTCAACCCAAATAGTACCGACATATTATATACGGACGTTGTCCTTCATATATATATCATGAAAATTAAAACAATACATTAACAATTCAGCATTGTAATTGTCATACATAAGTTGGACTGTTAAAAGTGTATCTAACGCATGTGAAACACACACTTGGAGATCTTGGATGAGTGCCGATCCGGATTGTACAATATGTTAGCAGCTACAAACGTCAATAAACCGCAGTCTTCTTTGTGATATGTATTTTGATATGAGCTCAACATTTAGAGTAGTCATAAACAGTTATAATGGGTAATTCAAACCAGCATTGTAATGGATGATCGGCGTTCACGACCGATGGTAATAAACATTCTCTCTGCGAGACATACGATTTAGCATACACTTCGAGCAAGCAGAGGAATTAGACTCCGATCCTCCGTATACGTTCATGTTGAAAGTCCTCGGTTCAGAACCTGATATAGATCCTGATGATGAAAAAAAAGCTCTACTTCGTACACGTTTATTTACATATGCTTTCAACTGTTTAAAAAATCCAGAATAACACTCATTTATGCTTTCGCTGATTGATGATTTACTGAAAAGACATATTTAAAGCTTAAAAACAGTGTATGTTTATATACAATTACGTTTGTATATATAGATCCAAAACTATCATTTCTTCAAACTGTTTATTACTAATTTATGAAAACTTTGTGAGTTAATTTAGAAATCTCCATCAGGAGGAATTGAAAAGAATAAATAAATGAATAAATAATGAATTTATGTTTAATTGTGTGATTGATTAGTTGACTGGGTTGAACGCCGTTGTCAACAACTTTTCAGTCATACCGCGGCCAGTTCACCTACTCTTGTGTTTCCTGGCTTTCCTACAACAGTACTTCACCCAACAGACTTACCAAGTTACTCTATGGTGTTCCAAATAGACTATAAGCCCATTGGTGGAAGACGAATGAAGCTTCTCACAATGAATTTTGTCAAACATCTGAACAATATGAGTTAAAGAGGCTCGGTTTATTATGAATCTTCTATTATTTGTATTGTTACTATTACTTTTGGTATTATAATTATAAGTTGTATTATTATTGATTGCATTTTTGTTATTTTATTAACTGTTGTTGTTTAAACACTTTTTCAATGTTGCTTTTTCTTAAACATAATATTTAATATGTTATTTCTAAATCGTTTCTCTACTGAATTATCGTAATAGTATGTGTTGCCTTTGTACTCTTATTGCAATTTGCAGATAGATGCAGTATATATATATATACCAATAAGTAGTTATTTCAAAGTGGAAATGCGTAGGGCATTTTGAGTTAGAAAGCTACACGAGACATTAATGACAAAATACCTCTGTTTGAATGTAGTAACTACCATGACCACACAAACTCCAACAACGACAACTGAAGCCACAACGACTAAACAAGCCACAACGACAACAACGAAAGCCACGACTACGACTTCATCAACGACAGCAATCAAAACTAAAACGACATCAGTGTCTACTACCAGAACGACGACCTTGGTAGCATCAACAAAGGTTTTGACACCGGTGGCACACACTATTCCTCCGAACCCTAGTAAGTATATACTGTACAAGTCATAATCTAGGAAAACAAGCCTTAAAGTGCTTATAACAATGCTAGATAAAATTGACCTGCACATTCACGCAACTTGGTCAAAATGAACAATGTATGAAGGTGCATATGCCTTTTTATGACTTATTGACCAATACTGCAACGAAAGTGAATTTCAGAAAACCAATGAATGAAATTTGGAAAAGTGTGTACATGCTCTGGATACTCTTAGTTGTAGTCATATTATTTAATGATTCACAGATCGACTTAATAGCTTGTTCGACCATATAATAAAGGCAATAACAATAATGCAAAATAAATTGTTCAACTGCTTTCTCCCAGCAACGGGAAATCACCATCGTCCAGTGATCTCCACTGTTCAGGAATTAAACAGAGTTTTTCTTAAAAGAAACATTTGTTCACTCACAATGGCTATTTACCACGACATCATATATCCGAACAGTAAACAAATATAATTGTGTCCATGGTTCAAGAGCTCCTACTGGAATACGTGTTGATATATATGTAAGTATTCGCGTTGTGATGTTCTACATATCATTTACTATTGAAAACATAGTATTCTTAACGTCAGGCGTCTATCACGTCCCTCCTTAACCTTCGAACATCCATCAAAACAACACTATACGCTTACCTCTCTACTCTCTAAATAAAATGTGCGAGATTTTAGACCGGCAGTCCCAGGTTCGACCCCTGTTCACTACGGTTAAAGTGGACTGCTTCTCGGGCAATGAACACTGCATAGCCTTGCATCTGTTTGTATCCCAGGAATCCAGAGTAAGTGAAATGTGGCATAATGTTTGTAACTTGTTATTGCTTAGCCATCTATAACGTTTCGTTGTATCTAGAACTATTCTCGAAATGCTTTTATAATTCTTGTATTACTAATTGAAGAACATAGATGACCCAGACTGATCAGGATCGTCGCTGGCCGTAAACCCCAGAGGTCGGTCTCTTGTTCTAATGAATAGCTCCATTTTATGTTTCTCTATTCGATCAGCGACTTGCTACGTGTGTATGGACGATGCACCTGAACTGTGCGACTTCCTGTATGCAGAAACAACATGTTCGCCTCCAAACAACTATTGCATCAACCAAGTCAATAACGCAGTAGACGGACAGATAACGATCAACAGAACGTGAGTGTTTTTGGATTATATTATTTCAATGATATCATCAGCCACTTCAATTACATTATATACATTTCGGTGAAATATTGATAACTATTTTTCTTTTTTTAGACGCGTTAGCTTTGTCATGCGGAATACATAAATTGTTGACGCCGCGTGGAAGCGCGGCGTCAGTATGGGATAGGTTTTAATTTTGTACCATGGGGTGACGTAATCAAAAAGGGAGAAACCCACAGATATTATTGTAAAGAAAAACTCTGTAATATGTTTGAAAAAACAGCCTATATGGTTGAATAAATTGTATTAACCGATTTAAGAAACAACAAGATACAAAATATGTACATCTTTCACAGTTGTTACAAAACTTTAGATACATTTAAATTGTGTTTAATAACTGTTCCCCAACTAATTAGGCTAAGCTTTTTTTATGAGTTGATTTACGGAGTTCACTAGGCTACGCTGTTTTAATTGTTTGGTTTACAAATTTATTGAAAATCTTGTTAACACTCTGGAAGCCGCATTTTTGACTTGAGCATGTTGAAACTTTGTCAGAATGTTTGTCTTATGATATCTAGCCCAAGTTTGAATATAGGTCATGTCGGGTCAAAAACTAGGTCACTAGGCTAAATTGAAGGAAAATCTTGTTAACACTCTGGAAGGCATATTTTAAACTTGAGCATGTTGACACTTTGTCAGAAAGTTTGTCTCGATTATATCTAGGCCAAGTTTGAAACTGGGTCATGTCGGGTCAAAAACTAGGTCACTAGGCCAAATTTAATGAAAATCTTGTTAACACTCTGGAAGCCGTATTTTTGGCTTGAACATGTTGAACATTTGTCAGAATGTTTGTCTTAGTGATATCTAGGCCGAGTTTGAATATAGATTATGTCGGGTCAAAAACTAGGTCACTAGGCCAAATTTAAAGAAAATCTTGTTAACACTCTGGAAGCCGCATTTTTTACTTGAGCATGTTGAAACTTTCTCAGAAAGTTTGTCTTGATGATATCTAGGCCAAGTTTGAATATTGGTCAAGTCCGGTAAAAAACTAGGTCACTAGGCCAAATGTAAGGAACATATTGTTAACACTTTGGAAGCCACTTTTTTGGCTTGAGCATGATGAAACTATGTTGGAATGTTTGTCTTAGTAATACCTAGGCTAAGTTTGAATGTAGGTCATGACCGGTCAAAAACTAGGTCACTAGGCCAAATTTAAGGAAAGTCTTATTAACACTTTGGAAGCCACATTTTTGGGTTGAGCATGTTGAAACTTTCTCAGAATGTTTGTCTTAGTGATATCTAGGTAAAGTTCTAATATAGGTCACGTCAGGACAACTAGGTCACTAGGCTAAATTGCAGAACAATCTAGTTAACACTATAGAGATTGCATTTTTGACTTGAGCAGCTTGAAATCTTGTCAGAAAATTTGTCTAGATGATATTGCCATTGGCGCTGAAAGAGTAAAGTCTTAAATAACCCATTCTCAGGTGAGCGATTCCAGGGCATCATGGCCCTCTTGTTTCCAATTTATTTCTGTTGTATTACTAAACTTAAAACGTTCCTCCCCATACAGTTGTTCATTCAGACCATTGTATTCTTGCTATATGTTGACTATACATGAAAACTTTTTCTTTTAATTTCATAAATGCTTAATTTCGATATTAAATATCTTTAAACTTGTTAGAATTATTTGTATATTTTGTTTATATACTCTCGTTTTTTGTTATCATACTTCTGCTCAACTGGAAGGAGAATCGACTCCTCTCTCTCCTTCCAAAGCTTGTGTCACACTTAACTTATAACTAGAGGCATTAACACTTAAGTTAATATCTGTTAATATTTCAGTATCTATGTTTTTTGTTTGTCTAATTGATCTAGTTAGAGCAGATTTAAAATTAAGAAACTTCAGCTTGTTTTGTTGCAGTCAATGTTAACCAAACGGTAAAACAAATAGTTTGAAGACTTAACTCGTCATTTCACGACTAAATTTTACATGCTGAATATCATATAGATCGTAGCATATAAAGTATATACTCCACTCCCTACGTCAAAATGGACCCTTTTTGCTATTGATAACATTTTATTATAGACTATGGTATCCAGGTGAGCAATAAGGAACATCTCGGCCTTCTTGTTTAAGATAAAGGTACATTTGGCCTTCTTTACATCCTGTCCGTTTGCACAGGTTATTTAAATGTATTGAACTGCATCTGCTTTCCTTTAAGTCATGCCTTAAAAGCATGCGCGGCGTCTTTGATGCTTAGCATCAAAATTCGTCTTGTTATTGTTTTAGATGCGGAAACTTTGATCGTTGCTACAAAGACTGGTACCTGGGTTCCTCTGACAAGAAAGTGTGTCAAACATTCGACGAGAACCAGATCATTACTCTGGACTTCGAGTGTCTATATTGTTGCGTGGAGGACGGATGTAATGCAAACATGAAACCTCCTGCTAATACCCTTTATGACATTTAAAGCTCTGAAACCTTCTGCCTGTACCCTAGCAGAGGACACAAACAGGATTGGCAAGTTTTCGTATGAATTCGTAACAATTCAATAAATATATAAAATATCATAAAATCAGCGCATCATTGATTATTGGATATTGCTTTCGGTATTGTTTGACATGACACCCAATTTCGGTTTTCTGGTTTCATTATAAAGGTCCATACAATGTATGAAGAAAAAAAAAGAACTAATACAGTACTACGATATTCTAATGAGCGTGCGTTTCATGCTTAATTAATTTATAGATTGGTATCTTCGTAAGTCATTTGTATTTGAACAACATAGAAGGCAAGCCAGTGATAAATTCCGATGAAGAAAACGATACAGGGTAGCAGTAGTTCCGATTGCTCGTAGGAGCTATTAGAACTGCTACTACGCAGTTTTAAAAGACACATCCATTCCAGTAAAATCGTTCGACTTTAACGATGTATTCAATGTTCTCATGTTCGAGTAATCAACTGTATATATGATCCTTTATCATACTAGAATAGTCATTCTATGGTTATAACTGTTCTCGGGAGGCGTCTATGTTGTTTGTTCAAATATATGGCGAACGGGGAAAGAGCCTGATCCGAATTCGTAGCGGTGCAAGCTAATCTAGATATTTCGTAGTCACGAAATACACAAAAGTCTCAAACGGTGTTCGTCTGGAGCGGCCGGTACCTCCCGCACCGGCCGCTCCACAACTTCTCTACCGAAGAAGAGGAACATGACATGACTTTAGCTGGGATTTTGGACGAAGGACCTTCGGATTGATAGCAAGAAATAAATCGACAGGCGAGAGTCATATCCTTTCATAGTCAGGGGCCCGTTTTATCAACGGACTTAAATCGGTCTTAATTAAGATTTCGTTTTAACGGACTAAAGTACGTCTGGCATGAGCAATGAATGGCGACTAGATATGTGTCACCTCCCCTTTAATATCGCATACTACTTATATAGTAAAAAGGTTAATAAACCGATTTCGTCAACTCTACAATGGAACATTAAAACGTGATGTTTGAAATCCAATCATAAAAACGATCATCGACGACGTAGCAAATCTCCTCGTAGAGTCGTATTATAAAGACGTTTAATAGTGAAACGCGAACTCATCCGAGCTCTTTTAACAATGATTGAATGATTGATTTAGTGGGGTTTAACTCCGTTTACGACAATTGTTCTGTAATGTCACGCCGGTAATTTCATCTACGCATGTGTTTCCTGGCTTCCCCAAACCTGTACTCCACACAACAGATTGTTCAAGCAAGAATTAACTTTAATGACATTCCGTTAATGAATAAAAGTGCTAGAGCGATGACCTTAAGCTTTGACCTATGTCGATAAAACGCGAACCCCTTCGAAGATCTCGTGACACTAAAAATGTGTATAAAGCATGAAGGAATTTAATCTACAAATTACCTTATCTTTTGACCTAGGTCGGTGGAATCGAAACCCTAATAACAATATCTCATCAGTATGATGGAATTCCGTCTATAAATGAAAGTGCTAGAGCAATGACATGGTTGTGTACATACATGTATCATAATAACTTTAGCCCACACCTTTAAATCGTCGGTAAAACTCGAACCCATCTAAGCTATAATTACACCTATGCTTGAATTATGAATGAATTCTCAGACGTATTTGAGTCACTTTGACTTTGACCTTGGTCAGTGAAAAGCTAATCGTACACACCACGAACTAGGAGACGATATATCTTTTATCCAGTTGCAAAATAAAATAATCGCCAGTTTCCATTGCCAAATTAACACAATAATCGCCATCTTCATTTAATAATCGCCATTTGACGACAATTGCGACTTACAGCGCAATGATGATTGTGAACACATGTGAACACTTGGATAACAACTGAAGTCGCTACAGTGATGACATTTTTGGGACACGTACGTACGTTGGTATATGTACATACGGGCAACACAAACTACTATCAGAGTATGAAAAGATAACCAGTTGGAACACAAAACTGTTGCCTCTATAGCCATTCGCTAGCTTCATTATGTCCAAAGGGCATCGCCATTATTGGTGTATGCATGACCATTTAATGTAATGATAGGGGCAGGTTACTACAGACTAATCTTTTAACAGAACACATTTAGGTTCGTTTGGTGTTAAGTTTACGTTGTAACGGTGTTCGAATTTTGTCATTTCGGTCACACCTTCCGAGATCCCAAGACGTATTTCGGAAATATCATCAATAAACGAGAGTAAGTAACGTTATGTTAATAGTTTTGTCTTAGATTAAGTCTTGGCCGGGAGATACATTTGGATCCCCGTCGTTGGTCCGTTTATTTGTTCTCTTTCAATTAACGTCATATGGGGAAGAAGACACATATTCAACCAATACCTTTTCATTATATTTATGCGTTTATATTTGCAAATAAAATATAAAAAGTCATATCATATAAGATTTCTACATATGTTCAGACAAGTCTGGCATTTGTTCAGTAATCCTGCGTATATACTCGTAGATAGCGTATAGCTCAGTTTGAGTATTTGCTGCTGCTGTGGTTAAACACTCATATTCACAATTACTGAATCAATAACCGAAATCTGGACATTGATTTAACGCGGACTTCGGAAATTACATGCAGTGATAACTTAAACATTGTTGAAACACACCAATCAATCAATCAATCAATCAATCTCATAAACATGTATTGTCTGACTTTCTCACAGTTAAATTGATTCAACACGAAGAACACATCTATTTCATGACAATTGGGAAAGTCAAGATGATGTTGTCATTCTTAACAATACAAATGGCATTTCTTTTTATGCCAACATGTAAGTACACTGATCCATGCCTCTCAAACCCTACTTCTGTCGGCCCTTTAAAGATAAAGAATTAATTATGCCTCGTGCACAAGAAGAAGACATTGTTGATGTTTGAACTTTTAATTTTAATCCTAAAACGATATTTGTACTATTTTTAACAAAATGCCCAATATTTAAATCCGAAACAGGTATTTAGGTTACCTCCTTCCCACATACAACATATCTAGGAATAGATATGGAAGTCTCTTTAAATCAAAGAATGTGCAGCGGATTGTTCTTTTTAAAGGTCACCTATTGCCTATTCACCAAAATACGTCTGCAAATGGGAAAGTGTTAAGAACATAATTCAAGCTCAACCCATATCTCGCTGTATTGCTGCAACAGGTACATGTAAAGGGTCACTCTCATAAGTCGTGTATATTACGATTATCATATTTTGTTTACAGTCGTTCGTAGTATGATAAGCACATTTTATATAAAGTTGCGTATAGTACGATTGTCATATTTTGTTTAAATTCGTCCGTAGTATGATAATCATATTTTATACAAAGTCGTTAATAGTATAAAAAGCATAGTTTGTTAAATATGTGTGTAGAACGATAAGTACTTATTGTTTAAGGTCGCAGTAGTGTATAGTACGATAAGCACATTTTGTATAAAGTCGTTCGTAGTATGATAAGAAGATTCTACATTACGTCGTTCGTAGTATGATAAGAAGATTCTACATTACGTCGTTCGTAGTATGATAAGAAGATTCTACATTACGTCGTTCGTAGTATGATAAGAAGATTCTACATTACGTCGTTCGTAGTATGATAAGTATATTTTACATTACGGAGTTCGTAGTATGATAAGCATGTGTTATATAAAGTCGTAATAGAACGATACGTACTTATTGTTTAAAGTCGCATTCAGGTATAGCAGGATATACCAAATTTGTTTTAATTCGTGTTTCGTATGATAAGCAAATATTTGTAAATTCATGAATAGTACGAAAACAGATTATGTTTACATTCATGTCTAGAACGAAAAGAAAATACTATTAAGGTATTTTATAGTACGATAAGTAAATATTATTAAGGTTTTGCACAGTACGATAAATGAATATTATTAAGGTCTTGTATAGTACGATAAGGGAATATTATTAAGGTATTGCACAGTACGATAAATGAATATTATTAAGGTATTGTATAGTACGATAAGTGAATATTATTAAGGTATTGTATTGTACGATAAGTGAATACTATTAAGGTATTGTATAGTACGATAAGTGAATAATATTAAGGTATTGTATTGTACGATAAGTGAATACTATTAAGGTATTATATTGTACGATAAGCGAATACTATTAAGGTATTGTATATTACGATAAGTGAATACTATTAAGGTATTGTATAGTACGATAAGTGAATACTATTAAGGTATTGTATATAACGATAATTGAATACTATTAAGGTATTGTATATTACGATAAGCGAATACTATTAAGGTATTGTATATTACGATAAGTGAATACTATTAAGGTATTGTATAGTACGATAAGTGAATACTATTAAGGTATTGTATTGTACGATAATTGAATACTATTAAGGTATTGTATATTACGGTAAGTGAATACTATTAAGGTATTGTATTGTACGATAAGTGAATACTATTAAGGTATTGTATAGTACGATAAGTGAATACTATTAAGGTATTGTATAGTACGATAAGTGAATACTATTAAGGTATTGTATATTACGATAATTGAATACTATTAAGGTATTGTATTGTACGATAAGTGAATACTATTAAGGTATTGTATTTTACGATAATTGAATACTATTAAGGTATTGTATTGTACGATAAGTGAATACTATTAAGGTATTGTATATTACGATAAGTGAATACTATTAAGGTATTGTATAGTACGATAAGTGAATACTATTAAGGTATTGTATATTACGATAATTGAATACTATTAAGGTATTGTATATTACGGTACGTGAATATTATTAATGCATACACATGAGAGTTCAGAATATCTTATAATTCATATTATTCATTTAACAATTAACAATGTAAAGTGCAAAGGCATTCGTCGCTCTCTATGCAAAAAGGTACACAATACACATGAATATCAACGTACATGTAATACACATTTAAAACGAAGAAGACACTAGAACATAACTATCAGCATTATATTGTATTGGAGATAGAGTTTAAGATTAATTTTGATAATATCATGCGTAAAAAGTATTAATTCTTTTATTAAAGCCTTTTTGGATGAATATACCTAATTTGTTAATTGTCTTAGGGTTCATAGTCATTAATAGTTCTATAAATTTGGGGATATTAGGCCTTGACCGGTAATACTTACATATATATGTTTTTCGAAATTCTTTATATAGAGGGCATTCGATTACGAAATTAAATTTATCTTCTAAATGATGACAAAGCTTACATACTCTATCTGTTTTTGGAGTTGTTACTGGTTATGTCCATCTTCGAAATTCAATTTCAAGTTTATGGCTAGAAACTCTAAGCTTAGTTAATGAAGTTCTGTATTTCTTTATTGATATTTTGTTAAGCTTTTCCTGAAATTCAAACGATTTAAAGAAATTTATATAGTTGCTCTTAACATATTACCTACGTCATTTTCCCAATTTTAAATAGAAACGTCTCGAATCCTTTGTTTGAAAATATTCATGAACATGTTTGTATTTTGTACACCCTTATTTAACCATACTTAGCCAAAACACATATTTAGGAAATAAATCTCATTTTGAGTGATATACCGGCTCGTATATCACGATTTGGAGTTCAGGTGTGTAGTAATTAATCACGAAGGCCGAATGGCCTGAGTGTTTTATTTATACACACCTGAACGACACATCGTGATATAAGAGCCGGTATAACACTCAAAATTACTTTTTTTCAATTCTAGCACTTTTTTATAACTAAATTAAGGGTGAACCATGTTTTCGCATGACGTCGTTTTCCTTGATAAAATCACGTGGAGGCTATTCTATCTTTACTCCCCATTGTATTTGTTTTGGAAATATTCGATTTGTTCAACTAACAAAACATTTTGAAATCAGTTATATTAACAGTATATGAACATTTTATTTTTATTTTACCTCTTTCAATTGTTTTTAAGCACATCATGGGCAATTTGTTACTGTCTCATTCTAACACAACGTTTTCGACCGCGCAAAAAATGTTGGTAAAACACGTGAATGACGTCATTTAAAATAATAACGTCACCGTTTTATTTATATTGATTGTTAGTTTCTAAATGTTCAACAGTCTAGCATTATATCAAGTAAACCAGTATACTTTTCTGAAAATAAAACAATATCGTCTGCGTATAACAGTAAACATAATTGTATCATTGACACCTGAAAATCATTCACAGACATATATTACTCCAAATCGTTTATGTACATAGCAAAAATAAATGGAGATATACAATCGCATTTAGGCACCTAGGGAACAACTGAAGCTGTCGCTTAGTGTATTGTCGAATTTTACTCGTGATTTGATGTTTAAATAAAGCTATTTATAAGCTATAGTATTTTACCTTTTAAACCATATTTGAGTTTATAAAATATGTACTCTTTAACAAATTAATCAAAGGCTTTTGTAAAATCGATAAAACAAACATATAATTTCTTATTTTCAATCATAAATTTGTTAATTAGCCCATGGATGTTATCGTTTGTACCCATATTCTTTCGAAAACCTGCTTGAGCCTCAATATATATGTGATAATCCTTCGCCCATTTACTAAGTCTAGTATTAAGGATATATAAATATGCCCCTGATCTATTATTTTAACAAGATGGCGGATGGTCCCATTGGTCATCATGGGGATCGTGCTCGAGAACGTGTTTTGGGGGACTGCAGAAACGCACTCGAACCTGTGACAATCCAATGCCGTCAGCTTTTGGTAGGGATTGTGTTGGAAATAACATGGAAAGTGATGTGTGAAACAACGTAAAATTTATTCGATGTATATTGTATTTACCATCAACGTATCGAGTGTCGGAATTATAAATAGCGACATGAAAGAGTGTATAACAAATGAGTTTGTTAACAGGAGTGTGTTGTTGGCTGGTACATCTCACGAGGGATATACATTCCTTTTCAAATGTTAGACGGCATATCAGGCTTGAGATGTCAATGTGTGTCACTTAGTAGCGGTTATTATGGTGTAATCATTGCGAAGTAGGATATACATTTTCTAGCATATTAATACTTGTGTTGTAGTCGTGAATCACGTTGAAAACGTCTTTAAACAAAACAAAATAATATACTTTAAGACATCTGCACAAATTGAGTTGTATAAACATCATATAAAAATCTTAAGTAATGAAAAAGAAAAATGTTTTACATATATGTATACATGTATATCATTTCCTAAGTAAAAGAAAACATTTTTCGAGTTTTTCTATAAATATCAATTTAAACAGTTGAGAAAACAAATAAGAACATACTAAATTCTGTTTATACTTCTTAAATATATGTACTACTATTATTAAAATTATCATATCATTATTATTAACACTACGTTTAATAATTTATCATAAGTATCATAATTTATAAATGAATACACACAGTTACAAATGGCGATTGGTCTAATTGGGAAAGCTGGTCCTCATGCTCCCAGATATGTAATGGCGGGATAAAGAGAAGAAACCGTTATTGTACGAATCCAGCACCATCCGCCAGCGGTCGTCAATGTCCTGGAAATGGTGAGCAAGTTGATTCTTGTAATGATATTTACGCCTGACCAACGTTCTTACCGTCGTGTGTTTAGATTCAGTGCGACATGCGTCGTGGGTCTTCCACCAATTGTATAACAGTGTAAGTGAAAAAGCAGACAGTTGATTGGAAAAACTGTTGTGTGGAATACTGGTTTGAGAAAGCCTCTAAGCACATTGGGTGGTAAACTGAGCACCTTGAAATTATTGAACCATTGATGAAAACAGAGTTAAACCCTATGCATCCAATTTAGTTTTTATCACGGCTTCTTAAAAGTAAATAACGAGTATTTCTGGTAGATATCCCCGTAATTTTGTGGAACAAGACTGTATTTAATATTATGTATCAATTTAATTTTGGCTTGAAATTGTTTATTGTATAATATTTTATATTTCATCGTATATTTATCATATACATATATATACATGTATATGCCTTTTTTTAAAAGATGTTCTCAAGGAAGAGTGTACTTCTATTACCATTCACATACATCACCGGAATCAATGATATCATTTTCATTTCACACAGGGTCAATGGCAAAATGATCTCAGCTGACCAGGTTCCTGATGGCAGCGGACCGATATGGCTTGTAAATGTTCAATGTTCCGGCACAGAGTCGTCTATTTTTAATTGTAGTCAGTCATTTGTTCCAGCTCTAACAGGAGTAGTACCCTGTAGTCAAGTTGAGGCCGTTGGTGTAGCATGTTTAATAATTACTAATAAATAAATTCAATAGAAAAATACAGGTGTACGTGTTCAATGATTTGACATTACAGCGCAACCTCTTCAGAACAACATCAGCTTGATTACTTTATTGAGGTGTTACTCTGTGGAGGTTGAGTCTAGAGAGAAGAGTGTGTAGAGAGCTGTTGCTCTACAGAAGTGTTGGTCTACAGAAGTGATGCTCTTCAGAGGTATTATCTACAGATGTGTTTCTCTAGATAGGCGATGTTTTAGAGAGCTGAAGGTTGTATGCTAGAGAGGTGTCACTCTAGAGAAGTTCATTGAGTTTAATACTATTAGTTCGAAGAAAAAAATATTTTATAATAGTTATTAAGAGGATTTACTCTTTATTGGTGCCGTTTTAAGAGGTTATTATCATTATGATGATTTTTGATTTTCGGCACTGAATCGAACATTCCAATTGGTATTACAATCATATTCAAAGAGATTACTGAATAACATGTTAAGAGCAAGGACGTTGGTGTATCGTGGTGAAAAGTATCTCAATAAGTAAATCACAACAGATAAACACACATCTTATATAGGGTCACGGCTTGTACATGTCACTATGAATATAAACGTGAAAACACTCCGTACCGATTTCAGGATACACTATCCTGCTGAATTATTGCAACTTGCATTATCTATTTCAATAAGATATTACATATTTGCAAGGAAATATTTTCTACATATACTTTAATTTAAAGGGTGACACACAGTGTAGACCATGCTTAGACTGTTAGAATGTGCAGGTTGCCATTGGCGGTAAGGGCGCCAACATTTCATTGCCAACAAAAAGCCTTAGTTTGCACGATTGGCTTGGTTGCAAGATAGTCTCAACACATATTAGTAGGCCCTACTTTTTTTGACAGGTGGCCTTTGGTCAGGCCTTTAGGTATCCACCTTCAAAAATCCTTTTTAAAATACAAACGAATGTGTACAATCTGCGAGGGTTCCACGTAATGATATGCCTCAGATTTTTTATTTGGCATTTTCTGTCCAGTTTAATTTTGACATGTTGGCAAACGTTGTAGGCCTTGGCCTTCATAGCCTATATGAAGCTTCGCCAATAACGGCAGTTTACTTGTCCTGTTTGTCCCGGCTTTCTCGAACCTGTACTACTTCACTCAAAATGATTCCCAGGTAACTGGCTACCTCTGCCTGGCTACCTTCACCTAAGCAAATGATAAATTAAGTGTTTCTTAATACATATAAAAGACGCGTCCTATCAATTACTTGATTTTAGCAAGATATGTTGTTTGCTTCTTTGAAAGTTGTTAACGCCGCCTACGACAATATTTCAGTTCTGCCATGGCGTTTTCTGAGTAAATTACCAGAACTTCAATTATTATTCATTCTGACATCGAACCTGAACACGTACACATATTTGATAATTGAGCCGTCCCGTGAGAAAACCAACAGTGTGGACCCGGATCAGCCTAAGACTGCCGCGCAGGCTTACCCGGATAGACGTCTTTCACTCCATGTGGATTATCTGTTTCTATCCCCATAAGACGGGATGTGTCGGCCCGGATCAGTCTGCGCGGACTGCGCATGTTAATCTGTGTCTATATAGTACGCATAAGCCATATGTTGGTGTTCTCGCGAGACGGCTCATATGACCTGACACGGGATCGAACCCTGATCTCCCGCTGCTAAGGCAGAAGTTCTAACTACATTGGAAATGTCAAGATTAAAGTCACTGTTATTTAAGCAACGACAATAAGTTATCGTTAAATAACTGTTTTTACAAGACAATATACACCTACAGACTAGCTTTGGATTGTACTTCGGATCATTCGGATTAAGGTCATTGCTACGTAATATAGAACATTAATTTATGTTCCTTGGCTCGAGGCTAACAGTGTATTATGCGTCAACGTCATTCAAATCAGGCTTTGATTTCAGTTTGAATCAAACCTAAACGTCCGTAATTCATTAGGGCTATTTCGGACATTAATCGACGTAAGCACCTGGGGTGTTTATCACAACCGAAAAAAAAATCACTGTTCATGAACGACGGCCGATGTCTTTACGAGTCAAGTCAAAGAGTTCCGATTATTTAAACATAGTTAACGGGCGACTTTACAAATAACTGACCCTGTTAAATGTCATTAAAACTTGCCCACATACACAACATAAGCGGCTTACGACTTTGAAGACATCTAGGCCAACTAATGGATTACCACTAAAAGGAAATGTTTGATGATTGAACTGAGTTTTGTGGCAAAAGGAGACTTTACTCATAATGATAAGTTTACTTTTGTCGCAATGTTTTCAGAAGTAGTCAAAATGAGTCTTACAGTGGGAAAGGATAGACCATTTTCCAAATGCGTCAAATATACAGCAGACGACTTTGATATAATATGATACAAAATATGGAAAATCTCCATAATAATTATACAATAACTGAACAAGTTGTAAACATTGTGGCAGACACTTGACTTGCTCGTTTTGAGGAAATTCTCTTTTTGCCACGACGTATTTTTCATGGGTCGTCTTCTACAGAGGCACACAGAAGCGTCTACATGTGGGAAAGGGTTAAATAAATGATCTGAATTCATGTAAAGGTAGAAATAATGGTTGGAAATCCAATGTACAGTACAAATGTAAGAAAAAACTTTCACCATGGAGGTAGAATTAAGGAATACCACTTTACGGAAAAATTTAATATTTCAAAGGAGTTAAAATACATAATGGCAATGTCTCCTTTTGTTACAATGTTATGATAATTCGTCTCTTACAGATGCGTCAAAATGCGTCAACATGTAGGATAAGGCTAAGGAAATTATTTGAAACGTTGTGAAGGTAGAACTAGTGGTAAAGAATAGATAGATATGATGATAGTAAATATGCGTCATGAGTTGTGTGTTTGCACAAACGATCGGGATAAGTCTAAAACTGTCGAGTTTTAACCCATTTTTCAAATGTTATACTAAAATGTTTACAATAGCATAAGTAGTTTAAACATATTCATCTTACATCGGTTGCAACACGATATTTCAGCTTATATTAATCTCGCTCTATGTCTGTTTCCTAGAGACTTAACAAGTGATTGCGCCGTTTATTTGAAACCCAAAAATAATAATTAACCCGCTTTTAACGCAATCCAGGACCTTTAATGCCGGGGGCAGATGATTCACCACTGAATTACTGAATTCAATTACATTTTGATATTTTTCTCTCATCTTATTCAAAGAATGAACCCAATGTGTAGTTAAACCGTTTCCACATACAACAATTCTGTAGCAGACGACTTTGAAAATATTTTGAACAAAATATGGAAGAGCGCTGTGAAAGAAATATAAATGAGTATAAAGTCAGACATGGCTGGCCCTTTCAAATGTAGGTGACCATATATACAAACGTATCAGACATTCTTATCTAGTCACGTTTAATGTAGAACCCTGTTTTTCTGGCGAAGCACCACAAAGGCCGGAATTCGTTACTGTCCTTAAACAATCTCTACTACACAACATCCGGTCATATCTGAGCGGATCCAAATGTCTCCATACGGGTTTTAACATTTAACTTCCTGCTTTTGGAGCTGGTGTTTTCACCAATATAACCCATTGACTCACGATTAACTTAACCACAAATATAAACATTCGATCAGCTGAAATTGTTTGTGAAACACTTTCGCACTTTCCCACATACGTCAAATAATTATGCAGCAGACGATTTAAAAATCATCTGCTAAACTTATGGAAAATCTCTATAAAATAAAAATGGTAAAATTACTGATGAAAAGTTGACAACATTGCGGCAAACGGAGAACATTTTCGTTTTGAGCAATTACTCACTTATCACAATTTGATTAACCCTTTCTCTCATATAGACGCTTTCTGGCGCCTCTGCAGCAGACGGCTTTTTGAAAACAGAGTAACAAAAGAAGAAATTGTACAAAACGTGCAATTTCTCCTTTTGCCACAATGTTTTCCATTTTTTGTCATAGGTTATCCATTCAATTATGAAGATTTCCTATGTTTTGACAAAATACGTTCAAAGTCGTCTGCTGCAGATTTGTCGTAATGCGTGTATATTACGGAAAGGGTGAGCTTCAATCATTCAAAGCTTTGTACATAATCTTACTTGTGACAAACTGGTATTGTTGCAATGAAAAGTATTTAAAGTCATCTGAGTTGTGAATGTGGGTGTCAACAATTTAGGTCAAAGGGAAGTAATTCAGATCGGCTTGCGGGGCAGACAATTTTCAGATGAATATGTAAGACTGAAAGTGTCTCCCATTGGACAATAATGATTTTGCTGAATGTTGAAAGCATTTTTTGAAATCTATATTATCCTGTGAGTTATTTGTAACCAAAACCTGGTTTGATTTTAACTATATTGACACCTTAAGAATCCTGTTTAGAACATCCTGTATTTTCTGAAATTTAAAGTGAAATTGAGTGCGGGATAAGGGTGGCCTATCATTTGACGTCATTGCTAAAAAAAAAAATGGTGCGATGACCCCTGAGTTTCTGGTGCTGTTATGGTTGATATAAGAATGGACTTTGATTAAATACAGGTGCGTGACTTCTTTACGGTGGCACAGAGGTGACGTGTGTATGTTTTTATTAATCTCGTGCGCACGACATACTAAGTCGTGCGCACAAGATACTATGTCGTGCGCACGAGATAATTAAGAGGTGCGCACGAGTTACTAAGTCATGTGCACGAGATACTATGTCATGCGCACGAGATACTAAGTCGTGCGCACGAGATACTATGTAATAATATAATTAGCCAATCAGATCGCCTAAAAGAAACCGAATTTCTGCATACGTTAACCCTGCATTAAAATATAATAGAATAGAATCGTTTCTGCTATCAGCCATTTTCAAACAACATTCATATATGTAAAGTGTATTCTGATTGGCTAATTATCTCGTGCGCACGTCATAGTATCTCGTGCGCACGACTTAGTATGTCGTGCGCACGAGATAAATAAAAACATGCACATGTAACCTCTGTGCCACTGTACTTCGTTGTAATGCTGTGAAATACTATAACGGTCGCCTTTATGAAATTAATTGCTTCCCTTTGACCAACTATTGTTCGGCCAATGTATTTTATCCGGGCTATAGAAAAGTATCGGAAATACAAACTGTATCTCAATCAGCGTTTTTGATTCATGTCCCAATCGGAACTCCTCGGGTAATTTCGTGAACACGATTAAAACAGGCGTATATATCTTCGGTAAACTCGTAAATTACTTTAAGACCTCGGACGTCGATCTTGAATTTAACTTAAAAATTAGATGTAAATTCGTTTGCAGTTGCGATAAACATATGCACTCGGCGGCTTTACTCATGAACCTGGTATGAGCCGTCCCGCGAAAACACCAACATTATGGTCTCTGCGAAATGTTGCGCATGCTAATATGGACCGACACATTCCGTCTTAGGTGGATAGAGGTATAGAGTAATGATTCCTGAAACAGAAAGTCCACAGGAGGCGAAACGTGTTTGTCCGGGTTCGCCTGCGCGGCATGCTTAGACAGATCCGCGTCGATACTTTACGCAGAGTATACAATGTCCATAGTTGACGCACCGTCATTCTATACAGACCCGCCTGTGTGTCGGTTCCTACCGCTTACACAACACGTGTTATAAGATTAATCAAATGTGTATGATACATGACGGACGAATTTTCGCTGCATTGCTTCATCGCGTTGATATATAATAAGCTTATGTATGAATACCATTCGTGGGACTACAATACACTTGTAACAATTCAGTGAACATTTACACCTGGGTCTGGTAAAAAACAAGCACGGAGACAGACGGGTTTCTTGCGATACTGTTCGTCAGCATTCAGTCGACGGAGTCCTCACTGAAAGCGTCTGCATCAACATTCAATTTCACCAAATGGTGTCATCGTTTGTCTAAAATTTGATTTACAGATATTCAGAACTCAAAACGTATTCTTCTGAAATATTATGTTCAAACTTAAAGTCATACACACTGGAGTATAAATTGGTCCTTGTGATGAAATTAAGCCAACGTGCCGTGACTGCAGTTTGTTGACATTGTGTAAACGACTGACTTGTGGCGAACCAATGATCAGCGTGTAAAAGACCAGAGTTCGTTTCAGGATCGGGTCAAACCATATACTTTAAAAATGGAAGCCATGGCTTCCCTCCTTGATTCTCCGGATTGTTGGGAAATCATTACGATTGATGCATCGGTGTCTGGAGTATTAATAACGGCAGCATAGGTAAATAACATAAAATAATATGTAGAAAAACGGCGTAAGACACATTTCAAACTAACAAATTATGTTTGAATATAAAAAATATATCATTTGACTTCACTATGTTCGCGTGTACACAGACAGACAGTTACGAATATTCAAGAATGTACCACATTGACCTGTGTTCGAGTGTCGACAGACAGACAGTTACGAACATTCAAGAAGGTACTTCAACAACCTGTTTTTGAGTGTCGATTGGCAGACAGTTACGAACATTCAAGAAGGTACTCCAACAACCTGTTTTTGAGTGTCGATTGGCAGACAGTTACGAACATTCAAGAAGGTACTTAAACAACCTGTTTTTGAGTGTCGATAGGCAGACAGTTACGAACATTCAAGAAGGTACTTCAACAACCTGTTTTTGAGTGTCGATAGGCAGACAGTTACGAACATTCAAGAAGGTACTTAAACAACCTGTTTTTGAGTGTCGATAGGCAGACAGTTACGAACATTCAAGAAGGTACTCCAACAACCTATGTTCGAGTGTAGAATGGCAGACAGTTACGAACATTCAAGAAGGTACTTCAACAACCTGTTTTTGAGTGTCGATAGGCAGACAGTTACGAACATTCAAGAAGGTACTCCAACAACCTGTTTTTGAGTGTCGATAGGCAGACAGTTACGAACATCAAGAAGGTACTCCAACAACCTGTTTTTGAGTGTGGATAGGCAGACAGTTACGAACATTCAAGAAGGTACTCCAACAACCTGTTTTTGAGTGTCGATAGGCAGACAGTTACGAACATTCAAGAAGGTACTCCAACAACCTGTTTTTGAGTGTCGATAGGCAGACAGTTACGAACATTCAAGAAGGTACTCCAACAACCTGTTTTTGAGTGTCGATAGGCAGACAGTTACGAACATTCAAGAAGGTACTCCAACAACCTGTTTTTGAGTGTGGATAGGCAGACAGTTACGAACATTCAAGAAGGTACTCCAACAACCTGTTTTTGAGTGTGGATAGGCAGACAGTTACGAACATTCAAGAAGGTACTCCAACAACCTGTTTTTGAGTGTCGATAGGCAGACAGTTACGAACATTCAAGAAGGTACTCCAACAACCTGTTTTTGAGTGTCGATAGGCAGACAGTTACGAACATTCAAGAAGGTACTCCAACAACCTGTTTTTGAGTGTAGATAGGCAGACAGTTACGAACATTCAAGAAGGTACTTCAACAACCTGTTTTTGAGTGTAGACAGGCAGACAGTTACGAACATTCAAGAAGGTACTCAAACAACCTGTTTTTGAGTGTCGATAGGCAGACAGTTACGAACATTCAAGAAGGTACTCCAACAACCTGTTTTTGAGTGTCGATAGGCAGACAGTTACGAACATTCAAGAAGGTACTCCAACAACCTGTTTTTGAGTGTCGATAGGCAGACAGTTACGAACATTCAAGAAGGTACTCCAACAACCTGTTTTTGAGTGTCGATAGGCAGACAGTTACGAACATTCAAGAAGGTACTCCAACAACCTGTTTTTGAGTGTCGATAGGCAGACAGTTACGAACATTCAAGAAGGTACTCCAACAACCTATGTTCGAGTGTAGAATGGCAGACAGTTACGAACATTCAAGAAGGTACTCCAACAACCTGTTTTTGAGTGTCGATAGGCAGACAGTTACGAACATTCAAGAAGGTACTCCAACAACCTGTTTTTGAGTGTCGATAGGCAGACAGTTACGAACATTCAAGAAGGTACTCCAACAACCTATGATCGAGTGTAGAATGGCAGACAGTTACGAACATTCAAGAAGGTACTCCAACAACCTGTTTTTGAGTGTCGATAGGCAGACAGTTACGAACATTCAAGAAGGTACTCCAACAACCTGTTTTTGAGTGTCGATAGGCAGACAGTTACGAACATTCAAGAAGGTACTCCAACAACCTGTTTTTGAGTGTCGATAGGCAGACAGTTACGAACATTCAAGAAGGTACTCCAACAACCTATGTTCGAGTGTAGAATGGCAGACAGTTACGAACATTCAAGAAGGTACTCCAACAACCTATGTTCGAGTGTAGATTGGCAGACAGTTACGAACATTCAAGAAGGTACTTAAACAACCTGTTTTTGAGTGTCGATAGGCAGACAGTTACGAACATTCAAGAAGGTACTTCAACAACCTGTGTTCGAGTGTCGATAGGCAGACAGTTACGAACATTCAAGAAGGTACTCCAACAACCTATGTTCGAGTGTAGATAGGCAGACAGTTACGAACATTCAAGAAGGTACTCCAACAACCTATGTTCGAGTGTAGAATGGCAGACAGTTACGAACATTCAAGAAGGTACTTAAACAACCTATGTTCGAGTGTAGAATGGCAGACAGTTACGAACATTCAAGAAGGTACTCCAACAACCTGTTTTTGAGTGTCGATAGGCAGAGAGTTACGAACATTCAAGAAGGTACTCCAACAACCTATGTTCGAGTGTAGATTGGCAGACAGTTACGAACATTCAAGAAGGTACTCCAACAACCTATGTTCGAGTGTAGATTGGCAGACAGTTACGAACATTCAAGAAGGTACTACAACAACCTGTTTTTGAGTGTCGATAGGCAGACAGTTACGAACATTCAAGAAGGTACTTAAACAACCTGTTTTTGAGTGTCGATAGGCAGACAGTTACGAACATTCAAGAAGGTACTTAAACAACCTGTTTTTAAGTGTCGATAGGCAGACAGTTACGAACATTCAAGAAGGTACTTAAACAACCTGTTTTTGAGTGTCGATAGGCAGACAGTTACGAACATTCAAGAAGGTACTCCAACAACCTGTTTTTGAGTGTAGAATGGCAGACAGTTACGAACATTCAAGAAGGTACTCCAACAACCTGTTTTTGAGTGTAGAATGGCAGACAGGTACGAACATTCAAGAAGGTACTCCAACAATCTGTTTTTGAGTGTAGAATGGCAGACAGGTACGAACATTCAAGAAGGTACTCCAACAACCTGTTTTTGAGTGTCGATAGGTAGACAGTTACGAACATTCAAGAAGGTACTCCAACAACCTGTTTTTGAGTGTAGAATGGCAGACAGTTACGAACATTCAAGAAGGTACTCCAACAACCTATGTTCGAGTGTAGAACGGCAGACAGTTACGAACATTCAAGAATGTACTCCAACAACCTGTTTTTGAGTGTCGATAGGCAGACAGTTACGAACATTCAAGAAGGTACTCCAACAACCTATGTTCGAGTGTAGAATGGCAGACAGTTACGAACATTCAAGAAGGTACTCCAACAACCTGTTTTTGAGTGTCGATAGGCAGACAGTTACGAACATTCAAGAAGGTACTCCAACAACCTGTTTTTGAGTGTGGATAGGCAGACAGTTACGAACATTCAAGAAGGTACTTAAACAACCTGTTTTTAAGTGTAGAATGGCAGACAGTTACGAACATTCAAGAAGGTACTCCAACAACCTGTTTTTGAGTGTCGATAGGCAGACATTTACGAACATTCAAGAAGGTACTCCAACAACCTATGTTCGAGTGTCGATAGGCAGACAGTTACGAACATTCAAGAAGGTACTCCAACAACCTGTGTTCGAGTGTAGAATGGCAGACAGTTACGAACATTCAAGAAGGTACTCCAACAACCTGTTTTTGAGTGTCGACAGACAGACAGTTACGAACATTCAAGAAGGTACTCCAACAACCTGTTTTTGAGTGTCGATAGGCAGACAGTTACGAACATCAAGAAGGTACTCCAACAACCTGTTTTTGAGTGTAGAATGGCAGACAGTTACGAACATTCAAGAAGGTACTCCAACAACCTGTTTTTGAGTGTAGAATGGCAGACAGGTACGAACATCAAGAAGCTACTCCAACAACCTGTTTTTGAGTGTAGAATGGCAGACAGTTACGAACATTCAAGAAGGTACTCCAACAACCTGTTTTTGAGTGTCGATAGGCAGACAGTTACGAACATTCAAGAAGGTAATCCAACAACCTGTGTTCGAGTGTAGAATGGCAGACAGTTACGAACATTCAAGAAGGTACTTAAACAACCTGTTTTTGAGTGTCGATAGGCAGACAGTTACGAACATTCAAGAAGGTACTCCAACAACCTGTTTTTGAGTGTAGAATGGCAGACAGGTACGAACATTCAAGAAGGTACTCCAACAACCTGTTTTTGAGTGTGGATAGGCAGACAGTTACGAACATTCAAGAAGGTACTCCAACAACCTGTTTTTGAGTGTAGAATGGCAGACAGTTACGAACATTCAAGAAGGTACTCCAACAACCTGTTTTTGAGTGTCGATAGGCAGACAGTTACGAATATTCAAGAAGGTACTCCAACAACCTGTGTTCGAATGTAGAATGGCAGACAGTTACGAACATTCAAGAAGGTACTCCAACAACCTGTTTTTGAGTGTAGATAGGCAGACAGTTACGAACATTCAAGAAGGTACTTCAACAACCTGTTTTTGAGTGTAGAATGGCAGACAGTTACGAACATTCAAGAAGGTACTCCAACAACCTGTTTTTGAGTGTAGAATGGCAGACAGTTACGAACATTCAAGAAGGTACTCCAACAACCTGTGTTCGAGTGTAGAATGGCAGACAGTTACGAACATTCAAGAAGGTACTCCAACAACCTGTTTTTGAGTGTAGATAGGCAGACAGTTACGAACATTCAAGAAGGTACTCCAACAACCTGTTTTTGAGTGTAGAATGGCAGACAGGTACGAACATTCAAGAAGGTACTCCAACAACCTGTTTTTGAGTGTAGAATGGCAGACAGTTACGAACATTCAAGAAGGTACTCCAACAACCTGTTTTTGAGTGTAGAATGGCAGACAGGTACGAACATTCAAGAAGGTACTCCAACAACCTGTTTTTGAGTGTCGATAGGCAGACAGTTACGAACATTCAAGAAGGTACTCAAACAACCTGTTTTTGAGTGTAGAATGGCAGACAGTTACGAACATTCAAGAAGGTACTCCAACAACCTGTTTTTGAGTGTCGATAGGCAGACAGTTACGAACATCAAGAAGGTACTTCAACAACCTGTTTTTGAGTGTCGATAGGCAGACAGTTACGAACATTCAAGAAGGTACTCCAACAACCTGTTTTTGAGTGTAGAATGGCAGACAGGTACGAACATTCAAGAAGGTACTCCAACAACCTGTTTTTGAGTGTAGAATGGCAGACAGTTACGAACATTCAAGAAGGTACTCCAACAACCTGTTTTTGAGTGTCGATAGGCAGACAGTTACGAACATCAAGAAGGTACTTCAACAACCTATGTTCGAGTGTAGAATGGCAGACAGTTACGAACATTCAAGAAGGTACTTAAACAACCTGTTTTTGAGTGTCGATAGGCAGACAGTTACGAACATTCAAGAAGGTACTTAAACAACCTGTTTTTGAGTGTCGATAGGCAGACAGTTACGAACATTCAAGAAGGTACTCCAACAACCTGTTTTTGAGTGTCGACAGGCAGACAGTTACGAACATTCAAGAAGGTACTCCAACAACCTGTTTTTGAGTGTCGACAGGCAGACAGTTACGAACATTCAAGAAGGTACTTCAACAACCTGTTTTTGAGTGTAGATAGGCAGACAGTTACGAACATTCAAGAAGGTACTTCAACAACCTATGTTCGAGTGTCGATAGGCAGACAGTTACGAACATTCAAGAAGCTACTCCAACAACCTGTTTTTGAGTGTCGATAGGCAGACAGTTACGAACATCAAGAAGGTACTCCAACAACCTGTTTTTGAGTGTAGATTGGCAGTAGGCAGACAGTTACGAACATTCAAGAAGGTACTCCAACAACCTGTTTTTGAGTGTCGATAGGCAGACAGTTACGAACATCAAGAAGGTACTCCAACAACCTGTTTTTGAGTGTAGATTGGCAGTAGGCAGACAGTTACGAACATTCAAGAAGGTACTCCAACAACCTGTGTTCGAGTGTAGAATGGCAGACAGTTACGAACATTCAAGAAGGTACTCCAACAACCTGTTTTTGAGTGTCGATAGGCAGACAGTTACGAACATCAAACAATGTTCCCCATCAGCCTGTGTTCGAGTGTAGACAGGCAAACAGTTACAAACATTCAAATATACACCACGTCAACATATGTTCGAGTGAAGTGGAACAACCGATGTATGCGTTCGTCCACAGTCAATTGAATCTCAAATATTTAACCCGTTCCCATCAGCGAGCGCATTTCGACATATCTGCTTCCGAGTGGTTAGCCTCGGGGATTTTGAGTAAATATAATCCTTATTCTTTAAACTAACAAAAAATCCATTCAATATTCCACAATGATAGATACACAGAGACGAAAACATAAACGCAAACAATGGCACGTTATTGTATATCGTGATTTTTTTTTATTAATACAATGTTTCAGAAAATATTGGTTATAATGAACATACTCTTCTTTTCTCAATGTTGTTACATTTGCTTTTGAAGCAGCTTATTTCAGTTCTTCGGATATTCTTTTGCCAAATTAAACGATTTGGGAAATGATGTTTATAATGAACTTAGATACCCGTCCATTATCCATATTGTTACTCGTTTACTTGTTGTTTGTATTAAGTATTTGCTTCTTGTTATTTATATGTCCTGAGTGGTCATTCAATACGAAATTTTTATTATACGAGTTTAATAACATGTTGTATTAAATGACCACGAATGTTATATTCTATTTATATTATAAATTCCAATTCGACGATGATTATTAGCGCAAAATATACATAACGTCGCTATATAGCGCGGTCATTTTCAATGCTTTTCATTATGACGTTACGTAGCATTGTTATTACACTAGTTATATAACGAAAAATATAGAATGACATTATTTCACGCTGGCGACGTCATTTATGATATATATATAAGGCTCGTTTTTATCAAATTTAGAAAGCTTGTTTAATCAAATTTCGTATTGAATGAACACTCATGTAATATCCTCTATATACACTTACAGGGATATTTTACTTTTGTATGCAGACGTTTTCAAAATCGTCTGCTGCAGACATGTTGTATGCGGGGAACGTGTTAACCCTTTCCCACATACAACTAATTATTTTTGACAAAATATGTTCAAAGTCGTCTGCTGCAAATTGTAAAACGTTACCAATTTAAAAGTGCAATTGTGGATTATTTAACGGTTCATCATGGAAGTAAAGTGTTAAGTAGTGAAAACGGAGCTTAAAAGTGTTTAAAAGAGATTTAAAAAAAGTAGTTCCGAAAATCCGGCTACTGAGCTATATCGCACACTAGGCGATATTGCTCAGTAGACAAAAAGCATGTTATAGGTTTTCTCAAGTTGGGAAATCTCTATATTTTATCATTCAGTATATATAATATAACATGATAAAAACTGGTAGTAATGGCTTCTATCTAGGCGCACCGAATCTGTAGAGAAGTGGTAGATCGTCCGCCTCGGATGCAGGAGTTCGCGGGTACGAACCCCGCTCGGGTTATACCAAATATTAAACATGGTAGTAATAGCTGCCCTCCTTGGCGTTCAGGGTGGCGGGGTAGCATTTCTATTTACTCGCTGGTCTCAGGATAAATAGTACTGGCAACTTACCTAGAACACGCCGTGATATAACTGAAGACGGACGAAAGCGGTGTCAAACAACAAACAATCAATCAATATATATAACTGAAAGACGGACGAAAGCGGTGTCAAACAATCAATCAATATATATAACTGAAAGACGAACGAAAGCGGTGTCAAACAATCAATCAATATATATAACTGAAAGACGGACGAAAGCGGTGTCAAACAACAAACAATCAATCAATATATATAACTGAAAGACGGACGAAAGCGGTGTCAAACACCAAACAATCAATCAATATATATGACATTACGACTGATGCATCGGTGTTGTAATAAATCATACCGATGGCACTAGTAAATTACTGAGGAAACGTCTCGATAACATTGCAATACTGTAGAAAACGGCGTAAAACACCATTTAAACAAACCAACTATGTTTGAATCCCCAAATAACACCATATTAACTTGATCTTTGGAAAAAGGACCACACAGGCTGTTGTGAACAGTATAGTTCCTGATCAGTCTGATCAAGATTTACACAGCTCATATATTATTTACACAAACTGAGAAGAAGATAGATGCTGGTCTGAATCTACACTTTTCAGATATGCTTTTTAACTTTTCTCTTGGATTGGCTCGCGTAATATTAGCCACGTCTAGTGATAAAGAGTCTGAATGCATCTCCGTAAAGTGAGGACTCGGGCGATCCTACATATCCGCACTGTCTCACTAGAGTCTTTCACTGTCCGCCTATATGTTATATAGCCATAAATACATATTCTGTTCAAGTACTATAAGTGTAGCCTCACTAGTTTTACGGTAATTTACCTTGATGTGATTCCGTTACGACATGTTTCGAAGCTGAATAGAATCTTTTTTAAGAGCGACGGGTCACGTTTAGTCAGGTTGGATTGTTATTATTGAACAACAGGACATTTCAACGGTCACCGTTCACATTAAGGTTTAGTGTTTACCCTTTCAGCGTCATTTCTAATTAAACGCATTTCTAATTAAGAACAAGTTCACAACAATGCTCTCATCTCTGTTTAATAATACTACTTACAGAAAACGGTTAAAGTACACGCTATTGTGTGTCACCCATTTATTGGTACAGCACATTAAATAAATCAAACAAATGAATTGATTATTTCCGTACAATGATACCGCGCGACCACTTGAGTTGTTATTGGCGATATGATGGTGTACGCCGCTGTCAACTATTTGTTCTATTTATATTACGGCGTTTCCTGAGTAAGTCATCAGTACTACTGGTCCATGTGTTTCCAACACCAGCGAGTCTGTCCGGTCGTTATGCAAGTCCCTGCAACCATGATAGTTATAATTGAATACACCATACCAATGGCACTGATAAATTACCAAAACAATCTTTTGATAACATTATGATACTGTAGAAAAACAGCGAAAAACACCATTCCATGGGAAAAGGTATATAGTGGTTGTTGTGAACAGTATAGTTCCTGCTCAGTCTGATCCATATTTACACAGTTCATATATTATTAACACAAACTGAGAAGAAGGTGGAGGGTGTTCTGAAGATTCCCAGATTTGCTTTTAACCTTTTCTCATGGATTGGCTCGCGTAATATTAGCCGCGTCTAGTGATAAAGAGTCTTAATGCATCTCCGTAAAGTGAAGACTCGGGCCATCCTATACACCCGCACAGTCTCACTAGAGTCCTTCACTGTTCGCCTACATGTTATATATATAGCCATAAATACATATTCTGTTCAAGGACTATAAGTATAGTAGCCTCACTAGTTTTACGCTATTTTACCTTGATTCCGTTACGACATGCTGCGAAGCCGAATAGAACTTGTTTAACTGCGACGGGTCACGTTTAGTTAGGTTGGATTGTTATTATTGAACAACAGAACGTTTCAACGGTCACAGTTCAGAATAAGTTAGGTTGATTAGGTGTTTAGTCTTTCAGCGCAAATGGTAATATTTATATTTTAGCAAGAAATTCATATTCAGGTGAAATCAGCTTTGTTTGCTTTTCAATTATAAAAATATTCCAAAACTCTTATCACATGATAAATGGAGTCTCTAATGTTAAACATGGAAGAGTCTTCTCTAGGTTATTCGGCGCTGAAAGAGTTAACCCTTTACCTCATAGAGACTATTTCTCACGCCTTTACAGCAGACGGCTTTTTAAAAACATAGTGACAAAAGAAACAAATGCTAAAAATGTGGCAATTTCTCCTATTTTCACAATGTTTTCCACTTTTAGTCATGGTTCCATTTAATTATCGAGATTTTCTATTTTTTGTTCAAAGTTGTCTGCTGCAGAATTGTCGTATGAGGGAAAGGGTCAGGCGAAGCAAGTGAGGTTAAAAATCTGGCCGATGGGATTATGACGTCAGTCGATTATAGGAGAATTACCCCTTTCTCCAATGCAGACGATCAGCAGACCATTTTTGAACAAAATGTGGCCAAACAAGAACATGTTATTAACCCTTTCCCTCATACGGCAGTTCTGCAGCAGAAGACTTTGAACGTATTTTTCCAAAAAATAGAAAATCTCCATAATTGAATGGATAACCTATGACAAAATGTGGAAAACATTGTGGCAAAAGGAGAACTTGCACGTTTTGTGCAATTTCTTCTTTTGTCACAATGTTCTCAAAAAGCCGTCTGCTGCAGAGGCGTCAGAAAGTAATGAGATTTCCTGCTTTAGCACAATGTTTGCAACTCCTATCATCGTACTTTCGTTAACATGAATTTTACATATGTTGGACGTGATAGTTTTTAACTGGTCATCTGTTGCAGGTTTTTTGTTCACAGTCGGAAAAGGGTTTAAATACCTCCCGATATATACAAAAGCGAAGAGAACTCAACATTGGATTTTATTAGACGAAGGATCATATGATAGTAATAACCACTCGGTAAGATCAGAATTATTCATTGTTAGTATAATTTTAATTCGTATACATGTGTCAATTTATAGTTCTTACCTTCGATTTTCGAATTATGTAATCGTATGTTCTATATATATTTGTTTCTCTCTATATTTCGGTATTTATCTGGCGATCGCATTTATCTCTCTATCTCTCTATATTTCGGTATTTATCTGGCGATCACATTTTCTGGTTGATTTGTTTTCACAAAAGGGGTGCTATTCTGACCACAGCACACTTTGTAAGTCATGTGCAAAGGTAAATTGATGTGATGGGCATCCTTATAACAAAGTTGATTTAAATCAACTTTTTTTTCAGAACATAGAAATACATGTAGGTTTTACCTTTACAAATGATTTCATTCCATACTGTTTCAGTCCATCCCCGCGAAAACGTAGAAGTTGACATGCATTACAATGTATTTTTCAGATTGCCGTCTCCATCTGCTCAGTCTTATCAGAATCTGCACAAGATGATAGCATATTCAAACACAATTGTGAATGTAATACGTTAACAGTGTAGATCTTAATCAGACTGTGCGAATACCGTCACAAGCTTATCTTCAGCTTCATTCTTAGCAAAAGCCAACTTGTACCTATTTGCATGGAGTGGCTCAATTTTCAGATTATACTAACTTGAAGTCAATGTATGATTATTAAATGGAAGAGAAGACTTTGTGAAGATGTTTTAGTTTTTATGGTGGTTTAAATACATATTTAGTTACATATAACAACGCTTCATGAGTAGTACTACGGTGGTTTAAACACAGTTTTAGTTATATAATGACGTTTCATGTGTAGTAATACAGTGGTTTAAACACAGTTTTAGTTATATAACGACGTTTCATGAGTATAACTACGTTGGTTTAAACACAGTCTTGGTTATATAACGACGTTTCCAGAGTAGTACTACGGTTGTTTAAACACAGTTTTGGTTATATAACGACGTTTCATTAGTACTTTTGTGGTTTAAACACAATTTTAGTTATATAACGACGTTCATGTGTAGTATTATTGTGGTTTAAGCACAGCTTTAGTTATGTAACGACGTTTCATTATTAGTATTACGGTATTTTAAACACAGTTTTAGTTATATAACGACGTTTCATGAGTAGAACTACTGTGGTTTAAACACAGTTTTAGTTATATAACGACGTTTCATGTGTATTAATATGGTGGTTTAAACACAGTTTTAGTTATATAACGACGTTTCATGAGTAGTACTACGATGGTTTAAACACAGTTTTAGTTAAATAATGACGTTCATGAGTAGAACTACTGTGGTTTAAACACAGTTTTAGTTATATAACGACGTTCATGTGTAGTACTACGGTGGTTTAAACACAGTTTTAGTTTATAACGACGTTTCATGAGTAGAACTACGGTGGTTTTAACACAGTTTTAGTTATATAACGACGTTCATGTGTAGTACTACTATGGTTTAAACACAGTTTTAGTTATATAACGACGTTTCATGAGTAGAACTACGGTGGTTTTAACACAGTTTTAGTTATATAACGACGTTCATGTGTAGTACTACGGTGGTTTAAACACAGTTTTAGTTTATAACGACGTTTCATGAGTAGAACTACGGTGGTTTTAACACAGTTTTAGTTATATAACGACGTTCATGTGTAGTACTACGGTGGTTTAAACACAGTTTTAGTTTATAACGACGTTTCATGTGTATTACTACGGTGGTTTAAACACAGTTTTAGTTATATAACGACATTTCATGAGTAGCACTACGGTGGTTTAAACACAGTTTTAGTTATATAATGACGTTTATGAGTAGAACTACGGTGGTTTAAACAAAGTTTTAGTTATATAATGACGTTTCAGGAGTAGTACTACTGTGGTTTTAACACAGTTTTAGTTATATAACGACGTTTCAGGAGTAGTACTACTGTGGTTTAAACACAGTTTTAGTTATATAACGACGTTTCATGAGTAGAACTACGGTGGTTTAAACACAGCTTTAGTTATATAACGACTTTTCATGAGTAGTACTACTGTGGTTTAAACACAGTTTTAGTTATATAACGACGTTTCAGGAGTAGTACTACTGTGGTTTAAACACAGTTTTAGTTATATAACGACGTTCATGAGTAGAACTACGGTGGTTTTAACACAGTTTTAGTTATATAACGACGTTCATGTGTAGTACTACTATGGTTTAAACACAGTTTTAGTTATATAACGACGTTTCATGAGTAGAACTACGGTGGTTTTAACACAGTTTTAGTTATATAACGACGTTCATGTGTAGTACTACGGTGGTTTAAACACAGTTTTAGTTTATAACGACGTTTCATGAGTAGAACTACGGTGGTTTTAACACAGTTTTAGTTATATAACGACGTTCATGTGTAGTACTACGGTGGTTTAAACACAGTTTTAGTTTATAACGACGTTTCATGTGTATTACTACGGTGGTTTAAACACAGTTTTAGTTATATAACGACATTTCATGAGTAGCACTACGGTGGTTTAAACACAGTTTTAGTTATATAATGACGTTTATGAGTAGAACTACGGTGGTTTAAACAAAGTTTTAGTTATATAATGACGTTTCAGGAGTAGTACTACTGTGGTTTTAACACAGTTTTAGTTATATAACGACGTTTCAGGAGTAGTACTACTGTGGTTTAAACACAGTTTTAGTTATATAACGACGTTTCATGAGTAGAACTACGGTGGTTTAAACACAGCTTTAGTTATATAACGACTTTTCATGAGTAGTACTACTGTGGTTTAAACACAGTTTTAGTTATATAACGACGTTTCAGGAGTAGTACTACTGTGGTTTAAACACAGTTTTAGTTATATAACGACGTTCATGAGTAGAACTACTGTGGTTTTAACACAGCTTTAGTTATATAACGACTTTTCATGAGTAGAACTACTATGGTTTAAACACAGTTTTAGTTATATAACGACGTTTCAGGAGTAGTACTACTGTGGTTTAAACACAGTTTTAGTTATATAACGACGTTCATGAGTAGAACTACTGTGGTTTTAACACAGCTTTAGTTATATAACGACGTTTCATGAGTAGAACTACGGTGGTTTAAACATAGCTTTAGTTATATAACGACGTTTCATGAGTAGAACTACTGTGGTTTAAACACAGTTTTAGTTATATAACGACGTTTCAGGAGTAGTACTACTGTGGTTTAAACACAGTTTTAGTTATATAACGACGTTTATGAGTAGAACTACGGTGGTTTAAACACAGTTTTAGTTATATAACGACGTTTCAGGAGTAGTACTACTGTGGTTTTAACACAGTTTTAGTTATATAACGACGTTCATGAGTAGAACTACGGTGGTTTAAACACAGTTTTAGTTATATAACGACGTTTCAGGAGTAGTACTACGGTGGTTTAAACACAGCTTTAGTTATATAACGACGTTTCATGAGTAGTACTACGATGGTTTAAACACAGTTTTAGTTATATAATGACGTTCATGAGTAGAACTACTGTGGTTTAAACACAGTTTTAGTTATATAATGACGTTCATGTGTAGTACTACGGTGGTTTAAACACAGTTTTAGTTATATAACGACGTTTCATGAGTAGAACTACGGTGGTTTAAACACAGTTTTAGTTATATAACGACATTTCATGAGTAGCACTACGGTGGTTTAAACACAGCTTTAGTTATATAACGACGTTTCATGAGTAGAACTACCGTGGTTTAAACACATTTTTAGTTATATAACGACGTTTCATGTGTAGTACTACGGTGGTTTAAACACAGTTTTAGTTATATAACGACGTTTCATGGGTAGAACTACGGTGGTTTAAACACAGTTTTAGTTATATAACGACGTTTCATGAGTATTACTACAGTGGTTTAAACACAGTTTTAGTTATATAACGACGTTTCATGAGTAGTACTACGATGGTTTAAACACAATTTAGTTATATAACGACGTTTCATGAGTATTACTAGGATGGTTTAAACACAGTTTTAGTTATATAACGACGTTTCATGAGTATTACTAGGATGGTTTAAACGCAGTTTTAGTTATATAATGACGTTCATGAGTAGTACTATTGTGGTTTAAACACAGTTTTAGTTATATAACAACGTTTCCAGAGTAGTACTTACGATGGTTTAAACACAGTTTTAGTTATATAACGACGTTTCATGAGTAGTACTACGATGGTTTAAACACAGTTTTTAGTTATATAATGACGTCTCCCAGAGTAATACTACGGTGGTTATAAAACAGTTTTAGTTATATAATGACGTTTAATGAGTAGTACCACGGTGGTTTAAACACAGTTTTAGTTATATAACGACGTTTCATGTGTAGTACTACAGTGGTTTAAACACAGTTTTAGTTATATAACGACGTTTCATGAGTAGTTCTACGGTGGTTTAAACACAGTTTTAGTTATATAATGACCTCTCCAGAGTAATACTACGGTGGTTATAAAACAGTTTTAGTTATATAATGACGTTTCATGAGTAGTACTACGGTGGTTTAAACACAGTTTTAGTTATATAACGACGTTCATGAGTAGAACTACTGTGGTTTAAACACAGTTTTAGTTATATAACGACGTTGATGAGTAGAACTACTGTGGTTTAAACACAGTTTTAGTTATATAATGACGTTTATGAGTAGTACTACGGTGGTTTATACAGTTTTAGTTATATAACGACGTTCATGAGTAGAACTACTGTGGTTTAAACACAGTTTTAGTTATATAATGACGTTCGTAGTACTACGGTGGTTTAAACACAGTTTTAGTTATATAACGACGTTCATGAGTAGAACTACTCTGGTTTAAACACAGTTTTAGTTATATAACGACGTTCATGAGTAGTACTACGGTGGTTTAAACACAGTTTTAGTTATATAACGACGTTCATGAGTAGAACTACTGTGGTTTAAACACAGTTTTAGTTATATAATGACGTTTCATGAGTAGTACTACTGTGGTTTAAACACAGTTTTAGTTATATAATGACGTTTCATGAGTATTATTACGGTGGTTTAAACACAGTTTTAGTTATATAACGACGTTTCATGAGTAGTACTACTGTGGTTTAAACACAGTTTTAGTTATATAATGACGTTTCATGAGTATTATTACGGTGGTTTAAACACAGTTTTAGTTATATAACGACGTTTCATGAGTAGTACTACGGTGGTTTAAACAAAGTTTTAGTTATATAACGACGTTTCATGAGTAATACTACGGTGGTTTAAACACAGTTTTAGTTATATAATGACGTTTATGAGTAGTACTACGGTGGTTTAAACACAGTTTTAGTTATATAACGACGTTCATGAGTAGAACTACTGTGGTTTAAACACAGTTTTAGTTATATAATGACGTTTCATGAGTAGTACTACTGTGGTTTAAACACAGTTTGAGTTATATAATGACGTTTCCAGAGTAGTACTACGATGGTTTAAACACAGTTTTAGTTATATAATGACGTTTCATGAGTAGTACTACGGTGGTTTAAACAAAGTTTCAGTTATATAACGTTTCATGAGTAATACTACGGTGGTTTAAACACAGTTTTAGTTATATAATGACGTTTCCAGAGTAGTACTACGGTGGTTTAAACACAGTTTTAGTTATATAATGACGTTTCATGAGTATTATTACGGTGGTTTAAACACATATTTAGTTATATAACGACGTTTCATGAGTAGTACTACGGTGGTTTAAACAAAGTTTTAGTTATATAACGACGTTTTATGAGTAATACTACGGTGGTCTAAACACAGTTTTAGTTATATGATGACGTTTCGTGAGTAGTAATACGGTGGTTGATTAAACAAAGTTTTAGTTATATAACGACGTTTCATGAGTAGTACTACGGTGGTTTAAACACAGTTTTAGTTATATAACGACGTTTCATGAGTAATACTACGATGGTTTAATCACAGTTTTAGTTATATAACGACGTTTCATGAGTAGTACTACGGTGGTTTAAACAAAGTTTTAGTTATATAACGACGTTTTCTGAGTAGTATTACGGTGGTTTAAACACAGTTCTAGTTATATAACGACGTTTCCTGAGTAGTTCTACGGTGGTTTAAACACAGTTTTAGTTATATAATGACGTTTCATGAGTAGTAATACGGTGGTTGATTAAACAAAGTTTTAGTTATATAACGACGTTTCATGAGTAGTACTACGGTGGTTTAAACACAGTTTTAGTTATATAACGACGTTTCATGAGTAGTACTACGATGGTTTAAACACAGTTTTCGTTATATAACGACGTTTCATGAGTAGTACTACGATGGTTTAAACACAGTTTTAGTTATATAACGACGTTTTCTGTATAGTATTACTGTGGTTTAAACACAGTTTTAGTTATATAACGACGTTTCCTGAGTAGTACTACGATGGTTTAAACACAGTTTTAGTTATATAACGACGTTTCATGAGTAATACTACGGTGGTTTAAACACAGTTTTAGTTATATAATGACGTTTCATGAGTAATACTACGGTGGTTTAAACACAGTTTTAGTTATATAACGACGTTTCCTGAGTAGTATTACGGTGGTTTAAACACAGTTCTAGTTATATAACGACGATTCCGGAGTAGTACTACGGTGGTTTAAACACAGTTTTAGTTATATAACGACGTTTCATGAGTAATACTACGGTGGTTTAAACACAGTTTTAGTTATATAACGACGTTTCATGAGTAGTACTACGGTGGTTTAAACACAGTTTTAGTTATATAACGACGTTTCATGAGTAATACTACGGTGGTTTAAACACAGTTTTAGTTATATAATGACGTTTCATGAGTAATACTACGGTGGTTTAAACACAGTTTTAGTTATATAATGACGTTTCATGAGTATTACATGAATGGTTTAAACACAGTTTTAGTTATATAACGACGTTTCATGTGTATTACTACGGTGGTTTAAACACGGTTTTAGTTATATAACGACGTTTCATGTGTATTACTACGGTGGTTTAAACACAGTTTTAGTTATATAATGACGTTTAATGAGTAGTACTATGGTGGTTTAAACACAGTTTTAGTTATATAACGACGTTTCCTGTGTAGTACTACGGTGGTTTAAACACAGTTTTAGTTATATAACGACGTTTCATGAGTAGTACTACGGTGGTTTAAACACAGTTTTAGTTATATAACGACGTTTCATGAGTAATACTACGGTGGTTTAAACACAGTTTTAGTTATATAATGACGTTTCATGAGTAATACTACGGTGGTTTAAACACAGTTTTAGTTATATAATGACGTTTCATGAGTATTACATGAATGGTTTAAACACAGTTTTAGTTATATAACGACGTTTCATGTGTATTACTACGGTGGTTTAAACACGGTTTTAGTTATATAACGACGTTTCATGTGTATTACTACGGTGGTTTAAACACAGTTTTAGTTATATAATGACGTTTAATGAGTAGTACTATGGTGGTTTAAACACAGTTTTAGTTATATAACGACGTTTCCTGTGTAGTACTACGGTGGTTTAAACACAGTTTTAGTTATATAACGACGTTTCATGAGTAATACTACGGTGGTTTAAACAAAGTTTTAGTTATATAATGACGTTTCATGAGTAGTACTATGGTGGTTTAAACACAGTTTTAGTTATATAACGACGTTTTATGAGTATTGTTACGGTGGTTTAAACACAGTTTTAGTTATATAACGACGTTTTCTGTATAGTACTACTGTGGTTTAAACACAGTTTTAGTTATATAATGACGTTTCATGAGTAGTACTACTGGTTAATTCATCCTGATTCAAACGAGTCAATCGTTGTATGTACCGCTTCAGTGGTGTAGTGGCAGATCGTCCGCCGCGGGTATGGAAGGTCACGGGTTTTATCCCAGGCCGAGTCATACTAACGATCTTAAATATATAAGTAATTGATTTCCGTCCTTGGCGCTCATGGTTGTATATTTAGTTTTAGCATTATCTTGTGGTCCATTACCAAAATTGTTCAAATTGTGCCCCTGGCATCGGCTCTGATGTCTTCTGTATTCCATAGAGATATATAGGGAAAAGCTATTCTTGTCTAAAACGGAAAGGCCTAGAGCTTAGATAGTTGATGTATAGCATTGTCTCATAGTCCTCTACCGGACCCCTGGGGTCACCTGTTTTACAAAGAGATACATAGGGAAAAGTTTTGAAAATCGTCTTGTCTGAAACTGAAAGGTTTAGAGTTTAGATATTTGGTGTGTAGCATTGTCTCATAGTCCTTTACCAATAGTGATCAAACTGTGCCCATATGGTCAAAATTGGCCAGCCCCGGGAGTGACCTGTTTTACATAGAGTTTTATACGGAATTTGTGAAAATCTTTTCTTCTTAAACCAAAAAGGCCTATAGCTTAGATGTTTAGTGTGTGGTATTGTATAGTGTTCTTCTACCAATATTGCTCGAATTATGCCCCTGGTCAAAATTTGCCATGCCCTAGTTTTGGGTCACCTGTTTTGCATACAGAGATATATAGGACAAACGTAGAAATCTTCTCATCTGAAACAGACCTATCAGTTTCCTTATGTCATAGATTGGTTAGGTTATTTTGCCTTGTGGCAAGTGAAGCTATGTTTGATAGTTGGCCTCTTGTATGAGGTGAGCAATCTAGAGCCATCATGAACCTCTTGTTGTCGGTATCTATGTGGTTACGCATGTACACAATGGATGTTCATTTGTTCAACATTTTCAGCTGTTAAATATTCTTATTTTCCCCAGTTTTCACGTGCTCTGCTGTGAACATGTGGGTTGGAATAGTCAGAATGATTTCCAGTACATTTCTCCTTGTCCTACTGGTGCATTCATCCCAAGGTCAAACCGCGACTGATGCCATCAATCTGAGACAATATTTATTTGTAAGCAAATCCTACGACACACGGATACGACCAACAACCTACCAGGGTTACCCGACTCGTACGTATACCTCTTATTATCATTATTATTATTTTCAGTTAATAAAAAACATGGTACATCATAACATATAATACACACAAGTAAGAATGTAGTACTTTAGCAGCCCAAATACACGACATAAATATGAACGTGTTGTGTTTAAAGGTTACTTGCACCTCACACAGACAGTAACACTTGTAGGAAAAGAATATATTTCTAAATGCCTTCATTTCCCTCCCCTTTATTCCTTTCAGCGCCATCATCCCTAAAGTTGTCTATTCCAAGTTTTTGGAATAATTCGAGCCGACTCGCCCGAATCTTAATTTGTTCGCAAACACATCAATATTGCCATTGCTGCTAAAACAGCCAAACTTTTCCAACGTACAACATGTATCTGCAGTAGACGACTTTAAATACTTATTTTAAAGACTTTGAACACTTTTTATGAACGAAAGTTTAATTATTGGAAAGAGTTGAAAACATTGTGGCAAGATGAGTGCGTTTGATTTTTAAGTTTGTTCAGTTATAAATACTATATAAATATATAGAAGAAGTTTATTTCAAATATAAGTTCACTGGGCCACATGACCCATGAGAAAAACAAAATACACAACTAAACATTACACATGACATAGCAAGTGGAGTGCATTTACCAATTTACAAGTACATACATTTGAAAGAGGTAAAATGTCGCGTCATAGACGGAGAAGGTGTTGTCCAAACGTATCATATCCTCATCACTACTGCATATATACAAGCTTACCATGCAATACAGTTTAATATAACACAATATAATATAATATAATAAAATATAATATAATATAATATAATATAATATAATATAATATAATATAATATAATATAATATTATATTATATTATATTATATTATATTATATTATATTATATTATATTATATTATATTATATTATATGATTCAAAATAACATAACATAATATAATACAATATGTCCCGTATAGGCAAGGGGCATATTGACACAAGTATGAAACATACACATCAATAAATGAAGATGATATCATTACATAAAATGTAAAGACAACACAACATGTATATTAACAACTTATTTGTTGTACATTTTATATTACCATTACAAACCATATCTTAATTACATGTGTACTTAAATGTCTTAGTTTAGAACATTAGTGCATTCGAAAAGTTGTTTTAGTTTATACATGCTAAAAAAATGTCGCCGTGATATAACTGAGCTAATGTATAAAACGGCGTAAAACCTCAATAACAATAATGGATCAGGTGAGATCATTAGCATTTTGTTCCCAGTACTTTTCTACATGAGCTTGACTCATTCTGTGGTGATAGTTGAGACCGTAAGTGGTAATGGGTCTAAACTGTTATACGCAAGTCAACTTGTACCTTTTTCCTAGAGACAGGCGGGTTCTTACAAAATGCGCTCTTAATAACCACGTGACACAACTCATGATCACACAGGAAACACTTTGAAATGACTGATTCACTGTTGAAAGCGACATGGAGCACGATATAATCTATGAAACATAATTGAAAAACTTTGCCTTCCATTATTGATGAATCAAGTTTGAAAATGAACCTTTCAGCCGTAGTTAGTATGTATAATTCAGGGGTGTAGCTCCCTTTAGGCACTGTAGGTACGTGCCTACACATTTTTTCTCAAAATGCCCCAAAATGCAGCTGCGGCGATAGATATATACGTAATGTATCGACCAGATCAGCATGCGCTGTCCGCACAGACTGATCCGGCCGACACATTCCGTCTTAGGGGGATAGATGTATAGAGTAGTGATTCCTAAAACAGAAAATATACAGCAGGCGAAAAGTGTCTATCCGGGTAGGCCTGTGTGGCATGATTAGGCTGATCCGGGTCGATAATTTACGCAGAGTCCACAGTGTTGATTTTCTCACGAGACGGCCTACACATTGATTATTGCAAAGCTACGCCCCTGTATAATTTACATAATGTATATTTACAAAATACTCATTTTACAGAAATATATGTGAACTTCCATCTACTTGCACTTAATGAAGTGAACGCTGAACAAGAAACGCTAAGGCTGACAGCATATCTTCAACTTAAATGGGCAGACGAGTTTTTGGCATGGAATCCGGCTGACTTTGGTGGCTTAGAGTCGTATCATTGGCCACAGGTAAGCGTTCGCATATCGTATATCAGACCTTATTAGGTTCCATAACTCAGGGCTCTAGATAAGGGGCGTTCCGCATGTTCTAAAAATCCTTAGTTGACCCTCTAACCCTATGTTGTGGGTACTCACAATAATCGTCTCAATGAGACAATTCTTTTGAGTTCCCACATTATAGGGTTTAGTTGTATAATAAGAGAAATAGTGTAGGGAAAAGAGCTATAAACTCCTTCTTATCAGGTTCCATAACAATAAGTTAAGTCTGTCCTTTGAATATATGCTTAAGCATTCGATTGATCAGACGCATACTCATTCTTATAACTGACCTCTGCGTAATATATCGACCCAGATCAGCCGGCGCTGTCCGCACAGACTGATCCGAGCCGACACATTCCGTATCAGGGAGATAAAGATATAGAGTAATTATTCCTGAAACAGAAAATCCACATCTGTCTGGGTAAGCCTGCGCGGAATGCTTAGGCTGATCCGGGTTGATACTTTACGCTTTCAACACCTTTTCAGTAATACCACGGCGTTTTCTGGTTAAGTTACCAGTACTACTGGTTCATTCATCGTGAAACCAGCGAGTTAGTCGTACTGCTTACCCCACTACCCTAATCACCAATGAAAGAGGGAAAGCCATTACTTCCAAATTTAAAGTCTTTGGTATGACCCGGCCGGGGATCGAACCTTGTTAATGAAAAGCATTCATGGTCAGGAATATTGACTATCATCAATTTGCCAATAATAAGAGCAGTATTCCAAGAAAACCAACGTTAAAAGTTCAGCGTAATTATGTTCTAATGTATTAATATACAATTGATACGATGTATTGGTTGACTTATTTTCATAATAATCCGGACAATGTTGATTTTGTCGAGTGATACATCTTAAGTCAGGATAAAGTCTGGAAGCTCGTGAGAACATTAATCATTGGATTTCTTCCAATTGTGTTTTACAAGATAAAGAGATAATATGTACACAGCTGTATTTGATTGTAGGCCACCTACCCATAACAACTGAATATAATATTCCAACATTTCTAACAACATTAATCGTATTAATAACAGGATGTAGACATTGATGCCATCGTTCAAGTACATAATACATACTGTTGTGTCAATCATACCCACAGAAACTTTAAATACTGATATAGCAGGGAGTGCCCCGATACGTATCAACAACTTGATACGTATGTACAGATTCCCTGTCCCTGTCCATCACTGTCTGCAATGGGTCTCAATTGTAATGGTATAGTTGGTAGTACATAATCCAGCATTGAAATCCATGTAATCTATTTAAGTCATCTGATCATCTAATCGTTAGATATCCTGCTAAGATCTGTATTATTAATAACTGGCCTAGTGTCCGTACTATAAAGTAGTACATAATAAGTGTTACTATCAAGACGGGTCTGTTAATGTTCAATAGAGTACAATATGTTAATTAATTGATCCAATTATACAAATTGTTTACATACTTAAATAATAAGTCTACATAAGTGACATCCCAGTGATGAGATTCAAATATGGAAACAAATATGCATGCGATTATAAGCAGTACACATATTGTAAAACATCATGACAAGAGAGTAAAGTGTTTATTATGCAGTATGGCTTTTATCTCTTTTAATAACTACATGTATACCTTCAATAATTGAACATTTCTTTGTCTTGGTCTAGATGTTTTTAAACTTGTTTTTTTTTTTGGCAAAAGGGTTACATATAGGAAGGTTTTCATGTTTTATCTTATACATAATTGAAAATATTAACCCAGAAGTAAACTAATTTGTTTAGATATATAAGATTTTGACCAATTATCCACAATGTACAAAACATATGCAAATGCATATGAGAATGACGCTTACTCTAATAATACAAGAATATTGAAAATATACATGGCTAAGCTTATACTATTTTCCGCGTAATTTAACTTCCTGATTTTAAAAAACTCTTCCAACAATTTTGCAAGAGTTTGTATGCCCGTCGGTCTGAATTCAGCCATTTTTTCATTGAATAGTTTTATTGACGGATATGATTATTTCCATTTTGCGTGAAGTATAAAGCCCTGACATTCATCATAAGCAGAGTATACCATCAAGTAAATGGAACTCATCCTCCACCACATGTATATACAATGTATCGTTTAAGGCACACCACACTCATGAGAGTTATGATCAATATGTGTATGTATACCGTTTTCAACATTTAAGCAATGGCTTCATCATCTGAAATTTGATAATAACCAACGATTGTAAAACCACATATGAATTAAAAAAATATCTTTATGCATATAGTAGTGATTTTAAAAATTTGTGATAATTTGCTTTAGGTGAATCACTTTTTCTTTTAATTGGAGAGAACATTGTATTTATCGTTGTCTAAACATATGAATTCAAACACGGCTACCCTATTTTTCTCTGAAGCGTATAGGGGATCCGTAAGTCACAGAGCGGGATAAAAGGCACAACCGTTCATTTACATATGAACTTAATTAAGTATGGAGCCAGTCATAGCATTACGTAATTCATATCTGTATTACAAGGTACTTGTGTGTGATGTTTGTGTCAAATCAACACTCGTGTAAGGGGAAATGACCGAAAGGATTATACAGCGGAATATAAGGAATGACCATTAATATACCTTTAACCAGGAGTAAGGATGGAAGCCAGTATTAGCATGGCGTAATTCCTATGTGCATTGATAGGCACTTGTGAATGAATCTTCGCGTATAACTAACACTCGCGTTGGAGGAATTTAACCAGAGGATTATACAGCGGGATATAAGGAATAACCATTAATTTACATATCTGAATTAATAGGCACTCGGGGATGAATCCATACATACCATCCACATGTGTATACATGAAGCACGAATTGACCCGCGGACGCTTAGTCAAACAATTGTATAAAATGAATCATAACCATCAATTTACCATTAAACATGATTAAGTATAGAAGACCATAATAACATGAATCATAACCATCAATTTACTATTAAACAGGATTAAGTATAGAACGTAATTCATATCTGGTTTTCAAGGCGCCCGGTCATTATTTTTGTTATATTGGAATGATGCACCCGGTTGCACCTGAGTGTGCTGAAGATTCTTGTGAACCCGCGCACGATATATCATGTAATTGAAGTTTTAACCTTCCGCTGACAGGTATATGTAGGAATAATATATTCAGGCTGAAGTGTAATGTAATAATGCAAAGCAATCATGTTATCTTCAAACAGGATGAAGTCTGGAAACCCGTTATAGCATTACGCAATTCATATCTGGACTACAAAGCACTCGGGGATGAAACCTTGGATGTTACAAATAGTTATTTCGGTGTAATTGTGTGGATGCCATTTCAGGTAATAATAAACTCACGTGAATTATTTGGCAATCTTAATGACAAACAACTCCTCGTTTGAGAATGTTAATTTGTTTTTGTAGAATTTGCGAACAGTGAAGACTCAGACGAGTCCGTCCATCACTATTCGTTGACACGTCGCATACTATGAGCCGTGCCGCGATAAAACCAACATTGTGGAATCTGCGTAAAGTATCGACCCGGATCAGACTAAGCATGCCACGCAGGCTTACCCGGATATACACTTTTCGTCTCCTGTGGATATTCTGTTTGAGGAATCATTACTCTATCCCCCTGAGACGGAATGTGTCGGCCGGATCAGTCTGCGCGGACAGCGCAGGCTGATCTGGTCGATACATTACGCAGATGTCTATCGCCGCACCAACATTGTGGAATCTGCGTATAGTATCGACCCGGATCAGACTAAGCATGCCGCACAAGCTTACCCGGATATACACTTTTCGTCTCCTGTGGATATTCTGTTTCAGGAATCATTACTCTATCCCCCTGAGACGGAATGTGTCGGCCGGATCAGTCTGCGCGGACAGCGCAGGCTGATCTGGTCGATACATTACGCAGATGTCTATCGCCGCACCAACATTGTGGAATCTGCGTATAGTATCGACCCGGATCAGCCTAAACATGCCTCACAAGCTTACCCGGATAGACACTTTTCGCCTCCTTTATTTTTTTGTTTCAGGAGTCATTACTCTATACCTCTATTCCACTGTGACGGAATGTGTCGGCCCGGATCAGTCTGTGCAGACAGCGCATGCTGATCTAGTCGATACATTATGCAGAGGCCATACTGTTGGTTTTCTCGCGGGATGGCTCAATTATGTCTTAACTCAATTGTCTGACTAAAACATGAGAGCTGCTTATTGGGGTGCAAGGTGCTACTTATTTTAAGTACTGTTCGGTATAAACAAAGATACATCATTTATACGATTTTATATTTCGATATGTACAGCAGTATGAAAATGTTCACGTTGTTGCCTTTATTTGGATATATACAACACTACGTGTTTTTAGTGTGTACGATGTTGTTGCATTAGGGATATATTTATATAAAACTGTTTTTATTTGGCATGATATGACTTATTTGTATATATATAGGATAATACACGATGTTGCTTATATGTGGATATATAAAACTTTTTTTAAATGGCACGATGTTGCTGACATGTAGATATATACAAAATTATTTTTTGCACAATGCTGCTTCATTTTAGGAACTGTTTATACATATATATTCATAATGCACTTTGTTGTTTATTTGTGGTTATATATAACAATATTTATAATGCACTATGTTACTTATTTGTGGTTATATACAACACTATTTATAATGCACTATGTTGCTTATTTGTGGTTATATACATCAATATTCGTAATGCAATATGTTGCTTATATGTGGTTATATACAACAATATTTATAATGCACTATGTTGCTTATTTGTGGTTATATACAACAATATTTATAATGCACTATGTTGCTTATGTGTGGTTGTATTCACCAGTTTTCATAATGCACTATGGTACCTATATGTTGGTTATATACAACAATATTCATTAATAATGCACTATGTGGATTATATGTGGTTATATACAACATAATTTATAATGCACTGTTTTGCTTATAAGTGGTTATATACAACAATATTAATAATGCACTATGTTTCTTATATGTGGTTATATACGACATAATTTATAATGCACTATGTTGATTATATGTGGTTATATACAACATGATTTATAATGCACTATGTTGCTTATATGTGGTTATATACAACACTATTAATAATGCACTATGTTGCTTATATGTGGTTATATACAACATAATTTATTATGCACTGTGTTGGTTATATGTGGTTGTATACATCAATATTTAATATACACGATGCTGCCTCATTGTGGGTATATACACCAGTAGATATATTGCATAATGTTAGTTATATGAAGATGTATTCAAGCAAAACTATATTACACAATGTTGTTTACATGTGAATATCTACTAAAGTATTTATTTGTGCTGCTTATATGTAGATATATACAACGGCTATTTCTTTTGGACGAGCCTGCGTATTTCCATTTTAATACATCACAACGTCATCTTGCACGATTCTGTGACATATTACAGGTTTTCAACTGGCTGTAATTTTGGAATTATACTTCAATGACGACACTTTGGTCGTTCCTGGTTATTTGCATGTATATATAACATAGCGTCATCTTGCACGATTCTGTGACATATTACAGGTTTTCACCTCGACGTGTTCTATGGACGTGACGTATTACCCCTTCGATAAACAGACGTGTCACGTGAAGTTCGTTGCTTGGGGATACACCGGAAATGAGGTGAGTGACATTGATTACTCGTTTAATTATAGGCATTAAGGATACACTTCCTGATTGTAACGTCATATCGATATCAATTGTATCTTTACCCTTCCCGTGTATGCATCTGCAGCAGACGAATGCTACCAATAATGTGGCAAATATTGTTGAAAACTTGCCAACGATGAGAAATTAGTATTTTTTGCAACAATGTTGTCAACTCTTTTCAATAAATTGAAATTACATTTATAGTGTTGATTTATGTTTTGCCTATGTTCTGCTTTCAATGTCGTTTGTCACAGATTTTGTGTATGCCGGAACAGGTTAAATCAAAGAACCGATCCTTGCTATGTGTGAATTACAGACTTGTCAGTACCTTCGCTCTTTGTTATCATAATACAGGAAGTATCCGATCATGCTGACCAAATAACGACCAAACACATACTCAATGAAGTCGCCAGTGCCATTAAAGTTAAGCAACCCTGTAGGAATTGTTAATGTCCGTATGAATTCGATATGAATCGGTATTGTCCGCCTCAACCATTTACATCGGAAATGACTGGCAAGACCACACATAATACCGATATTTTTTGGATTTATTTTATGGTTCGTTACAATAAAATACAAGAACACAGTATCAAGGTAAAGTTCATTCTAGAACTACCAAAAAAGGAAAAGAAACTTACAGGTTCACCGACCATTTTAAGTTGTACGAGTTAAAATCAGAGGTCATCCTTATACCGCACTTTCAATTTTAGAAAATACAGGATGATCTGAAAATGGTCCCTGATGTGTTAGCATAGCTAATAGCAAACACTAACACTCAGTCAGAGGTTATTCAACGTAATAAACAACACTTACAACAACATCGTTATTGTCCAATGGGAGACAACTTCAGTTTCATATTCCCTTGACAAAATTGTCAACCCGGCAAGCCAATCATATTCAATTCCCTTTGACCTACACCTGAATGTTTGTGTTTAAAAAGGTGTTGTGTCTATTATTAGGTTGCAATGGTTGGTGGAGACAAAGGTATCGTTTTGGACGAATACGAAAAGAACCCTCAATGGGAATTACTTGACACAAGCTGGGAAGTTATTTATAGCGACACTGACGTGACGATTTCGTTTACAATGACGATGAAGCGCGTGCCAAGTTACGTCATATTTACTGCACTACTTCCAGTGTTACTGTTAACGATTTTGAACATTTTTGTGTTTATTCTACCATGTGAATCTGGAGAAAGGGTAGGATACGCAGTGACTGTATTTTTGTCTTTTGCTGTTTTCTTTACACTCATATCAGACGTCCTTCCCGATTCTGTCGCCCTATTTACGATATACATAATTACTATGACAGCCCAAAGTGCATTGATTTGTTTGATTGCTATTGTACAAGTTCGATTAAGTGTCAAGGACGAAAAGGAAGATCCGATTCCAAAATGGTTGACATTTGTATCGAAAATAAGAAACTGTAAATGGTCTGGCAATCTGAAGGTTAAGCAAAAGGTTGCGGCATTAAGTAAAACACCTGTTATCATGTTAAAACGCACTGAAAACGTTCTGCCAATTAGTGATAAAGGACGAGATGAAAGCGATGACGGTGAAGACGTCATTGAAGCAGAAGATACCTGGAAAAGCACCATATCCGCCTTGGATTACGTTTTAACTATTTTATTCACGTTGGTTTCCATAATTGTTACAGCAGTTTGCATTGGAATAAGTGCATTGCAGAATGAATAATATTCGCTCATTTCCCGAGAACGCTAGTATATTGAAATGTATGCATGTATAATCCAGTCAGCTCCCTCACCTCCCCTAAATTTGTAACACGCATAACAGTATGAAGCGCCCCCTGGAGAAGATTTACTATAGTACATTTATATTTTGATCAATATTCATCCGTATAAATACATGTACTGCGAAATCAAAATAAAATTGGTATTATCTTACTTGAGTATTTGGTGTTTGAAAAATTGTAACCCAGCATTATGAAGTGTTTTTGTTTGTAGTTGGTCTTGCACACTTTCAACACATAATCAGTTATATAACGGCCTTTCCTTGGTAATGTACCAGTCTAACTGGTCCATTTATACTTATACTAGATATACTCAGTCTTAATACTAATAAACATGGTCTGGTGTTTTACGCCATTTTAAAAAAATTGTCCATTCAAACTTCCTGACACCAGCCAGTCAGTCAGTCGTAATGCTAACCCCATAACCCTGATCGCAAAAGAAGGCAAATATCCCAAAAAAATTAAAAGTCTTTAGTATGACACGGCCGGGGATCAACCCGCAACCTCTCGCCCTCGAGGGAGGACGCTCTACAACTGACACATCCCTTAGCGCCTAGGAGAGAACTCCATTTTTATAGTGGTTTGTATGACCTGACCGTGTACCGAACCGGCGACCTCCCGCTCTCCAGCCGGACGCTTTATCACTGCACCAGCGAGTCGGTCACGTTAATATTTAGAAAGGGTAGGATACGCAGTGACTGTATTAAGGGCTTGGCGTGAAACGGTTGTAACTAAAATTGGTATTAGTTTACCAAGGTTAATCACCTCGCCATAACGTCTTTAAAAGCGTTAAACCTTTTTGCTTGGTGAACAATGAAAATTTGCATTGTTTACAAAGGGGTCAAACTTGCCCCTAAACCAGGCTTTTCAAAATAGGTTTTTAGTTACAACCGTTTCACGCCAAGCCCTCGATATGTTCGTCCTTAGCAGTTTTCTTTACACTAACATCAGACCTACTACCAGAATAAATATCGCCCTATTTATCAGCCCAAAGTGAATTAATTTGTTTGATTGCTATGTAATACGTTTACGTGAACCCCAAATGTATAACTATGATATATGTTTAATGAAATGGGTCGTAGTTGAATTTTCTTTGTATATTACGATTACGCTTAACCATTTCCCATTTGCAGATGACTATTGAAGCATTTGCAGCAAACGATTAGTAGTAGTAATACGAGTAGTGAAGGGAGAATTAGAAATCATTTCTCCTTTTGCCAACAATGATTTCACTTATATTCAATAGTGGTACTTGAACTGTAGATGAAGTATGATATTTACCTGTAATGGATAGGCCAATGCCGATTTACCTTTGTATATTACATGTAACCCTTTCCGCTTATGACGCATCTACAACAGTCCACTTTTGAAAACCGTATGACACAATGATAAATTGCCCACAACGAGCAAGTTTTCCCTTTGCCAGAATGATTTCACTTATACAATACAATTTATTTTATTGCATAAAAACTACAAATTTTAAAGCAAGTTAAACAAAAATTATTTTGTTACCTGTAATGGGTCGGAGTCGAATTTACCTGTGTACATTACTCTTAACCTGTTCGCTTTGTACATTATTTACTTTTAAAGGGCCTTTCTCACACACTGAGGGTTTTAATTTTTACTCTTATAACCATTTGAACATTAGAAACATTCATTGCATGTCAAAACCGTTAAAACATAGCGCTGTTTAGTTAAAAACCGCATGCAATCAATGATGCAAAGACATGATTTAAATATGTTTTGTTGTTTAAAATGACAGCTTTAACTTGTGGAAGAATCCCCTGCAGTTCATCCGTTACGTGACATATTTCGGTTTAAATCCTTTCCGACATACACTAACTATTCAGCAGACGATTTCAAAAACATCTAGGGAAAATTGTAAATGAATATTTTTTCAGTCGAGTTGAATACATGTAGCAAAAGGAGATCGTGTTTCATGTAACTGTCTGCAATTTCTTCCTAAGCCAACCTATTAGCTTTTATAAGTCATTTTCTTGCTCCAGATGCGACGAGTTGGATCTATCTGTAGGAAAGAGGTAACCTATCTCTTTCAACGCCGAATTATTTAAAGTAGACCCTTCTATGTTCAGAATCGGACGACTCTAATATCGTTGTGTAGGGGTTTTGGAATATTTTGATAACTAAAAGTCAAACAATGCTAATTTCCGGTGAGACAGCTCGTCACGAGATGACTCACCTGCATCTGTATTGTTTGCAAAAGCTCAATATTGCCTTTGGCGCTGAAATAGTTAAACCGTGAACAAGTTACATGTACTTGAAAAACTACCTGCGTTTTTGCAAGCTTATATTCATAGTTTACTCCACTAACAAGAATGTCGTACCTTATGTTTGCTCCGCTTTTTGGATTATTTCTGATGTCATATGATGTCCAGGCTGTTTGTC
>JASEVX010000002.1:7359957-7397457 GCA_031761405.1 Serripes groenlandicus | reverse complement strand
TATTTCTTCCAGTTCCCTTGTTTCTGTCGGCACGGCCTGCGCTAACCACCTTTTGAATATTCCTACATCACTTTTAGTTTTTTTCACAGTGTTTTTTGGTTTCTGTTCAATTACAAAGTCATCTATTTCAGAATCGGATAACATTTTAGTTTCAGTGTTACTCCTTGTTTGCAAACGACAATAATGATCCGGTGACAACAGGAGCTTTATCGTAACGCTTTATCTAGAGCGCCTGTCGATTCAAACTTTCATTCGGAACATTTTCACGTGTTTCGGTCTTTATCATAGGTTTAACATGGGACCTGTGAATCGTACAATACGAACAAAATACGGGTTATTTTGTACGTGCGTGCGTCCCGATACGGAAATATATTGTACGGTCACATGATTCGAATGAGCGTCTACGATTGGACGTATAAATTAGGTATATAATAAGTGTGTTTATCTAGTGTAAAGGCATTATACAATTATGCTGTGTATGGGGATATAGATGATTTCAGGTATGTCACAGAAAACTAACATTTTCTTATTTCTTTGTGACATACCGTAAATCATCTAATAAACAGCATAATTAGTTTAGCACTAGATAAACATTTACTTGACCGCCTCGATGATGTTGTGGTAGAGCGTCCACCTCGGATGCGGGCGGTCACAGGTTTTATCCCTTGCCGGGTCATACCACATTAAAATTGATAGTAAAGCTGCCTTCTGTGGTGAGGGTAGTTGGGTTAGCATTACGACTGACTGGCTGATGTCAGGATAAATAGACCAGTAGCACTGGTAACTTTCCCAGGAAAATACGTGATATAACATAAAACATGTTGAATGCGGAGTTTAACACCAAACAATAAACATTTACTTATTGCGTAAGTAATTTCAGGTATGTCACAGAAAACTATGGAAACAAGATAATGTTAGTTGTCTATGACTTTCCATAAACAGCATTTATATTACTTTAAAAGCACTAGATACACATACTTATTGTGTATACAATGTATATGCCTCATTGAACTGACTTTTTTTTTATAACATTTATGTACATTTTATCTTAACACGGTTTGTATATATGACATCCAACCTTTCAATACATTCCGGAATGAAAATGTACATGAACGGCTCCGTTTTTAAAATCCTGAAATCTTGGAGAAAAGTATAATTTGTGAGTGTGGGCTCTTGGGTAACATGTTTGTGGTTAAACTCAAACCCATTCAGCTTCTTACTTTTAAAAAAATCGATTTGAACTTTTTTTACATGAGTTTTCTTCCCTCTGGATAGAAATGCCACTTTAAATATTTTTGATTTTATCAAAATATATTTTTTAATTATATTTGTTTCACGCATCCAATTTGTCCTTGGAATAAACATATTCACCGTGGTGAAGACTAGTGATTTTAACCCGGAAATTAACTTTCTCGATGTAATAGTAAATAGAGAATAGGTAATACGATACTGGTACCAGTGGATAGATCAAGGCAATAATCTACCGTTGTAGATTGAATACAGTGAAGCATAACCTTAGTTATGTCTCATTTTGGAATAAAGTATCATAGGTTTTTTATAAAACAATAAATAAAATGGGCCGCTTAAAAATTCACGCAATAACTAGCTTTCTAGATTTTAAAATCTATGGAAAATCACATAAGCCTTCAGGAACGCATACGGAGTTAGATCAAAATATTTCCTTCAATATTTGAAGCCTCCTTATTAAAAGAAATTTGAGTGGAGTGACCCAAACTCATGAGCGTTTCCGATTCATCGTCTGAATACAAGATAAATGATTATTGACTTTACTAAATTGTTACTCATTTCAGATCAATAGGGGGAATGTAATGCAAATTTAATGATAAATTTAACACATCATATAACTACAAGTTAATTAATTCAATCATTAATATTCTATTATATTCAGGTAATCGAGGAAGAATGACAACACTATACAAGCCTTATACATTCATATATATGGTTAACACATACTATATCTACAGATAAATCAATAAATCGACTCTCCACTAATTAAACTATATTGCAGGTAATCGGAGTGGAATGGGCTGAACTATATTTTGCCTACAGTAAAAAGGGCATATTTGATCCGTATTACAACTACAAGATAAATTATACTATGGACTCCTCCGGCGCGGTCAAGGAGCAAGTGGTGGCCGATGAACTCGGCCTTAATTTGTGAGTATTTGATATGAGTCGCGTCTTGGTTTTTGTTTAGGTCTCGTTACATTTGTGGACAGTACCGACTCATGATAGTCTGACCTTTCCGCTTGCATATCGAGGGCTTGGAGTGAAACGGTTGTAACTAAAAACCTATTTTGAAAACCCTGGTTTAGGGGCAATTTTGACCCCTTTGTAAACAATGCAAATTTAGGTGCCATTACTAAGAACGAGCAATGGCACCTAAATTTCCATTGTTTACCAAGAAAAATGATTCACCGCTTTTAAAGACTTTATGGCGAGGTGATTAACCTTGGAAAAAAATACCAATTTTAGTTACAACCGTTTCACACTAAGCGCTCGATATAGAATAGTCCTGTTATATTATGTATCTCCTGACGTTAGACGAAATAAAATACAAAACGCCAGATACGGCTCATTTGTTGGAAAAACCACAGGTGCCAATATATAGTCGAATGCTATTTTTATATTTTAAACGAGACTGGCACCTGTGGGAAAAACAATATCAATTTCCAGGATTTGTTTATGAATTAATGTTGGCTTGGAAGTAAGTTGCGCATACATATAATTAGATGTAATGGAAGCCAAATCAATTTAAATAACCAATTGATTCTACATTCAGTTATTAGATAATCCACAACTTAAATCGAAGTTATAATTTATTTATTTGTTAATAATAACAAAGTGAAATTTATTAAAATATACAATGTACCACTCACTGTTCAACAGGGATTTGTTGTATAATCGAGTCGGATCTGTTACTTCTTTATTTCTTCTTTTTTTCAAATATGGTCAACGCTAAGGTAACATATGCCATATTCACGGCATCAATTGGGAATGTACCATTGATTGATTGGATGTCAACGTCGTCTTCAACGATATTTTAGTTATCTCACGGCGGTCAGGGCACCTAAGTGTTTCCTCATTTTCCGTAATCAGTACTCCACACAACAGCCCTCCTAGGCAACTGAACACCTTCGCATATACACTGTTTAGCGCAATAGTTGAAGTCGAATAAGGCTAGTCATAATGGTTCTTGTTAAACATCGGAAACAGTGAATGACAGCGTCGTGTTTAGAACGACCGATTTATTGACACGCCTCTTTGTTACCGACTGACACATCGCGGATCGACTGATAATCCAGCAGTGCCATCAATAAGGCTCATTGATTTAGTCGTTAGAGCATCCACCGCCAATGCGGAAGACCAGAATTCGAACGCAATCGAGTAATAACAACACCTAATAAATGGTAGTCATGGATTCCGTACACGGCGCGGAGGGCTGCGTGGATAACATTACGACTAATGAACAGATATGTTAACCTCGTTCAATTGGAACCAGGGTTGTACCTTTGGGTTATGAGTTCTACACGTTACCTTTAGGTTTAATTCTGCCCCACTGTTCGCTCACGTATTCGAAACCATGACATAGATGTTTTGCGTAACGAGGCAAGTACGTTTCCTATATATCAATATCTGCCTGATTTGTTCGATCAATTGCAATTCTAACCATTGAACATATCTTGTTTATATTCACAGTGACGTCACCCCAAAATGTATAAGAGGAACGGCTTTCCTTAAACTGACTACAAAAAAAGGCGAAACTGATCCAATGGCAAGATTTCAAAAGAATGGTATATTTGTATTTTATTTCTGTAATTGTCAAAATTGCTTATGACACTACTAATTTGGTTTGCAGTCTTACTTCTTAAGTCTTTGTTACAACGCGGAAACCGAACTATGAAAATGACTTTATATCATAAATGACATCGCCAGCGTGAAATAACGTCATTCTATATTTTTCGGTATATAACTAGTGTAATAATAATGCTACGTTATATAACTAGTGTAATAACAATGCTACGTAACGTCATAATGAAAAGCATTGAAAATGACCGCGCTATATAGCGATGTTATATATAGTTTGCGCTAATAATCGTCAAATTGGAATTTATGATATAAATATAATATAACATTCGTGGTCATTCAATACAAAATGTCATTAAACTCGTTTAATAAAATGTCGTATTGAATGACCACTCATGTAATATCCTCTATTTATAGTGCCAGCGGTTTGACGTTATATAGCGTTAGTCAATTTGGCGCTGAAACAGGCACATTTCATATACATTTTTTTTTTTTAATTCGTCTCATAAATCGCAAAGGTTCGCGGCATATCATCTTAGAAATGTCGTTTATGAAAAGTGATAATAAATAAACACTTATGAAATATCCTCTATAAAATGAAACAGTGACAAACAATTTTGGGACTCGTTGCCTGAGTAAAGACTAAGATAACTCTTTGCATACGCATAGTGGCAACATAGTCCGCAATTGACACGTAAATCTTGGTTTCGTATCCTGAACCATTATCAAAAGCGTTTCAAATATCATACGAATGGTCACAAAAACACAGTAGTATATGTATGGGTGTTTCAATGCACGATATGAACGCGTAAATATTGTGCTACAGCTAGGATACATATCTGCCCGATACGTCTGGCAATATGACTTAAACTATTCTTACATTCACTCAAAAGGGCCGATGTTGACCCTTGTGTGGTAAATTATTTTCATTCTTCACAGTTTTGTACAGATGTTAAATCTATGACTAAGATCTATTAATGCAAGTTCCCTAAACTCATGTATTTTGAAGAATGTGCATGTTAGTTTTTTAGAAGATCTTAACAATTTGTTTGATGTGTGCAGCTATACTTGTTTTTTAGATTGAAATTGCAGGGGTTTGGGGGCGTAGTCCTTGATCAGAATTTAGATGCGTCTGGCGATATGAAATAAACTATTCTAACATTCATTCACAGGGTTTATTGTGGTCGATAATTAGAAACAATTCCGTGACACACAGCCTTTAATCCTGACATTTCTTAATTAATAGGAACTGAGATGATGCAGTACTTTTGGTCATCCTGCCCTGACCAATATTTGTGGATTTTTAAATGCACGGGTGAACCGCGTGAACCGGGTGAACCGCGCAGTCATTGTCCAATAGATAGGATAGAAATTGGAATGGCGGTGCCATACCGGGGAATGATCCTAAGCCTGGAGAACCTACCTTGGTCGGCCATATTAACAGATCTACGTCGAGCCACGAAGATAGTACTTGGGACGGATGATTTGTATTGGGCATGGACTTTCGGAGAAAGCAGTAAGTCTTTTTGTATACAGCTTAAAACGGTATTCGTTCTATGCACTGTATGTTTCTTTCAGAATTATTACATCAGAACATTAGTACCAATTGTTTATAATTATTCTTCACCAAATTGTATATATTTTTTCCCGATAACGGAATTAGTACATTTGTACATGTGTACATTACTATGATTAGTACCAAGTATTTTTAAACGATCTACAATCTTTATATGATCTTTCCGTTTTTCGAAAATAGTACATAATTACATTAGTACCATTTGTTATAAAATAATCTACACCAATGTTCTTTCCGTCGTTTAGTCTTAGTGAGTAGTTCACTTCACTTCAAATGATTTGCACGGTTGCTTTATGGTTTCGAATGTCAACAATTGGCGCTCTGAATGTACTTGAAATTGCCAGATTTACATTTTAGCAAATCCATGGCTTCATTGTGAACAGAAACTATTGTTGATCTGATTATTTCAATTGGTCACGTACATAGAAGCTCCGTCTAGCGAGTTGGGTCCTAATGACAAACCACTTTTCATCATTTAATGGTATTTTGGACAAAATTAGCGGCGCATCATTTTCATTCATTTTGTCAGAGTGTGATATGTATATGCGAACTGAAAAGACTCTGGTAAGCATGTGCGAGTGTACAGATATGCATCAAAAACCCGTATCGTTAGCCGCGGTAAAAGTTCTAATTATCTATGTCGTGGTCTACACGTGCGTTTGTAACTGCAGCGAAATGTATCGCAGTTTGTTATTTGATTCGGCTTTACCAAGTCACTCTATTTGATCCAACCATGGAACATTCACGTCGTGTCTATCATCTAATTAACCAATAATATATTCTCAGTTTATTGATGTTTTTGATCTTCTTTTCAGTTTACTGTAACCAATGATGAACCAATCCAACTTTGCCATGATTATATAATTGAACCAATGATAAACAACCAATTCAACTTTGACCTGCTTATATAATTGAACAAATGATGAACCAGTCCAACTTTGCCCTGATTATTCCTTGAACTCACAGTATAACAAGATTGTAAACGTGACATTTATATGACGATATTTCTGATTTGTTGAACGTTTTACATTTGATACACTTATCCACACCTTCTTTTTCTTTTGGTGTAAGCTGCAATACATGAATTTTGACCTAGTATTTTTACCATTTTTTTTTACATTTTGAACGGAAACCGGAAATAAACTACCGAGATTTGTGGTTTTATTTATAAGAGAGGTATTCGTTTGAGTGTTTGTAACTTGTAAACTGGAATATCCTTCTGTTCCATTATGAATTTTCAGAAGTATTGTAAATAGAATATGCTCGATATAATCTATTAATGGTAATGGCACCTATATTTGGAAAGTATGTGTTCGATGAGACCTTAACAAGATGTAATAGCATCTGCATTGTAAATTTTGATAATATTAATATATGGGCCGCTCCATGAGAAAACCGGTGATAGTGACATAGCATAAGAAATGACGTAATCATCACTCAAAGTTTGACGTCATTTGTGTGTGAGTGACGCTGAAGTAAAATGACATGTTTACACAGAGTTTGATTTGGTTTATAAACATCATGTTCATCGAGGGATGAAATGAAGAGCGATACATAATAATACCGTTACTGCCGGTTAATCTGCCCAATTTATTAGAAGACTTTATTATTAATTCAAAACATCCAACAAACACGAGCGTGTAAGATTAGTAAACAGATATATTTGTCTATCAATATGTTTAACTATTTAGTGTGTGAATATTCCCCCTTTCAATGATCCATTTATGTTTAAGAATTAAAAATATGTTTCTGAGGTTGTCTTGAAATGGTTTTTACCATTGACACATACGCATTTTCGTTTTTTTTTTTTTTTTGGTTTGATCATGTGAAATTTGTGTGTATATAATACCTATTCATTGCCATCAACTATCAATTTAAATACATACTGAATATATTTTAACGCTGCTATGATGTTATACATGACTGTATGAAAAAAGTTTATCTGCATCTGCGAAAAGTAAATATAATATATAGCCCTCAATAAGGTGTTGAACTTAAAGTCATAGAAAAACAAAAGTCTATGAAATAAAACCGTGTGAATCGGATGAAATTGCAGATACAAAACATATTGTTTTGTGTCATTATTATTCAATAATAGATGTATAACTGAGCGTTGCTTAACAAAAACAAACCTTCATGCATTTTCGAGCGTGAAAGAAACAGATCAGCGTGCAAATCCATACAATTTAATCCGCATCTAGGTGTATATGTAGAACCCTTTGTTATACTTCTGACAAACAGTATACACCTGGCTCATATGTGATGTATGTGCGGGTAGATCTTAATATACACTTGTCGAAAACATCATAGACAGTAGAAAACAGCTCAATCTATTATGTACACAACATACCGACTCCAGATAAACGGTGCTATTAGTACTATATTGCGTTAATGCTTTAATACGTGATTTGTAAAAAATATTGATCATGAAATAATTTCTCAACCGGTGTTGCACTTGCAGGAGGCTGACCTGGAAATATGTTTGTTCCATTCTACATGTACTACATCAATCTGCATTTACGATAGAAGATATATAATATGTATAATCTGTTTAAGAGGCGAGTTTCATTCGTGAAAGCCATAAACAATCGGGTTTCAATTTTCATAGACTTACATACATGTACATGGATTATGTATAAATGAAAAATACATACGGTACAATACATTACAAGCCAATTTATCACATTTTCAGTTTCGTTTTTCTATTATTTGACCAGATAAAAAACAAACGTTCGTGGCATATTGAACCAGTGTAGATCTAGATCAATCCGCGTATCTCAGTATGATCTTAACTTCAACCATTGGAGATATAGTTATCAATGCTTTCGAGAAGTTTAAGTTTGAATCCAATTACACGATTGCATAGATCAGTCTTTTCTCAGATTGAGATCATGGAGAAATGGATCTTATATCAAAATGGTTTGTATAAGATGGCAAGAAGAATCCTGGAATAGCTGTTTATGTTGTAATCTAATGAATTCATGAAGCAACAATGATTCTAAATATTGTTTAAACCATGGAGAAAACGCAGTTTGATGAAAGCTAGGATCTTGACCAGTTGTTTGGTTTATGCTGTATCCTGTGATTCAGGTTTGATAATTGCACTTTCAACGATACTTCTGTTTATACGGTGATAACATGTAGTTTTTACTATGAGGTTTTTCTAGCAATATTCAACCCATTATTCATTCTAGGCAACTGACTGTCTATAAATGTAAAGGGTATTTATTTCTTTTCAATACAATGTAAAGCCGCCTTGCAGCGGTGGTGTACACTTTCACATGATGCCAACATGATGAAAGATCTCCCTGGTGGTTGTTATTTATTTTGCATCCAAATCAAGATGTTACATGGTACATGACATAGGACATGATGTAGAGTTATGCTATATTATATATATATGGTAATATCATCTTCATGAATTTGTGACAAATGAAATCCTGATAAGCTTATGCATTTGTTCAGTCTGTTCAAGGTCGCCCTTGTCCAAGCAGTTTTACATTCTTCCTGAGAGTAAGTTTGAAAGAAAAAAAATTAAAAGCCAACTTAAGTATGAAATATAAATGAAATCGGTATTGATTGAAAATCTCTATTGGTTGGTTTGGTATTGCATGACACATCGACTTGTGTTGTCCCAGCTGTCACGAATGCAGAATATTGCAGATATGAATATTTTAATTGACAAAAACACACCTGAACATGTTGTTATCGATTTATACCAGCTGTCATGAATGCAGAATAATGCAGATCTGAATGTTTTATTTGACAAAACCACACCTGAACATGTTGTTATCTATTTATCCCAACTGCCATGTCTTCCTCCACTAATGAACCAAGTGTTGTTTGATTATAACAAATTAAAGCAGAATGTTGCGTATCTGAATTTAAATAAGAGAAAATGGTAACAATTATCATCATTTGTTAAATTAAATTTACTTATATAACTAGGCCTACTCTGATTGTGATGCAAGTTTGTTGTTGTTATTTGTTAAATGTCATTCAACACTATAGTTATACAACACAGACAGACCGGAGCTTTCGTAGTACTATCCAAACAACCAAGAGTACTAAAGAGTTGGTTTGACTATTGTCAATTGATAATTGGTAGTGCACCGACATGATCTCGGACACTGATCTCAGATCTTTATGAAGTCGCTATAATCTCAAACCACACAGGTTTGAGGAAATTTGATACATTTGAAATAAGTCCTCGTTAAACGATTACTATAAGAAAAGCCGAATCTAAATATATGCGATTCAATTCCTTCGATATAGTAGATCTAGATTGAATATATTTTCCGGATTTGTTCCCAAGTTTGTCAGCAATCGATGCACCCGACGGCATTCAAATAATCATGTTGATACGTATAATTATTGTTCGCGCAGCACAGGAAATACCAACACCATGTCATACATGTACTTTTATTTCAGCACGACCCTAACATCTAGTTCAAAACGCCGTGATTTAAAGTGCACTACGATTCCATGTAGTACTGTTTTACAGGTGAAGTTATACGCTGCATGACTTAAAATGTACTCGAACCATTTTGATACAATTAAGGATAACTTTGCTGTAAATGACGTAAATATTTGAGCGTCGAACATAAATCATGAAAATGACGTCGACGTCATTTCAGCAATTAGTAACACACGTCTATTATTGACGTCCATTACGGCGTCAATATGTGTCATACGAAGTCCACATATATATCATGCAAAACTAGACAGGTTGGACTATATGAACATGTAAAAATCCCAAAATCGAAAATGCTGTCACTATCACCGGTTTTCCCATGGAGTGGCCCATATATATTGTATTTTCGTTTTTTAAAATATTTTAGCAATTAGCACGTGGAGTAATCCGAATGTATATATTAGTGATAGGTGAATGACTTCGGTGATCATAAACACGAATTAAAGTTTGGTATTGAAAAATAGATATCTTTCAGAACAAAAACAGCCTACCTTATGAACGAGATTTCGACTTGATGATGATTTAAAAAAAAATATCTGATCGTATTGAGATACGGCAAACCTTATTTTCATTATATTGAAAGTGTACATGTGGTGTTAAATATGTTTCATTTTGAGGTTTTGTGTCGTTTTAAACAATTGTACGTTATCTCACGATGATAGAACACTTGTTCTGCATCCCCAGTTGAGATAGCAATACTATGCTAAAAACTATGCGTTACCCAAGGGCAATCATCCATGGTGGCCTTAAGTGATGATATACCCGGGACAGACAGTCCCAACAACACGCTAACTAATATGCCACTGAACGACGACTCCTTTTCATATTTAAACTAAAAACTCTACACGTGCAAACAAATCGTTATAATGTAAGGTTACATATCGCTTAAAGAATTTACACTTATTTCATTATATGTTGTATAGCATATAAGACACTATAATTTTCAAAGGTAATTTAGAAAAATGATTTATGTGAACTATGGTTATACTGCATGTATGTGAAAACATGCATGTGAAAACAAGAAACATGTTGAATAATTATTATGATCTTTTGTTGAAATGTCTATATATTCCTTTAACAAAGTCAAGGGATAATAGTGGCTTACCAAACATGTTGAAATGAATGATAAATAATTTTACTCAATGGCAATACTTAATACTCAATACAAAACTATGTAGTTATATATATATATCATTTGATGAAAGAATGTGAACATAACAGATGAGTGAGTGATTAAAGGGGCTGTAACTTTAATTGTATTACTATTTGAGCAATTGCACGAACAAAAATATGTATCGATCCAGATCAGCCAATGCAGTCCTCGCAGGCTAATCTAGGCAGAAACATTCGGTCTGAGGGTGATATAAATATAGAGTAATGACTCCTAAAAAGTGTGTGTCCGGATTAGCCTGCGCGGCATTTTTAGGCTGATCCGGGTAGATACTTAAGGCAGTGTCTACAATGTTGGTTCTCTCGTGAGACGGCTTATTGTATGTTGTATTTTAGGTAAGATGCCTCATGTTTATTTTAAATAAATAATCAAACTAACTCTCAATAAATGTATATATAGTAAACAGTCAAAACATTTGTTTTTACCCCCTCGATGGTGAAGTGGTAGAGTATTTGCCTCATTGCGGGAGATTGCGAGTTCGATCCACGGCCGCGTCAGACCTTAGACGTACGAATTTGTACTAACGGCTGTCCCTCCTTGGCGTATAGGATTGTGGGGTTAGCAATACGACTGACTCGCTGTTGTCAGAATAAATAGATCAGTCGTACTGAAAACTTACCCAGGTAATGCTAAGATATAACTGTTTAAATATCATACAACATATAAATATATACTAGTACATATATATATGATATTAAAAGGTTTACATCTTAGTCAGTTATAAATATGTACAGTCATGTTAACAAGTTGTATCCAATGTTTTAAAGATTTTATGTTGTAAAAAATGCAACGGATAATCTGCCACACTCACCTCCTACTATGAAATAATTTGGTTACGGACATGCAACCAGAAAATAATAAATATACCGTATAAGTACTCTTTCGGTGTATTCTAGTAAATTGCAAAAAGAATCAGCATCATGCAAAACAACAGGATTAATCTTAGAATCAAACAGTATGAACTCTTTAATTGAGTATAATTTCCAGATGTTTACTTTATCTTGAGACATTAGTTTAGGATTTGCTCTGCCTTATGACAATTTCGGGGTAAAATGTATTCTCGTATATTTAAACTGAAATTACATTAACTTGTTGACACATGTAACTCCAATGTTCATATGTGCGACGTGATCCTCAATTTGTAAAGACTATTATTTCTGTTTTATTACGATTTATACTCATACTAGTTCGATTGTAACAAGAGGCCCAAGAGGGCCAGTATCGCTCCATAAGGCAAAAATCAAATCTCCAAACAGCCCTGCCCCCTAGTGGCCATATTTTTTACCAACCACCATGGCTTAAAGGAATCTTGTAGAGTGTCACCCAAGGAATGTTTCTGCAAAATTATTTGAAAATCGGCCTGACACTTTCGGAGGAGAAGATTTTTTAAGTTTTCACAATATCCATATAAGGCAAAATAGCCCCACCCCCATGGCGGCCATATTTTTGAACCAATCAACATGGCTTGAAGGAATCTGATAGAGGGTCACCCAAAGAACATTTCTACAAAATTATTTGAAAATCTGCTCAACACTTTCGGAGAAGAAGATTTTTTAAATTTCACTATGGTCATATAGAGCAAAATAGCCCCGCCCTCTGGCGGCCATATTTTTCGACCAATCAACATGGCTTGAAGGAATCTGATAGAGGGTTACCCAATGAACATCTCTACAAAATTATTTGAAAATCGGCCGAACACTTTCGGAGAAGAAGATTTTTTTAGTTTTCACTATGGTCATATAAGGCAAAATAGCCCCGCCCTCTGGCGACCATGTTTTTCGACCAATCAACATTTCTTGAAGGAATCTAATAAAGGGTCACCCAAGGAACATTTCTACAAAATTATTTGAAAATCGGCCTGACACTTTCAGAGAATAAGATTTTTTAAGTTTTCACTATTTTTTTCTTTTGGTTGCCATGGAAACCAGAATTATGGATGGATAAAAAAAAAATGAAGGAATTTAAGAGAGGACATTGAGAGGATGCTTCCTATGAAGTTTCAACCAAATTGGCCAAGTGGTTAGTGAGAAGAAGTCGTTTAAAGGAAAAAGTTTACGCACGCACGCACGCACGCACGCACGGACGCACGACGGACAATTCGCCATGACATAAGCTCGATTGGCTTTCAGCCAGTGGAGCTAAAAATCAGCAACTGTTTCAGTACATTTTGCATCTTCATTGCAAGGACGATATATAATATTTCTAGAATGTTGTCAGTTACAGAAATACTTTTAGAAAGGGTACATACATCGCTGATATCCAAACATCAAATAGATGAGCTTCTGACATTCCCTTGTTGGCTTTATACATAACATTTGAGTTGTACGGACAATTTATCATTTACACGTATTACACTTAGATTTCCTTGCCAACATCTACTTGTTTACCTTAGTCTACCATTGTCTATTTATCTATATCTGAATTTCAAGACGTATCATCTGTGTTGCGATATGTCAATGTTGTATCGCTATTAGTATTCAAAGGTTGTAAGTAATATTCGTGGAATGCAATGAAAACCTAATTCTTGAATTTACCCTTTTACGTACTTTTCTGTTCTGATTCACTGTCGGCCATGTTGAATATTATGTATTGTAACTTACTTGAATTAAGGACGATTCATTGCTAATCGCTATACATAATCTACAACATCATAGATAACACGCCGATTTTAACTCAGGATTAGCACATATACAATACATTATAGTCTTATTACGACAGTTTGTCAATGTTCACTCGGGATAAACACATTTACAAGCCTTCTTAAGATAACACGTCCATATTTACTCTGGGAAAGCATAATACAAGTCGGCATTGTTACGATACCACGCTAACGTTAACTTGGGGGTTAAGACATATATCATACATGTGTACGTGATTACGACAGCATGTCAAATGTTCACTCGGGGTTAGCATTATAACACGTAGCTGTATTACAACAGCACGCCTCAATTAACTTGGGGATAGCACATACACAAGTCGGCTTTGTAACGATAATACGCCTATATACACTTGGGGCTAGCACATATATAAGTAGGCTTTGTTACGATAACACGCCAACTTTCACTCGGGGTTAGCACTTATATAAGTCGGCTTTTGTTACGATTAAACGCCAATATTATTAACAAATAGCAATAGCACATATAAAATACATATGGACGTGATTGCGAAAGTATGTCAATGTAACTCGAGGTAAGCACTTATACAAGTATGCTTTGTTACAGCAATACTTCATTGTTAACTCTAACACAGCACATTCACAAAACAGTAAGGCGTGGTTCTACCATAACGTCATTATCAACTATTCGTAAACATATGCACAATACAAGAAGACTATGTTATAACAATACTCCAACGTTATGTCTGAAGAAGCACACATATTCATTGCATTAAGTCGTGGTTCTGCCACTCTGTCGTTATCAATTATTGACAAACATATCGAGGGCTTGGCGTGAAACGGTTGTAACTTAAAACCTATTTTGAAAACCCTGGTTTAGGGGCAATTTTGACCCTTTTGTAAACAATGCAAATTTAGGTGCCATTGCTCAGAACGAGCAATGGCACCTAAATTTACATTGTTTACCAAGAAAAGTGATTTAACTCTTATAAAGACTTTATGGCGAGGTGATTAACCTTGGTAAAAAAATACCAATTTTAGATACAACTGTTTCACGCCAAGCCCTCGATATACACATTAAAGGTATACTTTGTTACAACGTTACGCTAACGATAACTCTCAGGTAGCACACATATTCATTACATTAACGCGTGGATCAACAAGTACTATCAACTATTGTTTAACACATATACATCACAAGTAGATGTTTATTACGACACTACGTACATATTCAATCGGAATTAGCACACATACCGATACAAGTAGATGCGATTACGACAACACGTAAATATTCACTCGGACTTAGCGCACATACCAATACAAGTAGATGTGTTTACGACAACACGTTAATATTCACTCGGAGTTAGCACACATACCGATACAAGTAGATGTGATTACGACTGATATCACTATAAACATAATCATCAGAATGTAGTCTATGTCCGACATAACTGTTTTCCAACTCACATCTTCCACTTCGCCATTGCCGTCTTGTAAAGTAACCTCCTGTTTAATAGAAACGGCATCGAGTTCTTGCAAGGTAACATCTGGCGTGTCAATATGTATAATTCTGTTGTTTCCATTGACTTGCCTCTTGCGACAGTAGCCAACAATTGATAGATTTGTTAGCCATTTGGGAACTAGATGTTCAGTTGCGTTTTTGTGGCTCAGGCGAACTTGGACGATTGCAATGATGCAGATCAGAACACTTTGAGTTGTCATGGTAACGACGTAAATAGATATCAACGCTACGGTTTCCGGGAGAACCGAAGTTGTGGTGCTGAAGAAGACTGCGAACGACAGAAAAACGGTGATAGCGTAGCCAACACGTTCGCCCGATTCACATGGAAGTAGAAACACAAAAATGTTCAGCACTGTTAACAGCAATATTGGTACCAGAACTGTAAATATCACGTATGTCGGAATTCTTCTTAGCTTTAGTGTCAAGACAACGCTGACATCGTTGTTGCCAAAGACGATTTCATATTGAGTTTCAAGTATATCCCACTGAGGATTCGTCTCGTATTCGTCAAGAACAATCCCACCATCCACTACTGTTAGATCGATCTAATTACAAACAGACGGTGTTAACAATAATCGTCAAGTAAAATAATGTAGAACAATTATTCAGTGTTTACTCGGTGTTCCCAAATTTTCAGAAATTATTAATTAATTGATCGGGTTTGTTTTTTCGTTTTCTACAGTGCTTACAACCTGTTTATTTTCATTATATGATTTTTTTTTCTGTTCTGATCTTAAGTTCAATTCTAAAATTCTATGTTATATAAATGCACACATATTATCATCACTTAATATAATAAATCTAAACGTAAACAAATGATCGACCTGATATTTATTAGGTGTTTTTTCGACTCCTTACGAACACAATGATACTAATAAACCCTTGTTGTATAGTAATAGCCTGCCCCAGTATGTTAAAACAAAAACAAACACAAACGTACATACGTTCATAATAAAAAGGCCTCGTGAAGAAAAACATGAACTAGTTTGAAAGCTGGCCTTACAACATATCGCGTATCTCGTTATATGTCACAGTTAAAAACTTATTATACCTACTTTATATCATTATACTCTTTAATCATCAAATTGTAGACCACTTGGTCTTTATCGAGAATTATAGATAGGTCATAAGATTTCGGTAGTATTTGTAGTCGACGATAATTGACCGATGTCTTGTGATCCCAAAAGACTGTTAATAGATAATGAACCTAAACGGAAATGAGCCTTTATAATATCCACAAAGGTCTCACAAGCAATCTCAGACATGCTACTTGAACGAACAACAACCGTAGATATAATTCCCTAGTTTCCGCCGATTGTCCCTGTTCCAATTGCTTCAAAATAATGCAATAATTCAGTAATGTCCTATGATCTACATCTTTTATTATAAGTATGTAAATGGGAACATACCCTAGTACGTCTGAACCTGTCTTAAAACCAAGGCTTAATTAAACTACCAAAACGAAAATAAGCAGGTCAAAGAAATCCGGAATATACGCCAATGGTTTAAATTAAATCATATCCTCAACATTTTCTTAAAGCATAGCTCAAATTGGTTGCTATCAACAAATAGGGAACTATTTGACTGCTGGAATCCATTGTGTTGAGCATGTGCCAACAGTATACAGCCAGTCTAGCTAGTACAACTACGCTCTATACTGTTGTCCGCCATACTTATCATGTTAGCTTGGTATTTCTGTAATTCGTTTTGGACTATTTCAAATGAAAAACTGGACATATCCTTTTTAAAAGGGTAAGCAACCAGTAACACAATGGCTTCTATGCGTGTTCAAATCGGAGTGGCACATAGCCTTAGAGATCAACTCTGTCTCAAAAGGAATGCGACCACCAGCGTTCCTGGATCTATATAGATGAAGTAACATTTGAAAGGAATGCAAACAAAGAAGTAAACAATTACCGCCGCCAGCCCATATCCTAGGGCGGCGAATTTCAATTGACACGTTTGAACATCGAATGGATAGTAGTAGACTTTCATGGAACACGTCGATGTATAGACCTGTTGGACAAACAAATATGAATACTGTTATATCTAGTTAGCACATACAGAAGCAGTGTACAGTACGTGTAGCAGATGCATGTCGCTTATGCTTAAAAAGTTTCGTTGTTGTCTTTTGCAGATTTGAGTTAACACCTTTTCCCGAAATAATTTTACCAAAAGCGATCAATTGTAAATTGCTTGCTTTTGCCAACCTATGAACAATGGCAATTTGTACACATGTGGAATAGAGTAATCCGCCATAGTCGAGTGGTTAGCGTCATAGTGGAATTCCCATATTCTCATGGGCAATGCATATTTCCTAGTCTAGTACTGGATTGTTACCCGGGGATCATGAATAAGTAAACTGTCGCCGTGATATGAATGCAATAATGCTGAAAGTGGCGTAAAACCTCAATAAAAACAAAAAAAATGGAATATTTTGAAAAATAAGATTGAGACATGTAAACATTGTGGTAAATGGAGACCCTGTCGAATTGTACGTATGCAAGGCATCTAAATCAGCCTATCCCAGGACTTTACGCCTTTTTCATCTAAATTATCAGTTATATCACGTCAATGTCTGGGAAAGATATATTTACTTTTGGTCCATATATCATGTCACCAGTGAAGCAGTCGCTATGCTAATCAACCAAAGCTGAACGCTAATGATATAATGCCATTCCTACCCTTTTTAAAGTATTTTGAATGACTAGGCCGGGGGTTTAAACCCGCAAAGTCCAGCACCCAAGGCAGACGCTCTTCCACTTTACCACGGTCCCTTATTTACTCAGGTTTCATTTAAAAAATGGTATGTTCGAATGATATAACTAAACAACTGAAGAAAATTATTAATTCATCATATCTAACCTTAAAGGCTATCCATGCGATTACGCCAACATTATTGCAGTTAACATCCATGCTTGGATCACCCAGAGGTACATAATCTATGTGAGAGTTTCGTAAAGCCACAACAGGTTTCCAGACATCGTCCTGAAATAAACATTTCGTTTAATCAGAGTTCTAACTAGTAACACCAAGCGTGATGTTATTCATAAGATAAAGATATTTATTAATAATTTGTAAATGGAGCGTAACGCCGGTTTCGTTTTCAACGATATTTCATTTGTATTAAAGTTGCCATTTCACGAACCCTGGATTAATAGCCATCATCGTTACAAACTAAGCTATCGCGGAACGATACAAGATGACATAAAGCCAAGGCAAACAAATACTTTACCAATCATAGTGTAACAATATTGCAATAGTTATACTCATATTCGAATCGACGTAATCAAATATGATATTTCTTTGTGGTTGTATTTTCATGTTCTAAATTAGCTTTATTGACAATAATAATAGTGTCACCACTGCTGTGTATGGAAATACATTGTACTTTTCATTGGTTTCGATAGAAATCCGATATCACACAGAAAACGTACAAGTATGAGTCGTATTGTGCAATTTGATATCTCATAGCAACCCGAGTGCATCTGACCATACATGGCTGTAAGAGAATCAGTTGCATGTGTGACTGTGCTGAGTGTATGCGGACGTTGTAGATCCTGGTGAGACTGCTCGTGCAAACAGGCCAACAAAATGCACAAATGATATAAAACAATAATAACCCAAATCAGTAGATGTGCCTAAAATTGATACGCTGTTTTTATAATATAATATAAAATCGTGTGTCAAATGCGTGCGTTTAAGGAGTTTAATATTGGCGGGTAAATGCACGAGGAACAAGAATATTCGTATCAAGCGTTCAACGGTATCACATGGGCTATATTATGTATATCTACTCCACCAAATGTTGCATTAAGTACTGGATACGTTTGCTATCTTTGCCAAGATCTAGATATGCTAGAATATGCTATGACATGATGGTACATTATGATAATTAAGGGTTTACAAATTGGGTAAGCGAAGTAAGAAAGTGCTTATTTGTCAATAGATTTGGACAGATCTGGGAAGCACAGTATGTTTACAACACAAATTTATTTTTAAATGAGTTTATTCAAAGGTTGAAAGATCAATATATACAGAACTGGAGGTCTAAATGTGAAAGTAACAGTAAACTATGTTATTATGTAATATTTAAGATGCATTATAATACTGAGAAATACATTCATGCTACTGACGTTGATAAATTTAGAGAATGACATACTCTATTGGTAAAAAAAGGTAGGCACTATGGTATTCCTAATGAGTATCATGTTAAACAATTTATATTCTACCTATAAATTGGTTTGCTGCGGTATCAGAATGTGGTGGAAATTGCAAAACTTTAAAAATTGTTCTCCTGTGAATCCGCTTCTTCGAATTCCAAGTTAATCAGGTAGAAATGTTCGTTGGGTGACCCTCTACAAAATCGTTCAAGCCATATTAATTGGGTGAAAAGGGTAGTCACCAGGTGGCATCGGAAAAGGGCTGGAATAATCGTCTGTATTAGGGAAAGAATTAAGCAGAAATGTGACCCCCTACAATATTTGTTCCAGCCTTATGGACCGGTTTAAAAAGGTAGTCCCCAAGTGACATCATAACAGGGCTGAAAAGAAAGAAAAAATTACCCAAATTAGTCAAATCAACTGTAATTGCCAAAGTATGCTGTTTAATTTTAAGTGTTGTTTCGTAAATTGTTAGCACCTATAGATATATTATGTAATAAATATATGGTTGGTACGAGAAGGTGTAATCTAATTATACCTGGGGCCAATTGATGTCGTGTATGTCACCGTAATCCCCTGGGTTCCATTGTAAAAATTCATCGATCCACTCGACTTTGAGATAACCTGTGACTCGCATGATTTCATGGGAGGTGTCCAAAGCGTTCAACGTCAAAAGGATGAAATCGATACTGACAACTGCAAAAAGATGAAATAAATAACCTGCTGCATATCTCGTTGTAAATTTGGTCTATAATGTAAAACATGTTTGACGATTTGTATTGGGTACATTTCAACTGGCTACCGTGGAACTTCAGCCTTAAAGCAAATCGATGGAATGTGATTGACTCTAGTTAAACTGCAGTAATTTAAAGGTAATTACCTAATTGATATTTGGATTGATTCAATGTTTGGTGTTTAACGCCGCCTACAAACAACTCGAGGGCTTGGTGTAAAACGGTTGTAACTCGAATCGGTATTTTTTTACCAAGATTAATCACCCCGCTATAAAGTCTTCACAAGCGTTAAATCATTTTTCTTGGTAAACAATGGAAATTTAGGTGCCATTGCTCGTTCTGAGCAATGGCACCTAAATTTGCATTGTTTACAAAGGGGTCAAAATTGCCCCTAAACCAGGGTTTTCTAAATAGGAATTGAGTTACAACCGTTTTGCACCAAACCCTCGAACTGTTTAGTTATATCGCATCGTTTCCTGGGTAAGTTATCAGTACTACTTGTACATTTATCCTGACACTAGCCAGTCAGTCAGTTTGCTAACCCCGAAAACCCGAGCGCCAGGGAGGGCACTACGTTGTGTTATGTACTAAGTCTCTTCATTGAGGCGATATGTTAGTATCATAAACAGAACAACTTAACTTTAAAGTAAGACTTTTGATGGAAACAATTAGCTACCACTTGGATACTGTTACCTTTTACCCTCGTTAAACGCATGTTGACGACTCTTCAGCAGACGATCTTAGAAAAACATTGTGACAAAAGGACAACTTTCTCATAATGAGCAATGTCTACTTTGGCCACAATGTGTTTAACTCTATTTAAGTATCATACTTTCATTTTTCAGAGAAATTTCATAATTTATCAAATATATTTTCGAATTCTTCTGTTGTAGACTTGTTGTTTTTCGGGAAAAGGTTTATAATTCAGGATTGCGGTAAAAAGACGTCATTTAGTGACTTATGTTTGCATAGCTAGCCGCTGACGTATTTCCATTTAACTTCCACTCCGAGTGAATATAATCAAATTGCACTGTTTCGTATATTAGAAATAGAACAAGCAAAAACGTGATTACAAAATATTATCATATTTATAATACTATTCATAAAAACGTTAAACCATACATATAATCTCGAGTTCAGCATCCTTAATAGTTAACCATATTATAATCACAGCAAACTTTTAACGTATGTCAATTATAACCATACATATACTTATAATTGACATACGTTACAAGTTTGCTGTGATTATAATATGGTTAATTATTACGGATGCTGAACTCGAGATTATAGTTAGTTGAATCATAATATGTAGGATAAAATAAGAGTAATAATTCCACTTTCCAGTACAATAAACATCTGAATATTGATCGTTTATGCTTTATTTGTACTGGGTCGACATACCTAGTAGCCAAATTGTGTACATTTAAATGACTTTCAATTAACTTTTTTTCAACATTTACTTCCAAATAAGTCTTGAATAATTTATTACTAACTTTGTTTTAACAATTAGCAATATTTGCATATGTTTCAATATTTCAAAATGTTGAACTCCATCTGGAGTACAGCACCTTTAAGACGATAGGTACACAGTAAGTATATTTTTATTTAGGTATCTGTTTGATTTACCTAAACAAATGTTGATTTAAACCAAATGTTAATAACTACAAGTTGTTAGCTGTTATCACTTGTTTAATGTAAATGTTTGCTGTTATTTCTTGTTCAACCATTTCCAACATACATAAGATCTACAACAGACGACTATGAATATATGTTAGAAAAATGTTTAAAACGTATAAATTACTCAATAAACGCTTTAAGCAGAAGTTTTCGCAAATCTCAAATCAAGTACGGAAACATTACGAGCATAATCTAAAATCAAAATTTAGAAATTTCGAGGACGTTAGAATGCCCGCCATTTTGGATATGCATACTCAATAGCGGATTGAAAATTCTCGTTGCCTGTCATTTACTTTCTAAATTTCTATTTAACGATATGGAAATGCGTAATAGTTTTCGTTCACATTAATTCTAACGATGTAATTCTCTAAAAAATATTTAAAGGGTGTAGAATAGTCGATAGGTATACATGTTTTGTTATTTCTCCGTACGCCCTAAGTGATGACACTTGTACGAATTATAATGGTAAAGTAGTGATGCAAAAATCACAAATTGAACAATTTCATCGTCTAGTCAATAATTTCTCAATCGATATTGACAACCATATTATGTTGTTATATTTTGTAATCAGTTGTTTGCGTCTTTACGTAAATATGGTTTGTTTGTATGTGCAAATATATAACACCAACATATAAATTACACCAGGGACCGTGTTTACATTGTCCATGATTACACAGAGTAATAGGCTATATGAAAAGGATAACACACAGATAATCAATGATTTTAAAACCTATGAATTATTCTTCAAAAGCCATAATTTCCAAAACGAGGGTATTTCATAGCTTTAATGCAAAAAGCACGGAATATTTACGTCTAGTCAATTATTTTTTAATTCGGTATTCATGGGTTTAGAGAGTCAGTGTATTTTTCATTCACTAAAATTCTTACGAAATAATTAAAATTAAATCACATTGAGTGCATAATTGTTTAATGCATTTGTATCATCATTGTTCGTACCCTATTTTATCACATGACAATGCTTTTATTCGATATGATATACCCATTACGTATTTCTTCATATGTTACGTGTGTAATATAACATGACCTAATCACTATTTTTGTATTCATCCGCGAAAGTGTACAAAATGGCTGAGACCGTGTATCCAGTAAACGCAAACGTCACGATATATGGACGTGGTAAAGGGACCATTATCGGTCATAACAATATACTTATTTTGTGATTAGTTAACAGTTTATTAAGTATTATAGTTGGGACTATTTTCTGACGGCGAAAACCCGATTTTTTTTTTTTTTTTTTTCAAATTAGTTTATTGCAGAGTTGCTGTATGTGAGAATCGGTTAACATAACTTACCACATGGGTAGCTTACCTACGGGTTCGCTCTGGTTGAACACGGGTCGATATCTTTTATCATAGCTTTTCGTGACGAACAGGGTCTCACTTAGATTCCTAACATCTGATATGGAATGACCTTTGACATGGCTGGGCGTTTGTGACAATGCCATGAACGCCAAGAGACAGCAATAGAGAAGGAGCTGCATTTGTTGTTGGAAACTGTTTGAGTTATTATCTGAATTATAATATGAACAATATAAAATAATTTGTGAGATATTCAGCAGTTGGAGACCTTTTGGAAACATTGCAGACAAAGAAGAAAGTGCTAGAAATTATTCTTGCAATGTTTTCATTTTTATATGAAAAAACATGGCTTCGTTTATGAGATTTTCATAAGAGTTTGTTTTAGCAGAACAATTTTTAAATGATAAACAAAACAGTTAATAATTTCACCGTTTTATTATGCTTCAAGTTCTAACCAATGATAGCATTCACATTCTTGTGGTCTCATCGCAAAAAAAAAACCACATAGGCCGAGTGGTTTGCATTGGGTTCTCGAAACAGGGCATTTCGAGTTTGATCCCCTCTCGTGGCTGTTATGATGGAGTTCATATGGGCAAGGCATATTACCTGGCCTAGTACTGTTTACCCAGAAATCATGAATGCGTGATATAACTGATATAATGGTTGAGAAGGCCCACATCATCCCCCGATCCTACCAAAACAAGGTCATTGGTAAACATTGTTCAACAACCATTTATCAGTATGTAATAAAAGCTTCTCAATATATTTTCTTTTCCAAAAACCTATCAAAATCCATGAAATCAGTTGTAGGAAATCAACTAGATACGGACTAAGAAATTATAATAACAATAAAAAGACTAACCTAATATTGTAGACGTCTAATTCCTGCCAGTTAAGCAAACGAAGAACCTGCTTGTTAACCTTTGGATAATCTTATTGATGTCTTTCTTGAACCACTGGAATATCAAAGTTTCTTTGACTACTTTGAGTACAGGTGACTTTAGTAACAGCGTTTTGGCTATAAAGCAACTATTTGGTCCTGCCATTTTGATTGTTGGAGTATTACAGATAACCCAGTAGGGACTTGACTTGAACATAAGACTGGGAGAAACAATTCCTCGGGAAATGGAACATACTATTTATGCTATATTATTAACTGTATGATAATAGTGTAAGGAGTGTCGAACTTTATAAGTTCAGATCCAATATTTACAAGAATTACGCGAAACTGAATGACTCGCCGACATCCGCTTTGACTACAAATAAGAAGAAGGGTACAAGATGTATCTTTAATCAAAATGTGAAATTATTTCGACCAGTTCTTATTGAGAGAAGTAAAACAACACGAAACTTTAACGTTGATGTTTGACACCGCCGCCATCGCTGCCGCCGTTTCCGCCGCAAGAAAAGCAACACCTTAGTCTCAATTTTGCTACTTCGTCGCGGCGGAACAATTTAAATAGGACAATCTGATATAGAGATGACATTGTTAAAGATTTATTTCTGTGCTTCGCGATCACTTCTTACCATACAAATATTTGCTAACGCTTGCTTCATCAGTGTCTTGTTAAATAGGTCAAGTGGTGCTTAACATTTCCCCAGGACATGTCGTATTAAACTAAACTATTGTTGAGAACGGCATAAAGCACAATTTCTGTATGATAAATAAGAGTTATTACCGTTAAACCGGAAGTTATGATAACTCTTGTATCCATATTAACTCTTTCAGCGCCGAATTGTTTAAAGTAGACTCTTCCATGTTCAAAATCGGACGTCTACATTTTTTCATGCTATTAAAGTTTGGACTATTTTGATAAGTAAAAGGCAAACAATGCGGATGTCAGGTGAGACAGCACGTTACGAGCTGACTCACCTGAATCAGTATTGTTTGCAAAAACCTGAATATTGCCTTTGGCGCTGAAAGGGTTAAGATTCTTAAATGAATAGAGCTCCAGAGAAGTTTCTCGAGACCTTCTGTGACTACCTGGCGAACAGTGCAACAGCAATGGAGGAAATACGAGCACTACAAGTATATTTTAGAATGACCCAAGTAAATACATGTACTGCTTAAAACATTTCTAGACATTGTCAATGACTAATTGCCGAACAGTGCAGTTTCATTGGAGTTTATGCCAGCACGAAATAACAATATTCATATTATATATTTATATCTCTGGGAGTGTCGAAATCCCATTACATAAATATCAGTTGACACTACTAGTTTGGTGTCCATGGACGACACATACATGTATGTAATCGGTGCTTCAGTTAAACGTGATTATTAAAAATGTGATAAAACCATACCTTAGCATATGTGATAAGGATCCAAATAGATACTGCTGTGAAACGTTTCTAGAAACCGACAAGCGGATTCGCTAGCTGATTTAAATCTACACTAGTCACAAATGAGTTAAAATTGGTGTTTACAGATACCCGCCAAACTAATCCTTACTGTAATAGTAGAGTAGATAGAATGTTATTTCACTAAGAAATAATATTAGTTTAGATGCAGATTGTGAGAGCATTTGTGTTCTTGTTGTGCCATTTATCCTTTTTCGACAATGCTTTCAAAAGTCACCTACTTTATCAGTGCAAACATTGAGCTGCACGAGGACAAATTAATTGAATGACAGCTAAATTGTTGACTTACCTCAAAGTTCCCGACACACTAACTGGTTCGTATTGACCTGGGGAAGATAAATGAAATATGTGAAAAGTCACACGAAAACGGGCATTCTGTGGCATGCCACACGGACAGACCAGGATCAGCCAACGCCTCCGCGCAGTCAGGTCAGGATCTAAACCACCATCTTGTCAGACAAGCAGCATGGAAGCCTTATGACTATAGAAATATGTAATTCGATCGTAAATACTATTTATAATAATACGTCCGAATGTCGGTTTTCGCATGACGTGGCCCTAAAAAAAGACATTGATTTATTTAAAACGATTTTATTATTTGAATAAATTCGTTTTAATGGACCACTATCTGAGACAGAAGGTAAATGCCGTCACAATTGTTTATTTACTTTTTTACCGAGTCCATGTATTGTCATGATTTGAATGAACACGTTTCAATGTACCACGATCTGAAACAAAGGACAACCTCGTCACAGCTGAATGTTGAGTCCCTAACCGTGTTCAGGGTATTCACTGAGGCAGGTTTACATAAGTGTTGCTGCATCTCTATCTCTCCCGCAACAGTACTCAATACACAAATAGTTCAAGGCAACTGGATAACCTCACTCATGGACTTTTAGCCCATTTATGGAAGACAAACTAATTATATCTATGTTGGTGCCAATAAGATATCTGCACACAATACTGATTCAAATGGTACAATTCCTAACGAGCTGTCTAATCTGATATCAGTATTGTCTGCATTTAAGTTATGAAAAATGTTATGCGTGTAGGTTTTATAACGCATAATAATCAGAGGACTAGATAAGGAGGAGTAAATAGGTCTTTCTTATCTGATATTACTCTTAGAACTCATAACAACCTATGTTGTGGATAAATAAAAGAATCGTCTAACTGAGACGATTCTTTTGATTACCCACCACATATGTTTCGGATGTTAAAGCATGGAAAACGCTCCTTATTTAAAGCTCTGATGACAATACATGTATACACATGTTTTTTGTCTGTATAAGTCAAAAGTGAAGTCGCTCGAATTTGAACATGGACTGTTATACTTTATGAAATCATTTGAGGCTTCCAGAGCTAACACTCATCGGAAAGTGTGAATGGACGAAGAGTTGATTCATTGATTAACTGGTGTTTTACGCCATTTTCGACAAATGATGTGTAACAGCGAAAATATATGCGCTTACGTTCAGACTGTTTGTAATTTTCAAATACAGTGACGGAATGATAGTTTTAGACGTGTTGTCAATATTTAAATAATGTAATCTTACGTTCGTGATCAAAACAAGAGTGCTTTTGATTTGTCTATAAACAATTGATTTGATAAAAGTAACCAAACCAAACAGCATAATAGTAACTAGTTAGCCTTTCTAAGTCTGGTTGGACCTACAAAGGAAACAATACTAGAAGCGTCAGTACAAACTCGCCAATTGGTCGATCCATTTTATTACATCGATGAAATAGGATGAAATATATTCTTTCATATATATGAGTAGGATATATATCAAGAACTGATTATATACAGAAGTCAGTGTATCACATAATATGATCAACAGTTGGGTTGTATTATCCAATGCCTTTTAACAAATTAAATTGCTTTCTCCGTAGAGAACTATGCTAGATGCCTAATATCGTCGATTAAAGTATTTCAGTTCTGAAACTCTCCTACTATTAAATTGCAACAAGGGATAGTATATGTTCTGCGTTGACAGAGAACGGTATACAATTCACAGTTCTAAGTTATTGAACACAATAGTTACAGTGAATTATCAAAATGGGTTTCATCCTTCGCGAGCTTACACATTTATGAAAACATTCAAGCAGTCGCCAAATCGATGAAATAAACTCTCTTTAATCGCTCTCACTAAAAACAAACATAAGGCAGTTGAAACCAGTGTCGATCCAGCACAGCCCATCAATTAGCGTAATCCAGTTGCTGCACTGTTAGACAGCTTTTCACGAATCTTTCGTGAAGCAGTTTCAATTTGGATACTAAACATGGATCACAACCCGGTCTTTTTAATAATTACGAAAGGGTTGATTTTCCTAGAGCACCGATTGAGATATTTATCTGCTACCTTATTTTTATACTGCGATCGCACTAACTCTAATGTAAACTGCAGTAAGACGCATAGACACTGGTGTAAAGGAAGTAGTTAAGACATAATCCAACCCGGGTAGAGTGTTTGTCCATGTGTCTTCTTTTTCCGGGTCATTTAAATGTTCAAACATTTCCTTTTTTTTTATATCTTTCATAGACATACCAGTTTCTGCATTTTTAACATTATTTGTATGAGTTGTTTTAGGTTAGGATACCTTTTTCAATCTCCGAACATTTAAAATATTTAAGATAACCTATGTTGGCAATGAAGAGTAGCCATCTCGGTATTGGATGTTCTTTTTCGTCTTTTGCTGTAATTACTATGACATAGATAGCAAAACGGACAACAGATTCAGGTGGCACGTCCGATATCAATGTTAAGAAAACTGGAAGTGATAGGAATACAGTCACTGCGTTTCCTACCCTCTCGCCAGATTCAAATGGTAAAGCTAAAATGTTCAAAATCGTTAAGAGTGACACTGGAAGAAGTACATTAAATATATCATTACTTTGCGCACGCATCATCGTCATTATAAAAGCAATCGTGACGTCATCAGTACCAATTTGAACTTCCCAGCTACTGTTAAGTAAACCTCATAGTGGATTGCGTTTGTACTCACCAAGAACGACACCGCTGTCCCCACCCGTTCGTGTTATCTGCATTACAATAAGACATGTATTAATCTGTTCATAATTGAATCATATACATTGACAAATCTGCAGTAGAATATTTTGATAAACATGGATGCAAAATGAGAAATAGCTCATAATGTTTTACTATTTAAAAATAAAACATTTCGAGACTTTCGATATTTATGCCATGACAATTTCAATCGTGTTCAAATGAACATTTAAATCTTAGACGGTTCTACTTTAAAACTATAAATTCATGTGTTTAATTTGTTGACGGTTCGAATAGCTTAATCTTATATATAATCTTAAATTTGCATTGTTTGTACTTGAGTGCAAAAACATAATAGAATATTTACACACATATAAGCAGTGTCACATATCTCATCCTTAGTGTACCCTCCCAGGCTACAAACTTCACGTGACAAGTTTTTTTATCGCAATAATAGTATGTGACGCCCATTGAGCAAGTCGAGGTGAACACCAGAAATACATTTCAATTCCTGTGTCCCGAGGTTAAACGAGTCTTTCAAAATCCTAAATGACATCAAGTATTCATCAACCAAAAGCTCATATATAGGTCACACCGTGTTAGGCCATTAAGAGTGTTATGGTTTTTTTTAATCTTTGAAACCTCTAGTTTCACGTGCAATACGGTTAAGTTATGATGCCGCGAAGTATAATTGGGCGTTTAAAATTCTCAAAGACATCAAAATGATTCTTCTACTTCAGAGGATTAGTTTGTAATCTGTTTCCATGTTGGCTTCATATGTAACTGTGGTTTATTCCCGATTGTCCCACGTTTTGATTTTTTGGGATAAAAATTGATGTAGGACAATCAGGAAAAAATGCATGTAAGGTGTCAGCTAATCTCTGCACGCGGCGAATATATTACTACAGTTTGATGCATTTAAAAGTCCACCATTCAATGCAATTTTATCAATACCATCTAGGTTAATAACAACAGTATGTAACGAATTCTTATTACTTTTCGTGTGTTTTTCATCGGAAATAACTAAAAAAAAGTAAGGACTTTTTGTTTCAGTAATAATATTCCATTGTTTCTGTTTGGTCCTCTTTTATATAACATAGGAATAAAGAAAATTTCAAGCTAATTTAGTAAATAATGTATTATTCAAATTTAGTAATTGTACATTTAATATCAAGTTGTCTATTGTATATTATATATGGCTGACTTTCAAATAAAAAATACCCTATTCAGTTGAACTCATCGTTTTCGGTCATGTTAATACATTTTTGAATTATCATGTTTAAGCTATGTTCGGTGCGTATGTAGGAACATGGAACAAACACTGAAGACCAAGATGAGATAGCAATCCAATCACTGTTTTCAAAGTTATCGACTTACGGTTGCAACCAAGCCACACAATTGTCTTCATCCGCGAAATTTGAGTTTTGATTGGTTTGCTATCTGGTTTACAATGATTTCATTGGTTCGTCCGAATAACGAAAAACCACCCGCTTGCAGTATTGAGAGAAAAGAGTTCCAACAAGTGAAACACACTTTGAACTATGATTGACCTCAAAGTTAGTGTTATTAGTTAACGTCGACCGTGCTGTTATTCCACTTTTCTACAACAAATACATATAGAGAAAAAAGAAAATCACTGTAAATAAAATTATAATTATTGTAAGGAGTTGAAACCATTGTGGCTAGAGTAGAAATTGACTACGATAAGCAATTTTTGCTTTTTTCACAATTTTTTCGAATGTCGTCTGCTGCACATGCGTCTGTAAGCGGAAACAGGTTACATCCTTTCTATGTAAACGGAACCCTTTCCGTGATACTATAACAGCCGAATATTGAAAACATTGTTGAAAATGAAGATTTTGCTGACAATGAGCAATTCCTCCGTTTCACACAATGCTTTCAAACACGTTTCAGATTAACTATTTTCATATTTAAACGTTTTACTAGGGACATTCTTTTACTCTTTCTCCCTTCCGGACACATTTTGAATAACGGACTGCGCAGGCTGATCAGGGTCGATACATAACGCAAAGGCCATAATGTTGGTTTTCTCTCGGGACGACTCATATACTATAATGACCATTGATGGGAGACGAATGAAGCTATTCATGACTTTTGTCAATCATGGGTAATAATAAAAGGCGGAGCATAGGTTCGAACTCTCGACCTCGTGTGGAAGAAGTCGCTACTTTAAAGAACTATGCAAATGAGCCGTTTTAACGAGAAAACCAACATTATGGAAAATCTCTATAATTGAATGGATAACCTATGTTTTCAAAAAGCCGTACACAGGCGTCAGAAAGCGTCTTCATGAGGGAAAGGGAAAGGGTTAAGAGCTTTCGAAACCGGGTGTCCCGAGTTCGATCCCCAGTCGCGGCACTACGGTCATGGTGGAGTGTCCTTGGGCAAGGCACATTTTCTAGCCTAGTACTTGTTTGTTTACCCAGGGATCATGAATAAGTGAACTGTCACCGTGATATAACTGAAATATTGTTGAAAGCGGCGTAAATCCCCCCCCCCCCCCCCCCAAAAAAAAACAACCTATAGCAACCACACTTTTAATTTCCCAATTATTCATTTTTCTGCATAAATGACCCTGTAATTAAAGACAACCTGTGATTAAAGACCAGATTGTTTTCTTCCCATGGGTGTTCTTTAAACACAGATGTATTTGTAGAAAGGTCATGATCAGGTTAAAGTCGTTGAGTTATATCAAACAATCATATCATTTGAGCCGTTCCACATGAAAACCAACATTAAGGCCTCTGCGTAATGTATCGACCCAGATGAGCCTACGCAATCCGCGCAGGCTGATCCGGGCCGACACATTCCGTCTCAGGGGGATAGAGGTATAGAGTAATTATTCCTGAAACAGAAAATCCACAGCAGACGAAAAGTGTCTGTACGGGTTAGCCTGCGCTGCATGCTTCGCCTTTTTGGGTCGATACTTTACGCCGAGTCCACACTGTTGGTTCTCGCGCGGAACGTCTCAAATGTGTGCTGTTGTATTGTTATAACTAGAATACTATTGAAATGGTGTATCAATCGAAAAACTAAAACTAGATCTACTGCGCAATAACAAAAACGAAACTGATTGTTAAAAGATAAAAAGATATATAAGTCGTGGTAAGACGTCAATTCTTATAATGAAAAACAACGTGAAACAGATATTTCTTTTGTTAACACCAACAGATAAGATTGTATCTACTTTATTAGTTGGCTCTAAGAGATTACAGACAATATTAAAAACAGAAGATATTAATTTTCTTCAAAGAAACGGCACTGTGATTGAAACAAAAGATATAACGTAATTACATAGTTTATGCCATCTCATTCACACATATTGACTCTTATTTATACTACATGCTACATCCTATCCACATTACATAGACTTTAGTTATGAAAATCATTTCACATCATCTCCTTTTAACCAAGATACTTGATTTTTGAATGGTGTTACTTCTCATTTCTTTTTTTTATATGCGCGCTATTTGACCTAAGGTTTCGATGCGCCATACAATACTTTACGTCCATTCATTCATTCAGTATGCAAGTCAAGTGATTTACAATAAAGCACGACGATAATCAATTATGCTTAGATAAGATTTAATAATCCTATATTGATCTAGTCTGCCCTTTGATGTCATCAAAACTTTACTAATAAAACTTGAGAGAGAGTCTCTTTGATTAGGTCCTTTCGTCAACTTTAAAAGTTGTTATCCGAACGATAATCAGTAACCCTTTCCAACTGTCAGAGGCATTCCGACGCATCTATAGCAGACGCCTTTCAAAAACAATATAGGAAAAGTATAACTTGATTATGATAAGCTAAATACTATGAACCTTATTCATTAGTTATACTTTCGTTTAAGAGACAACATTGGTGGTGTACTGGGAAAGCGTCAGCCTCGGGTCCGGGATATCGCGGGTTCGATACCCTGCCGGATCATACCAAATTCGTTAACAATGGTAGTAATAGCTGCCCTCCTTGGCCCAAAGGGTTGCGGGGTTAGCATTCGAATGACTTGCTGGTGTCATGATATAAAAACCAGTAGTACTGGTAACTTACCCAGGAAACGTCGTGATAAATATGTAAAAACTGTTTAAAGAGGCGTAAAACAACAAATAATCAATCAAACAGTTTGAGAGAACTCTCCAAGTTAGTTTACTTTGTTCGAAACGAATGACTGTTTTTCCGTTTTATTGACAATATTATATTATTGAGCACAAGAGGTCACAAGTATACACATTGAAGACATGAAGAATCAAAGGGAAATTTGACAGCAGGCTCTGCATTATTATATTGAGAAATATGTCAATGTTAAATCACATTCCATTAAGTTGGAATAGTTCTCTAAGATATCATTTAGACAAGCATTCTAACCAAAAGGCCGTTGATACCTCCAAAACACTTGCGGGCACCTGCACAGCACGATTGAGGGAGAGGTTTGCGTTTGCACGCTACCTCTACAACTTAGTTATTGGTGCATTGGTGGCTGAAGAGGAGAAGTCTCATTCCCTTTACTGCCACTCTCCCACTCTTGTGGGTACTGCCCTCTCAGTCCTCCCTTCTTTATAGGGCATCTTGTAGTACTGTTACTCCGACACTTCTGTGATAAACTGTGTGTTAAATTGCTACTTTCTGTGAAGAGCGCGACTGGAATCTGATTAATGATGCGATGACCCGGATTTTAAAACCTGCGAAACACATTGGATGGTCGGCCAGACGCTGCCTTTCCCCGGTAAATGTCTGTCCGATGTCCGGCCGGGCTCTGATCGGCGGATTTGGCTCGGCGCTCGCCAGATATGTATGATGCCAGACCGGGACGTGTTGTCGTGGGGTTGGAGAAGTCGGGCACGGGCCCTATGGGCCCCCGCTAATTCCGCCACTACATTTGCCACGCTTTTTCTTTGTTTACCATTAATTGTTCGACGCACGTGCCCTAAGGCCCCCGGTTAATCCGCCACTGTATATTTCACGTGACTTCTTTCGTGGGGTGGGGAAGTTGAGCACGGGCCCTATGGACCCCCGCTAAATCTGCCATTACCTTTTCCGACAATGTTTTCTACTCTAGTTTAACAAGTCTACTTTCGTTCCATTTTTTTTTGCTAAAGTACTAAACCGGCATTTCCTCAATTTACATGTATATCTGCATCTGCACTGTTTTGCAAATAAGCCATGAAACAATTCAAGAAGCCTTTGTCATACAGTGGTCATTTAGATTACGTAACCTGGGTGAGAAAATTGAAGGTTGTAACGACGGTAAGCTCAGATAAATAAATCAATGTGTATGCCATTCAATGTGTAAGCCATTCAATGTGTAAGCCATTCAATGTGTGAGCCATTCAATGTATAAGCCATTCAATGTGTATACCATTTCCAAACAATCAGTTAAACATAATGGTTAACGCTGGAGCATAAGCTCAAATGATAATATGATAATTACATACATATGAGCCGTCCCGCGAGAAAACCAACATCATGGACTCTGCGTAATGTATCGACCCAGATCAGCCTGTGCAGTCCGCGCAGCCTAATCTGGGCCGACACATTCCGTATCAGGGGGATAGAGGTATAGAGTTATGATTCCTGAAACAGAAAATCCACAGAAGGCGAAAAGTGCCTGTCTGGATCAGCCTACGCGGCATGCTTAGGCTGATCCGGGTCGATACTTTACGCAGAGTCCCCAATGTTGGTTTTCTCGCGGGACGGCTCATATTGTGATTAAGCAGGATGATAGTTAGCTTGATTGATTTTGGTTTTAAATCCGTTGTTCAACACTTTGTTTCCGTCATAACACGGCTGCCAGTTCACCTCCCAATGTGTTTCCTGGCTTTTACACACAGATACTCCACACAACAGTCTTTTCAAGCAACTAGCTGCTTTCTTACATAGACTGCAGACTGCCTATTGATGGTAGAGCAATGAAGTGTGTCGCATTGACTTGTTTCGAACTTCGGAGAGGACGTTGATTGTAAGGAGGAAATCCACGTAGAAGAATTAAAGTTCAAACATTGATTAGTGTAAGGAGTGTCGAAATACCCCGATCATCTAATAAATCCCTACTGAAATATAATCTGACATTTTATTTATGGAGGAGCTTTGCAAACACACAAATTGCACGTACAGGGATTCTCCTTTTTGAAATTTAACTACGCAGACATATCGTTAACCCTTTCCCTCATATAGACGCTTTCTGACGCCTCTGCAGCAGACGGCTTTTTGAAAACATAGTGACAAAAGAAGAAATTGCACAAAACGTGCAATTCCTCCTTTTGCCACAATGTTTTCCACTTTTAGTAATAGGTTATCCGTTCAATTATAGAGATTTTCCATTTTTTGACAAAATATGTTCAAAGTCGTCTGCTGCAGAATTGACGTATGAGGGAAAGGGTTAAAGAATTGCAGCTTTTAAGACGAATTTATTTTAATCTTAAATTGGATTTATTATCCAAATGAATTATATAAAAGTGTATTGTCCTAATATAGTACACGTATTAACCTTTTGGAGACGTCTGGGTTTAATCCGATTGACATTCGTTTTTGACCATTGTTATTTTATTTCATGTTGGAAAAAAGAGAGACCGGAAGGAGGAAGAAGAGGAATAAGAAGAAGAAGACGAAGTAGAAAAAGAAGAAGGAGAATTAAAAGAAGAAGAAGCAGATGAAGATGTAGTAGAAAAAGAACAAGGGGAATAAAGAGAAGAAGAAGCCGATGAAAAAGAACTCAAATCTAAATAGTGTTGCCCTTTACAAGCTTATTTTCGATCAAGCTTATTCAAAGATTCAACGTAAATAAAAATTACTGATCCAAAATTAGAATTCGAAATCCGATTTAGGTAATTAATAACTTAATTCGTTATAAAGTGGTTAAAAGGTATTCTGAGTGCCATTGACGTGTTAAATCCGTTTATCTGCCTCTTACACTGCCAACAACAATCAATCAGTCGTAATGCCAATCTGACTAAAGTACACGATCTGACCAAATGTAAGCTATGCGTAGAGTTAATAGGAGGTGATTTTAATGAGATTGTCGTAATGCTTACCCCGCAACCCTGAGCGCTTAGGTGGGCTATCATCACTATCATGTTAACTCTTTCAGCGCCGAATTGTTTAAAGGAGACTCTTCCATGTTCAAAATCGGGTGTGTACATTTCTCAATTTATGAAAGTTTTGGACTATTTTGGTAACTAAAAGGCAAACAATGCTGATTTCGGGTGAGACAGCTAGTTTCGAGCTGACTCACGTGAATCTTCATTGTTTGCAAAAATCTCAATATTGCCTGTGGCGCTGAAAGAGTTAAAGGATTTGGTATGACCCGGCTGAGGATCAAACCAGCGAAATCCCTCACCCGAGGCTGACGCTCTACAACTACACCATCGAGGCGGACAATACGAATTTTAGAACTGTGAGGATGAACCAGCAATCGACTGTTTAAAGTGGAGTTCCTCTAATTATTTTATTATTATCTGAGGTGAATTTGTAAACGGAAAACATAGAAGATGTTTTGAAATTTCGCCTGACGTAACATACATCTCGGTCCATACAGGCATCTTCATCGTCATATAAACCGGATTATCCGCGAAAATATACCATAATAAAGCGACTGAACTCCAGATACCCAACTGTCAAAAAAAAAAAAAATCCAATTTTAAGAAAATCAGTGTTATTTTTGTATTTGGGGCATTAAAATATGATAACTGACATATTACATACCCCTATAATCGGTGAGATTTTCTTGTTTTCAATACTTTTTCCATCGCAAATGCTACCCTGTCAGTAACGGGGTAGGTTTATAAATAGCTATCGATGCTTTTAATCTCATTCATCACGTGACTTGAAAAGTCGTCACGTGAATTGAAGAGTCGACACATGACCGATAGGACGCATGCACATTAAATGAAACATTTTTATACCATGAAGGTTTTATGCAAAATCACGAGGAGCTTATGCAATCACAAACAAATCTCTATGATTACTGTCGTTCGACTCCGCCAAACGTGTAACTTGTGTATAACTATACACGCCTGTCAGAGTGAACCGTTATATAGTTATATCACGTGATCGTTGCAAGGTGCCCGTCTGAAGGATTCCGTCGTATTTTTAAATAGGAAAGGCCTTCATCGGGACAATTGAAAACGACTCAAGTTCACTTTATTGAGTTTCACACATTCGACCCAGCTAAAAAAAGATTCATGTTAATCCCACAGGTGCCAGTCTCGTCTAAAAACTAAAAACAACATTTTACTATATATAGTAAATTGTTTTTTTTAGAGTTAAACGAGAATGGCACCTGTGGTTAATCCCCTACATAAACCAATCAATATATCGAAGTCAAGCACTGCCTAGTCATCTTGCTTGTTAATGCAATGTTTTACTGATCAATGTTAAATATCAGTTATAAAGTAAATACATTCTTTGTTTACATGTATATCAACAAGGTTCTACCCTTCATTTGTAACAGATAGATCAACGTGTATCATTGGAAAGATTAACTCTTCAGCTTTAATATAATCCCACAAACGTTCGGGTCATATGTCATGCAACAGAGAAATCACTCTAAAAATATATTAAATTACATTAGAATACTTGTCAAACAATACATATTTAAAATGAAATACGCCAATCAAATACCAACGAGTAATATGTTTATTAGTTTCTTAAATAACAGATTAAAAGTAGAACAAGAGATTGCATTTTTAAAAGACCTGTCAGAACTTTGAAATAGGAAATGGAAAAATTCTTAAACCATTGATTAATTTCTAATAACCTTATCTTATTTCTTCGAGCCTTAGTTCAAGAATGCTGACTCTCTCTGTCTCTCTGTGTCTATCTGGGTCTCTCTGTGTCTCTCTCTGTCTCTGTCTCTCTCTCTATCTCTCTCTCTCTCTTTCTCTGCCTGTCTGTCTGTCTGTATGTATGTCTCTCTCTCTCACACACTCTCTCTCTCTGTGTCCCTCTCCGTCTCTTTCAAGGTATGTATGTCTGTCTCTCTGTTTGTCTCTATGTCTCTGTATGTCTGTCTCTGTCTCTCTGTTTGTCTCTATGTCTC
>JASEVX010000002.1:7354986-7357486 GCA_031761405.1 Serripes groenlandicus | reverse complement strand
ATTGCGACATGCGTCATTCGTCTTCCACCAATGGGCCAGTTGCTTGGGAAGATTGTGGTGTGGAGTACTGGTGTGTGAAAACCAGGAAACATATGAGTAGGTGAACTGGCCGCCGTGATATGACTGAGAAATTGTTAAAAACGGCGTTAAACCCCAATCAATCAACATTGTGCGTAGCTTAAAATCATGATAGGCAACGTTCTAGTGTGTAATTTGTTTGTGCTTACTTTGTCGGATTTCTTCGAAAACGAGCAGACTGCGGTCTACACGACCTATGTCTCTTTACGTAAATAATGGTCTGTGGTGCGCCGACTACGGTTCAGATCAGCATGTTAAAAGTCGTGGACTAATTCAAGTCTTCTCAGACTATTACATACTCAAGCGTAAAATATAAGGCATCCAGAGGTGTAGATTATAATTTAAGACACAACATAAAAATTACTTTTCGAGACAATTTTAAGTATGATGCATCTGTAATAGACAATATTAGTGTAAAAATAAGAAATTTAATTAGAAAATGAAAAAGAGTTTTATTTTTTTCTCCGATTTTTTAAATGTATTATTGTTAAGATGTGGCATTTTTCATCAAACATTTTTAAAAAGAAATATTGGTCAAATTGTGTGAATCGATTTTTTAATTGATTAAAATTGCAGCTTAAAATCAATAAATATGTCCCTAAAGCGACGGATATCTATAAAATGTCGCCACAACAAAATCGTCTGACGTGTGTTTTTTTATTAACATTTTGACAACTTATAAAAAAATATCATTGGGTGAAGTTTCAAAATAATGCTGAAAATATTATAGAAAAGGGAGATATTGCTTATGAAAAGTATGTTTTTCTTTCCACACGATGCGTTAATAAGTCGTCTGCTTAGAAACGCCAATAGTCCCACGTAAAGACGCTTTCTGACGCCTCTTCTGCAGACGACGTTTTGAAAACACAGTGACAAAACAACTCTTTTTATCGCATTATTAATGAAGATTTCCCATATGTTTAGCTTAATGTTTTCAAAGTCGTCTTCAGATGTGTTGTATGTGCAAAAGGGTTACTGTTTAGTGTTGCCAACTTAGACGACATAGACTATCAGGCTGATCTGGCTTTTAACAGAGTTAACAATATCCCAAAGATCCGTTTCCTCGATGTAAAACATGTAATATACATGTAGATAAGTTGCATCAATGCATTTGAGGTGTATGTTCATGTGCGAACAGTGAAGTCTCGGATAAGTCTATACATAAACACAGTATCATCAGAATCTTCACAGTCCACGTATAAATGATATAGTCCAGAAAACATCTTCTGACAAAGAAACTACACGTGTGTCTCTATCTGCATTACGTCTGTATTTATAAAACTGTATTCCTTCAACCCTTCCCCACATACAGCAAATCTGCGGCAGACGACTTTGAAAAATAATCTACTAAATATATGGAAAATCTTTAGAAATGACAGTATAATTACTGACAACAAGTTGAACAAATTGTGGCAAACGGAGAAATTGCTCGTTTTGAGCAATTTATGCTTTTGTCACAATGTTTTCGAAAGCTTCAACATGCGTCTATAGGTGGGAACGGGTTAATTGCCCGAATTGATGTCACCACTGTTTCCGTGCCGTCGGATCAGATTCTGTGATTTTAGATGCTCTATCTAAAATTCTTATCTTGATATTCCTTGAAAAAGACATCGGCTCTTACAAAAAAGAAGGTTAAGCTGAACAAGTCCATTTGAAGAATACAGCTTTGAAAGGATGTGTGATACATAATTAGAGATACCACGAGACTCCTTTTATCCTGTCGCATCACTCGGACGTGTCATTAATATTGAAAACATATTGCTTATACATCACTTATTTCTGAACTGGATTGATTAACATATACCTATCCGGTAATGTTTGATTTTAAAAAAATATATGGATAGTATGAATCAGTGAATTCACAAAATGATAATGGAAATAATAATCTAGATATTTGTGTAACATCCAAATGAAAACGATTTTAAGAAATTCAGGATGTTGGGATTATTCAAAGCTGTGATTATTCTGTATTTTATGAATCTATTTACGATAAGCCGTCATCACGTAATGGGGAAGGCTATAGATCCATGTAAGTTTATTTAACATTTTCATCGCCGAATTTTTTTAAGTAGACTCTGCCATGTTCAAAAATCGGGCGTCTCTATTTCTCATGTAATACATTTGTTGGATTATTTTGATGAATAAAAGGCAAAAAATGCTGATTTCAAGTGAGACAGCCGGCGTTTCCTTGGTAGGTCCAGAGGTTCAAATCCCGGCTCTGCCAACTTTCTTTCCGACGATTGACAAAAGTCAATGCGACATGCGTCATTCGTCTTCCACCACTGCGCTAAGTCCATGTGGAAAAGCAGCCAGTTGCTTGGGAAGATCATTATGTGGAATACTGGTGTGAGAAAACAAGGAAATACATGAGTAGGTAAACTGACCGCCGTGATATAACTGAGAAATTGTTAAAAACGGCGTT